>JAZHEH010002021.1:2400000-3600000 GCA_036589455.1 Ateles fusciceps
TGTCCTTGACCACACATTTTCATGTCTCCTCTTGTTCTTTAAAACACTCTCCCCGCTTAGAGCTTTTATTGAAGCCTCATTATGTCACTTTAAGAGGAGGAATGTCCCCTTCAGGGGACCCCTACGGACATGTATTTCATTAACAGAGCATTATCTCACAGAGCAAGCAGGAACTTCCAAAAGAAGGGTGATGGTTATAAGAGCCTCTAAATAATTTTGACTGATTAGGTATCTTAATCCAGTTGCCAGTTAATTGTGTTTGTTTGTGATTAAGAATATGATTTTCACCTGCTCCCCCTCCACAATCTCCCCTGTGTTTGGAGAAAGCCAATCTCCCTGCCCACTGCGTATCTGCTGTGAGCTCTTTGAAGGTGTTTGCTGAGGGGATGAGACCACAGCTATCACCTGGAGCCAGGAGCTGGGAAGAAGGAATCCCTGCCAAGCCACCTGCAGGTTGACTCAGAAAGTTCCTTACACCCAAGTCAAACAAAAGGAGATCCGAAGACAGGGCTCCTCCCCACCCCCTCACCCTGCACTTGTGTCACTCTTTCTATGGAGAAAATAACTCAGTCATTGAAATACCCATCAAAATTCAGTGTTCTCACAGATTATCTGTAGAGCAGAATCAGGTTTTTCCTTTATTTTCAATCTGTCACACAGTGGTACTTTTAACATACATTAAAAATAAATCACTAGAAAAATAAAAACAAAGGCACATAAAATACGAATTCACTTTTTTTTTTTTTTTTTTTTTAGACGGAGTCTCGCTCTGTTGCACCCAGGCTGGAATGCAGTGGCACGATCTGGGCTCACTGCAACCTCCCACTCAAAGGTTGAAGCGATTCTCCCACCTCAGTTTCCCAAGTAGCTGGGATTACAGGCGCCTGCCACCACGCCCGGCTACTTTTTTGTATTTTTAGTAGAGACAGGGTTTCACCCTATTGGACAGGCTGATTTCGAACTCCGCACCTCAGGCGATCCTCCCGCCTTGGCCTCCCAAGGTGCTGGGATTACAGGCGTGAGCCACTGTGCCTGGCCAAGCTGACATTTTTTATTCTAGATTTCAGCAGGTGTTAGGTTCCTCTCAAATTGCTCCCAAATTCCCAACCGGCTTACTTGCAGTTTCTGTACTTCCCCTGCAGGTGGGATACAGACAGTTCGCAGGGGACCTTAAAACAGCAGCCTTTTTCTCCCCCCCAATTTTATGTTACTGGTCCTTATTTTTTAAAAAAGAAAATATAATGAGACCTTAAACTGATTATAAAAGTGATATTAGATTAAAAACCTCTGTCACTCCTAAGCACCACATGAACACTATGCCATGTATTGACTGTGTTATCTGTTGCAAGCTGGGTTCTTTGCCTCATCATTCAGATCCAGGTGCCTCGGTGAGTGGAGACGCGAATGCCTTCAGCCTCGCTGCTGGGGTTTAGCGTAGGTGTAGACCGAGTGAAAGCACTGAAAAGCAAACTGTGTGGTAAAGAGGAAAGGGGAATTGGAGTTTTCAGGTTAACTTAACCTTCCAGTGACCTGCTTCTCAATCACAGATTTGAATTCTTTCTTCTGCTGCCAAATATTTAAACCTATTTTGTTAACCATAGCTACTCCTACACACTGAATATTTCTTTTTCTGTTTTACTGCTGGAGAAATGGATGTGAAGTTTCTAATAGCCCATCTAGAGGATCTGGCGGCAGAAGCCCAAGCTAAAGGGTTTAGTTCTTTACCCACAGCATTTAGAGTGGGCGTCCCCTGGCCTGTGCCCGAGGCTCCGCCTGTGAGATGTGACAGGCCTGCTCCACACCTGGGAGGCGCTATTCGGCTTTCTAATGGGATCAGGGTTTACGTCCAAACTCTCCTCACCTAGATATTTCAACAAAGGGCTTTCGCCCTCTCTTTGAACTCACTGCAACTTCTAACTTTATAAATACACTTGGATTCCCTTAAATTCCCATCTTCCTTTTGTTTCCACCACAGCCAACAAAGAGCTGGAGTTGCAAGTCTCCATATGTGGAAAATTATAAGATATGAAACGCTGGTTGCTTTGTACCACTTATTACCATACTAAAGCCTTTGTTCAGAGGACTTAAAATTATTTAATGTGCCACTGCATTTTCTAGGCAGACACTTGAACTGTTTATCCACAATTCCTTTCATTCTAAATTGCAAATAGCTACACTCTCAAAGATGCTTAAATTGGGTAGCCATATTCCTTGCATGTTAAATTGCTTTATAAATAGCTTCTTTGAATTCAAATCGTTGTTTTATTATTTTATATATCTGTACATTTTCTCTAACGCAGGCATTCACAAACATCATCAAGTCTTTTAGAGTGAGAACTTTCTGTATGGAGGAGATTCGAAATTGTGAACGGATCAAAATCAATACAGCACAGAGTAGTACACAAAAAGGGGAAAATAATTTCTTTTGTAGATTTATTTTCAGATATAATAGACTTGCATGATATCTTTAAAATGGTATGTAGCGTCGTAAAGAAAAAAGTTGTTAAAATAGTTGGCATTGCTTTCTAAAGGACATGAATGTGGAAAAATTATTGATTGTTTTACAAAATAAAATATTGACACAGTGCACAGTACTTTTATATACATACTTCAATTTCATCATCAAAATAACCCTACCACCTAGATATTCTTACTCTTTCCATTTTTTTTTTTCTACAAGAGGAAAGGAGGTTCAGAAGGATGAAATAGCTTCCCCAGGGTCACACATGAGGAAGAATTGAAACTTCTCATTTCACAGTGGATGCTCTCTGCGTCCCAAACTGCTAACACGGTTTTACACATGGAAAGAGGGAAATTATTAGCCACTGCAGCATTTACCCAAGGCTTGAAGGACTTCGGTTCATTTTTTTTTTTTTGGAGACAGAGTCTCCTTCTGTCGCCCAGGCTGTAGTGCAGAGGCGCCATCTCGGCTCACTGCAACCTGCACCTCCCGGATTCAAGCAATTTTCCTGCCTCAGCCTCCTGAGTAGCTAGGATTACAGACACCTGTCACCATGCCCGGCTAATTTTTGTATTTTTAGTAGAGACAGTGTCTCGCCATGTTGGCCAGGCTTGTCTCAAACGCCTAACCTCAAGTGATCCACCCATCTCGGCCTCCCAAAGTGTGAGATTACAAGTGTGAGCCACTGCGCCCAGGTCAGTTCACCTTGATTACTAAGAGCACTCTGGCTTGGTTCAAAGATAGTAGAACATGCTTCTTATTAAATATTTTAGTGAGGATACTTTCTATGTCCATAAACTAGGTGTCAGTAGCGAATACAGTAACCCTGAGCATACTAATTTAGCTGATAAACCTCTAAAGGAGCATACTTCAAAGAGTTTTCCAAACTTTTAGACAGGGGTTCTTCTAGGGGACCTGCAGAGAGCCCTGGGTATCTGTATTCAAGCACCCCAGTTATTCTGTTCCCTAGCCAAGGCTGGGATGCAATGCCTTAATATATTTAAATTGGTAAATAGTTACTCCGTAGAACGGTTGCAACACCGATGAAAACTATCATTTATGCTAAGCTTAAATTCAGGATGCCCTGGTTACTATTATTCCTAAAAAGCCAACAACAACTATCTTAGGTTCTTAGTCCTCTCATTATTTGCAAAATAATAAAACTTGTGAGGAAAGGATCCCCTTAACTTTATCTTATTTTTTTTTTCCATAAGAGAGCTAGAGCCTTGGTAATCTTTAATGTTAACAGGAAAAAAAAATTATGACTCGAAGCTTTGTTGAGTACATCCTCTTTTGTGATTCCAGTAGTGTCTTACTCCCAGAAAGAATTCGTGCTTTATGCCTTCCATAGCTATTTTGTCATAATTTTGCTAACAGAGTTCAGGTCACAGTGTAGATCACTTGTTAAAGTTGACCACCTTGTTTTATTCTTTATACTACTCCTTATCTCTTTGTACTAATTTTTGACATAAAGTAGGTGCTTATAAATACTAATTGGTTGTAATTCCTCCAATTGATTAAGAATGATGGAAAAGGACTTGGTATCCCTATGACCTTCTTTTTTTAAGACAAAGTTTGGCACTTGTCACCCAGGCTGGAGTGCAATGGCACCATCTCTGCTCACTGCAACCTCCGCCTCCTGAGTTAAATTGATTCTCCTGCCTCAACCTCCCAGGTAGCTGGGATTACAGGTGCCTGCCACCAAGCCTGGCTATTTTTTGTATTTTTAGTAGAGATGGGGTTTCGCCATGTTGGCCAGGCTGGTCTTGAACTCCTGACCTCAAGTGATCCACCCTCCTCTGCCTCCCAAAGTGCTGGTCGGCCCAGCTCTATGACCTTCTTAAGCCCTGTTTCCTATGTGTTCATTTTGATTGCAAGAGTCTTGGGTTTTCTTGTATGGTCTTAACAATGCAGATGTGTTCTGAGAAATGCTTCCTTAGACGATTTGGTCTTTGTGAAAACATCCTAGAGTGGACTTACACAAACCTAGATGGTGTCACTTCCTGCACACCTAGGCTATGTGGTATAACCTATTTCTCCTGGCTGCCTAGCATGTTACTGTACTGAATACTGTAGACAATTGCAATGCAGTATTATATGCGCAGATGTATTTGTGTAACTATGCATATCTAAACACAGAAAGAACACTGTGAAAATATGGTGTTATCATCTTATGGGGCTGCAGTCGTATATGAAGTCTGTCATTGACTTAAGGTTCTTGTGTGGTGCAAGACTATATGGCTATATGACTAACAATGCCAGGCACATACAGAAACTCAACCTGCCTACATCAGCTACACATCTACCACTGGATTTCCATAGCCCTAAGTTCTAAGACGTTTTTAGAAATGCTCCAAATGACAATGCAAATTATGTATAAGCATTTGCAGACCTTTCTTTGATAAATACAACCATTTTGAATGTTTGATTGTTATAATAACAGACATTAAAAACCTTTAGAGACCTGATGAACAATACATGAATCTAGAGAAGGGATATCTGGAGGTTTTCCGTACAATGCTTTTTAGCAACTCTTTTGTAAATTTGAAAGGATTCCTGAATTAAAAAAAAATTCACTGAACATTAAACCTTGAAGACATTATGCTAACTGAAAGAAGCCCATCACAAAGAACCACAGATCGCCTGATTCCATTTATATGAGATGTTCAAAATAGGCAAATCTGTAGACAGAAAATCAGATTATGAGTTGCTTAGGGCCAAGGGATAAAAAAGGGTTAAGGAGTGATGGCTAAAATGCATGTGGTTTCCTTCTGGGGTGACGAAGGTGTTATAAACTTGATTATGGTGATGATTACACAGGTCTGAATATACCAAAAAATTAGTGAACTGTACACTTTAGATGAGTAAATTAGTATCTGAATTATATCTTAATAAAGCAGTCATTTCAAAAATTAAAAATCAGAGACAATCCAAAGATATAGATACTAAAAGTCTTGTTTGAAATTGGAAACTGGTTGAAAGGTGCAGCCACTTTACACAGCACCAGTCAGGATTCTCTGGTTCCCCTACCCTCCCCGACACAGTACATTCCACATTCGCAGTAAATGGATTCTCCTCCAGGGTAGGTGGTAGAAAATGTTCTAGCACATAAATGAATTCATTTATGAATAGTCAGGATAATGTTAACATCTGACAAGTTTGATTTTAAACTTTATCTGTAATTTTGTGTCTTATGTTCAACCTGAATTCATAGATATTTCTGGAAGAGCTTTTGCCTAAGACATTGGACATATCAATTCAGAATCCTGAATGGCATGCCTCCTTTCTTCCCAACTTCCTGCCTGGAATGGCTAACATGAGTTTTCACTCTCTCTTTCTCAGTTTTATTAAAATAAAATGGCAATTAAGGTTTGTGCAGGAATACTGATGAACTTAAAAGAGAGAGAGAAGAGAGAGATAAGTTTACCTAAAGTTAACCAAGTTAAAAATGACATTCGAGTAATCAAATGGATGAAAGAAAATCCACTTAACATACAACCCTTGTTTCCTTAATTACGTATGGGCTAGTTTTTGTTTTGTTTTGTTTTGAGACAGAGTTTTGCTCTTGTTGCCCAGGCTAGAGTACAATGGCATGATCTCGGCTCACTGCAACCTTTGCCTCCCGGGTTCAAGCAATTTTCTTGCCTAAGCCTCCCGAGTAGCTGGGATTACAGGCATGTGACACCACGCCCAGCTAATTTTGTATTTTTAGTACAGAGTTTCTCCATGTTGGTCAGGGTGGTCTCGAACTCCTGGCCTCAGGTGATCCACCCTCCTAGGCCTCCCAAAGTGCTGGGATTATAGGTGTGAGCCACTGGCTAGTATTTTTTATCAAGCATCCACTCACTGTTCATTTTGGGACTTAGTGAAGTATTCCAGATGAATTTAGTTTCATGTTCACTGATACTGAGTAAGGGTGGGGTTGGATGAGCCTGAAAAATAATTGCATAGTAGGAAATTTTTATCAGTAGTGAATATTTCACCTTTTTATATAAGAAAAGAAACTATTTTGCAAATGGATTTAAAAGGCGCATAGCCATGTTCTGTGTGAAAAGGTTTTCTTTGGGTGCCTGCGGACGGACGGCCTCATGACAAAGAGAATAGTTATTTCTCTGCAAATTGAGCGTTACACCAACCAGATTGCTTTTATTTAACCATGAGTGTCTATGACAATATGCCAAAACGTGGAAATTGCTAGAGAGTTCTACTTGGGTGTAAGAACACTGTCGCTTCTGCATAAATCAAGACAGGAAAGTTCAGGTGACGTGGCATCATTACCACGTGGAGGGTTAGCAAATTATTTTACCAACTGCAGTTTACACATCTTATTTGTTCTTCCTTCCTCAAAGGGGAAACATTTTTCTAAAACTGACTGTGGTCTTTTTTCTGTTTGGAACCAATTGGTAGAAGAGAAAATAGGAGTTCTAATGTTAAGTGATTAACCAAGGGCTTACTATTCAATTTTTAAATTTATGAAGATTTTTTTCTACCAAAACCAAATAATGTATATAGTCAGAATGAATAATGTCTACTCATTTGGGGTTCTTTTGGAGAACTTGGTCATTTTATTTTATGGTTCCCAAACAAGACACGAAACCAACAAAAAAACAAAAACAAATTTGAATTGAAAATTGTGTACGTGCTATTGTAATTATTCACGTGTGCTTATAAACACACTAGCTCTCCGTTTCTGATTTCGGAAAGTGAATTGGTGGGAGAAGGCTTAATAATTATTGTTTTGTATACTATTCTAGTTATTCACATTTTTTAAAGCTTACACTTAATTTCAGAAGACATAGCTTATTAATTTTGTCAGATGGCATATTTAACTCAAATGGGGTGACTCTGCAGAACAGATACCTGTTCTATAATATCACCTACACTAAATACTTCTATGTTATAGTTTACAGTCTCAATTTGAATTTTGAGTTATCAGAGGCAAGATAATTTTCTAGAAAGGCCAGGTCATTGAGTTTTCCTTAAAATCAGCTCTGAACTTGGGGACACTCATGAATCCCACAAGTCTATCCCAAAGTATTAGTTAGTAGAAGGTACCCCTATGAAATCTAAGAAAATATCAGTCTACCAAATATAGTATCATTAGTTCTGTTTGAAATAAATATAATTTCTCTTAGTGAAAAAAGGAACTTTGAATTTTAGAAGGTAGTCATTTTGACCTACTTTTTACACTGGAATTACTTTATTAAGTTAGATCAAACACAGGCTCTTTGCCTCAACTAAATGGACATGCTAAACTGGCTCCAAAGTTGATTTGTGGAACTCAATTATGGACTTCACAAAGTGTTCAAGGTTACTGTTCAATTTGTTTCAGCCAGAATCAATAAATCTCTCACCTGGTTTCTTTGCTGTACATACTGTACTGGTTAATCAAGTATATACATGGCATAGCACATTAGACTTGGAGAAAGAGTTTTCTGATGGGAGCCAATTTTTAACTACCGTACTGTTGAAATCTTAAAACAAAGGAAAACTGCTTCTGTTTCTTATTAAGATGTGATGGGAACTAAGAGCCATAAATAATTCTGCTGGCCAATTTCCAGAACTAGAAGTAAAAAGTGAGAGAGAGAGAAAGGTGAGCAAGGGGAGGGAAAGAAACTGTCTTCTGAAACTGTTCAGTCGAAGAACTGCAACATTTAGGAAATTCTTAGATAGAGAGCCACAAGTCCCCCACAAAGAAAAGGGGAAATAATCAGTTCTACAAATACGGATGTAAGCTTTCTTAATACATACATCATATTTTAAAAGACAGCATGAAATGCTTTCTGATGACTAAATATTAAACTTCAGATTTATGTGAGTAAATGTGGAAGAGCTGTAGCAGAGAAAATTTTAAAAATCATCTCTACAGTAATCCCTTCCCCATGATAGCTCCCCCTCTCTTTTCCCAGGATTACTCTATTTATATAGAACTAAAATTGCAGCTTGGGCAGCAAGGCGAGACCCTGTTTCTACAAAAACATTTACAAATTAAAAAATTAACCAGGCATGGTGGTTGCCTGCCTGTGGTCCCAGCTACTGGGGGGTTAGAGTGGGAGGATTGCTTGAGCCCAGGAGTTCGAGGCTGCGGTGAGCTGTGATTGCGCCACTGCAGTCCAGCTTCGGTGACAGCATGAGACCTTGTCTCAAAAAATAATAATAAAATTAAATAAAACAAAATAAAATAAAAATAGACAGTGAGCTGTGATTGCACCACTGTAGTACAGCTTCGGTGACAGCACGAGACCCTGTTTCAAAAAATAATAATAAAATAAAATAAAAAATAATGAGAACTAAAATGGGAGGTTCCATCTAATGGTGGAAGGATGTAGCGTACCTTTCAATGGTGTCCAGTCAACCTAATTCTGCCCTAACTGAGCTGAAGAAACTGCGCTGGGGGTCACAACACCCGAGCCCCATCTCCTGCTCAATCTTGTGCCAGTTGTGCCGCTATCTGTGTGGCTTTGGGCTAATCATCTTGTTTCTTCCTTCACAGAATAAAAGGACCACCTTAGATGACTCTTAGGTGCCTTTCATTTTTCACATTCTGGGCTGTGGTTCTCTACATGGCAATGAGATTTCAAAACTCTCGCCTCTCTGATACAGTAGAGAAGTAGAATATTTTTAACCTAATCCCATTCTAGCATGTATCAGTATAAAAATCACCTGGGGACAGACCTGATAGGTTTGAAGAAGCCTCCGTGGATCTGCATTTCCACCTAGCTTTTGCAGATGGCTCCTAAAACCTGGAGAGAAACCCAGCCCTAGGATATCTCTTAAGCTTCTAATGCCAAAGAAGGCTGTGAAAATTAAGACTTTTAAAATGAGTTTTCCTAAGGGTATCTTCAACATTTGTAAAGCTTTTGCACTGAGGAAATTAACATATAGGAAAGGCAATTCCAGGAAGGAGAGCAATTGTCATAGCTGGAGGACAATTTCTAGGTTTAAGATGCTTGTTCATATTGTTTGCTGAAGAGTGAGTATAGAGATGAATAAGACCAATGCCTCTTTAATTTTAGTGGAAATTATTTACTGTAAATAAAGCACTGTAATAAACTCACATTCATTAAATCTAAATACGAATAGCTTTATATTCCTTAATACCATGAAGAATATTTCACATTTTTCTTTCACTAGTCTTCCCCATTCTGAAGATATTTTTGTATTTGTTTGTTTGTTTATTTATTTATTTAACATTCCAAAATCTTATTTAATAGAACTTTCTTCATGACACCTCTTGGAATGTAAACAGCTTGGTGTAAAGAAGTTCAAGCCGATGGCTAAAGACCTGCATGACTGCCTAAGGCAGATTCTTGACACCTACCTATCCCTAACAGATTTTCCTAAAACTCTGTGGAAGAACCAAGGAGAAGGTATATTCCTCCCTTTCCAAATGCTCCTCTTCCCCGGAAGGTTATTTTACAAGCGCTAGCTTCTGAGAGCAGCAGCCTCCCCCTCAGCCATTTTGGCGCCAGCACCTCCGGCTGCGCACTTTGGAACCCGTCCCCGCCTTGAGTCTGACGTCGGAAGAGCATGTCCTTCCACTTCCACTTCAAAGGGGGTCGGCGGTGTGTGGCAGCCCTGTTGTCCAAGGTTCTATCCTTTGATCACAGCAATTGGTCTCAGTTTAGTGGCTTTCTTGCTGATTCCAGCATCATGGCGGGTATTCACCACATGTGTCACATTCTTATAGGACTCAGGAGCCTCTTCCATAACCAGTTTGAGTGAAGCAACACTGATTGCAATTCCCGTATCTGCCCATTTGTCTAAGACATCCTGGAAGTCTAAATCACATCCAGATTTTGCTCGGGACAATGCTCGGCCCGCTGCATGACAGGTTCCAAAGGGCTCGGTCATGCCCTGTTCAGTGCCAATAAGAACATAACTTCAGGTTCCCTTGGTGCCACCAATGAGCCCTGGTTGCCCGGTGAGTTGGTAATCAACAGCAATGAGGGGATGGTGGGAGGGAACGCGCGGGCGGATCCCTTCCTGTGTACTAACAGTGTCCATTCCTTTCCGTCCATCACGTGCTGCCCCATTTTGGCAATGTTGTGAGAAACTTCATAGGTTAGGTGGAGGTCCAAGTCATCAGGTGTTGTGCTGAAGACCTTGGTAAAAGCCTGACAGGTTAAGAAGGTCATGGAAGGACGGCTGACCCAGGCACAGTTCCCAGCTGCTGCCATTCCCTTCGGGTAGTCTTGACCCTCTGGGGAAGCCATTCGGGCAGGAGCCAACTGCCGATCATTGACTGCAATCTTACCTCTCTTCATGGCCTTCTCCATAGCTACCAGCGCATCTGTGGCTACTGGGTGGCCTAAGCCTCTGCTTCTGCTGTGGATCATCATATACACCTGTCCTTGATGGTTGATACCCATTTTCTTAGCAGTGTACTCATTGAAAATCTCATCTACAACCTGGATTTCTGCATAATGGTTGCCTGCTCCCAGGGTCCCCAACTGAGGAAGGCCTCTTTTCTTAGCCCTTGCAGAGACCTTATTGGGGTCAGCTTGCGGAGTCCTTCAGTACTCCTCACGGTGCTCCTTCTTCAGCCCAGGCTAACCCTTCTCTTAAGGCATACCCCATCTCCAAGGCCTCCTCCAAGTCTTTGGGATTCACTGGGATGACACCTTTGATCCCCCTCAAAAGGTATGTGGTCAAACATAGCTTGGGCAAGTTGCTCCTTCACAGGCCGGACATCACTTTCATCTAAATTGGTTCTTAGCAAACGGACACCACAGTTGTCAAATCCAACACCACCTAGGGATACCACTGCTTCAGGGTCATTCATATCAAAGGCTGCCATATTCCCAATAGGAAACCCAGATCCTGAATGGACATCAGGAAGCCCAATAGACTGAACAATTCCAGGCAGGACTGCCGCATTGCCAGTCTGTTTTATGGCTGGCAGGAAGCCACCAACACCACCACCTCGACAGTCATTCCTTAATTCCTCAAACATCAGTTTCTCCAGGGCATCATTCACATAGAAAACGCCTTCAACCTGCATGTTCCGCACGAAGCCTTTCTTGATCCTCCAGCAGTTTTTATTGATTTTTTTCCAAGAATCACAGCTCATCGTTATAATTGCGACTCATGGCGGAGACAATGACAGCAAAACTCAGGCACCACTTTGAAGAGACGATGCCTCGTTGTCTGGCTTCCCAGAGCACCGCCTCCCAGAGCACCGCCTCCCAAGCCTAAAGGTATTTTTAAATCAATGTCACAAGTTAACAATGGTGGATCTAGTGCTGACCCATTAACTCCTTTCTTATTATACTTTTTTTTTTTTTCTTTTTTGAGACAGAGTCTTGCTCTGTTGTCCAGGCTGGAGTTCAGTGGCGGATCTTGGCTCACTGCAATCTCCACCTCCCAGGTTCAAGTGATTATCTTGCCTCAGCTTCCCGAGTAGCTGGGATTACAGGCGTGTGCCACCATGTCTGGCTAATTTTCTTATTTTTAGTAGAGACAAGGTTTCTCTGTGCTGGCCAGGTTAGTCTCAAACTTGTGACCTCAGGGTTTCACTGTGCTGGCCAGGCTAGTCTTGAGCTTGTGATCCACCTACCTTGGCCTCACAAAGTGCTGGGATTACAGGCATGAGCCACTGCACCTGGCCAATTCATTCTTTAAAAGTGTACAAATTCAGTGGCTTCTAATATATTCAGATATCTGAAACCATCATCACCATTAATTTTTAAATGTTTTCATGACCCCAACAGGAAACTTTTAGCAGTTTATCCCCCCAGATATGACTCAAAGAAAGCACTACCCTATTTCATATCTCCGTATGACTCTTAGGTGCTTTTCATTTTTGCCTATTTGAGACATTTCACAGAAATGGAGTTATACCATATGTGATCTTTTATGACTGGCTTCTCTTAGTGCAATGTTTTCAAGGCTCAGTTGTGTTGTAGCATGTATCAGTACTTCACTCGTTTATATGACTAATATTCCATTGTGTTTATCCATTCACCAGGCGATAGACATGTGGATTGTTTGTTTCCACTTTTTGACTGCTATGAATAATGCTGCTATGAACATCTGTAGACAAGTTTTTGATCTTTATAATTGTTTTTGATGGAATTGCTGGGCCATATGATAACTAAGCTTAACCATTTTAGGAACTGACAGATTGTTTTCCAAAGTGATGGCACCATTTACAAATCCTACCAACCATGTACGAGGGCTCCAATTTCTCCATATTCTCACCAGTACTTGGTATTATCAGTCCTTTTCATTATGGCCATCTGATTGGGTATGAGTCCGCATCCCACTGTGGTTTCGAGTTGCATTCCCCTAATGACTAATGATATCAAAGATCTTTTCATGTACTTATTGGCCATTTGTGTATGCTCTTTGAAAAAATGGTCAGACTCTTCCCATTTTAAATTGAGTGGTTTTTTTTAATAATTGAGCCTTAAAAGTTATGTTTATGTTTTAGATACAAGTTCCTTATGAGATATATGATTTGTAAATGATTTCTCCCTGGTTGCCTTTTCACTGTCTCAATGATATCCTTGGAAACACAAAAATTGTTAATTTTGACGAAGTGTGTTTTGTTTTGTTTTTCTTTGGTTGTCTCTGCTTTTAGTGTCAGATCTAAGAACTTACCGCCTAATCTAAGACCATGAAAATTTGTGTTTTCTTTTATGAATTTTAGTTTTGGTTCTTACATTTAGGTGTCTGAAACATTTAAAAAGTTTTACTTATTTTTTAATTATAGTAAAATACACGTAAAATTTACTATCTTAATCATTTTAAGTGTACAATTCAGTAGTGTTGATTGTATTTATATTGTGGTGCCACCATTGCCACCATCCATCTCCAGAAAGGTTTTGCCTTCCCAAAAGGGAGCTGTATCTATTAACAAAAATCCCAGTTTCTCCCTGCCTCCAGCCCTGGCAGTCAGTATTCTACTTTTTGTATCTATGAATTTGATTACCTCTTGTAAGTGGAATCCTACAGTCTTTGTCTTTTTCTGACTGGCCAATGTCTTTTAGCATAATGCCCCCAAGATTCATGAATGTTGTAGCACGTGTCATAATTCCTTCCTTTTAAGGCCAAATAATATCCCATTACATGTATATATTACTTTTTAGAAAAATGATAGGGACAAGGTCTCATTATGTTGCCAAGGTTGGTCTTGAACTCCTGGGCTCAAGCAATCCTCCAGTCTCGGCCTCCCGAAGTGCTGTGATTACAGGCATGAACCACTGCACCCAGCCTATATGTTACATTTTATTTAGGCATTTGATCCATTTTGATTTAAGTGTCATTTATGGTATGAGGTAGGAGTCCAACTTCCTTGTTTTCAGTGTGGATAGCCAGTTGTCTCAGCACCATCTGTGGCCAGTTTATTCTTAGCACAGAGAAGTAATTGAATTTAAATAACATCATTATTTCAAACTCAAATTTCTGGGGAAAACCATTTTGAAGACTGTTTCAAAAGATACAGAGCACATTCAGGATACTTTGCGTATAGGTGACTATGTATTTCAAGACGAATATAACAAACAACATGTGACAATGTTGCGTTGTTGTTTCTTCCTTGTTCCCTATAATTGTATTTTTCTTTTTGTTTTTCTCTCTCCTTTTTTTTTTTTTTTTTTTTGTAGAGACAAGGTCTCACTATGTTGCCCAGGCTGGTCTTGAACTCCTTAGCTCAAGCCATCCTCCTGCCTCAACCTCCCAAAATGCTGCAATTACAGACATGAGTCACTGCACCCAGCATAGAATTTTCTTTTTCTTTTTACTCTTGAAAAGTAGACTATCACTGGATAGTCTACTTTAAGGGTGTGGTGCAGCTAAATAATACAACTCATAACTTAGAAGAATTCCATATTTACATTATTTAAGTATATGTTTATATTTAAATATACTAGTCATAATAAAGCATGCATACAGACACATACGCTGGAAGAAAAAAGAATCATCAAAATTACCTCTGTTCTCTCTTTAGGGGGAATGTCTGTCACAGAGAACAACACGTACTTCACTACCAATAGGTGGCGCTAAACATTTAGTCAGGATTCATTCATTTTTATGTTGCCCACAATATACATAACTATAGCCTCTCCTGGAAAAGAGAAGCAACATCTAAGAAAGATTCAAAATGATCAGGAGGAAGTGGGCTCTCTTCCCATCCCAATGAAGTCATGTTCAAAATGGCAATAAATGAAGGCAGCTTTCAATTCAACTGAGCAACTGGGACATGTTTACAGATTGGAGTTGCTCCCCACATCCCATAAGAAAAGGCATTCTTACTACTCTTCAGGTGGCCCTTGAGGTCAAGGACACAATCAGACCCTGTTGGATCCACCAAGAAGTATCTGGGTAAACTGGAGGGGGGTTTTGTTATTTCTTTAAGTCTTGAGAAGAAAAAAAAAATGCAATTACAGCAGAGAAACATATACAACTGACTCCAGACAGATGTTTAAGAACCAACCAAAAACATGTGCCTGATAGCAGAGCAGGACAATTATTTGTATGTGTTTTCTCTATCTTCCTTTTTCTTCTTCTTCTTCTTTTTTTTTTTTTTTGTAGAGACGGGATTTCTCCATGTTGGTCAGGCTGGTCATGAACTCCTGACCTCAGGTGATCCGCCCACCTTGGCCTCCCAAGGTGCTGGGATTACAGATGTGAGCCACCGCGCCCGGCTTTTCCTTTTTTTTTTTTTTTTTTTTTTTGAGACAAGGTCTCACTCTGTCAATGAGGCTGGAGTGCAGTGGCGCCATCACGGCTCACTGTAGCCTTGACCTCCCTGGTTCAAACCATCCTCCCACCTCAGCCTCCCAGAGTGCTGGAATTGCAGGAATGAGCCACTGCCCCCAGCCTGTTTGTATTTCCTGTATTATTACAACAGTTGTCAATTTTTATCACTGGTAAATTTAAAATTACATACATATATATGTCTTTGTATAGATATACACTCATATATATCCCATTGGTTGCTGTTACATTAATACTGAAAAATGAATAATTTAAAACTGATCTTTTACATTAAACATCTATATATTACAACATTACTGCATATTAAATAGCATAGTGTTTTGGGTCAACTTGATTTTTATTTATGGTGCCTTATACCACTGAGGGGTTGCATTTAAATAAGGAAGCTTCATGCTATCATTTACTGTTCCCTAAAAAACGCAAGTCTAATGCGCAGGATAAAGCTGCAAAACAAATGACCCTTCACCTCCAACCCATCACAAGAATACGCGGAACTCTTCTTTTTTTTTTGAAACAGAGTCTCACTCCATCACCAGGCGCCAGGCTGGAGTGCAGTGGCGTGACCTCGGCTCACTGCAACCTCCGCCGCCCGGGTTCAAGCAATTCTTCTGCCTCAGCCTCCCGAGTAGCTGGGACTACAGGTGCGCGTCACCACGCCCAGCTAATTTTTTTTGTATTTTTAGTAGAGACGGGGTTTCACCATGTTGACCGGGATGGTCTCGATCTCTTGACCTCGTGATCCGCCTGCCTCAGCCTCCCAAAGTGCTGGGATTACAGGCGTGAGCCACGGCGCCCGGCCGGAACTCTTCTTTAATAGATTTCTTGGCTTTGGATGAATTTGGGATGATACAGGAATTGTCCCAGAGTCCTGCCAAATGATGCTCTGAAACCCCTCCTTAGTCCTAGGTCACTCTGGTTTTGTTAGACTTTTCCAGGCTTCTCTGAAACAGAGCAAATTGTATCAGTTTTCCAGCATCCTCGGTGAGGGTTAAAATGCTTGCATTCTTTTTTGTTTGTTTGTTTGTCCTCTCTGAAGTGTAATTTACTACCAAGCTAGAAATCCTCCCCATTGAATAATATCAAGCCTTATGTCCTACAACAGAAAGTATCTGCTATGTTTCCTCTTATGAAATTGAAAATACATGGATAGGATGAGCAACATTTTATTTTTGTTTTTATTTTTGAGATGAAGTCTGGCTGTGTCGCCCAGGCTGGAGTGCAGTGGTGTGATCTCAGCTCATTGCAATCTCTGCCTCCCGGGTTCAAGCGATTCTCCTGCCTCAGCCTCCTGAGTAGCTGGGATTACAACCATGCACCATTATGCCTGGCTAATTTTTTTTCTATTTTTAGTAGAGACGGTGTTTTACCACGTTGGCCAAGCTAGTCTTGAATGCCTGACCTCAGGTGATCTGCCTGCCTTGGCCTCCCAAAGTGCTGGGATTATAGGCGTGAGCCACGCTTCTGGCCAAGCAAAATATTTTTAATAAATTCTGATAATCCAATAAATGAAGTTTCTTCACCAGTCTTTTCCCTCCAGCAATAAAAACTAGGTATTTAAAATTTCAAATGAACTCCGTTCCAATAAAATATACTTATACTGGTTCATTTAAAAATTGCACTGGTTCATTTGAATTCACTTCCAATAACTTTTAGGTTTATTTAGCATTTATAAGAAACAATTGTCCTTCTCGACAGGATTCCATTGCATGCCAAGTACACCTAAATTTTTATTGCAGTCCAGGGGAGTGCTTGAAGGCAGAAGGTAGGAGAACTGTAGGTAGATTGAGTAAATTCGTATGCTTGGAGAGCTTTAAGATGATACTATGTTCTGGGATCAGCCTGAGTCTTCAGTTCTCCTTCTGGATTTCACATATAATGGCAGAGGAATTGTTTAGTGTTTTTCAGAGTAGGGATCATGGGCCCGGAGGAAACCTTAGACATATTCTTGGGGGATCTATGGATTTCTACACAATTTTATGTTTTGATTTTGGTTGGTTAAAAAAAATCAGTATAGATACATTCTAGTCATGTGGATAACGAGCTCTTAACAGCCACTCATAGTTCCAGTCTCCTGCTTGGATCTGTGTTTTCTTACAGTGGCACCAAGTGACACCACTTCAATAGTTAGGAGACGATGAAAAAGAAACTGCAGAGGTTCGTAGTGTTTGTCTGCTGGTTGAAATCATACTCCTGTAGGTTTTCCAATACAGTTTAAACCTTTTCGTTTTAAAAATATGGGAAGATTTACAAAGAATTTTAAAATAATTCCATAGCAAAGAGTTTACTTTTTTTTTTTTTTTTTGAGACTGAGTCTTGCTCTGTGGCCCAGGTTGGAGTGCAGTGGCATGATCTCAACTCACTGCAACCTCCATCTCCCAGGTTCAAGAAATTCTCCTGCTTCAGCCTGCTGAGTAGCTGGGATTACAAGTGTGTATCACCACGCCCAGCTAATTTTTCTATCTTTAGTAGAGACGGGATTTCACTATGTTGGTCAGGCTGGTCTCGAACTCCTGACCTCATGACCTGACCACCTCAGCCTCCCAAAGTGCTGATATTACAGGTGTGAGCCCCTGCACACGGCCAGTTCACATTTCTTAAAATATTGGTGCTTCTAATACTATAGTCTATGTGATGATTATTTCTATGCAAATTATATTTCAGCTAAATAGCAGATGTGGTTAGGTAGCATTTCAAGTATCAGAAACTTTACTGTAGCAATGGCTAATAGGCAATAAACTACTAATCTCTACACAAAGAAATGTATTCACTAGATGGAAGAAAGTATGCTAAATAATTTTTTTGTTGGTGAAAGTTGTGGTGTTCAAGGTAAGTGGTGACTAGAAAGATTACCTAGGCCTTTTGCTCTCAAAGGAACACATTACAGGAATTAATCTCTTCTTCAGAACCTTTGGGCCAACTAGAAAAAGAATAAAATGCACGAGCCATGCAGTTATTAATAACCCGGAGAGGTCTGAAACACCCTGCCAGCAAACATATTAAAACTTCAACGCAAAACATATAAATATTTGCACTGAGTAGATGAATGAAATTATAAAGAACCCTCCATATCAGGTTGTTTTCTGCCAAATAAGCTGTAAAAATAATTTTGATTTTTAGTGTTGGGTTGTCGAGTTTTTTAGATTGTTTATTTTCACAATTTCAGGTGTGCACTGTGGACCTGGAAAAGAATCCATCAGCTCACGTGGTCCTCACATCAGAACACAGTTGCACCCAGGGGCAGAGTGAACTCTCGTTTGGGTCCTCTTTGAAGATCAGAGACGGGGCTGGGCATGGTGGCTCAAGTCTGTAATCTCAGCACTTTGGGAGGCCGAGGCGGCCGGATCACTTGAGGTCAGGAATTTGAGACCAGCCTGGTCAACATGGTGAAACCCCGTCTCTACTAAAAATACAAAAATTAGCCAGGCGTGGTGTTGCGTGCCTGTAATCCCAGCTACCCAGGAGGCTGAGGCAGGAGAATCACTTGAACCTGGGAGGCAGAGGTTGCAGTGAGCCGAGATCACACCACTGCACTCCAGCCTGGGCGACAGAGCGAGACTCAAAAAAACAAAGAAAACAAAACAAAAAAAATTAAAAACAAAAAATAGGGAAGGAGGGTTTCCCCAAGCATGAAAGATCAGTAAGTATGAATTTTAAAATTTACTTGCCAAATGTTTATGCATTTGTCGGGATTTGGTCCAAGATTTGCAAATTTACCTAAGAAACTTACAGCCCCCTCCTACCCCACCAATCCCTGAAAGCTGCTGACATTTCTGAGAGGAGGAGCCGTCAGTGGAGGATGACCGTGGGGGTGGAGGCACCTTCAAGACCATTATCCATTAACGGGGGAGGAGCACGGGTTCTGTGAGTCACAGCTTGAATTTTATTATATTAAGTAAGGTAAGGACCACATATCAGGTAAGACCAGGTTTTGCCGGTGGTTTTTAGAGCTGCTTTGGTTTTAGAATCACAGGTAGGGAGTGGTGGACTTGCACAGATTCTACCTCTGGTTTGTTACTCAGTGTTGAGAAAGTTCCTTCCCAGTGCCTCAGGATATAGTCACTTAGACGTTGAGGAATGAATTATATCCAGGATTAAGGCAGTTGCTGCCACATACAGTGCCATGAATTTTGTAAGTATCCTAAATATGTGGTTCTTTGAGTGCTTGCTACAGCAGTGGAATCTGGCTAACTTCCCGGAAAGGGAATTGATTGGAGGAATGTGGATGACTGAAAACATCCTAAGAGCACGCTGAACAGTGAAGAGTAAGACCCAGAGGACTGGAAGAAGCGGGGAGAATTGGTTCTTGTATTTTCTGTGTGCGTTATGGCAGTCAAAACTGGGGACCTGGAGGAGCCGTGTTTGCAAAGCTAAATTAAATTTCAGCCTCTTGCTGAAGGAAGCCAGCTCTTTGACTGTAGGGGGAATGGGACAGTTTCCATCCCTCAACCCATAACACCAGCACCAAGGTCATGTCCTATGAGGACCAACTCATTTCTGGAACTTTCTGTCCTCAGTAAATAATGCATTATAAACTCATGGGGAAAGGAGCCATCAAGAGAAAACGAAGTACCATTTATGCAACTTAATGTTTAAAAGTCTAGTTTCTCATCTTGGTCCTGCTGCTTATTATGTGTGACCTTAAGCAAATCACTCCAATCTTTCATTTTTATTTATTTATTGTTTTATTTAGAGACAGAGTCTCGCTCTGTCACCCAGGCTGGAGTGCAGTGGCGTGGTCTCGACTCACTGCAATCTCCACCTCCCGGTTTAAAGCAATTCTCCTGCCTCAGCCTCCCCAGTAGTTGGGATTACAGGCTGACTTACAAGCCTCTTATTTTTAAAGCAGGTAATAATGGTGGTCTCATTCTATTAATAGGGTTGCAATGAGACTCAAGGCAATGCTTGAGGCAAAGCACTGGGAACTAAGTATGGTCCCTGCAACAGTCATCAGTCGACATCAATATTAAAATGTTTCTTGGCAGATTTCAAACCAAACATTTAATTAAATGGTGACTCTTCAAGTCATTCTGCTGCATCCCTAGCTACCCTTTAGAGGGAATGCAATTCACAAAGTAAATATAACAACCAAGAGAATGAGTAACGCCACAAAGAAGCACACCCAGGGAGGTGGTCCACAAGTACTATTTAAAGCCCAGAAGGAGGTTTACAGAGGGCACAGCCTCACTTTCCTTCCTGCAGTCATTCAGTCCATACCACCCCCCAGAGGCTGGGCAAGCTCACCAATGCAGAGCACTCTGGGGCTTATAAATAGATTTCAGATAGGTTTTAAGATGATGCTGATTGAATCCCTCCCTTTGAATATTATTTAATTATCTCATTAAACTAAAATAATCTGGAAAGCAGACATATTTAATATCTACCCCTCTATATTTAAAAAAAAAAAAGGGACTGGCACGGTGGCTCACGCCTGTAATCCCAGTGCTTTGGGAGGCCGAGATGGGCGGATTACCTGAGGTCGGGAGTTCGAGACTAGCCTGACCAACAAGGAGAAACCCCGTCTCTACTAAAAATACAAAATTAGCCAAAAGTGGTGGGACATGCCTGTAATCCCAGCTACTCGGGAGGCTGAGGCAGGAGAATCGCTTGAACCTGGGAAGCAGAGGTTGCAGTGAGCCGAGATCACACCATTACACTACAGCCTGCAACAAGAGTGAAATTCCATCTCAAATAAAATAAAATAAAATAAGCCAACGATACCATAAGACTAAAAAGAAAGGGCATGTTCTGAAAACATGCAAACTATGTTGAGAGCAGTAGCATATTTGAGCTGATACGAGTTATTGATAAGGAAATTGACTCCAGAAGCTTCTCTGTGGACTCCCTGCAGCCTTGCCTTATTGCTCAAGACAATACAGGTCAGGAACTGCAGAGTATCAACTTGGTAAGTTTGAGGGATAAAGGAGTTTGGAAGAAGAGAGGAAGAAAATGTGGCCACAAAATGCTACTGAATTCTTAACGCATAGCAATTCCCTTCTTTTCCTACTGTCCCTGTTGCCTGCCAGGCCTCAGAGGATGAACAGAGAAGCCTGGGTTTGTTTTTTCTGGTTGCCTGCCTTTGCTTGAACTGCTCTCAGGGCAGTAGGTAGAATGGGGAAGAGGGGGTGGGTGCTGGGTTTTCCTCCCTGGAGGGGAAGTGATAGCGGGGAATATGCCTCCTGGGCCAGGTCTGTGAATTAAAAACACTGAATGAGGCCTCAGGCAGTGGCTCACACCTGCATCCCCAACACTTTGAGAGGCCGAGGCAGCCAGGTAGAGTCCAGGAGTTGGAGACCAGCCCAAGTGACTTGGCAAAACCTCATCTCCAGAAAAAAGAAAAACAAGATGGGAAGGAAGAAAAGAAGGGAGGGAGGGAGGGAAGACTAGCCAAGTGCGGTGGTGTGTGCTTATGGTCCCAACTACTTTGGAGGCTGAGGCAGGAGAATTGCTTGAGCCCAGGAGGCGAGAGGCTGCAGTGAGCTGAGATGGAGCCACACCACTCCAGCCTGGGCGACAGAGCCAGACCCTATCTGCAAATGAAACAAAATAAGACAAGACAAAAGCATGGTGTGGAGATCCAAGGTGAAAACAGGCTGGAAAAAATATCCCTGGTAGGTATACAATGAAGGAATGCTGGTGACCGTCACCCTGTGGTTTCCTCACCAGCAGTGAGGGCTGTGGTTTTTATCATGGGAGAAGCCCTTCACTAGGGGTAGCTGCAGAGTCCGAGCATCAGCCTCCGCCCCACAAGGATGGGCTTCTCTACTCCTACGGGGTCTACTTTCTCTAGAATCAGCAATCAGAGGTAATCCTCAACCTCACTGGCCAACTTGTGCCAGATGATAAGACGTCAGCTGACACAGACCTCTTCTGAACAAAGTAGAACTGAGGAATGCTTAACCGTCCAGCAGGCATCAACTGGCACACTCTGGCCCGGGGGGGTGACAGAACAGGGGAGACCTAAGAGACGGTGAGGTCCAGGATTCCACTCACATCCACAGGAGTGTGGTAGGGTGAGGGGAGGCAGACAGGAGCCCTGATGCTCCTTTTCAGTTACCTTTTATGGGAACCCATAAAAGGTGATTGGGCTGGGCTGCCTCATTGCAGAGAAGGTCACGTATCGGGGAGGTGGATGCCAGAGTTGGATCATCACCCACCCCTCCCTTGGGGTGAGGGTAGCTGAGCTGGGAGTAGGGAAATCTGGAGAACTGAAGGAGGTGGGTTTGTTTGATTTAGGAAGAACCCACCCATACGAGAAGGTTGGGGCCCAGAGGAGAACAAGAAGGAGTAGGGCCCTGAGAGCAGGGACTCTGTGTGTGTCTGTTGATTTGTTCTAAAGGAGCCCAGATAGGGATAGTCCTAGACAAAGATATTGATTGCACTCAAAAATATTATAAATCAGAAATCTGGAAGCATGGCCTGCCTTTTAGTGAAACATGTTCCAAACTTCCAGGACTCGCTCATAAAAGGTAATCTAAAATCTTCAAGAACATTTCCTTTTCCTGCAGTTATTCTGTAAATTATGTCACCTCTTACTCTCAATAAATGGCCTTTGATCTGATCCGTGTTAATGTCCTGTCCTGCAGAGTTTTATTCTCCATAATTCATGTGGTGGGGTGGGGGAGGGGGCTTGCTTCTTTTCGGCCAGTTCTCTCTGTTTTCTCAGTAGAACTGACCAGAGCCTATGAAATCAGACCTTTAAATACATTTGAATTTTGATATTTATTATAACAGTATAAGACTTTGGTTATAATTATGAAAGGAAAACAGTTGATTTCATTGAGCAACTCAATAAAACAATTCCTGTTGTGGAAGAGGGGAGTTTATTAGGATCCTGAGCTAGCATGGAGGGTGGCCATTTAGACTATGAGAAAAATGTTTAAGTTCTCCCAGTTTGATAGATCATATTTTTATTTTTAACTATACACCAAAAATCCTTTCCTGCTTTGGAGAGATTTTAGTAACTTTGAGAAGGAAGATAATATGATCTACAATTTAAATTAAGCTTTAACTAGTGAAAACACAAACAGGTTTCTTAAATGAATTGATAACTAAGCCCATGAAATAGTTTCAGTGAGCATGCAGATCTTATAACTGTAATAGCGTGTTAGTTTATTTTTCTGATGGGTCTACGACTTTATTCTTCCCCTGTGATTGGTGAATGAGAATAAATTGATCATTGCGATAGCTTCTTCTAATATGAACAATCTAAATATCACACTTTGTACCCTATGTTTAAAAGTAACAATATGTTCAAACTTAAAATCTCCATGAATTGCCTGACCAAAAATTTAGTTAGAAATCAAGGAAGTAGAGTCACCATGTGTTATGCCTATTTCTTATTAAGAATAATTTTTAAATATTTCTGGGGACCAAAGTTTTATTTGTTTTGTTTTTGTTTTTGTTCTGAGATGGAGTCTCGCTCTGTTGCCCAGGCTGGAGTGCAGTGGCATGATCTCGGCTCACTGCAACCTCTGCCTCCTGGGTTCAAGTAATTCTCCTGCCTCAGCCTCCCTAGTAGCTGGGACTACAGGCGCCCACCACCATGCCCAGCTAATTTTCGTAGTTTTAGTAGAGACGGAATTTCACCATGTTGGCCAGGCTGGTCTCAGACTCCTGACCTCAGGTGATCCACCCACCTCAGCCTCCCAAAGTGCTGGAATTACAGGACATGAGCCTCCGCATCTTGCCTCAAAGTTTCGAATCAAAGGTTTTAGCTAGTTTGCCTGTAATCATAGACTCCCTGTGTATCACACCACATGGAACTCAGCCCCGGAAGCTTACAGAGTTGTAAGGACATACTCTGACAGAGAGTTCTCTGGCAACAGGGTCTCGGGCATCTTCCAGCCACCCGGTCTTGTGGAAGAGATAAGCCATTTCAGGCAGACACGTTTCTATCCAGGCTTGGAATGCATCCAAAGGAAACACAAAAAAACTCTGGCATCAGAACACACCTGTTGACTTTGGAGCATTCGTATCAATCACAGCCAAGCCCAGGGCAGCTGTGCTGGGGCCAGCTCGCTCTGTGGGGCAGAAGGAATGTCAGCTATGAACAGTCAAGAGGAAACAGAGATAGAGGCTTCCACATTCTTCTCTCTCTTTGTCTACATACCATTAATAGGATTGACTTTTTTTTTAACTTGGCCCCCAAAACAATTCTGGGATGATATCTTTAGTTTTTCATTCACTTAAACAAAAATCTGATTTTTAGATATTTTAAATATCTAAAAATACCTTTTCTCTTCCTTTTTATTACCTTTTGTTATTTTATTTTACTGAGTTCTATTTTTAGAATAAAATTTTGTTTTCCATCTTAAAAAATGGCCATATGATTTAAGTAGGTATTTCTCCAAAGAAGATACATAAAGGGCCAAAAAGCACATGAAAATATGCTTAACATCATTAGTTAGTAGGGAAATACAAACCAAATGACAACGAGATGCCAGTTCACATTCACTGGGATTGCTGTATCAAAACAACACTAGATATTAATAACAAGTGTTGATGAGTTTGTCAAATAATTGGAACTCCCATAAATTGCTGATAGGAATGTAAAATGTTGCACCACAATGGAAAAAAGTCTGGTAGTTCCACAAAAAGTTAAACATAGAGTTGCCACATAATCCAGCTTTCCAGTTCTAGGTATATGCCCAAAAGAATAAGAAATACATGTCTACACAAAAGCTTTTACACCAGTGTTCATGGAAGCACTGTTCACAATAGCACGAAGGCAGAAACAGCTGATGAATGGGTAAATATATTGTGGTATACCCATATAACTGAATCATATTCAGCCATAAAACATCATAAAATACTGGTACATGTGACAACATGAGTAAATCTTGAAAACATGCTGAGTGAAAGAAGCCAGACAAAACCACCCAATATCATGTGGTTCTATTTATATGAAATGCCCAGAGTAGGCAAATCTGTGAAAATAGAAAGTGGATAGTCATTGTCCATGGCTGGGAGATAAGAGAAATGAGGAGTAACTGCTAATGGGTTTGGGTCTGTTTTTGAAAATTGATGAAATGTTATGAAATTAGATAATGGTGATGGTTGGAAAACCTTGTGAATATACTAAAAACTACTGAATTACATATTTTAAAAGGGTGCATATTAGGGCATGTGGATCATATCTCTATCTTATTTATTTATGTATCTATCTATCTATTTATCTTTTTTAGAGACAGGGTCTCACTAGGTTGCTGAGGCTGGCTATTCACAGGTGCTATCCCACTACTGTTCAGCACAGGAGTTTTGGTTTTTTTGTTTGTTTTTGTTTTTGAAATGAGTTTTGCTCTTGTTGCCCAGGCTGGAGTGCAATGGTGCGATCTTGGCTTTCTGCAACCTCCACATCCCAGGTTCAAGCGATTCCCCTGCGTCAGCCTCCCGAGTAGCTGGGATTATAGGCTTGTGCCACCACACCCGGCTGATTTCGGGATTTTTAGTAGAGACGAGGTTTCACCATATTGACCAGGCTGCAGCACAGGAGTTTTGACCTGATCCATTTCTGACCTGGGCTGGTTCACCCCTCTTAGGCAACTTGGTGGTCCCATGCTCCCAGGAGGTCACCATATTGATGCCAAACTTAGTGTGGACACCCGATCAGCACAATGCACTACAGCCCAGAACTCCTGGACTCAAGGGACCCTCCTGCTTCAGCCTCTGAAGTAGCTGGGACTATAGGCACACGCCACTGTGCTTGGCCATATCTCAATTTTAAATTAAAAAACAAAAATCAAAAAAAACCCACAAGAACAAATAAAAAACCAAAGAGATCTAAAGTTCCCTAACTGCAAAATGCTTCCTCCTTGTGTGTTTCCCTGTCTGAAGAAACCTTGTGAGGCATTCGGACTTCTTCCTTCTCCGTAGGCCACATTTCCCTGATAGTCGACCATTAGGTCTTTCGAGCGTCTTGAATCTGTTCCTTGCTCCTCAACCCCACTCACACTGCCGTGGTTTGTAATGCCATCATCTCTTGCCTAAATCACTGAAACTACTTTCCAGGCTTCCAGACTTCTTGCACCAGTCCATTCTCTATGATTTAGCTAAGGGAAGTGATCTTTTAAAGTATGGTTAGTTGTTTCTCTGTAACCTTGGGGATTGGTCCTAGGACCCCCATGGATACCAAAATCCATGGATGCTTAAGTCCCTGATACAAAGTGGTGTCCTAATTCCATATAACTTATGCACACCCTCCTATATACCTTAAATCATCTCTAGATTACTTATAATACCTAATACAATGTCAGTACTATGGAAATAGTAGTTATCCTATATTTTCATTTGTTTGATTTTTTAATTGTATTGTTATTTTTATTGTTTTTTTTCCTAATGTTTTCAAGCCCTGGTTGATTGAATCCACAGATGCAGAGGGCCAAGTATATACAAATTATTTTAAATCAAACCAAGATAACTTCTCTTTTGTCTCTTTTTGAGGGTTAATTTTCTTCTTTCATACATGTGAGTAAATACATGTGATTTTGGAGATATAACAATGAAAAACATAATACTGGCCTTAAGGGGGCTGTAGTTGGAGAAAGTCCCCCCAAATAAACAGGGAATTAGGATGTAATATGATAAGTGCTACGAGAAGGTAGTGATCAAGGAGTCTGGCGGGGTCAGAAAAGGCTTCTCACAGGTGGTGAAGTCTTCACTGACTTTCGAAGGATGAATAGGAGATATCTAAGGAAAGCAAAGAAAAGGAAATTCCAGAAAAGGAGGTAACGAGCCATAATTGGGAGGTAAGAGAAACCATGGAGTCTTCGAAAGATAGGGACTGGTCACCAAGGGTCTTACACCTGCAGCAGTCAAGTTTCTTTCGTTGTCAAATTTAAAGATACAAATCTAAACAGAAACTGAAGACTAGGGGTGCATCGGTTTGAGCAAGCTTGGATAAAAAATGCCTGGACATGTCAGAAATCTGTGTTTAGTCTCTGCTGCCCGCCCATCTCTTGCAGGCCAAGTCCCCCATGTCCAGATGGCCACTAGTAGCTCCAGGCTTGTATTCCACCGGTTTGCAAACCCAGCAGAAGGAGCGCTTGCTGACCAGTAGTTCCCAAGACTGATTTTCCATGTGTCTGGTGGAGATGAATGGCCAAGCCTGAATCAGTCACTGCACCAGAGAGGGATGATCCCTCTCTGGTCTGGAGCTGGCTTATCAGAGGAGGTAGAGAGGAATGGGTAGGGATCAAAGCAAAAGGAGGGAGGGTGTGGAAAGGGGAGTTGCCCCCATGGAAAGTCAGGCACTGTGACCAGAGGTAGGAGGAGTGGATGATGGACAGGGTAAAACAGCAGTGGCCCGTGAAACCGCAGTAAGGCTGCTGAGCTCCTTCCAGCAAGCAGTGGAGCCACCAACGTATGTGCAAGAGACAGTTCTTATGATGAATGGCAGTTGCACTGAGGACAGGGACACTGATTTGGAAGCTGTTATATTAATTCAGGTGACGTATTAACATTGCTGAAATGAAGGGAGTGTTAGGGCAAATAAAGAGCGCCTGATAAATTTGAGCGATAAGAAGCTGGCAGGACTTAGGTAACTGATTAAAGGTGGAAGCTATGTTGTGGGCGAGGAGGTGTCTGGGGAGATGGGGGAGCTAAGTGTGATTCCAGGTCTAAGGCTCAGGCAATCAAGTGAATAATGACTGTTGACTAGGGATGCTGGGGCAGGAGCAGCTCTCGGGAGGGGAAGAGAATCCAGTGATTTTAACACTACCTGTTTGATGTCTGAGTGCACTAATTAGCAGGTAGCTGGAGCTCCCAGTCAGAGCTCGGGGAAGGACCTGAGGGTATACTCCTGTTGCTGGGCACACATGCATTTTGAATGGAGCCCTGCTGAGCCGGGAGATAGGATGGCGAAGAAGACCTATTTCCCACTCTCGAGACCTCATAAGTCACGTGGGATGATGGCTGTGTACATAAGTGACAGGCAGCGACATCACTAGCCTGTGGGTACAGATGAGAGACCCTGCCCTGCCCTGCTCTAGAGCCTTCTCAGGGTCAGGAGGGTCTTTTCTCATGATGAAGCCTGGTGGTAGAGTCTTGCAGGGCAAGTGAGAGGCATACAGTTTCAGGACATTCAGAGTGAGAATACACCCACTTGCTAAATTATAACATTATTTGTCTTCCCTAAGAAAGTGGGCTATCTGTAAAAATAAGCACAGCCAGCAGTGGGGCTCTCTCATAAGGAGGTGGAAATGGGACCAACCATGAAGGAGAGTGCATTTGCCAGGCAGCCAAGAGGACAGCACCTGGGACATCTTTGGCCTCAGGAATGCCATGTCTTTACCAGTTCTATGTAAAAAGCCAGAAAATGCTCTGCTGTGTCACTTCAAGTATAGGTCCTCGAGCACCATGGCATGGAAGGGTTCATCTGACCAAAGACCCTGAAGAGCGAGTCACCACTGAAGCTAGTCAGACGCCTGCCCTGCTTCCTTCCTTCAGATTTTCACCTGAAGATTCAGGAAAAGGTGGGCTCTGCAGCTCACACCTGTAACTCCAACACTTTTGGAGGCCAAGGCGGAAAGACTGCTTCACAGAGAAGCAAGACCGTGTCTCTACCAAAAAATTAAAAAATTAGCTGGGCCTGGGTGCGAACTCCTGCAGCCCTAGCTACTCGGGAGGCTGAGGTGGGAGGATTACTTGAATCCAGGAGGTCGAGGCTGAAGTGAGCTGAGATCGCACCACTGCACTCCAGCCTGTGTGACAGAGCAAGACTCTGAAGACTCTGTCTCTCTGTTTTTTTTTTTTTTTTTTGAGATGGAGTTTCACCCAGGCTGGAGTGCAATGGTAAGATCTTGGCTCACTGCAACGTCTGCCTCCCAGGTTCAAGTGATTCTCCTGGCTCAGCCTCCCTAGTAGCTGGGATTATAGGCATGCCCACCACGCCCAGCTAATTTTGTATTTCTGGTACAGACGGGGTTTCACTATGTTGGCCAGGCTGGTCTTGAACTCCTGACCTCAAGTGATCTGTCCACCCTGGCCTCCCAAAGTGCTAGGATTACAGGCATGAGCCACCACACCCGGCCAACTCTGTCTCTTAAATTAAAAAAAAAAAAAAGTAAAGAAAAAAAGATTCTGGAATAGACCACAAAAGCAAATGCAAAAGCTGGTCCCTGGTTGGCAGTAGACAAAGCACCTGGCAGCATCAGGACTCTGCGTGGCACACCCTGGAAGGAGAGATTTGGGAGAGGGAGTTAGAACAGGGGGAAGCTCTCTGACAGCTGCAGCCCTGGAAGCTTCATTTCACCCCAGGGCTCCACAGCGATCTTGTTTTGTCTTTGATCTCCAAAAAGGTGTCTGCCTAGGATTTATGAGAAACTCCCTCACACAATCTGAGAAAAAAATTAAGAAACAATTTTACTTCCAAATTGGAAACTGAAAAACTAGAGAAGTGCCGAATGTCACTGTAAGGAAAGGAAAAATAGGAGGCCATGTGTGCTGGGCAGATGGGACGTGGCTTTCTGTGTTTCCATAGATAATGACAAGAGCATTAAGGAAATGCATGCAGGACATCAGCATGGCACAAAGTCCTGCTCGTCTCCGCTTTTAAATGTCTCTGAGTTGAATTAAACCACAGTGGTAATCTAGTTTTTCAAAGTATACATAAATGATGTTTTAGATTTGCTAATTCATTATGAATTTAAATATGTGCTTACTCTTCCATTTGCCATTTCTAAATTACCTCTAAAATTAAAACCAAAATAATAAATGTACATAATACTGACATTTCAGAAATGAGCTCTACCATTACTTATAGTGTAAGGTACAAACTAATGCCTTGTAATAATTGGTTTATTTGAAGAGCCAACAGCAGTATAGAGGATATGGATGGACTGCTAAGCCTGCGGTGCTAGAGAAGAAGGAAATGCAGCGCTTCCTCTCCTCGGGGCGATCGGTCCGCCTGCTATCTGTGGGGAACTTGGCCGCGAGTGAATCTCTCTGTTCTATGTATAGCTTTGTTGATTTACATGGTTCTCCAAAAGGCACACACCCAGGGTTTTGTTTCAACTGAATGATGTTAACAGACACACTGTCTAATAAACCTGAAATGTTGTCCCAAGGGATGGAGAGAAAGGGAAGATCCTTGAATAATTTCAGTGTTTTCCTTCTTGACCTTGGGTCCTTCTGTCTGAAATTGACATGAAGGTTGGACTTGCCCTCTTGGGTTCAGCTCAAGGTTGTGTGGAATACTGACGGGAATAAGATACTCCTACCCCTAGCCTCTTAGGGAGCAAATGTGTCTTCCTCTCAAGAGAGTCCGTGTGGGGTAGATGAGTTGACTCGGGACAGCCCTAAAAAATTTGTAGCTCCATTCCTATATGGGTCTCTTAGGGTCACACTGAATTACACAGTTTAGTAGCACCCAAGTGGCTTGGCTGGGATCTTAAATGTGGGTAGCTTAGTAGAACCACAGTAGAGAGAGAAAGAAGTGCTGAAAAGACCGCGTCTTTGCAAATGAGTGACTAAGACACCTTCAAGTCCCGAAAAGTTATGTTGGGCTCCCCTGAATAAAAGGAGCTCTTTCCAGAACAGCTAACACCTGTGTGCTCACCATGTGCTGGACTCCTTGTAAATTTTTGAGCTCATATAGCCGTCACAGAAACCCTACGGCTGAGGCTAGAAAGACCAAGCAGCTGGCCCCTCGCCACACAGTGGTTAGCAAACAACACAGCTGGAGGAGGAAGCCAGGCAATGTGAGGCTGGGTCCCCCGTGTTTAACTGCTAAGCTACATTGCTTCTATGTTGAGCCGTCCAGCTCCAAGTCCATCTCCCCTCTTTCCTCTCTTTTATCTCTATTTGTCATTTGTCAACAGATACAAAAGATTCTCGAGTGGTCTGTTCTGTGTGTTCTAACACGGGGAGCTAACACCGATTCTCTTAAACAGGATTGGCTCATGAATCTAAAATGTGTTCCGGACTTTGGGGGATGCCAGCAGCACGCTGTTTTCAGTGGCATGGGAAGAGGTGATGTGATGTGCCCCGATGGGAGGGCTTGAGCTGGAAAACCCAAGTTCTACTCTTCAGCCCTCCTCCTGGGGAGCGGGTTGATCGTGGGTGACTCCCTGCCTCTGGCTGGTCCTGATTTCAGGACGCATCCAAGAGGAGCTGGCCCAATCTTTCCACTCCCTTCAGGCGTGAACACTCCATGATTCTGCGGTGCAAGTTTTCAGAGATTTGGACAAAGTGTTAAAGAAAAAAAAAAAGCAGGTGGCACTAAGGAGTTAGGTTTCTGTTTTTTTCCTGCCCACAAATCCATCTCCCTCTGATGGGCAATCACTAGGCAGAACTTATGAAACTTTATTTGAGTGATAGAACTGGTGAAACTACTAAATGCTTAGTAAAGAGTTTGGTATTTGAAGAAGACTAAGACAAAAGATGGAGACTAAAAATTCTGACTTGAAGATATATACAAAAAGGAGATTTTCTTAGAGGCCTTAATAATAGATGGGAGAGTGCCTTGAACATGAAGATTATAGCCAGGTGCAGTGGTTCACGCTTGTAATCCCAGAACTTTGGGAGACTGAGGTGGGTGGATCACTTGAGGTCAGGAGTTCAAGACCAGTCTGGCAAACATGGTGAAACCCCGTCTCTACTAAAAATCCAAAAATTAGCCAGGCGTGGTGGTGCACGTCTGTAATCCCAGCTACTAGGGAGGCTGAGGCACAAGAATTGCTTGAACCCAGGAGGCGGAGGTTACAGTGAGCCGAGATCATGCCACTGCACTCCAGCCTGGGCAACAGAGTGGAGTGGGACTCTGTCTCACACACAAAAAATAAATAAATGCAAATGAAGGTTGTTATAATTTCTGTCTTTGCAAAATATTTAGAGTTTTTTTTGTACTCTGCTGTCTTTAAAAAATTAGATGTGGTGTTGTCTTTCAGTGCCGGGCAAGCATTACCAGGATGTTAAATAAGAAAGCATGTTTTAAAGTGTTACCATATAATACTCTTACGAAACTTTGGATAATTTCATTCAACATGTAGCTTATTACTAAACAGACGAAAGTTTCAATTCTGGAGAAATCATTGCAAAAAATCAGGGATTTGTAAATTCAATCCTTATGTTTGCTGCAATTTTAAAATTAAGATTAAATTTATATAGCTCTATCACTCTTTGAAGCAGTTGCCGGCTGTAGCCTGGATCTCTTATCCGGTTTTGAGTAAGAGTTATTTATGACTTTTGATATTGAAGAATTTTAAGATTTGGCATAGATTTTATATAATTGTACAAGATGGAAGAAATTAAATACAACAATTGGGATTGATAAGCATCTCATCAGTGCCTTAAACCAAACTCATAATTATTGAAGCTAGTTCATCAAATGATTGAAGACTTGGCTAGGTTTATTCCTAAGATGGCACCTCTGACCAGAAAAGACAGTTTCTCATTCTCATGCGGGAGCTCTGGCCTTTTGACCCTGGAGTGCCTCAGAGAGAGAAATTACATGGACATGAGCGTCAGGGCGAACACACACTTTAGAGACAATATCAAGAAGCCTGCCTGAGCTTGAGCTCTGAAAAGAATTGTGAAGCTGCATCCTGTTAGGGTCTCCTCTCATTCCTGTATTTCTTTTTCCCTGTAGTCCCTTATTGGCAGCAAATGGACTATTCTTTAGTACTGTTTCTCTGCATTCTTTCCCACAATCTTTTTTCCTTTTCTTGTTCTATCTCCCTTATCTCCTTTGGTACCTTTCTTCCCAAGTAACCCACCTGGTTTTCCCTTTTTTCCCCCAAATGCGTTCATTCCAGCATCTTTTTTTTCTCTCTAAATCTTGATCCACATTGCTAATCCATGGGAGAAGGCCAATGATGAGCTACAGGGAACAACCCTGGTCCCTCTGTGAGGGACATTTTGTTTCATCTACATCCCCCAAAATATTTATTTTGAACCCATTTTGTTCCACGATGAAGCAATTTAATATCTCTGTCTTGATTTAACAATGAAGAGAAAGTAATCTCTGCAATTGCTTCAAAGAAAAAGTAAAAGGATCCCTGTTCTGACCCCCCCCCCCCCCCCCCCCCACCAAACTAATCTATTTGCACACCTATCAGTTGCCTTGGACAGTGTGTGGGGCACAGAAGAGACACAGCTTTGTGAGGAAATAGAGATGTAAGCCTATCTACACTAAAGGGAGATGATAAGGCCTGGTTCTACTGATTTGGGAATTTGCTAGATAAAGCAAGCAAATGCCCCTGGGGCTGAGAGAGAGGGAAGCTCTCAGAGAGGAGATGACCTCTAAAAAAGGGATACACACGTCAGAGGGTAAGGACACCCTAGACAGAGAAAATCACCTGAGCACAGGCATGGGCCCATCACGACGCATGGCTGGGAAACAGGGTAGAAACTAGGAGGGGCAAGACACTCAGTGGGAAACTCTGTAGGACCAAATAATGAAAGACTCCTGTCCCTTTGCCTGCTTAAGGAGCATGAATTTCATCCTGTAGGAAAGGAGGAAGCATGGAAGATGTTGACCGCCAGAAGTGACAATGCCACGTGCATGCTGGAAAGATCACCCAGATGAGTGGTGGGGGAGAAAGTGGGTACGAGGCGGCCGGGCGCAATGGCTCACACCTGTAATCCCAACACTTTGGGAGGCCAAGCAGGTGGATCATCTGTGGTCAAGAGTTCCAGACCAGCCTGGCCAACAGGGTGAAACCCCATCTCAACTAAAAATACAAAAAAACTAGCCGGGCATGGTGGCAGTTTCCTGTAATCCCAGCTACTTGGGAGGCTGAGACCGGAGAATCACTTGAACCTGGGAGGTGGAGGTTGCAGTGAGCAGAGATCACGCCACTGCACTCAAGCCAGGTCAACAAAGCAAGACTCCCTCTCAAAAAAGAAAAAAAGAAAAAGAAAATGATCAATAGGACAGTTGCAATTATTCAGGGAAAAAGATGGTGTGAGCAAGAGTAACAGGAGGAAAAACAAGAAGTAGATACAAGAAGTTTTGGAGCTAGAATTGGATTTGGAGATTTACTACATGGCAGAGGCGGGGGCGAGGAGGAGGAGGAGTAAGAAATAACTTTACAAAATTTTTAAGCTACTGTTTATTATTTTCTTTTTTGTTGTTTCCAGATAAATGAATAATAATATTATTGACCCAAACAGCATGCAAGTAAATGTGAGTTTAGGAAGGAAAACTCTTGAGTTTCAGCTGGACATGCTCATTTTGAGATGTTTCTTCGGCAGGAATACGCATTTGAAAGGAGGACATCAAGCCCAGGAAAGAAATGCAGAATTGGAAATCATTGGTATATTGGAAGCAGCTGAAGCCAAATATTTGAATCAGACACCCCAAGGAAAATACGTAGATCAGTAAGAGAAGAAAATCTAGGTTGGAATCCTGAAGAATAACCGGCATATACGGGCAAGGAGAAAGCCAAAGAGGATTGGAGAAGGGGAGGCAGAAGGAACTGGTGACAGTGCTGGCATCGCAACATCAGGGAAGAAGATTTTTAAGAATGGTGTAGATAGGGCACAGTGCTCATGGCTATAATCTCAGCACTTCGGGAGGCCAAGGTAGGCGGATCACCTGAGGTCGAGAGTTTGATACCAACCTGATGAATATGGAGAAACCCCATCTCTACTAAAATACAAAATTAGCCAGGCGTGGTGGCGTGTGCCTGTAATCCCAGCTACTTGGGAGGCTGAGGCAGGAGAACTGCTTGAACCCGGGAGGTGGAGGTTGCCGTGAGCTGAGATCGCACCATTGCACTCCAGCCTGGGCAACAAGAGTGAAACTCCGTCTCAAAAAAAAAAAAAAAAAAAAAAAAAATGGTGTAGACAACAATGTAAGAGGCTTAAGGATGTTCAAACAAGATAAGAATTGAAAATGTAAATTGGATCTTGAAATTTGGAATTTATAGGTAATCTTACCACAAAGAGCTTCAGGAAAGCAGCAGAAGAAGAAAAAGCAGCATTAGCAATGGGCCGAGAAAAGTGTGAGAGATGAGGAAGGCCGATGGTGGGGAGTAGACCAGCAGGCCGCACGCCTCTTGGCCCTGAGAACTTTTTATGCCCGAAAAATTATGGAGAAACCCAAATCCTTTTGTTTATGTGGGTCGTATCTATCGATAGTAAGCATATTCGAAATTAAAACTGAGCACTTTTAAGCACCGTTATTTATCCATTTAAAATAACAAATATTCTATAGCCAACACAATTAACATGCATTGCTGAAAAATAACTGTTTTCTAAAACAAAATTAGTATTTGAGATGCTCCATACACAAATCATAAAGCATATTGCTAAACTATAGGTAATTGTGGAGCAACCTTTCTCTTGGTACAAAATAAATTTAAGCAGTCTGCTTAGGGATCTTTTTTTTTTTTTTTTTTTGAGACAGAGTCTCACTCTGTCACCCAGGCTGGAGTGCAGTGGTGTGATCTTGGCTCACTGCATCCTCCACCTTTCAGGTTCAAGCAGTTCTCCTGCTTCAGCCTCCCTAGTTGCCGGGATTACAGGCGTCCACCACCACACTTGGCTAATTTTTGTATTTTTAGTAGACACAGGTTTTCACCATGTTGGCCAGGCTGGTCTCAAACTCCTGACCTCAGGTGATCTGCATACCTCGGCCTCCCAAAGTGCTGGGATTACAGGTGTGAGCCACTGGGCCTGGCCCACTTATCTCAATCCATCTTTCATCTCACAGATAAGAAAATGTTTGAAATAAGCATTTTTATTGCTTTCATAATATAATGTCACAGGTTATACTGCTATAGATGATATCATATGCCACGTGGATGAATAAAGACTACTAACAAATGTGTCACCAAGTGATAGAATTTAGGAAACTCATGTAAATGCTTCTTCCCTAATCTTATCAATAAGATAGCAACTTGCATCTTCTGACTACAATATTAATAGTAAGATAAAAATAAAATATATTCATTTTCAAAAGTCTAATATCACTGTATATGCTGCATCTTATCTTAGAAACATCAGCCACATTCTTGAACTTTCTGGGTAGAATTAGAAGGATGCTTAAGTATGGTATTTGAAATTCTTTCTTTGTACATGAGATGTCTGAGGCCCAAGAGTGATAAAAATGCTTATTGGGCTGTTCAGGGACTTAGCTGCAACTAGACTTTAAGGCTACAAACTATTTCCAGTGCTTTTTAATGAAAAAATATTGCAGTGCTTCTCCTTGAATTAATCTTACAACCTTTCTTCTCAAGGTTGCTTTTTCATTTTTTTTCCTGAAAAACAGGAGAAGAGAGATCAGAGAGTCCTTGGCTCTCCCTGTCCTCCTCCACCCAGAGCACACTCCGTACAAGGTGCTCCAGGAATGTTGCAACACTCAGCATATCCTGTGGCTCTCTGAGACTCAGCATTTCCCATTCAACAGCAAAATCCATAAGTAATTTATATTTGGGTTTAAAAGAATGGATCAGGCAGTGGCTCATGCTTGTAATCCCAGCACGTTGGAAAGTCAAGATGGTCAGATCACTTGAGCCTAGGAGTTCCAGGCCAGCCTGTGCAATATAATAAGACCCTGTCTCTACAAAAATAAAAATAAAAAAGTTGTGTGTGGTGGTGCACGCCTGTGGTCGCAGCTTCTCAGGAGGCTGAGGTGGGAGGATCACTTAAACTTGGTAGGTCAAGGCTGCAGTGATGATGACTGCACCACTGCACTCCAGCCTGGGGAACATATGAGACTCTGAGAAAGAAAAAGAAAGAAAGAGAAAGAAAGAGAGAGAGAGAGAAAGAAAGAGGGAAGGAAGGAAGGAAGGAAGGAAGGAACGAAAGGGAAAAGAAAAAAGAATCGATCAGCATCCACCTACTAGGATGGCTAAAAGTAAGCAGACTGACAGTGCCAAGTGTTGACAAGGATGTGGAGAAACTGCAATCCTCATACGTCCCTGGTGAAAATGCAAAGTGGTCCTGCCACTTTGGGAAACAGATGACAGTTTCTTTGAAAGTTAAACTCACACATACCTGTACAGTGCAGAAATTCAGCCCAGAAGAAATGAGAAAATACATCCACCCAGACTTGTGCACAAGTGTTCATTGCAGCTTCAGTCACAATAGCCAAAAACACGCCAAATGTCCATCTACTAGAATCAGATATCCATTCCATGAAATATTACTCAGCAGTGACTGCGTGCGCTGGTTCACATCTGCAATCCCAGCACTTTGGGAGGCCGAGGCGGGCTGATCACCTGAGGAAAGGAGTTTGAGACCGGCTTCCTGGGGAGACACCATCTCTACTAAAAATAGAAAAATTGGGCCGGGCATGATGGCTTATGCCTGTAATCCCAGAACTTTGGAAGGCCGAGGCAGATGGATCACTTGAGGTCAGGAGTTTGAGACCAGGCTAGCCAACGTGGTGAAACCCTGTCTTTACTAAAAATACAAAAATTAGCCGGGCATGGTGGCAGGCACCTGTAAGCCCAGCTAGTAGGGAGGCTTAGGCGGGAGAATTGTTTGAACCTAGGAGGTAGAGGTTGCAGTAAGCCACGATCACACCACTACACTCCAGCCTGGGCGACAAGAGCGAAACTCTGTCTCAAAAAACAAAAACAAAAACAAAAACAAAAACAAAAACCAAATATTACTCAGCAATAAAATGAAAGAACTTTTAATACATGCAACAGCATGGATGCATCTCACAAACATTAAGCAAAATGAAAGAAACCAGACATAAAATACTGCATATTGTATGATAACATTTGTATGAACTAAACAAAAGAAAAAGAGGAAGTATAGAGAAAGAAAGCAGTTAAATAGGCATGGGGTAGGAGCAAAAATTGACTGCATATGGGCACCAGGGAACACTTTGGGGTGATGAAATGTTCTAGGACTGAATTGTAGTGATATTTGGGCAACTGTATACATTTGCAAAAAATCATTGAATTGTATACTTAAAATGGATGGACTGTATGGTGTGTAAATCATAACTCGATGAATTTGCTTTTAAAAAAGAGAAGGAAAAGAATAATGATATTCTATATCATCATTTTTTTTCCACTGAGAAAGGTAGCTGATTTCTCTTCTCCCAACTTAACCTCAAGGAGAATAGCCCCACCTTCGTGTTTATATTCACATATATGAGAGGGGGAATGAGCGTCAATGATGAATTTTTCTGAAATTTTCTATAAAATTTTAAAACTTTGTACTTTAGTCATCACCCAAATATATGCTAAACATTTGTGCTTACTTTCTTCTAAAACTATCTTATAATCCACACACCACACAATTCACCCATTTAGAGTGTACAATTCTGTGGTCTCTGGTCTATTCACAGAGTTGCATACACATTACCACAATCTGTTTTAGAATATTTTTATTAACCCCCAAAGAAATCCTGATGTCACATCAGTTCCCCCAACCCTCCCAGCTCTAGGCAACCGCTAATCTGCTTCCTGTCTCTATAGATTTGCTTATTCTAGACAGTGCATATAAATATACAGTATGTGGTGCTTTCTGATTGGCTTCTTTCCCTTACCGTAATGCTCTCAAAGTTTACTCCACGTTTCAGTGTGTATCAGTGTTTTATTTCTCTTTATTGTGGATACTCCACTCTATACCACGTTTTCTTTATCTATTCATCAGCTGGTAACCATTTGGGTTGTTTCCATTTTGTCTGTTACAGTGCTGCTATGAGTACTTATGTACAAGTTTGTGTGGATACGTGTTTTTATTATTCTTGAGAATATGCCTAGGAGTGGAACGATTGGATCTTGTGGTGACTCTACGTTGAACCATTTGAGAAACCTCCACTTCTTCTAAGTGCTTTCAAATTTTAGCCCTTACCTTTAAATGCGATCAATGTTAAATTTTTTTTTATGGCATGAGGTAAGGACCCAGCGTCATTCCTTGGCATGTGAATATCCAGTTTCCCCAACACCATTTATTGAAAATGCTATTCTTTTGCCATTGAATTATCCTGGTACACTTGTCAAAAATCAATTGACTATAAATGTTAGAGTATTCCTGAACTCTCAATTCTATTTGTTGATCTATATATCTATCCTTATGCCACCACCATACTGTCTTGACTATTGTCGCTTTATATTACGTTTGGAAATTAAAAGTATGAGTTCTCCAGCTTTGCTCTTCTTTCCAAGACTGTTTTGGCTGTTCTCTGTTCTTTGAATTTCCACATGAATTTTAGGATCAGTTTGTTGAATTTCTGGAAATAAGCCAGCTGGGATTTTGATAGGAATTGAGTTAAACATGTAGATCAATTTGAAGAGTATTCCCATCTTAACACTATTAAGTCTTCTGATCCATGAATATGGGAGGACTTTTCATTTATTTAGAACTTTTAAACTTTCCTTCAGGTTGGGCATGGTGGCTCATGCCTGTAATCCTAGCACTTTGGAAGGCTGAGGCAGGCAGATCGCTTGAGTCAGGAGTTCGAGACTAGCCTAGCCAACATGGTGAAATCCCATCTCTACTAAAAATATGAAAATTAGCTAGGCGTGGTTGTGCATGTCTGCAATCCCAGCTACATGGGAGGCTGAGGCAGGAGAATTGCTTGAACCCGGGAGGCAGAGGTTGCAGTGACCTGAGATTGCGCCACTGCACTCCAGCCTGGGCGACAGAGCAAGACCCCAACTCCAAAAAAAAGAAAAAATTCTTTCAACAGTGTTTTGTAGTTGAGTACATGTTTTGCACCACTTTTATTATTCCTAAATATTTTATTTTTCTTTTGATGCTATTCTAAATGGAACCATTTTCTTAATTTTATCTGTGTTTCCAAGCTTACTCTTACCCACCACAGAACTGATATTTAGACTTCATGTCTATATTAAGAAGAAGCTTCAGATGAGGAAATCTTATTCTGAGATTCTTATGTCTGATCAGAAAATAAAGCTACAAATTTGACTCAAATTGTTTTAAGGATCTCAGATGATAAGTCTGAAACAAATCTGAACACACTGTTTAAATACATGCATCTAATACTTAGATTAAGAAACAGAAATAGGAATACACTAATATGATGGTGTGGCTTCCTGGAAATGCTGATGAAAAAGCTACAGAAGTCAGTAAGTTTCCAAAGTAGACACACAAAGATAACCCACTGGCCTTGGGCAAGGAATTAATAACAGTTTGTACAGTATTTGCAGAGTGGTTTTCAAACTGGGGTGCCCAGATTCTAGTAGTAGACAGTCTGCTATTATGCAAGAAGAAAATATAAAAACTGATATTTATGTTTATTTATGTCACTCCTTTAGTTTTTATATTTTTTCAGGCTTTATAAGTGTATATAATAGCATGGTGGTACGTTTACATACTTTGTATTAAATTAGCAGACAATTTGTCAGTTCATGCTCAAGTTTTTACTGATGGAGACTATTGACTTAACTCACTGCTCAGCACATAACAAGTGTTCAGTAAATGTTAACGATCCTCAAAATAATATTTATAATTGTCCTAATATCATAATGAATAAGTCCAAAAGTATTAATTGTACTTTTCTGGTTTGTTTCCTTGTCACCACTGATGAGATTATAAAGCCCACAAAAGTCAAAGATTAAAATAATCAGAGTGAATGGCCCATCAACTCAACCACACACACACAAATGCTTTTTATTATTCTCATTTAAAAATACAGGAAGATAATAAAGTCCAAGAGAGAAGAATAGATATTAATTTTCATGTCCTCAATGTGTAAACACTAACCACCCTGAAAAATATTTGCTGTTGGACCAAAGTTAACATCTACTCAGTTTTCTTCTGTTTGTTGAAACCTCACTCATCTGAAGCACAGGATCCCTGAATTGTGGGAAATACAGACATCTCTGGGTTCCTCAAAGTGGCAAGGTCAAAGATTTAGGCATCTAATCTGGGAATGGCTCTCTCCAGCCCGGCCAGCTTCCCTGCCATTCTTTGCAAGGACTGTGTGTATGGCACTGGACTTATTTTCCCAGAAGTGCTTCTGGGACTGAAGTCTGCACAAAGGGGCTGTTAAATGTGTTTCCCTCCCTCCTGGCTCAGCTGGCTCCTAAGCCTCAGGGCACATACAGCTCATAGTTCCTATCAACTTTTCCCAAAGGACCCCTGGGCTCCTGCAGGAGCCAGTACTTCCCTGGAACAGGAAGCTCTATTTACACTGTCCTGGAGCCTGGTGCTCATCCATAAAAGGGAAAAGAGTCCTTTAGGAAAAGGGCAGGGTGCTTGGAAACTCTTTAAAAGTGAAAGCTTTGCAACCGGTTTCTGTTGTTTTACACTGTTGGTTAATACAATTTTTCAGAACATAAAAACACATGCCCTTTGGCTGAACAGTGCCTCTGAAAAACTGATGTGCCAGTAAACAAAAAATATGGAGAGATTTTCATGGGACTCTTCCAGAGTGCACGTCTAGGTCAGATCATCGTTTCTTAGCCCTAAAGAACGTAATTCCAGACAGACATACTGGTTTACATATCAATAATCAAATTATACTTTAAATGAGGAAGAAGGGCTCTCTAGGCTTTGGAATAGTGTCATGTTTAGGTCAATGAACGATTTTTCCAATTCTCCATGCAGGTGCCTATCATGTAACTTATGTTCTACCAGCTAACAGATACACTTGGTGAGTGGTCTGAATCTCAAATGAGCAAAAGATACACCAGGAAAAGACTGCAATTGGTGTGGGAGAGAGGGCTTTAAGGATTGGAGCTCTGTGGGGGATTCAATCATAATGGTCAATAAATAATCATAATTTAAATTTTGGCAATAAATGTTTGTGGCTTACATTATTATTATTTATTTAGAGACAGGGTCTCACTCTGTCACACAGGCTGGAGTATAGTGGCACAATCACAGCTCACTGCAGCCTCGAAGTCCTGGGCTCAAGCAATCCTCCACCTCAGCCTCCCAAGTAGCTGAGACTACAGGTATGCGCCACTATGCCTGGCTAATTTTTTAATTGTTGATAGAGACAAGGTCTCGAAATGTAACTCAGGCTGGTCTCAAACTCCTAGGCTGAAGCAATTCTCCCACTTCAGCCTCCCAAATTGCTGGGATTATAGGCATGAGCCACCACACCCAGCCTGTTCGTGGCTTATCATCAATGGTAATTGCAAACAATTATTATGAATTGTTACAAGGCATTGGGTTAAGGGTTTTATACCTGTAAACTCTTTTAACCTTCATGATAACCTTGTGAGTTAGGCACTGTCAGAATTCCCAGTGTACAGATGGCCCAGAGAGATTAAGTAACTTATCCAAAATCACAGTAAGTGGTGAAGCCAGCATATAAACCCTGGGTATCTAGTCACATAGATGATGCCCTAACCATTATGTTTCACTGCCTCTTGCACTCTGTGCCTGACTCTTTTCCTAGCATTTTAACTTATATAACACAAATAATGTAGAATTTCATGAGCTAAAATAGTCATTCAACCATTTTTCATTTATTCCGTACCTGCTAGCACCTAGGACCATACCTAGGCTAAATATAGTGATTCTGACGTGATTGGGATTGCAGAGATAGGCTAGAGGCCAGGATTTGAGCTCCCAGACATTCCTGGTCAGATTTCACATCGATCTAGCTCCATATGCCATCCCCACACCGTACCCCACGCCCCACAGGCACCTCACTTCCACCCTGGGCTTTTACAGTCCCACGTGACACGACACGAGTTTCCCTGCCTGTCGCACCTGTTGATTTCACTGCCTGGAGCGCGCTTCCCCAGTGTGCCGTCTGCGCATGCGCCGTTGATTTGTTGCCCCGATGATGTAACCTTCTTGGGGAAGTCACTTCCCCAAACCTGCAAGACTCTTCCATCAAGGACCACCTGTGAAAAACACTTTAGGAAGCTGAAAAGTGTTGGGTTTTTTTGCGGCGGGGAGGTGCGGTTCTGGTCATCTCAAAGTCATTAGTGATCTTAAGAAAGTAATATTGAGGTGAAATGTGAAAGGATTAGAAGATGAAAAAAATGACAACTGCACTGAGAAATCTGACTATGAAAGGCAGCAATGAACAGGCCAACAGGTGAGGGACGGAAGGCCGAAGGAGGGTTTTTGTTTATTGTTTATGCAGTTTCTGCTACTGGTGTTAAAAGGATCGAGACCTTTGCCTGTTTAAGGGCTGAAGGGAATGGGTAGAGAGGAAGAAAAGGTGAAAGGAATAACTGACAGCTTAAGGTTTTGGAGATAGTAGCAATGGCTCCCTCCGTAGTGAAACTGCTTAAATGAATTGTCTGTAACTGTCTTGCTTCTCTCTTCACCTTCTAATTCCTTCTCCCCTCACTTCAATATGGCTGTTATTAAGGTCACCCATGACTCCCATATTGCTAGGAACACAAAATCACTTCTCAGTACTTTAATGTCCAGAGCAGGGTGGGAGATCAGTGTTTTTTTAGAAGAGGAATGGCCACTCCACTATAATGAGAGAGAGAAGAGGAAAACCAGGACAGATGCAGCTTGTGTTCCAGATTTCCTGACCAGAAGTTGAGGGAGTCTTGGCTGCTATTAACATTTCTTTCTGTGACATATGAAGCAAAGTCATTGAGCAGGAGGTGAGACATTTGAGGCAGAAGGAGACAGTGTCTGAAAAGCTTTTTGGAGGGCAGGGCAGTGAGCGAGTCAGAGACGGGTAATGAGATGGCCAGCCGAACAGAGCCCCGCGTGTGGTTCGTGACTGTGAGTTTAGAGTGACCCCAACCTGCCTGGCTGGGGCTACTCCTCAGTCCTCAGCTGCCTGAGAGAGACCAGACAGTGAGTGTAGTGAGGGGAGCTGGGTTCGTCAGATTTCAAGTTTGCCAGCACGTGCAACAGAAAGGGCACGGTTTACACGATGGAACAGAATCCAGCGTGTATGTCAGGCAAGTTAACAGTGGGGGGGCCACGAATAAGGAAAAAGTAGGGGTCAGGGAAAGTCACCCAGAAGTAGAGGAGGCTGTGCAGGGAATGCTCGAGCAGGAAGCTACAGGGCAGGGTTTGCGGGCAGCGAGGAGGATGTTTGAATCTGTGATGCTGGAGGTGGGGCAGTTGCAAGAGATAACGTGGTTCAGACTCACATTCTGCACCGTGAGAAAGGGAAGCCGCAGCCCACTGGAAAGCAAGGTCACTGGGTTAAGGAGCTAGAGGTCACAGAGTCGGATGTGTCCAGAATGAAAGCAAATGTGAGGATGAAGAGGAAGAATGTGTTTCCAAAGTCTCACAAACAGTGGTGAGTGTCCAGGTGAGGCCCTCAGCCACTCCAGCACTGGGCGCTTGATTGTTTGATGAGTGACAGGAGATGGAGCGGGCTGGCTCTGAAATGTCTTCGTTGTCAGGTAAGACGAGGTACCCTATGCTCCCAATAGGGTGCATAGCCTTTAAAAATCATCAACTAAAACTGTGTTATTTGCCATGAAGAGATAGTGAACCCTGCTGTACAGTGTGGAGCCTGGGTGGTAATGACAGGTCAGTGTGGCTTCCTCAGCTCCGGCTGATGGACCACCCTGGTGCAGGGTGTTGCTGATGGGGGAGGCTGCACAGGGGTGGGGGCAGGGAGCATGGGCAATCTCTGTGTCTTCTGCTCAATTTTGCTGTGAGCCTAAAACTCCCCTAGAAAAATTAAGTATTTAAAAAGAAGATTTAGGAGGAATCTATCTTTAGAGAAACATCAGAGAGGATGGGAAGCAGTTAGGTCAAAACAGACTACACCCATTTCACGGTCTTCCCGGGAGCCAGCGTGGTCTCCAGCATTGCAGATTGGATAACCCAAGGCACTGGGCTTAACCCGTTCATTCACATTTTTCTTGCCCCAGCCCTGAAATAAATGTAGGGTCCACAGCTCCACTTGCCTCTGGTTGAGAGGAAATCTCAGAAGAGTTGCTCTGGGTTTCCACAGCTGGAGGCTTCCAGGCTAACACTCCACTGGGCAGTTCACCTTCTTTTGACAAAGGTGGTCATGATGTCCTCAGAGTCTTGAGGCAGCTTTTTGTCATGTAATCAGAACTGGACCACCTAAGCCTTCTTCTCCAAGATTCTCTGTCTCGCTGGGCGCGGTGGCGCGTGCCTGTAGTCCCAGCTACTCGGGAGCCTGAGGCTGGAGGATCGCTTGAGCCCAGGAGTTCTGGGCTGTAGTGCGCTATGCCCATCAGCTGTCTGCACTAAGTTAGGCATCAATATGGTGACCTCCCGGGATTGGGGGACCACCAGGTTGCCTAAGGAGGGGTGAACCGGCCCAGGTCAGAAATGGAGCAGGTCAAAACTCCCGTGCTGATCAGTAGTGGGATCGCGCCTGTGAAATAGCCACTGCACTCCAGCCTGGGCAACATAAGGAGACCTCGTCTTTTTATTAAAAAAATAAAAATTAAATTAAATTAAGAAAAATAGATTCTGTCTCCCCATGTTCCCCGAAAATAACATCCTCAACCTTATTGAGGACTTGGGATGTGCCAGGCACTGTTCTGATGCCTACATGTGTCATTTTACTTCATCTACACAATGCAGCCACATTCTGTGAGGTTCTATTATTGTCATTCTCACTTTTAGGTGAAGAGTCTGAGACACAGATAATTAAGTAATTTGCCCAGGACCACAGGGAAGACCTAGAGGTGGGATTTGGTGTCAAAGGTGGTGCTCTCAGCCTCTCCTGGTTAATGTCACCACATCTTCCCTGCAGGAGACATTGGTCCTGTCCTCAGCATCTCCTCAATGTCCGCACCAGCCACTCACTAAGTCTCATCCACCCTCCCCGGGGACGCCACCCCTGACTGTTCCTGGTCCTGGTGCCTCCTCCAGGCCCCCAGCCCCTCTCACTCCCAGTCTCCCATCTGTTTCCTTTTCCAAGGTCAGCACCACGCACAGGCCAACCCCTTCACTCTTCCAGTTTTTATTCTCACCTCTTAACTGCCTATCCCCCACTCCCTCCAAGCTCCTCACACTGAATCGAACTGTTCTGTGACATGCCAAAAGCAGCAAACGCTCGGTCCCTCGCACAGCCTCCTCCTCTGCTTCTGGAGCACCAACTCCACAGGGTGTCACTGCCGCCCTGCGTCACAAATGCCTCTTCATCCTCAGGACTCAGTTCCTAGTCCCAGCTTGGAGCATTCTCTAAGAGCTGGTGGCGCTCAGTGCTCTGAGTGTAACACCCATTTAGGTGTCTGCCTCCCCTACGCCGACTGCCAGCCCAAGGCAGGGTTCCATCGATCTCAGCGTTCCTAGTGCCCAGCAGAACTCCCCTGCGTGGGAACCAGGTGTTCAGTCACTGTTGCTTGAACAAGTAGTGAAAAATGGAAGCAACATGAGACCAAATGACCCCTCACTGTGTCATTTTGTCTGATGTTTGGAGGATAAATGAAGCACCCAACACAGACACGCCTACTGTGCTATGGACTGTTCACCTATTAGAACCTGAGCTACAGACCCATACTTGGGACTTAACTTCCCCTGCAACATGAGCTCTATCAGGGCAGGGCTTACCTTGTTTGCCACCAGATTATGAAGGTAAGGAACTTGGTGCCAATGCCCATAATGTGTGTTTTGTATGACATGAAGCATAAATAAATCAAAGGTCTCTGATCCTTACAATTCTATAAAGTCAATATTTCCCACCGTAAACTGGAGCTCAAAGAGGTTAGTGGCCAAGGCCGTCATAAGACAGTTGGAAAACCAGTGGGGAAACCCTTCCCTTTGAAGCCCATTTTCTTTCTACACTTCTGAGTTGTACCCCCTGGACCTTCTTAGCTATGAGAACTGGACACCCACGTCAAAGAGAAGAATAAAATTATATTTTAAAAAATAATGCACGTGGGGCAGAATTTTTCTGTTTTCTATCTATTTTTCAGGTTTTCTACCTGCCACTTATAAAACTAGATTAGTCAAAGAAACATTGATGGTGGACCTAGCACCTGGAAGAGAGTGAGCTTTGGGAGCTTTGGGAGAGAGAAGGCTGGACGGCCCCGGTAGGTCAGCCCCGTGGGGAAGCACAGCTCAGGCTGGTGGAGAGGGTTTCTCCGGAGCACACCCTGCGGCCGGCAGACAGCCTGTGACCGTGCTGCTCATGGGCGACCAAGCTGTTCTTAGCCAGCACCAAAGAACACCGGAATTCAGCCAGTTTTGTCTCATACTATAACAAAGGAGGTTGAAGACAAGTCTTCTATTTTCTTTATATCACATTAGGGTCAGAAAACTCCCAAACAGGTTTCCTATATGATGAAACAGGCATTTTTTTCCTCCCCCTTTCGCTTGAAAAAGTTGCCATTTCTTAGTAAAGATTACTCAGCTAGTCCTTACCATAACCCATGAAGGCAGTAAGTATTCTTAGTTTCATCTTCATGGCAAGGAAATGCACTCACAGATGGAAAACGATTTCACTAAGGTCATCCAGTGAGTCCCTAATTTCCAGTGGGGGAAATTAGGCACCCCAGGTCTCGGATATTAAACTCTGAGGCTCTACTAACAATCCAAGACCCCAAAAAAGCAATCTTTCCATATCTCCGAAAATAATTTTAATGCCAAGCTTTGTTGTATGTTGACATCTGTTTATTAGCCATTGGACTACAGCATTCTTTCCAATTGAAAAGCCCCACTCAGTCTCATTTAAGGATGGCATGAGATATAGGTGTAAAGTACTGAGCATAACACACAGGATATAGTATCTGCTCAATTAAAAAAATGCCCCCTTCACAGGTGTGGGAATTCTGTCATTTCCCATTTCTCTTGTATCTGATAAAATAAGAGCTATGCCTGCCAATCCATGATATCAGCAAAGTAAGTGGCAGGTACAAATAAAACCATGCACAGCCAGCTCACTGCACTGTTTCCACTAGCTGACTAGCTTTCTGAACATGAGTAAAATGAACTGGGCTCATTCGTTTTAGAGCATATTATCAAATGCTATTGGGTAGTTATGAAAATAGCACATACTCAGTATTTTTTAAAATATGACAAATGAAAATAAGAAAACAAAAATCACCCATCATTCTAATTAAATTCTACACATATTTTGTGATTTCCTAGGCCCCAAATAGATAGCTAATTATTTTACTCAAATTTATATTTCTTCTATTTTTATTGTGGTCATAAGTACAGTTATGAAGAGTCTGTTCAATACCTTTGCCGATTTATCTGCGTTTATATGTTTCCTGTCGATTCTCAATCTAAAATTCTAAGAAAGATTGGAAGCTTGGAGTCCTCCCCGCAGCTGGGACCAGCTCCTCACATGACCAGTGGCAGGATGTTCTCTTTATTAGATGTGAGGCTACCGTCAGAGAATGGCTGACTGCTAGACATTTTGGAAATTAGCACAGAGGAGCTTTTGACTTCACCTACTGTTAGCGTCTGTGTTTCATAGTTTTCTTGAAACCTACACTAAAAGAGTGTGTCACAGGGCTGGGTGTGGTTTGGGAAGCTGAGGCAGGCGGATCATGAGGTCAGGAGTTCAAGACCAGCCTGGAGAACATGGTGAAACCCCATCTCTACTAAAAATACAAAAATTAGCCGGGCGTGGTGGCACACGCCTGTAGTCCCAGCTACTCAGGAGGCTGAGGCAGGAGAATCGCTTGAACCCAGGAGGTGGAGGTTGCAGTGAGCTGAGGTCAAGCCATTGCATTCCAGCCTGGGTGACAGAGTCAGACTCTGTTTCAAAAAAAAAAAAAAAGAGCACAGCATCCTCAAATCTCAGAGCACAGCATCCAAATAAAACATGTATTAGGAATGAGAAAAATATGCTCGTGCCTACTATTACCCAGTCATACTTTAAAAAGAAAAAAAAATTGGCTTCTTTGTAAATCTTCATGCAATATGACCTACTTTTTGTCTAATTAAACTCTGAACTCTTTTTATGTAGATCAGGAAATGTGGTTTGATTACCGAGAGATTTTTTAAAATAATCTCTCTTGAGGTAACTAGGAGAAGGGAGCGTGCACACTAAATGACGATTTGACACTGCTGTTTGACTTACAGTTACCTAGGCTTTTGTTCATAGAAACCTTTTCCTCATATTGCCAGAGTCCCAGACAGAGAGGCTAAATGATGTCTCCAAGGGCAAACAGCTGCAGAATTAGAGAGGTTGGCTTTTAAGATAGACTTCCATCAATCAATTCCCTGGGAGCACTAGTTCAGCTCTAACCAGTTAAACCTGCATTTGCAGATACCATTGAGTGTTGGACACTGTGCTGGGCTTTGAGATTGCACAGATGCCAAGGAGACTGTCCTCCAGAGGGCATTTGTCTGGTGATAAGTCACCATAGGTCAACAATGTCTCCAGATTGTAGGGTGCACAGGGTTGAAGGCTTCCCCCTAGAAAAGACTGCCTAAACAGAGTCACAAAAATGGGAGTTAGTTGAACAAAGGCAGACTAAATAAAACAAGGCATTTATCTATATAATCTGGGAGTGAAATAAACATTGCCCAAGCCAAAGTTTCCAAATTTGCTTTGGCAGAGAGACTAAAGCCTGGCGTGTGAAACAGATAAAATGTGCAGCTTCCCTGCTGGGGAGGTGAGAGGCAGAAACCTCAGTCTTTCCCCTTCTGTCTCCTTCTCATCATTGACAAAGGACAGGTTGCCCTCGGGGTCCTGTGAAAGTAGAGGATACTGACCAGAGGTGGGCACAGGGACATCTGTGTGGCTGGCAATGCCATGTTTCTCCATCAGGACGCTGGTTACACAGGTGGTTCCACTTTATAAACTTCACCAAGTTGGACCTTGAGGGCATTATGCTAAGTGAAATGAGTCTGTCACAGAAGGACCGAATCTGTATGATTCTATTACATGAGGTACCCAGAGTAGTCAAATCCATAGAGACAGAAGGTACAATGGGAGTTGCCCGGGCTTGGGAGTGGGGGATCCATGTTTAATGGAAATGAAGCTTCAGCCTGGGAAGATGAAAACATTCTGAGATGGTGGCGGTTGCATATCGTTGTGAATTTACTTAATACCACTGAACTGTGCTCCAAAAAGGGTTAAAATAACAAATTTTGTGTTATGTATAATTTATCACAATTGAAAAAATTTAACCTGCATATTTGTGACTTGTCTGATTTTCTACATTAAAAGTTAAAAAAACCTAACCAAATCCTGGTTTTAAACACCACACTCTGGAAACGTTGGGGAGCATGGTGTCTCTCCTGCGAAGGACTGGAGGGTCGTTCCTGCTTTTTCACCTCACCTCCAAAGTCAAACACACCAAGGTTCCACAAGCTCAGCAACTCTCCCTTACTACTCTTTCCTGAAATTGCTCTGTGGCTATTTGTGTGTCTCTTTTACTTTTCCTGCGCCCCAAATGGTCTGGGTTGACAAGCATTCTCTCCAGGGATGAGACTCGGGTCTCACAGGGCTTCCTCCGCTCTGCTTTTCATGAGAAAACCCTGGGGTTAGACCTGGACGGGGTCTCACTCTTTCACCCAGGCTAGAGTGCAGTGGCATGATCTCGGCTCACTGCAACCTTCCCCTCCTGATTCAAGGGATTCTCCTGCTTCAGCCTTCCAAGTAGCTGGGACTACAGGCACCTGCCACCACACTTGGCTATTTTTTTTTTTTTTTTTGTACTTTTAGTGGAGTTGGGGTTTTGCCATGTTGGCCAGGCTGGTCTCGAACTCCTTGGCCTCCCAAAGTGCTGGGATTACAAGTGTGAGCCACTGCACCCGGCCTACTTCTTTCTTTTTTTTCTCTTTCTCTCTCTCTTTCTTTCTCCTTCCTTCCTTCCCTCCCTCCCTCCCTCCTCTTTCTTTCTTTCTTTCTTTCTCTCTTCTTTCTTTCTTTCTCTTTTCTTTCTTGAAACAAGAGTCTTGCTCTGTCACCAGGCTGGATTGCAGTGGCATGATCTCAGCTCACTGCAGTCTCCGCCTCCCAGGTTCAAGTGATTCTCCTGCCTCAGCCTCCCTAGTAACTGGGATTACAGACATGTGCCACCATGCCCGCCTAATTTTTCTATTTTTTAAGTAGAGAGAACGTTTCACAGTGTTGGTCAGGATAGTCTCGTGATCCGCCTGCCTTGGCCTCCCAAAGTGCAGGGATTACAGGTGTTAGCCACCACGCCCAGCCCACTTCTCTTTATTTTTAAGTTCAATTTGACCATGCGCTGAGAAGACCTACAATGATTCTGCATCTAATTGAATGCTCATGATTGATCTCTAAAAATGCTGAAGATTTATTCAAACAACTCTTTGGCTACATTAACAATTAATTTATTTTTCCCTGACTTTATTGGATGCATTACTAATAATACAGTAATCATCTCTCTGACATTTACTGAGCATCTTCTCTTTTCCAGGCACTATTCCTGCACTTTACATGTTTGATCTCATTTAATCCTCCCAGTAGCTCTGTTGGACTGTTCTATTCGTATCCCCCAATTACAGACGAGGGTACTGACACATAGAGAAGTTAAATGACACGCAGCTACTATGTGGCAAAGCTAAACTGCCGAGCAGACCTAACCCAGTTTTCTCCTTAATTTGATAACCACGTGAGAGGCAGATGCCACCAGCAGAAGTCAGACACCTGCAGTGCCTGTGAAGTGGGACATTTTCCTTCTTAGTCAGCTCAGATCTGCTCATGCACGATGCTATTTCCACGTCTGGCCAACATCCCATCCACAGTCGTGTTGATACAGAACCTGCGCTACCACTGGACGATCACGGGTTTGGGAACAGGGTGAGAACCTCTCCTCTCCACACCCGACAGCCCCAAGTTTGAGGCACTTCCACAGGCGAGGTCCCACCAGCCGCACAGACAGCCCCAAGCTTCGCCCAGAGAGTTGAGAAAGAGTCGGGCCAAAAAAATCTGGTGCAAACTGGAGTCTGCCCAGTTTTCAATAAAAATAACTTTGAGGCTGACCTTTCATCTTTTATCACTTTAGTAAAGTAGGACTTAGACAGAACATCTCAGGATTTCCTGACTTTACCTTTCCCTCCGAAGGAGAATGCTTCATTTGATAGCCAAGAGGGCCAACTATTTTTAATTAAACTCTTGAACTTTCTTGGCTTTTGAAAACTCACTGGAGGGAAATATCCAAGCACTCTAACATTTTGTTTATTTTCAGAGTCTAAATTAATATCACCATCTACATCTGTGGAAGATTCTGGGAAATAACTAAAGCCAGGATGAGTAAAGTAGTGTCTGGTGACACCCTGGTCAGCAGAAAATGATATAATGAATGTATAAAGAGCACAGTGGCTCATAAACATTCTGCAAGAGAACCAGTTTGTTAAAATACATGTAGAAGAAACACCAAGTGTAAATTAAGGGATATAACATTTATAAAGCTCTCGGCATAGAAAGCTCCTCACTTTAGCTGGGCCTGGGGGCTCACATCTGTAATCCCAGCACTTTGTGAGGCTTAGGCAGGTGGACCACTTGAGGTCAGGAGTTTGAGACTAGCCTGAACAACATGGTGAAATCCTGTCTGTACTAAAAATACAAAAATTAGCTGGGTGCGGTGGCAGGCGCCTGTTATCCCAGCTACTTGGGAGGATGAGGCAGGAGAATTACTTGAATCCAGGAGGCAGAGGTTGCAGTGAGCTGAGATCATGCCACCACACTCCAGCCCAGGTGACACGGCAAAACTCTGTCTCAAAACAAAAAAAAGAAAAAAGAAAGCTCCTCATTCATTGGTAGATTTTTTTGTTTGCTTGTTTCACTCTGCAGGATCTACCTACACATATTAAAAGCAACAGATCAACACCCATGTGAGAAACTCAGCTGAAAAACATGGTCTAATCGTATTTCACAATTCACAACATGGTCTATTCACAATTCAAATTGAAGCTACTCCTTAGTCTTCTTTTGAATCAGACTCTAGTCTGAGAGAAAGCCTTCCTTTACCATGAAAAGTTTCTTTCTTACCTAAATACTAATATGTTGATTTAAGTCTAACTTTGATGAGATATCTAGAAACAGGCTATTTGGTAAAATTTCACTCTGCTAAAAATGTCAAACAAGAAACACCATAGTGGTCTCAGTTACTTAATCTTCACCTTGAAAGAGGAGTTAATTTTTAAAGCTATGCAAAGCTGTGTATGCATTATGTATGCAGTACCAAAAAAAAATTAACTTTTACAAGATTAAAGAGTTGAGTGGAACTATATGAGAAAATGCTGAAAGAACTGGCATTAACAGCAAGACTAAATAAATGAAGACAGGATCAAGAATGGAAATGCGAACGATCCTGCTTTTGCAGAACTTCCAGGGGCTAAAGAATTTGCAAAAGGCTTATACTAATGAATTTCTAGAACTTTATACTATTCAACTGGAAAAAGTTTACATTACAGATTTAAAATATGTTTCATACTAAATATAGTCCAAGTCATCAATGATATAATATAACCAACTAACAACTAATGCTGTACAGAGAAACCATACAAGTATCTCGTAAAGTTCTTCATATTATCCTCTTTCTATGCGGCTCTCCAGAGCTCTGGATACACAAAAGCATATTATGGCCACAATTTCATGACTCTGCTTTACAGATAACAAAACAGGCCCAGCAGCTTACCTGTTCTCTGCAGGCTTGACAATCAGTCAGCCTCATCCTAAAAACTGCAATCAGAACCAATTCCTGCCCATAAACAGCTACGATTTAAATGTCAAACAATACCAAGTATTAGCAAGATTTCCTGACTTTACCTTTCCCTCTGAAGGAGAATGCTTCATTTGATAGCCGAGAGGACCAACTATTTTTAATTCAACTCTTGAACTTTCTTGACCTTTGAAAACTTACTGGAGGAAAATATCCAGATACTCTGACGTTTTGTTTATTTTCAGTACCTAAATTAATATCACCGTCTATTATCTGTGGAAGACTGATGAGATCTCGAATGTGCTGCTGGTACAGAAAAGAGAAAAAGAAAAAAATGTAACTATATCAAATAAGCCTGAAGACTGACGTTCTCTAAGTCCAAGTACAGGCACACCTCATTTTACCATGCTTTGCTTTATTGCGCTTGACAGTTACTGCGTTTTAAACAAATCGAATGTTCGTGGCACCGTGCGTCAAGCAACGTTTTGGCACCATTTGTCCAACAGCACGTGCTCCCTCTGTGCCCGTGTGTCACATTTTGGTAATTCACACAAGATTTCAAACTTTTTTCATTATTATTATATGTGTTATGGTGATCTGTGATCAGCAGTCTTTGCCCTTACTGTTGTCATTGTTTTGAGGCACCATAAGCCACACCCACATGAGACGGCAAACAATTAACAAATGTATGTGTGTTCTGACTGCTCCATAGACCATCTATTCCCCTGTCTCTTTCCCTTTCCTTGGGCCTCCTCATTCCCTGAGACACAGCGATATTAAAATTAGGCCCATTAATAACCCTACAATGACTTCCACAGGTTCAAGCGAGAGGAAGAGTTGTATGTCTCTCACTGCAATCAAAAGCTAGGAATTATGATCTTAGTGAGAAAGGCATGTCAAAAGCCAAGATAGGCCAAAAGCCAGTCTTCTTGAATTGCGCAGTTAGCAAAGTGATGAATGCAAAGGAAATGTTCTTGAAGGAAATTAAAAGTGCTACTCCAATCGCGCCACTGCACTCCAGCCTGAGTGACAGAGTGAGACTCCGTCACACACACACACACACAAAGTGCTACTCCAGGGAACACATGAATGATAAGACAGTGAAACAGACTGATTGCTCATATGAAAAAAAATTTAGTAGCCCGGATAGAAGAGTAAACCAGCTACAACATTCCCTAAAGCCAAAGTCTCATCTCAAGAGCAAAGCCCTAGCTCTCTTTAATTCCTTGAATGCTAAGAGAGATGAGGAAGCTGCAGAAGAAAAGTCGGAAGCTAGCAGAGTTTGCTTCATGAAATGTAAGAAAAGAAGCCGTCTCCGTAACATAAAAGTGCAAAGTGAAGCAGCAAGGGCTGATGGAGAAGCTCCAGCAAGTTTCCCAGAAGATCTGGGAAAGATCATTGATGAACGTAGCCACACCAAACAACAGATTCTCAGTGTAGACAAAAAGCCTTTGACTGGAAGAAGATGCCATCTAGGACTTTCACAGCTAGACAGAAGACATCAATGCCTGCCTTTCAAGGACAGGCTGGCCCTCAACAGGGGTTAAGGTAGCTGGTGACTTCAAGTTGAAGCCAATGCTCATTTTACATTCCAAAAATTCTAGGGTCTTTGAGAATTTTGCTAAATCTACTTTGCCTGTGCTTTATAGGTGGAACAACAAAGTCTCAATGATAGACATCTGTTTATAGCATGGCTTACTGAATATTGTAAGCCTATTGCTGAGATCTACTGCTCAGAAGAAAAGATTTCCTTCAAAATATTACTATTCATTGACAATGCACCTGGTCACCCAAGAGCTCCGATGGAGACATAGAAGGACACTTATGTTGTTTTCCTGCCTGCCAACACAATATCCATTCTGTAGTCCATGGATGAAAGAGTAATTTCAACTTTCAAGTCCTATTATTTAAGAAATACATTTCCTAAGTCTACAGCTGCCATAGGTAGAGATTCCTCTGATGTATCTGGGCAAAGTAAAGTGAAAACCTTCTGGGAAGGATTCAGCATTCTAGATGCCATTAGAACATTTATGATTCATGGGAGAAGGTTGAACTATCAACATTAACAGGAGTTCGGAAGAATTTTACTACAACCCTCATGGATGACTTTGAGGGTTTCAAGACTTCAGAGGAGGAAAGAACTGCTGATGGTAGAAACTGCAAGAGAACTGAAATTTAAAGTGAATCCTGAAGACGTGACTGAATTGCTGCAAGCTCATGATAAAATTTTAATGGATGAGGAGTTGCTTCTTATGGATGAACAAAGAAAGTGGTTTCTTGAGATGGAATCTGCTCCTGATGAAGATGCTATGAACATTATTAAAACGAGGACAAAGTATTTAGAATAGTACACAAACCTAGTTGATAAAGCGTGTTAGGGTTTGGAGGACTGACTCCAATTTTCAAAGAAGTTCTACTATTCGTAAAATGTTAACAAATAGTATTGCATGTTTCAGATAAATCTCTCATGAAGGGAAGAATCAATCTATGCAGCAAATTTCATTATTGCCTTATTTTAATAAATTGCCACAGCCACCTCAACCTTCAGAACCACCATCCTGATCACTCAGCAGCCATCAACATGAAGGCAAGACCCTCCACCAGCAAAAAGATTAGGACTTGTTGAAGGCTCAGATGATTGTTAACATTTTTTAGAAATAAAGTATTTTAGGACAGGTGTGGTGGATCATGCCTATAATCCCAGCACTTTGGAAGGCCAAGGAAGGTGGATCACTTGAGGCCAGGAGTTTGAGACCAGCTTGGCCAACATAGCAAAACCCCATCTCTACTAAAAACAAAAACTAGCCAGGCATGGTGGTACACGCCTGTAATCTCAGCTACTCAGGAGGCTGAGGCAGAAGAATCGCTTGAACCTGAGAGACAAAGGTTGCAATGACCCAAGCCTAGGCGACAGAGTTTGACCCTATCTCAAAAAAGAAAGAAAGAATGAAAGAAGGTGTTTTAAAGTTAAGATCTATACATTTTTTTTTAGACCTAGTGCTATTACACACTTAATAAACCAAAACATAGTGTAAATATGACTTTTATATGCACAGGGTAATCCAAAAATTTATGTGACTCTCTTTATTGTGTTACTGGCTTTATTGCAGTGGTCTCGAACCAAACCCAAACTGTCTCTAAGGTATGCCTTGTATTTGCCCGACAGACACTTGGGAAATGTGCCCCAAGAGACATGGATAAGAATGTTCATGGTGGCATTGTTAGTCACAGCCAATTACTGGCACCAGCTCAAGTTTCTACTGACAGAATAATGAGTCAATAAATTAGTTATCAATAGTCATAGTATTAAGTACTATGCAGAAGCTGAAAATGGTTCAAACTGATGTGTTCATGTTCTGTGTTTTTACTCGGATAATGCTAAAAATGTATTAATTTAAGAATAGTCTTAGAAGCTTATATAGAGCAAAGAGCATCATCCAAAGAGTGAAAATATAGCCCACAGAATGAGAGAAAATATTTGCAAATCGTATATCTGATAAGTGGACATATATCCAGAATATATTAAGCGTTCTTGTACTTCAAAAATAAAAAGATAATAGGCAGGGTGTGGTGACTCACACCTGTAATCCCAGCACTTTGGGAGGCCGAGGCAGGGGAATCAGTTGAGGTTGGGAGTTCGAGACCAGCCTGACCAACATGGAGAAACCCCGTCTCTACTAAAAATACAAAAATTAGCCAGGCATGGTGGCATATGCCTGTAATCCCAGCTACCTGGGAGGCTGAGGCAAGAGAATTGCTTGAACCCGGGAGGCAGAGGTTGTGGTGAGCCGAGATTGTGCCATTGCACTCCAGCCTGGGCAGCAAAAGCAAAACTCCGTCTCGAAATAAATAAATAAGAAAATAAGTAATTTTATTTTAAAAATGGACAAAGGATCTGAATAGACATTTCTCCATAAAAGGTATACAGCTAGCCAACAAGAACACGAAGACATGCTCAGTATCATTAGTCATCATGGAAATGCAAATCAAAGTCATCACGAGATACCCCTTCACACCCACTAGGATGGCTGGAGTCAAAAAGAGACAATAACAGATGTTGCTGAGGATATGGACAAGTCAGAATCCTCACACACTGCTAGTGGGAAAATGAAACGATGCAGCTGCTTGGAAGACAGTCTAGCAGCTCCTCAAAAGGTTAAACATAGAGATCTCATATGACCCAGCAATTCCTCTCCTAGGTATACACCCCAAAGAATTGAAGCATGTGTCCACATAAAAACTTGTACAGAAATATTACTAGTGGCATTATTCATAATAGCCAAAAAGTAGAAACAACCCAAATAGCCATCAATGGATGAATAAATAAATAAAATGTGATACCTTCATACTGTGGAATATCATTTTGCAATAAAAATGAAGAAATATAAATACATGCTATAACACACATGAATGGTAAATACTGTGTTAATTGAAAGAAATCAGATGCAAGAAGTCACATATATTATTCAATTTCTGTGAAATTACCAGACTAGGCAACCCTCTAGAGAGGGTTGTCTAGGTCTGGGAGTGGGGCAGGGTCGGGGGAAGAGGAGAGACTGTTCATTGGCACCCATGGGTATTTTTGGCTTGGCATGAATGGTGGTGATGAAAATATTCTACAAACGATTGTAGTGATGTTTGTGCAACTTTCCAAATATATTAGAAACCATTGAATTGTACACTTTGAATAAATGAATTGTATGGTATATAAACGATATCTCATTAAATTTATCAAAAAAGGTATGTACATTATGATTTCTATTCACATTTTAAAACATGCAAAACAATATTACCTATTGCATGTATAAACACATGTGTGGAAAATGCAGGCAAGGGTGGTATTTGAAAACTGAAAATTGTGTGCTGACACTCTGGCCTTTACACAGCTCTGAGAGCTTGAAGACATCGGTCCTGCAGGCAGGGGAAAGACAAAGTTCCGAAGGCGATCGCTTCTGTGCAGGGAGAGAGGAGCCCAGAGAGGACCCAGCAGGCTTCAACCATTTTTTTAAAGGAAAGGAAATACAGCCGGGCATGGGGGCTCACGCCTATAATCCCAGCTACCCAGGAGACTGAGGCAGGAGAATTGCTTGAATCCAGGATGCGGAGGTTGCAGTGAGCTGAAATCACGCCATCACACTCCAGCCTGGGCAGCAGAGCAAGCCTCCATTTCAAAAAAAAAAAAAAAAAAGGAAAGAAAAAAAAAAAGTGAATACCACAAAGGGTTCAGATTACATAAGAGTTTGTGGGTACATGAACATTTAGTCTATGATCCTCTATATTTCTCTGTATGTTTAAAATACTTTCCAGTTTTACAAAATTCTATATTTCAAGGCCCCAATCTCTTAAGGGCCGTAGCAAATGCCCCCATCAGGACTGCTGGTTGCGGAGAGCTGGTGGTTAAACATTTGCCAGCACACTACTGAATCCAGTCCAAAAAAGCCCGCCTATTTTTTCACAGGAGCAAGTAGCCGAAGGAATCTTCAGGCTTCGTTAGGAGAGAGTGTATCTACTTAGGCACATTCAGGATAAACCAAGGACCACCTTATTTGAAGCAGTTGTCATCCAATTTTACTGAAAACTGGGTTTGTACTGTAATCGCAGGAATTCCCACGAAGTACAAAGCAGAGGATTTGGCCCTGTGAGCCCTGGCTGCTCGCCTGTTCTGAGCCTCCTCAAGGAGCCCATGCTGTAGCAAAGTCCACGTCCCTGGGAACAGTGGCCTGCCAAAAACTTCCTGACCTGGAAGCAGAAAGTTTAAGAGCGTTTCTGGTAACTGTTGGATTAAACCTCTGACTTCTGGGAGCAGGTTGCTGAAAGTGTTCAACTTTCTGACACAGGCATGTAATTTGAAAGGTTCAATCAGATGCTTAATAACTGAAATATTCCAAAGCCAAGAACATCAAACACAATTAAAAAAAAAAAAAGAACCTTCTCCTTTATCTCTCTTGTCCTTTTTAAGACATTGGTAGTACCAGGGTTTAATAGGCTTTTAAATTTTTGAAAGAATTCAATCCAATGGCTGTGTTTAAGAGTACCATAACAGTTTAAACAAAATTCGTTCAAAATATATTTAAAAATATATATATATATTAAAATATATTTAAACAGTTTAAACAAAATTCAGTCAAAACATATACTAAAATATATTTTGACTATTATAAGTAATGCTACTATTAATATTTCTGTACAAGTTTTTGTGTGGACACATGCTTCAATCACTAGAAATTAAAAACAAGCTTTATCCATCGCATTCACCCAGATTTTCCTCTTCCATGGCATCTCCTTGCTTTCCCAGGGATTCAAAACGGGAAAGAGAATAAGATGTTGGACCAACGTGAATAAATTGAATATGATGTCAATGAATTTTAAAGACCTTTCTGCTCTCCGCTCAGCCTTAAGAAGCATTAGGCGTTTGCCTACATTACGTAAACTGTTTGGGGGAGTTAATCCCTTTCCCCATGGGACTCATGATCGGTGCAGGTCCTTCCAGAGGGGGATAAAAATACAATGGATTACGGCATTGCAGCGTCTGCAATTCCCAAGGAAGAAATGGCTGTAGACATTGACACAGCAAGCCTGGCGACCGAGTGCGGGTGAGTGTGTCCGAGAGCAGTTGGAAATCGGACAGTTTGTGCTGCAATGCAAGGACAGGAAGCATTGCGCGTTTCTGCAGCCGTGGTTGGCTTGAGATAATACCATTGTATACGCAGCCCAGCGACCGCTCCCACTGCTGAGAGCCCGGGGCCTGGCGTCTGGCTCCTTGGCTGCGCGCCAGGCTGAGGTCCTGCCGTCTGAAGGCAGGGTGTGTGTCCCCTCCCAGGCGGTCCACACACACAGTGCCGGCCACACCTCACCTTCCAGAGGAAATCTGGCCAGAAAGCCAGACTTCATGACTTCTCCTTTATGAGCTTTCCCCACCCCCCAGCCCTAGCCCGGCTTTTGTTTTCCACTTGGGTGCAGCGGTTGAATGCAGGCTGCGCTCAGGTTGAGATTTGAGCTGATGACAGGCTTATTGGAAAGATACATTATCTCGCTGTGCCCTGCTGCCTCTGCGGTCAGCGCTGGGCCCGGCTCTTCAGAGAGGCTGCAGCTCTCATCACTCTCCAAGCTGCCCTCTCACGGAGCCCTTCCACCCAGCAAGAGCGAGACTACTTACCAAGGACTATTTTAGACGTATTTAGCAGCAATATTGTTTGATTTTAACTGGACATTGTTCTAAACACACAAAAGAGTTCAAGGATGTGGCTGCTGGGTTTTGTTCTTCTCCATCCCCCTCCTTGTCTGCCCCCACCCCCCTAGAGCTGTCAGGTTTCTCTGGGAAAATGGGATGAAAATGTTTGAGGACATTTCCACAATAAAACACTCTAAAACATTTTTTAAAGATTTCCTTTCTAGTCATGTCAAGATTGTAACTCAAATCCGCAGAAGTCAGGAAATTCCAAATTTATGTTGACACTTTCCCCTTAAAACCCTCAGCAGATGATAAACAGTGCAGAAAAGTCTGTTCCCATCCAAATGTTCCCAATGTAACACGGGGTGCCAGTTTCTCCCCGTGCAAAGGTGCTTCAGGGACAGAAGGAATGACCCTTTAAGCTGGGATATGGGTCCCAGGATCCAGAGTCCGCCACCTGCTAACACAGGGAATTCCCTATTCTTACCCCTGGAAAATTTATTATGAAAATAAAATAAATTTAAAAAGGAAGTATTTTAGACAGAGCGTTTTCCTAAATTTCTTAGTAGAAAAGATGCATATTTCAGGTAGTTTGACTCCTTGATTTAATTTTTACACATGGAAAGGAGTTATATTTAAAGACGGAAGCAAACCAGGAAGTGGTGGCGAGCTTCCCAAGGTGGAAATGTGCTCCCCTCCCGGCTCTGACAGCCAGGAGCTGTGTGACGCCTGTGCAAATCCTCGGACGCATCCTCATCTACAAAACAGAGGATGGTGAAAGACTCTCCCTCACGTGTAACTGGAGATGGAATGAGGTAATGCATGTTACCATAAGAAAGTATTTCTAAAAATTCCTCTATAAATAGAGAAAATAACAATCACCTGGATAATAATATTCACAGTGTTAGGAAAATCAGCAGTTGGCATGAGCATCAGAGAAACATTTCAACATGCTTTAGATATGAGCAGAAAGGACCAGGGAGAAGAAAATCTTAGGATCAAGTTGTACAAGGAATGTACTTTTAGTAGACATTGCTAAAGTAACAGAAATTATACTGACAGAGAAAGGCAATGACAGAAACAAAGTAAAAATCAACCCACTCTGTCCAGGGCCTGAGAAACCCATGCAGCTCCAGCTAAATTTAAAAAAAAGAGAGAGAGAGAGACAGTATGTGGTTTTCAAGTCAGAATCAAAAAAGCAAACCATGGACAGGCACAGGGGCTCACACCTGTAATCCCAGCACTCTGGAAGGCCGAGGCAGGAGGATCACCTGAGGTCAGGAGTTCAAGACCAGCCTGGTCAACATGGTGAAACTGTGTCTCTACTAAAAATACACAGACAAAAAAAATTATGTGGGCATGGTGGCACACACCTGTGATCCCAGCTACTTGGGAGGCTAAGGCAGGAAAATCGCTTGAACCCGGGAGGCGGAGGTTGCAGTGAGCCAAGATCACGCCACTGAACTTCAGCCTAGGCAACCGAGCAAGACTCCATCTCAAAAAAAAAAAAAGCAAATCACAAAAATAAAAAAAAAATCAGATGAATCTTCTCGGAGATGCAGGCGGCAGCAGGAAAAAGATCTTAGTTATAGATGATCAAGGCAAACAGCAGCTCTAGGAAGACAATAGTGCACACCCCGGGCAAGGCAGGGCCTCTTTCCTCCTCTCCCAGCTTTGTGAGAACAGTGAGCTGGAATCTGTGAGCCCAGGCCTGCATCCCAGTAGAAGGGAAGTCGAGCTCCATTAGCACAAAGAATGCTGACACCATGGGACTCCCACTGATGCTCTCAGGTGACCCAGGGAAATTAAGTCCCTTTTTAAAAAACTATGGCTTGATAAGGAAGTCTTAGAGGACTGAAAAAAGCTAACACATCGTCTCTCATGCTAAAAAAAAAAAAAAATAACCGTTCTGGACATTGAATGGATAGATTAGCTTAATTTTCCTATCTGTAAGGATATTATATTTAAAAGTCTTCTGTCAATACACAACCAAGAAAACTGTGGGAAGAGGAAACCATTCCAGACCAATTTCATTTCCGTCTATGATAGATGGTGAGGTTGTGTCATAACGGCAGAACAATGGACGTGGGATCCGAGGAACCTGTGCCCCCACGTGCTCCCGGGCCAGGCTGGCACGTGGAGTGGGAGGGGAGCGTGCCAGGCGAGGCGGGCCTTCCTCTTCCTTGGCTCTCAGGCCTGGCTCTTCTCCCTCCCAGCTGCCAGCCGGGGCTGCTCCCCCGCCACCGTGCCCACCCTGGCTCACTCGGCTGGTGCTGTTTGCTCTCAGATGTTTTCTGAGCCAACAGGGTCTGTTGTTTTCTGGATTTCAGTGCAGTCCACATTCTGTAGGGAAACAGGGGTAGGATTTGGAGGCAGGGCAAATGGATGCGTGCCTCTGTCATTCATTGACTGTGTGGACTTGGGCGAGCCACCTATCCTTTCTGACTTAGATATCCTGTCTTATCAAAGGGGGATCAAAATACCATCCTACCGTGATTACCAGGAGGATTAAAAATCAAAGACGGCTGTAGTGTGTGGGTCAATACATGTTTCATTCATTCTCAACAACTGATTTCACATCTTCTCCATCTCTGGGTTTTATCTGGGTCCTAGACCCTTATTGAAAGGTATGTTTATGCTTCCAAAAGTAATCTGATAACTTGATTTGTTAGGTTTTCGGTTCTCACCATGGACCCCTCTCACTCCCATACACAGTTTGGATCAGGCCCACAACCTCCTCCCTAAGGCCCAAAATGTTGATGAAAGGAAGTGTATCCGGCTCCCAACCAGTCCCTACAGCAGGGGCCTTTCAGCCCTTTCTCTCTGCATTCTTCATCTCCTTTCTTCCTTTTTTCTTCTCCTTTTTCCTTCTTTTCTCATTCCTAGGTCTTGATGTTGACAATGAGGAAACTCACAGAGGCTACAAGCTCATATCTGAGACCAAGCTCATTGTCAGGGCTGACTTATTTGGGGGGATTAACTGACAACCGCATTTCAATGCCTCTTTGAATAAAATTGGGGTAAAAAAAAGAAAAAACGATGAGTTAGCACACGCTCTGCTCTTGTCTGCCCCTTCACATCTGACCCTGAGTCGACTTAGCCGCAGGTCCTTGATATGATACACGTGGCTGTCCACAGAGCCAGTAAATATTTGCCTGTACAGAGGGGGAGGAGATGGCAGTTTCTGCATAGGGCCGGTGATGAGGCAGCTCCTCTCTCTAGGTCTATAGTGTGAAACAAACAACGGCAAGTGTGCGAGGGTGGCAGGTATCAGTTCGGTTCAGAGGAGCGGCTACCAATGGCCAGGGCCACCAGACTCCATCTCCGAGCCTCTTGGAGTGGCCAGCCAGGGCAGGTTGCTTTCTGCCCTGGGTGTTGGTTCTTGATATGATTCTACCACCCTCCATCCCCAGAGGAGCTGTAGGAGCATTCTAATTCTCCCCCAAAGGGCTTAAGAATCAGACGTGTCCATTGCTTTCTCATCTATGGTCTGCTTATCTCCAACCCCTAACTCTCTGCTAAAAGTAAAGAAAGGCGGTTGGGAAGATGCGGTCAGAGGAGTAGATGGAGAAGCAGGCATGTCAAGGAGAAGCAGGACTTGGCAGCTGGGAGATGCCAGAAGAGCTCAATGCCAGTGTAGGAAATTGCCCCCAAATTGTAGTCTGAGACCCCGGGAATAACTTTGCTACTGAAGAAAAGAAAAATTAGTATGGCTTCCAATGAACCAGTATCGTTTCTTGATTTGAACTAACCAGATTTCAGCCTGGTATGGTGGCACACATCTATAATCCCAGCACTTTGGGAGGCCAAGACGGGTGGATCACCCAAGGCCAGGAGTTCGAGACCAGGCTGACTAACATGGTGAAACCACGTTTCTACTAAAAACAAAAAATTAGCCTGGCATGGTGGCGCATGCCTGTAATCCCAGCTATTCGGGGGGCTGAGGCAGGAGAATCACTTGAACCTGGAAGGCAGTGATTGCAGTGAGCCGAGATCGTGCCATTGCACTCCAGCCTGGGCAACAAGAGTGAAACTCCGTCTCAAAACAAAACAAAACAAAAGAAACTATCCAGAATTTTGTTCCATTATCCCTTTCAGTTTGGGCAAAGTGGGTCCTAAAATATAAATGGAATTGACAAACTAAACCTTAAGCATATCTGAGCAAATCACTCTTTCAGATATACAAAGCTTCCCAGGATACTACAATATTCGTTTATCATAAAATTACTTCTGACAAAAAAAGAAAATCTAAGTCAGAACTACTAGACATTGCTGGTAGACATACATTCTACCACAATAAGAATAAAATAAAACAAATAACAGTGCTCTATCCCAACTAAAATGGTGCAATTGTTCATAATTAACAATATAGAAAGGATATATGTAAAATATCCTTTTAATAGTTTAGCTTGAGGCAGGAGGTAAAAAAAGGAGTAAACAAAACACAATCAGATGCCACATATTGGATGCATTCTAATGAAGAGCACGTCATAAACTCGTCAGTTGATTTCATTATTATTTATGTAGCAGTATCGCTAGTCTACTTGTGTGACTCGTCTTCCTGGAAGGCAGCACGGCCTCTGGGAAGCATGTGGAATACAGATTAGGCCTAGGGGCTGCCTGGGTTAGAATATTGCCTCTGCCACGTTTCACTTTCTAGCTGTGTGACTTTGGGCGAGTTATTTAATCTCTCAGTGCCTCAGTTTCCTTAAATGTAAGCTGCAATGAGTGCTAGCACCTCCCTCATAGAAAAGCTATGAGAATTAAGGGCAATAACCCAAACCAATCATTGAGCACAGTGCCGGTTACAGAGTAGAAAGTAAAGCTGAATAATAGCATCACATATAAAATGACTTATAGCATGTATGCTAAAAGCTGTATGCATGTCAGGTGTGTTTATACTCATTATTAATAATATTTATTGAGCATCACACTTAAAGCAATATCCAAGGTACAGAGTTACAAAAAAATAGAGAGAGAGAACGTTTATATTAAATAAATAAATAAAAGCAGTAGGGTGGTTCTTCAAAAAAGTAAACATAAAATTATCATATGATTTAGCAATCCCACTTGGTGGTATATACCCAAAAGAAATCAAAGCAGGGATTTAAAGAGATATCTGTACACTCACATTCATGGCAGCATTATTTGCAGCCACCAAAAGATAGAAAGTGGCCCAAGTGGCTGGCCTTCAACAGACGGATAAGCAAAATGTGATATGGACATAGGATGGAATATTATTCAGCCTTAAAAAGAAACAGAATTCTGACACATGCTTTGAAGACATTATGCTAAGTGAAATGAGTCAGTCACTATAGGACAAATGTAGTAAGATTCTACTTACGTGATGGACCTAGAGTAGTCAAACTCATAGAAACAGAAAGTAGAATAGTGGCTGCCAGGGCCTGGGGGGAGAGTGACAGGGAGTTATCCTTTAAAAAGAAGAAGGTTCCATTTAGGAAAAGAATTTTGGTAGTGATGGTGGTGACAGTTACACAATAATGTGAATGTACTAAACGCCCCTGAATTGTACACCCAGAAATGGTTAACATGCTAAGTTTTATGTGATGTATAGTTTATAATAAAAACTCAAAACTCATTTTCTCATAATATTAACAGTATCTTAGGTTTGCTGCTTATGAAAGCTGAGCCCTTGACAAAGTTATTTTAGCCCTCGAGAAAGTTATTTCAATTTCATCATCTGTAGAGTACAAACAATAGAAATATCTACTTCATAAATTCATTGTGAGGAATAAATGAGGTAGCGAAAACAAAAATACAGTCTAAAACAATTCCGAGTAAATACCTAATAAATATTAACAGTTATTTAATTTTCATCTACAAAAATAAAGGACTAAGTTCCAAATTTCAAAACTGAAGAGAAAGACCACGATTCATCAATACTACAATCAAAATGGGGTTTGTTTACTCCCATCTGAAAACCTGTTTTATCCAGCAAATAGAATGGACGGCAGGACAGGAGAGATGTGATGGGAGAACTTACTGCTCATGAAATAAAGCACCTCAAGAAGTAGAGAGAAACTAAAACTCCACAACACCAAGTCAATAAAGTTAACAAATGTGAAGAGTTTTCAGTGTCATGCTCAGTGTGGATTTCATCACTTTATTAAAGAAGTCTCCATCTGAACGACGAGCCAGGCTTGCAAACCCCCAGAAACCCCTCCTCTCCCCATCTTCTCTGTTTCCTATAATACTGGCTCACAATCACCCATCTTGATAGCCAGAAACAAAAGAGCTCTTCTGGTTCCCTGTTTTCCTCAGCCCCCATCCTGCCTGCCAGCTAGCTCCTATCTTTAAGATCTAGCTGCCTCCAAACCTCTCCAAATGCATCTTCTGCGTCTCCACCAGCAGCATCGCCTGCCTGGACAACAGAGGGACACTGACCACTCTGTCTACATCCACCCTGCCCTCAACCCCATTACCACACAGAAACCAAGGTAATTTTTTTTTTTGGTTCAATTATTTCATTATGGCAAAATACACATAACATAAAATTGATGATCTTAGTCATTTCAAGTGTACAGTCCAGTGGCCTTAAGTACATTCACATTGTTGTAGAATTTTCATCACCACCCATCTCCAGATATTTTTTAAAATCTATTTTTAATTTTTGTGGATGCATAATACATATTTATGGGGTACCTGTGATATTTTCATACAAGCCTACAATGTGCAATGATGAAAACTGGGTACTTGGGATAACCATCACCTCAAACATTGATCATTTATTTGTCTTGGGAACATTTCAAATCTTTCTTCTAGCGATTCTGAAATATGCAATAAATTATTGTAACAGAACTTTTTCATCTTCCCTAACTGAAATTCTGTACCCATGAAACACCATGCCTCCCTCCCCTAAGCCTTTGGAAAGCGCTCTCCTCCCTGCCTCTATGAATGTGACTGCTCCAGATAGCTCATGTACGTGGAATCACACAGTATTCGACTTTTGTAACTGGCTGATTTCACTCAGAATAATTTTTAAGTTTCATCCATATTGCAGCATGTGGCAAAATTTCCTTCCCTTTCAAGGATGAATGATGAAAATCTGTAATGTATAAGTGTGTGTAGGAACAAACAGTAAAATTGAAAGCCTCAAAATAAATACAAGTTTGCAGGCATGTGAAACTATAACTGAGATTTTGTGGTTTGGTTAGACTACAAAAACAACCCATGTAGACTTAAGCCATTGTTTGCCTTCCTATTACATCTATTTTATCATTATAGGCACTCAATTTCATTTTGAATAAATGGATTAAGTAGAACTGTCCAATAATAAAATGGGCTGTCTCAGAAGGTTATAATAGGAGGAATGTAAATTATAATAAAATTATGTCGGGAATAGTAATCATTTTCCAAATCAGCTGTAGAAATTTAAAAATTATATTCTAGGCTCTATTTAAAAGATATACATTATTCTCCTTGAATAATTAATCACAAGAAAAACAAGGGTTTTTGGTTGAAATTTTATGTACTATTCAACACACAAACACATTTCAAGGCTCCTACTTGCCAAATATTCAACTTTAGTATCAAATTAAAGGAAGAAAGTAATCACTTATAACCCATTCAATAGCGTAAGAATTCATCAGTCCATATGGGTAATAGGTGGGCAGGCAGGGAGGGGAAGGAGAAAAAAGATAGAGAGGGGAGGGAGGGAGGGAGGGAAGCAAGGAAGGAAGGAAGGGGGGAGGGAGGGAGGGAAGAAAGTACAGAAAAGGAAAAAGGGAAAGCTCTTTCTTATGTAGAAAGCTAACTATATAGAGAAGAGAAAAATGGTTTTTAAAACACCATTTTGCAACTATTGTAAAGACTGATTCAGACAAGAATCATTAATAAATCTAAATCTGGGGCAGAGTTTGATGAAGAACAAGATAGTCTCAGAGTATCTTCCAACAAGATGGCTAGTAACTAAGAAAGAGAAGTAACAACTACACTGTGAGAAAGCAAACACCATCTTAACTAAGTGATCAAAATTAACATTACCAATATGAGGCAAATGAATGGACAACATGTGCTTCCATGTGGGATATCCTGAGAATATGACTTATGCATGCTTCTACCCACAAATGCACACCCAAAACTAACCATAAAACAATCAGAGAAACCCAAATTGAAAGACTCTATAAAATAAGTGCCCTGTATTCTTCAAAGATATTGATGGTAAAAGACAAAGACTGAGGGGTTGTTCCAAATTTTAGAAGATTTCTGATACAAAAACAAATGATCCTGGACTGGATCTTATACAAGAAATAAAATTGCTATTAAGGACATTATTGGGATAATTGAGAAACAGAAATATGGAATCTCTATTGGATAGAAGTATTGTACCAAATTTAAATTCTTTGTATTTGATAACTAAACTGTAGATATGTAAGAGAAAATTCCTGCTGTTGGAAGTATACACGGACGGACATGATATAGGCAACCTACATTCAAATGCTTCAGAAAAAATATATATAAATACACATACACACAACACACACACACACACACGAGAGAGAGAGAGAGAGAGAGAGAGAATGATCAAGTAAAATGCCCAAATCTTAAACACTGGTGAATTTGAGTGAAGGGTATACAAGAGTTCTTTGTCCTATACTTAGATACTTTCTATATGTTTGACATTATTTTGCAATTAAAAGGTTAAAAAAACCAAAGCTTACACTTTAAAAAAATACAAACATGGATTCTCAGAGGCATCGCAATCAAATTATTGTCAGAGAGATAGCCACTGAAATAACTAAACTGACTGGTAGTCAGAGCACAGATAAACAATCATGTGATACAGAAGTGGCATATTCATTCTTTGAGCATTCGTTCAACCAATGACAGCTAAGCCCCACTGGAAACTAGGTACCTGGTCAGCTTGGGTGGGCATGGCCACGAAAGAGAGTGAAAGACCCTGCCCACCCATGCTGACAACTAGCAAGAAAGACACACACAAGTCTGCAGGAGCCGAAACGTGACCTGCTCGGAGTTCCGATGGTGAGGCATGGCGTCCAAGATGCAGCTGGGAGAAGGCTGAGGAACTCTGCAGGGGCAGAGCCCATGGGGGCCCCAGGAAACTCTGTCACCTGAGCTGGTCCTGTTGCAGGGGAAGGCCCCTCTGTGGGAAGATCCCTGGTTCGGGGGAGCGCCTCACCTGGGGGAATGGTAAATGCAATATTGCTGGTCTGGACCAGCCCAGGGGCTGGAGGAACAGCCAGAAATTCACTTGAACAACTAATATACTGATTGACTAATAGAAGAAACTTAAAGAAAATATCAGTTTGATCTCGTCATTAAATAAGAGGGTAAACATGCCCAGGGAGTCTGGGTTACTGGTCTCTGTCATCCAGGTTGTTAAAGGGAGAAGTAAAACTAGCTCTATATCCTTTTTGAGGGTAGGACGTGATGTCCTTCAATGTCTTCCAAAACCCACTCCTGTCTTTATTTCTTGCTTCAGCTTCCCCAAGGACATCTTCCTTGCTGGGCTTCCAGTTCTTGAACACACAACTGTAAGGAACTGCCCAAATCTCATCCGTAGCAAAGATCAGACAAGAATTAAACAAGCAGCAATAAACATTGTATTGACTTAACCTAATCCCATCAAGTTAATTCTGAAGGGCATCTTCTACTGGCTGGTGATGTGGTCTAACGGAGCGAGTTGAAATTTCATCATATGCTCATTGGACAAGGGGGACTCACAGGCGCAAGCGTTGTTAATAAATGATCTAGAATTGCTGGACAACTAGGCGGGGCCAATCTCCAGCAGGACTTAGGAGGAGCAGTGCACACAGTGGCCATATCTTGATTGACACTGTCTTCAAAGGTCTGCTAATCCTAGGATCTATGTGAATTGTTTTATGACACGAGGTGAATTACTAACTGGGCTTGATGTTAATGGAAAACAAACAGCATTTAGATTTCTTGCTTATCACAGTAAAGATTATCATTTGCAGATAGACCCCTGAAAACCACCCTATTTCTTTAAAGACAGGGTTAAATTGACACTGGAGGAGTAGAGAAAAGGGAAACCCCATTGCTCCTATGTTATGTTAGGTTAATCTGTCACAACCTAAAATATAGGCTGAGTTTCCAAGTCATTCTTTTTTTTTTTCCTTTTTGAGGCAGTATCACTATATCATCCAGTGGAGTGAAATGGAGCAATCATAGCTCACTGTAGCCTCCAACTCCTGGATTTGAGCAATCTTCCTGACTCAGCCCCCTGAGTAGCTAGGATCACAGATGTGCACCACCACGTTTGGCTAACTTTAAAAATTATTTTTGTCGAGATGGGGTCTTGTTATGTTGCCCAGGCTAGTCTTAGACTTCTGGTCTCAGTTGATCCTCCCGCCTCAGCCTCTGAAAGTGCTGGGATTACAGGCGTGAACCACTGCACCTGGCCTGTCATTCTTATTATATCAACTTCTCTCCCAAATGAGTACACTGTATTACTGACTGAAACATTAAAAAAAGTGAGATGTGCAAATGAAAAAAGAAAATTCAAGGGAAAAAGAGTAAATGTGCATTTGCATCTCAGCAAAACTATGTGATTCTCATTTTCCACTAAGGTCACGTGATGGCCACCTTAGTTCATTGAGTTGGTGACATCTGAACCTTAACCAAAGGGGTGCCTTCCATTTAATTTAGTTAGTAATACTCAGCTGTTTGTGGAATAATTTCCAATCATACTTCCCGTAGCCAGGGGTTTTAACTAGCATGGAAGCAAGGCAGTGAACATTGCCGTACTAACCCGGGTGCAGATGCGGCTATACACACACACACTCACACACACACACACACACACACACACACACACACACACACACCTGTTCCCTGATTGCTTCCATGCTGGAGCTCATGAGGATGACAAAGGGAGCTTCTCAGTGGTCAGGAAGTGGATTGGGCAGGGTTTGGGGAGCTGCTTTGCAGGTCTGGAAAGGGAAGGGGACTGAAAGCTACTTTTGAGAGCAATGAAACCTGCTGGCCTTTCTCCTCTCTCACAGGAAAAGGGATAGGGGAGAGAGCAAAGAGCAAAGAAGGGAGCAGCAGGAGGTAAAGGGGGCCTCTTGCCAGGCAGCACTACTGCAATTACACGAGGCATAAAGATTCACTTTTATTACTCAACTAAACTCGGCACATTTATGCCTTCTCTGCAGCTTATTGGATATGTTGCCTACTTATCCGTTCCCAGCTCTAAAGAGAACTTAGGAGATATGCATGAAAATACCTTCCCTCATTTGATCAGTGAGACTATAAAGCACTGTCCCCTTTATCTCTGAGCACTCAGGAATCTGAATTATCTATGGAGCCTGACAGATCCCGATAGATGGTTTCTTTCCTTCGGACTACCATTTGCACTAAGGATTCTTTAGTCAGGTATCAGTTCTCATCGAAGGCCTGGAAGAAAGTGAACTCCGAGTTCAAGTAAGCCACCCTTACTCTTTGAAGCTGTATAATTCAGTACGCAAAAGTCAATCTACCTCTTCGAAAATCCTGACACTAGCACACACTAGCTGAGTGACTTAGGCAAGCAATTCAGTTTCTTTGCACTTCAGTTTCCTCATCTACAAACTGGGCTTCTTAGGGGTGCTGAGAGGATTAAATGGAACATTATACACACATTCCTTGTGCGTAACAGCACCTTGTGTGTGATATCCAGTCAGTCTCTGTTAGCCACTGTTACTGTTAGATAAATTAGATGATGCAATTCGATAACAACATTCTATTAGATTGGTGTAGAAGTAATTGCAGTTTTGCCATTTAAAAATGATGGTGGCCCAGCGCTGCATCTCATGCCTATAATCCCAGCACTTTGGGAGGTCGAGGTGGGCAGATCATGAGGTTAGGAGTTTCAGACCAGCCTGGTCAACATAGTGAAACCTCATCTCTACTAAAAATACAAAAAAGTAGCTGGGCATGGTGGCATGTGCCTATAATACAAGCTACTTGGGAGGCTGAAGCAGAAGAATCACTTGAATCTGGGAGGTGGAGGTTGCAGTGAGCCAAGATTGCATCACTGCACTTCAGCCTGGGTGACAGTGCAAGACTCTGTCTCAAAAAAAAAAAAGAAAGAAAGATGGCAAAAACTGCAATTACTTTTGTACCAACCTAATAGTGTCATTCATTCATTCATTTATTCATTCTGCTTACGTGCAATTTGCACTCCATATATGAACCGCAGATACAGAAACCACCAAAGCCTTCTTTGTTCTCAGGGTCTTAGCGTCTGCTGTGGGGAACGGGACGAGGAACAGGCATGAGCAAGATTTAAACAGCATGACTGCCATGTCCAAGAAGCTGCAAGGTCAGTACAAACGAGTCACAGAATTCGAGCAGGGCAGTTCCAGGGGTGGTAGGGTTTGAAGCATGTGTAACTTGGGAGGCCCTCTTTTAAAAAAGGATCCAAAATGTTGAGCCTTTCGCTAGGTGCCCGACACATATGACATGAACTTAAGTTGCAGGAGCTGCATGGCAACTCTGCCCCCTGGTTTTTGAAGGAGGAGGGGAGTCAGGACTTGCCTGTAGAGAAGCAGCCACTGTCTGCATAGGGCCCAAAGTGAAGGCTGTGATCCGCCATCCCAGGGGTTTTGGCAAATACCTGCAGGTAACCAGGGTCTTTGAAAGGATTTGCGTAAGGGCATGACTACAGGTAACGTGAAGAGGAGGAGAGTATTATCATAAATCAGGTGAGAAATCTTGCTTCATGGCAACCATCTAGGGCTACAAAGGAGAGAATATGTATGAAATATTAACAAAGGATTAGCAGGATTTCACAGTATGACCTTGTTTCTAAAGGTTAATTATTGAGTTAGCTATAAGGAGGATGGGTTAACCCAAAGCCACTTGACCTTCTGAATGTTGTTGGCCCATTCCATGTACATGGATAAGTAATGGCTTTTTTTCTGTCATTCCTTCTCTTAGTTTCATGAAACTCCCTTGACCCTCTCTGCTCTGGTTCAACAATGAAATCAATGACAACGCCACAACTTAAAGGGAAAAAAATGGAGTCCCACAGACTCTCCAGGTTCTTTTTCTCAGAGAAAATTGATTTGGGTGTCCTTTAGTCAATGTCTAAAAGCATTGAGGTTCCCGTAACAGATGAAGCCGCAGCAGTGCAGGCGACAAATGAAAGGCCCAGGAAGCATAAACCTAAAAAGCCAACCCGGCTTAATGACAAACAATCCATCTCTCCCAATGAGAAGCTGAGAAAGATAAGCGTTCTGCTTCAGTTACACCCGTGCACGGACCTGGGAGTAAAAGTTTTCCATCTTAAATGCCAAGGACAGGTGTAAACAGAAGCTCAGAGCTTCCTGGGAGGCGGCTTACAAAGAAGAACTAATCAGAAGCCTTTCATCTCTGACCCTTTACCTCCAGGTCTATTCCGGGGCATGGAGGTGATGGGGCTGCTGTCCTTTGCGCCCCAAGGAAGCGACAGGCAGCCTGCTGATCAATAGCTCCTCTGGTTATGTCTTCAGAACTTAGAAGAGGGCCAGGGGAGCAAAGCAAAAATCAATACTCAGGTCTGGGAAGAAGGAGGTTATCGTTGCATTAATTTCGTTTCTAAAAAACAGAGAAAACAACAAAGACAAACTGACCCCCTTTGTGCTCCTTGAGAAATGAACGTGCCTTCTTAGGAAGCCCGGAGCTGGGTCTCGGATTTTAGTCAACCTCATGCCCAAGGAGAGACACTGCTGAGTTGCTGAGTTTTGATGTCCTCCATGCTGTTCACCGGGGCAGCATTATCTGATTTACTTCTGAGCATCACTAAGTCAGCAACAACTTGTAGCAGAAAAACATAAAAGGGAAGAGTTTCTGCCAACACACCTGAGGCTTTAGGGGTAAGCCGCCCAATAGATAGATGGGGGAAGTTTGGGAGAAATCAACAAAGCAAGTCAGAGAATGGAGGGATTGATTTATGGGGAAGATTGCTCCTTTGATGTTTTGCTGAGCTAATCAATGATTCTTTTTCTTTTTTTGACATGGGTTTGGGGACAGGAGATGAATGGAGGATTATGAGTAACCTGCAAATGCCTTAAATAAATGAACTTACAGGAAAGAGAGGAATTCCTTTTGAATTGGCCATAGAGTTGAATATTACCTGAGAAACTAATTCAAAAATTATTTGGGTTTCAGCCCATTGCCCTCTGGTTCACTTGCCTTCATTGCTTCTTACATTGAATAGACGCTCATTGGCTCTTTTTAGTTTAAATTTTTAAAAATTTACAATTTAACTTCTTAATAGAAAGACATTTGAGAAAATTGCCTTCAAGAAACAATAAAAACTCGCCCTGTGAAATATTCAAAATTACATCAGCACATAGATTGTATCAGATAGACGTGAAAGGACTGAATTTGTCTCTTCCGTCTCTGGTATATAAAATGATTGCATTCTGTTAAACTTAGAAATCAATAAATTCACTCTTCTAATCTGAACAAGATTAAGATTATTTTTGGTAGATACAATTTTAAAATTTTTAAAAAATATTTTGGTTGTCTAACAACACAATATCTACTTAGGTCTCATTTGATTTTTTAAAAGTAAGAAGGAGGCCGGGCATGGTGGCTCACACCTGTAATCCCAGCATTTTGGGAAGCGAAGGCGGGCGGATAACCTGAGGTCAGGACTTTGAGACCAGCCTGGCCAACATGGCAAAACCCTGTCTCTACTAAAAATACAAAAATTAGCTGGGCGTGGTATCATATGTCTGTAATCCCAGCTACTTGGGAGGCTGAGGCAGGAGAATTGCTTGAACCTGGGAGGTGGAGGTTACAGTGAGCTGAGATTGAGCCATTGCACTCCAGCCTGGGCCAACAAGAGTGAAATTCTGTCTCAAAAAAAAAAAAAAAAAAAAAAAAAAAAAAAAGTAAGAAGAAAGCAGGCAAGGGCTGCATCACTGCAGCCACCTCCGGAATCGGCGCTGCTCTGCAGAGGTTTCCGGAGCAGTGCTAGGTGCGTCCTGCGCAGCCACCCACCTGGTCCCGGCTCCTCCTCTTACCCCTCTCCTGTGCTGCACAGGCAGAGGACACTCTTCTAAGTGTACATCGGATCACATCTTTTGCCTGTGGATCGAGTCCCTTGCCCCTAAATGGCTTCCCATAATACTTGGGATAAAACCCAAGTTCCTGCTAGCACCACCATTTGCTCTGACCCACTTCTCCGACCTCACCCCCATCACACGCCCGACCTTCCTTGGGCTCACTCCACCTACACACACCAAGCCCAGTCCTGTCTCCAGGTCTGGGGTGTTCCCTCTGCCTGGATTGCCCTGCCTCCAGATCTGGGCAGGGCTGACACCCCCCACTACCTTCAGGTTATGCTCAGCCATTGCCTCCTAGAGGGGCCACCCCTGACCAAGCTATGGTGAACAGCACACAGCACTCTGTTACACTTCATGACTTTTTCAGAGTATTTATGAGTCTTTTGAGTCATGTTATGTATGCATTCATGCATTTATGGTGTGTCTTCCCATTAGCTAGTACATCCCATGGGGGAGTGTTGTCCTGCGCACTGCAGGGCGCCAGTGTCTGGGGAAGTGCCAGCACAGGGCAGGCACTTGATATGTGGTCACTGGAAGATGAAAAGAAAGAAAGAAGGAAGGAAGGAAGAAAGAAAGAAGAGAGAGAGAGAGGGAGGGAGGGAGGGAGGAGGAAGGGAGGAAGGAAGAAGGAAGGAAGAAGGGAGGAAGGGAGAAAGGACGTGAGAAAGGAAGGAGGGGAAGGCAGGAAGGAAAGAGAGAAAGAAGGAAAAGAGGAAGGGAGGGAGAAATGAGAAGAGGAAAATAAGGAAGGAAGGAAGGAAGAAATGGAGGGAGGGTGGGAGGGAGGAGAAAGAGAGGAGAGAGGAAGAAAAGGAAGGGAAAGAGAAAAGAAGGAAGAGAAGGAGAAGGAAAGAGTGGTGCACTATGCCACAGCCGTGGCGCTCTAGAGAGAACCGTAAATACACACTCTGAGCTTCTGAAGAGCAAAATCAGTGTCCTTTTGCTACCAGCACTTTTTGTGTCTAGCACATAATTATGCATTCAAAAATAATTTGAAAGAGAGCAGAAAACAAATGAGCTAAAGTTTATGATACAGCTGAGGATGTTCACAAAAAGGTAACAGTGTAATAATCACCAGTCACACGGTCCTGTGATAGTTCATTACAAACAGTTTGGTAGGAACTCTCACAGCAGGCTGGTGTGGGGTACCGTTACTGTTACCCCACTTTACAGCGTGGAACAGAAGCACCATTCACACTGGAGTTATTTGTCCCAGGTGACAGGCTAGGGCGTGGCAGAGCTGGAATCTGGGGAGAGGCCATGTAGCTCCAGACTCCAAGCCCATAGCCATTGTGTGATCACCACCACCAACCTGCTGGGTACCTCATTCGCATGGCACACAGGCTCACAGGATGAGTGGGGAGTGAAGTCTGAGTCCACAGAGCAAGGAGTGAGTAGTGCTGCTGTGGAGAGGGTTCAGGAAAGGTGGGGCATTCTCACACAGAGTTCCAGCTGTCTAGAGTGGACGTGTTCAGTGCAGCCTTTCCTGATCTCTGTTCTCTGCATGCCCAAAGCACAGTACTCATCCATCGACCTGATGAGTAGGGAAGACATGCCAACTAGGGAAAGTGGTGAAAGCTAAGGCAAGAAGGGTTGGTTGTGCCCAGGCTATTGAGGGGCAAGGATGTGGGACACATAGTAGGATTGAGCAGTTATTAGAAACTTTAGGTCAATTATTCAGGTGGGCACGAAATGGATCTGAAAGAGAATCATTAAAAAAATAATTTCGGGGGACTCCATGTTTGGATCCCCTTCCACGAACACTCCCTTCGTGGAAGTTGTCTTTCTCTCACCTGGATTTTCCCTCTGGAGCCCCCTTCCATGCTTTGTGAACACTCCATCTCTCTCTATTTCCTTCCAGTCAGTGTGGAAGCTGCTTTCCTCTCCTGAATTCCATCTTTCTGGATTCTCTCACTCGGTGTGAGAGTTAGCTGTTTCTTTCCCTCTCCTTCTCCTGTTGCTCTCTCTCTCTAAATAAAATAAATAAATAAAAAATAATAATAATAATTTCAACTTTTATTTTAGATTCAGGGGGTACGTATGCAGGTCTGTTACGTGAGTAATTGCATGATGCTGAGGTTTGGGGCACCATTGAACTTCACTCAAGTAGTAAGCATAGCCCTCCCCCGTTTTCCTCCCTCTCCCCTCCCGGTACTCCCCAGAGATTACTGTTCCCATCTTTCTGTCCATGTGTACCCAGTGCTTAACTCCCACTTACAAGTGAGAACATGTAGTATTTGGTTTTCTGTTCCTGCATTTGCTTAGGATAATGGCCACTAGCTGTATCCATGTTGCTTCAAAGGACGTGATTTCATTCCTTTTTATGGCAGTGTAGTATTCCATGGTGTATATGTACCATATTTATCAATCCACCATTGATGGGCACCTAGGTTGATTCAATGTCTTTGCTACTGTGAATAGTGCTGCAAAAAACATACAAGTGCATGTGTCTTTTCGGTAGAAGGATTTATTCTCTTTTGGGTATATACCCAGTGTATTAGTCCTTTCTTGTGCCACCAAAATGACATACCTGAGACTGGGTAATTTATAAAGGAAAGAGGTTTCATTGACTCAGTTCCACATAGCTGGGGAGGCCTTAAGAAACTTACAGCCATGGCAGAAGAAGAAGCAAACACATCCTTCTTCACAAGTCGGCAGGAGAGAGAATGAGAGTTGAGTGAAGGAGGAAGCCCCTTATAAAACCATCAGACCTCATGAGAACTTGCTATCATGAGAACAGCATGGGGGAACCACCTCCTTGATTCAATTACCTCCCACAGGGTCCCTCCCATGACACGAGGGGATTATGGGAACTACAACTCAAGATGAAATTTGGGTGAGAACATGGCCAAACCATATGTATTAGTCCATTTTCATACTGCTATGAAGAAATACCTGAGACTAGGTAATTTATAAAGAAAAAGAGGTTTAATGGACTTACAGTTCCACATGGCTGGGGAGGCCTCACAATCACGGCAAAAGACAAAGGAGGAGCAAAGGCACATTTTACATGGTGGCAGGCAAGAGAGCATGTGCAGGGGAACTGCCCTTCATAAAACCATCAGATCTCGTGAGACTATTCACTATCACAAGAACGGCATGGGAAAAATCCGCCCCCATGATTCAGTTACCTCCCACCAGGTTCCTCTCACAATACATGGGGATTATGGGAGCTACAATTCAAGATGAGATTTGGGTGGAGACACAGTCAAACCATATCACCACATCACCCAGTGATGAAATTGCTGGGTCAAATGGTAGTTCTGTTTTAAGTTCTCTGAGAAATCTCCAAACCACTCTCCACAGCGGCTAAACTAATTTACATTCCCACTAACAGTGCATAAGCATTCCCTTTTCTTTGCAGCCTTGCCAGCATCTGTTATGTTTTTTACTTTTCAATAATAGTCATTCTGACTGGTATGAGATATTACCTTATTGTGGTTTTGATTTGCATTTTTCTGATGGTTAGTGATATTGAGTATTGTTTTTATATATTTGTTGGCTGCTTGTATGTCTTCTTTTGAGAAGTATCTGTTCATGTCTGTTGCCCACTTTTTAATGGAGTTAGTTATATTTTATTTGTTGAATTCTTTAAGTACCTTATAGGTTCTGGATACTAGATCTTTGCCAGATGCAGAGTTTGTAAATATTCTGAAAGAAAAGTATCTTTAAAAAAATGGAAAAACTAGAACATTAATGGATTGCTGTGTCCGTTACAGTAATGGAATAATGATAAAATATAATTGATGAGATTAATAAACTATTAAAGTGTGTATATGTGAGTGAATTGATTAAATAAAATGTGGAGTATAGAAACAATGGAATATTATACAGCCTTAAAAAGGAAGGACATGCTGGCACATGCTACACCATACGAGAACCTTGAGGACATTCCATTAAGTGAAGTAAGGCAGACACCAAAAGACAAATACTGCAAGGTCCCACTCATAATAGCTACACAGAGCAGTCTTCTGGTTCTGCATTTGGGATTTGAATCCATGGAGGATGACTGAACGGAGGTCAGGAGGGTGGCTGGCACAGAGGACAGGCGATCAGGACAGGGGATGGAGGAGTCTCTCGGAACACATGGATTTGAGGGTGCCTGTGAACATTCCACCTGAATCACCAGCAGGTGAGAATACTCAAGAGGGAGGAATTCATAGAAGTTAGGGTAGTGGACCCCACCAGAGGCACGGTGGAGGTACTTAGTTAATTGATCTACTACTTACCTGCCTCTAAAGGAAGTAAACAGCTATGGAAAAATTGTCTGCATGGTAACCTTTAGAGATGTATCACTAACACTGCTTTGCTAGAATTCATATGCAGAAGAATATTTACTGGTGCCAAGTGCCAGGCACTGCCCTGGGAGTGCTTCCCCCTCCATGAATAGACTGCCTCACTGAGTTCTTTCAGCCTAAAGTCCATGGACCGTGCCTCCAGCCTGTGCATAGTCACCTCCCCTTAAGCTTAATTCACTTTATGTACCACAGGGCCCAGCGGGACCGTGCCCTTGGCACCATCCTATACAACCTTGACAAAATGGGTGGCTGCCTCTTACTCCTCTGGGCTCCCGGAGGGATTTCCAAAGACCTTATCTAGGCCCTGGCATCAGCAGCTCAGACCTGACTCACCCACATTTGCCAGCAGATCCTGAAGGCCCACAATGCAAGGAAGTAAGCCATACACAATTGGGGAGGCCTTTGTATGGCAACTGAACTTCACTTTTCCTGGATCTAAATAGCACCTATGCTATGGCAACATGACGTACAGCGTCACTTCTATTTTTAGTTCTTCAGTGCTAACTTTCTACTGTTTTACATTAAACTGAATGTCCAGAGATGTTGTCTTTGCTTAATATTATGGCTTCATCTACAAAGTGACTAAAACACATGCCCCCTTCAAAAATTTGGAAAAGCTATCTTTTCACTTTGCACATTGATGCAATGCCATCTAAAAATTTCCATCGTAAATCTAAACTGTTGCAAAGGATGTGATTTCCAGTGTATTTGAAATGTTTAAATATTTACGTTTGTAAATAAAATTCTTTATCTCACGTTCGAACGCATCCAGTGGAATAAACACTTCAGTCATTTGTTACTGACCAGTATCTGTTTAAAATACCGGAAGCTGATTTTCAGTGAAAGTCAGGAATTTTACATCAATGCATTTCCTCTTCAAGAGCTATATTCCACTCCATGCCCCTTCAGAATTTGATTTTAACATAATGTCTTCAGATGTTTGAGAGTTTTGTGATAAACTATCATTTGTCCCTGGAAAAAATGTACATACATTGAAACTTTTTTTTTTTAATTGCATTTTAGGTTTGGGGGTACATGGAAGATTGTTGCATAGGTATACACATGGCAGTGTCATTTGGTGCCTTCCTCCCCCATCACCTATATCTGGCATTTCTCCCCATGCTATCCCTCCCCCAACTCCCCCCACCCCCCCACTATCCCTCCCCTTTTTCCCCCGACAGACCCCAGTGTGTGATATTCCCCTCTCTGTGTCCATGTGTTCGCATTGTTCAACACCCGCCTATGACATTTTAAATAATTCCTGTGACCAAATGGCTCTAAATTATAACAAATTTATTCTGGATGGAATAATCAACACAATTTTTGCTACTATGTAGTTGGGCAAAACAGCACATTTCCCAATTTTGATAACTAATTCTTAAAAATGACAGAAAACTTGTGGGAGGTATGAAATGTTGAGGTGGAGACATTAATTTGGTTAAAGAAGGCAACGCTTCCAGTGGCTTCTTTTTGATGCCTAGGAGATGTTTATACCTCGAGGAAACATATGATAGCGGAATGCCCTTCACTTGTCTACTGGGGTCAGGTCCCTGAGAAAGCGGAGGTGGCAGAGGACGCTGAGCAGCTTTAGGTCAGCTGGCTAAAGAAGCCAGGTCATAGCACATGGGCAAGGCAGGTAGGAAATTGACCACAGGGACCATCCATGCCAAGCACCTCTTGGAGAGTCTTCACAGACTGTGGGTGGGGCATGAATCCCGGGGTAAAGACCACTCTTCTACAAAGTCAAGTCAGAACACTGAGAAGAAATATGCAAATCACATAGTGGGTTTTCTCTATGTTCAGACCTGCAGACTTAGACCATTTCAAACAAATGACGACTCATTGTATTACTGAGGGTCCCGAACATCTGTGATTCTGCAAACACCCTAAATAACATGATTCTTTTATTCGACCAGTAGTCACTGAGCAACTGCCATGCCAGGCACTGTACTACTTAAGCACTGAGGATCCAGGGTCAGACAAGAGGGACTTTAGGGACTGGGTCAGTGGGACAATGGACTGTGAGACAATGGGATAAGAAGGTTGGGGGAGACAAGAGCGTTTAAGATGATCCACTATAGTTCTGCTTGGGCTACCTGAAGGGAAGTCAGAAAAGAAGTCAGGTTGGAGGGAGATAGAAATTAGTTTTGTGTCTGGTCTGTGTGACAGGGATGCCTGGAGGCATTACAGGTAGAGGCAATTGGTTCTATGGACCTGAGGTTTAATCCAAAGATATAACCAATCATAGCTTACGATCTTTTTTTTTTTCTTTTTTGAGATGGAGTCTTGCTCTCTCACCCAGGCTGGAGTGCAGTGGGGCGATCTCAGTTCACTGCAACCTCTACCTCCTGGGTTCAAGCAAGTCTCCTAACTCAGCCTCCTGAGTAGCTGGGATGACAGGCGTACACTACCACGTCTGGCTAAATTTTGTATATTTAGTAGAGACAGGGTTTCACCATGTTGGTCATGGTTGGCCAGTCTGGTCTCAAAACTCCTGACCTCTGGTGATCTGCCCGCCTTGGCCTCCCCAAGTGCTGGGATTACAGGCGTAAGCCACTGCACCCAGCCAGCTCATGATCTTTTTAAAAAACTGAAATACAAAGAACACTCGTTCATTGAGCATATATTTTATGCCACATGCTGTGCAAGTTTTGGGGGTTTCAAAAATGAAGAGACCTGATCGTTGGTCTCTAGAAGCTCACAGGCTAATGGACATAGCAGATATGTAAGAAAGAGAAGTCCAGGCATGGTGACTCACGCCTGTAATCCCAGCACTTTGGGAGGCCGAGGCAGGCAGATCACGGGGTCAGAGAGTTCGAGGCCAGCCTGGCCAACATGGTGAAACCCCGTCTCTACTAAAAATACAAAAATTAACCACGCGTAGTGGCGGGTGCCTGTAATCCCAGCTACTCAGGAGGCTGGAGCAGGAGAATCACTTGAACCTGGAAGGTAGAGGTTGCCGGGAGCCCAGACCGTGCCAATGCACTCCAACCTGGCGACAGAGCAAAACTCCGTCTCAAAACAACAACAACAACAAAAAAAAAAAAAAAAAAAAAAAAAAAAGAAGAAGAAGAAAAAGAAAGAAAAAGAAAAAGGGAAAGAGAGGAATCCCAGGAGAGCAGGTTTGGATTTGACTCTTCTGCTTGACCTGGGCCTGGATCAACCAAGTATACTAGAATCAGGACGCCGATAAGGCAGTAGAGTTTATTTAATTTGCGTCTCTTATTTTACAGATAAATATTGAGGCGGTTTCTCTCAGAACTGACATGCAGATACCCAAGAGACTTCCTTTTGCATGTACTGCACACTCTTCAGCTCAGAACACGGCTAAGCCATAGAGCAACACTGACGGACCTTTAGAGCCCAACTCTCGAAAGTGAAAGGTCACCGCTTACCAGCTGCATGAAGAGAAGCATGGGGAACACTGCTTGCTGCCCACCGATGCACGTAGCTCCTGGGCTATTTTCTGGGAAAGTGTCTAAAGCCTCCTTAAATATTCTTCATGTCTTGCAATGGGGGGGTCTAATAAGAAACTATTCTTCATTCGAATATAAATTATGGTTTTCCTAACAGGAAACATGGACACTTAATCTTGAACAAATCCATCTTTTAAGGTAGGAGGTGATGAACAAGCATCTGAAATCAAAGACAAGAGAAAACAAAAAGCCTCAAAAATGCTCCCGCCCTTACTTTGCGCTGCCGATGTCTGATGGCCCTCTAGCCCCAGCCTCCTCACCACCTCTGGGACGTGGGCTGTTGTGTTCTCCAGCTCATCACTTCCATGGGGACCAGCAACTCTTCCCTGATTCTTTATGAGAACCTAACTCGCGCACCACACCAACTGGGGACAGGACACGGGGGCAAGGACACAGTTCCCTCTGGAATGGCCATATCGCCAATTCATCCAGATACATCTCAAGAACCTTTTTCAAATTTCAACACTGCTTAGAAGCACAGGACACGTCCTTTACCAGCTCCTATGTAAGCACAAGCTTCCGTTTTGTTGCACAGAAAAGACCTGTCAAAGATATTCAGCTTGGGCAGAATATCTCCTTCTGTTCTCAGCAAGATTATTCAACTCTCAGAAGCTAAGGCTGGCTTCAGAACCTGAACTTCCCCCCCTACCAAATGGGCCCCCTTAAACACACAGGAATGCTAGAATGATCCTTTTTCTAGGAAGTATGCGTCATTTTCTAAGTAGCAGACTAGAACTGAGATTTAGCCCAACTTGTTCTAATCTTCTATGTTGTCCAGAGGTGACTACATCTGAAATTAATGTAATTCAATATCCCTACTTGCATAGGCCTTTTCCAAGACCCTGGGAAGAATATTAGTATTGTGTTCAACATTTTTTTTTTGAGATGGAGTCTCCCTCTGTTGCCCAGTACAGTGGCGTGATCTCGGCTTACTGCAACCTCCACCTCCTGGGTTCCAGTGATTCTCCTAGCTGGGATTACAGGTGCCTGCCACCACCCTGGGCTAATTTTTGGATTTTTGGTAGAGATGGGGTTTCACCATATTGGGCAGGCTGGTCTTGAACTCCTGACCTCAGGTGATCCGCCTGCCTTGTCTCCCAAAGTGCTGGGATTACAGGCATGAGCCACTGCGCCCAGCCTGTGTTCAATATGTTTTTTAATTGAAAAAAATAAGATCTCTTACAATCTTCAGCTGAGACGTTTGTGTCCTCCCACTCTGCCTTCTCACCGCCATACTTCTTCAGACAGCGTTGGGTTGACTTGAACATTTCATACCTACAGCAGAGCTTACACAAAATCCAAAATCATGACACCACTCCAAGGAGAGCAGCAGTGACAAACTGATTATGTGCTGTCCATTCTTGAAGGATTTAAAACTACTTTACAAGCAAACTAGAAATGCCCTAAAATCCTACGCTTATATATGAAAGAAACTTGATAGAAATTTTTCCAGATTTGATAATTATAAAGATTTGCACAATATTACCAATAACAAGTTGTAAAACTGAAAAAAATTTCTACACCATCGAAACCTTTTTAAAAAATCTATTAACAATGCTAAAGGAAAGGCTCATCCATTTCTATATTCTCTCTATAGAAAATTCTATGACAAAAGCTATATAGAGAGGTGTTTAGAGAGTATGCCATCAAAGTACAAAGAAAAAAGTGTTACAGAGAGATGTACAATTAGTTAATAAAATATTATTTTTTGGATTTTGTTATCTTTTGTGATGCATTGTTAACTTTTTAAAATTTGTAATTTGTAGTGACTTTCTCATTCGAAATAAACATTTGTATGTATTTCACACAGAGTACTGAAATGCTGAAAGTAGAGATGCAGTAAAATTAGGTAAATACTGAGTAGTGCTTTATTGTAATTATTACTTGTTTAAAATTCTGAGAGAGGCTGGGCGCGGTGGCTCATGCCTGTAATCCCAGCACTTTGGAGGCCAAGGTGGGCGGATCACCTGAGATCAGGAGTTGGAGACCAGCCTGGCCAACATGGCAAAACCCCATCTCTACTTAAAATACAAAAATTAGCTGGGCTTGGTGGTGAACACCTGCAATCCCAGCTACTAGGGAGGCTGAGGCAGGAGACTCACTTGAACCCAGGAAGCAGAGGTTGTAGTAAGCGAGATCCAGCCACTGCACTCCAGCCTGGGCCACAGAGAGAGAGATTCTATCTCAAAAAACAAACAAACAAAAATTCCGAGAGATTGAATACATTCATTTTTAAAGTTTTTCCATATTTTGACTATCCTATTGTTATGTGAATAGATTTGATTTATCAGGTTACAGTTAGATAGCATTTGTTTCTTTTTGTCTTTGACAAGTTATCTAATTAAGAATATTTACATATTTAATAATTTTAATTAATGGCTACATGCTTATCTTCGTACCCGGGTGTAATATCTAAAACACCTAAGCTAAACATTAAATTCATCAAAACAAAAATATTTACACTTATTATTAGCACCAGGGCATCACAACACAACAAACTCTCAGTTGTAATTCCCGTAATTTAGCTTATGCCACTTGCCTTGTAGATACAATTTTACTGAAGGAAAAAGGCATTTACTAAACAGAAAAAATAAGATGTCAGCCCTAGAGGAATACTGTGTACTCAAACTATCTCAGAAAGATAACAAACTAATTTTCTCTAAAAATCTTTTACTAGCCAGGACTTTTCAGATTATAAATGACAGAAAATCCAACTGAAACTGACGCAAGGAAAAACAGTGTTTCATGCCCATCCAGTGGGAAATGTGGGGCGGGTGCCTTGACTACAGCGCACAGCCTGCTCTCCTCCCTGGTGGTTCCATCCTCAAGTAGACTCTCCCCTTGCAGTTGGGGACTGCTCCCAGCAATTCCAACATTATGACTCACAACTCCAAACCTGGCTGAAAAAGTGAGATGCCTTTCTCTCAACCACCCCAGCAGAAGTCCCCAAAACTGGTTTTGGTGAACCTACCCCAATACAGGACCGGGACCAGAAAAGCACACTCTACAGATGGGCCAAGTCTGAGAGTAGGACACTGGTTTAGTAAAGGAAAAGGAAGGCTGGGCATGGTGGTTCACTCCTGTAATCCCAGCACTCTGGGAGGCCTAGGCGACTGGACCACCTGAGGTCAGGAGTTCGAGATCAACCTAACCAACATAGAGAAACCCTGTCTCTTCTAAAAAACATACAGTATTAGCAGGCGTGGTGGCGCACGCCTATATTACCAACTACTCGGGAGGCGGAGGCAGGAGAATCACTTAAACCCGGGAGGCTGAGGTTGCCATGAGCTGAGATTGCTCCACTGCACTCCAGCCTGGGCAACAAGAGCAAAACTCCATCTCAAAAAATAGTAATAATAATTAATAAATAAAGGAGAAGGAAACAGATAATGGGCAGAAAAAGCAATTGCTCAGTGTGATCATGAACTGTCAAAGAACCCATCTGATGTCCAACTCGGGAAAGGGGTTTTGTAGGTGCTGCCTCTGAGACTTTCTTTCTTTTTCTTTTTCTTTTTTTGATTTGGTGCCTACATGAAAAACAAAATGCCCACTCACCAGGAACACATACTTGGTAGTGAGGGGAATTAAAAGTCCTTCCCAGGCTGTCAGAAATGAAGCTCAAGTGAGGTCATGGCAAAATGTTGAAGCATTATAAATTAGATTAGAAAAATAGTCACCTGCCAAAGCAAACAGTATGGGTGGAGGGGAAGGAGAGAAATAAGATGGCCAAGCTCAGAGTGGGCATGCTGACATTTTATGCGGTTCACTAACTTTACTTTGTGGCCTTCATAAATTTCACTCAGGATGACTGTCAATGAAATTAATGAAATCACAGGCTGTTCAACAAAAGAAGTATCAATCTGTAGCTTTCCACTGGGTCAGCGAGACCTCCACTTATCGTAGGTGTGCTTCACGCCATCAAAAGCTGGGCGCTGAGTTGGCTTGAGTTACCTTTCAGGAATTTCACGAAGATTCCATATCAACAAAGTTCAGGTGACTTTCAGAGTTGCAAACCCTGCTTTAAAGAAAAAAACCAATAACACCTCTGGGTATAGTAAGCCAATTTCAATCTCTACCTCTCTCCTTCCTCAGAATAAGACCTTCCTTCAGCTTTCTTAAAAAATACAAAAATTAGCTGGACATGGCGGCATGTGCCTGTAGTCCCAGCTGCTTGGGAGGTAGAGACAGGAGAAGCGCTTGAACCCGGGAGGCAGAGGTTTCAGTGAGCTGAGATTGCACCATTGCACTTCCGCCTGGGTAACAGAGCAAGACTCTGTCTTAAAAAAAAAAAAAAAAAAAAAAAGTTTTTTGTTAGAACAAAATTTGTACTTTCATTGTATCAAAGAGAAAGCAAGAGTTTTTTGAAACATAGTTCCAAAAATCAAGATGGAAAATGGACATCACAGAGATTTTGTTATGATATGTGTTTTTTTCCTAATGTCTATGCGAAGAGCAGTGGTGAACATGCATGTACATGCACAGCTGTGTTTGAGTGTATAAATAATAAACTTGAAGAGGTTTTAAAGAAAATTCCTATTGGCATTCCATAGCCATTTTCCACAGTATTACATAATTTAGAAAATGGAATTTTGTCTTACTTAGGTAGGAAATACATATGCATTATGTAAAATATATGATCAAGTCCTGCATTAAAGAAAAACACTACATGCTTGTGTCAGATCTCTATCGCCCAGGCTGGAATACAGTGGCACCATCTCGACTCACTGCAGCCTGCACCTCCTGGGTTCAAGCAATTCTCCTGCCTCAGCCACCAGTGTAGCTGGGATTACAGGCATGCACCACCATGTCTGGCTAATTTTTGTATTTTTAGTAGAGACAGGGTTTCACCATGTTGGCCAGGTTGGTCTCGAACTCCTGGCCTCAAGTGATCCAGCCGCCTTGGCCTCCTGAAGTGCTGGGATTACAGGCATGAGCCACCACACCCAACCAAGGGAATTGAAAATTTGATTTCTTTTGTCGGGTCTATCATTTACTACTTACATAATTCAGGTAGTTATTATCTCTATTTCTTCATGTGGAGAAGCCTTTTATTTTCCTAATTCTTCTTTTTTTTTTTTTTTTTGAGACAGAGTCTCACTTGTGTCCCCTGGGCTGAAGTGCAGTTGCACGATTTTGGCTTACTGCAACCTCGACCTCTGGGGCTCAGGTGATCCTCCTACCCCAACCTCCCAAGTAGCTGGGACTACTGGTGTGCATCACAGTGCCCAATTAATTTTTTGTATTCTTAGTGGAGACAGGTTTTTACCATGTTGCCCAGGTTGGTCTCCAACTCCTAGGCTCAAGCAATCCACCCACCCTGGCCTCCCAAAGTGTTGCAATTACAGGTGTGAGCCACGACACCCAGCCTACATAATTCTAACATCCAAAAAACTAACAACAATCTTAAGAAAGAGAGATTTAATGTTCTGTTCTCGCTATTAAAGAATTTTGAGTTTTCTTTCCGTTGGAGTCTATCATTAAGTGTCTTTCCTCGGGTTAGTTCAGCTGCCTTATGTCTTGCCTGCATAAACTCTCTTTCCAACTAACTCAAGATCTTTTGCCAACCACAATGGGAAGAAACAATGAAATAAATAAATCCAGATCTTTCTCCAGAGGCATCACAGAATTTTGTGTGGGCTTCCAAACCATTATCCTTGAGCAATATTCCATCTATGTAACTGCCATAAAGTGTTAACTGACCTGTCTTTAGGCCATATTCACTTCTAACTTCTTGTTTCCTGGAACTACTCTAATCTTATATCAAATTCTCATCTTCCAGATCAGATAAAAATTAAATGTTTGAAGCTTCTGTGTATGTATGCATTTGTGGAATGAAGGAGCATTTCAAGTATGTAGTGACTGATCTAACAAAAGATGGCATTCTTAATTAATCATCTTATTAAGAAGAAGAAACTCCAAAACAGTAACAAAAGCTGCCATTTGCAGAGTTCTATGTGGGCAGCACTGTTAAGTATTCCACTGTGTGTATCTCATTTAACTCCCTTAACTACCCTACAAGCTAAGCACTGTGATCCTCATTCTATGTGTAAGTAGACTGAAATTCCGAAAAGTCACAACACTTCCCCAAGCTTCCACAGCTAGCAGGTGCCACGCCAGAAACCAAGAATTCAGCGATACATGTGATTTGATTACAAAGCTGGGCTTGGAATCACCATAACTTACTGATTCATTCGTGATTTCTTTGGTAATTATCAAGCTATCGTTGACAATTTTTTCATAGTACCTCAACATTCTCACATGTTAACAAAATGGTGATTCATAAATTTTATTTTACCACAATTTTAAAAAGAGAGACTTGCCCAATTCTCAGCAATTTGTTGTCTTTCGCTGAAGTCTCACGTTTGTCTTTTCTGGGTTATTTCAGAATGAAGAGTTGATAGTCATAGATTTTATCTGCTAGTCACCCTCTTTTATCTGCTAGTAATCCTCTTAATACCCATCACTCATGTATCCTGAGACACTTAAAAGTCAAGAGACTTGACAAAAGTGTTGGTGAGGATGTAGAGAAATAGGAAACCTTGCATCTTACTAATGGGAATGTAAAATGGTGTGGCCCCTGTAGAAAACAGTATGACAGTTCCTCAAAAAATTAAACACAGAATTACCACGTGAGCCAGTAATTCCACCTCTGGGTGTATACCCAAAAGAACTGAAAGTAGAGACTCTCACAGACATCAGCCCATGTTCATAGCAGCGTTACTCACAGCCAAAATGTAGAAGCAACTCAGATGTCCACTGATGGATAAATGGACAAGCAAAATATGGCATACACATTCAATAGAGTATTATTCGACCTTGAAAAGGAGAGAAATTCTGACACACGCTATAACACATGTGAACCTTGAAGACATTAGGATAAATGAAATAGATCAGTCACAAAGGACAAATAATGTATAATTCTACTTACATAAGGCACCAAGAGGAGTCAGATCCATAGACGTAGAAAGTAGAATGATGATCAGGGCCTGGAGGGAGGGAGGATTAGGGAGTTGTGTAATGGAGGCAGAATTTCAGTTTGATAAGATGAAAACTTCTGAAGATGGATGGTGGTGAGGTTCGCGAAATATGAATGTGCTCAATGTTATTAAACTGTAAACTTAAAAATGGTTGAAATGATAAATTTTACTTTATCACAATTTTTAAAAGAGAGACTGGCCCAATCATTGGCGGTTTGTTGTCCTTCACTGACGTCTCACTTTTGTCCTTTCTGGGTTATTTCAGAGTGAAGAGTTGATAGTCATAGATTTTATCTGCTAGTCACCCTAGCTCTCCTTTTCATTACCACCTGTCTTTGGAACTTCGGTACCAAGTTAACAAATCTCCCTTCGAGAACTAATTTGTAAAGTAATATGATGCGCTTGCCCTCAAGTGGTTGAATGATGACAGCTACCACAGGGCTTAGCACTTTACATACATTTGTTTATTTAATTCTTGTCATAGGAGCTCATTTTGATTATTACCTCCATTTCACACTCAAGGCACATCTTAGAAAATCCAAGGAAGTAGCGTGAGTTCACAGAGCAAGTAACTGTTGAAACTGAAAGAAAAGTGAGAGTAGAAGGTAAGGTGAAGTTCAAGTTGTGGGGAAAGTCTTCCAACAGGGAGATGGAGTTGGAAATGTTGTTAAAATTTCCAAGGAGAAACGAGAGCAAACAAGAAAAGGTGTGCGTTTAACCTACTGTACTTAAAGCTAAAACCATGCCTATTCATGAACAGCTGGAAAACGCTTTTGCACGACAGCATTGCCAGTAAACCAGAAACATGAAGGCAGGTAAAATTTCAACTTCAGAAATAATGAAGTTGGCCAGGCGCGGTGGCTCATGCCTGTAAGTAATACCAGCAACTTTGGGAGACTGAAGCAGGCGGATCACCTGAACCCAGGAGTTCGAAACCAGCCTGGACAACACGGAGAAACCCTGTCTCTACAAAAAATAGAAAAATTAGCCAGACATGGTGGCACGTGTCTGTAGTTTCAACTACTCAAGAGGCTGAGGTGGAAGGATCACCTGAGCCCAGGAGGTCAAGGCTGCAGGAAGCCATGACTGTGCCACTGCTCTCCAGCATGGGTGACAAAGCAAGACTCTGTCTTATTTAAAAAAAAAAAAAAAAAAAAAGGCCTGGCGTGGTGGCTCACACCTATAATCCCAGCACTTTGGGAGGCCGAGGCGGGCGGATCACGAGGTCAAGAGATCGAGACCATTCTGGTCAACATGGTGAAACCCTGTCTCTACTAAAAATACAAATATTATCGGGGCATGGTGGCCTGTGCCTGTAGTCCCGGCTACTTGGGAGGCTGAGGCAGGAGAATTGCTTGAACCCAGGAGGTGGAGGTTGCGGTGAGCCGAGATCGCGCCATTGCACTCCAGCCTGGGTAACAAGAGTGAAACTCTGTCTCAAAAAGAAAGCCCAAAGCCTCTGACTCATGGACTTAGATTAGTGACTTTAAAAATATTTTTAAAATAATGAAATAATAGCAGAGAAATATACAGAGGATAACATAAGAAAAATTCCTGCATCCATTATGCAGTTTGTTTGATTCTTTAATTTGCTCCAGTTATATATGTATACATGCTTTGTAGCATTATAGACAGTCCCCATTGACAAAACATAATGCTGCGGTTCAATTATCCAACACCTGGGAACTGACAAACAAAAGAGGTGAATTTAGAGTTCCAAAAATAAGGTAACAGAAATTTGCAGAAAAGATCTACTGCTTAGAAAAAATAGGGAAACGATCAAGAGGTGATCCGTGAATTATAGAAAGACAGTTTCTGAGACAGGCAAGGTTAATTTGCAAAGGCGGACCCAATAATAGATACCTAATACTCTATAGAAAACAGAGTGTGACTTACATCACTTCCTTAACAAGTCACTTGGTTAGAAATATTGACACGCATTACCACTAGTTACAGAGTTCACTAGCCTAGAAAGAAGACAAGCGCAGTCTCTACTGAATGAGACAATCTTGTTAAAAAGCTACCAGCTAATGAGAGTGGCTGAAGGATAACGGCTGATGTGTGAGGGCTCTAACAACTCGGAATTTGTCATGATTAAGGGAATTCAACTTTGCATTTTCTGCCACAGTCTTTGCTAAGGAAAATTTTAAAAAGTAACCCCGAGAAACTTCTGTTTAAAAGTAGAGTCAATAACCAGAGAGAGCTCTTAGAAAATCATCATATATAAATATTGCTATGAAACCATCAATGTGATAATCACTCGTGATTTTTATCTTCTCATTGGGTAATCAAGAAAAACAGTATTACCACATATCTGTATCTCCCTATCTCTCTATTGATATATTTGTGTTTATTAAGTAAAATAATCAAATATATTCTGACCTTCCCTTTTTATAGAGTTTTCAGAGTTACTCTATGAACATAAAACAATAAAATTGTATTTCTTCAAAAAAGTCTACACATCAAATTTTTAATCTTCCCTTCAAATAAGAAAAATTTCTGAAATTCTTATATAGTCAATAAAACCTGCCCATGTTTTTATAAATATTATTCCAAATATATTTAATCCATATAAGCATTTATGTACTTATTTTTCATCCATGTCTATACTTATATAGATATATATTTTACAAAATCTCTTCATAGTGGTCCATCCCAAGCACGTGATCAAATTACAGTTTCTCGCAGATGGTTAACATATGATGTAGGCGTTTTATGAACTAATTGCGGCTCATCGCTGGTTGATTGAAACTGTGTCGGCATCTTTTCTAGGTAGACAAAATCTTAGCTTTTAAAAAGAAGAGAATATGTGAAGTGACGGACATGATATTCTGAAATTAGACAGTGGTGATGGACACCCAACACTGCAAGTTTACAAGGCGCCCCTGAGTTGTATACTTAGAAACAATGTTATGTGATGTGCATTTTACCACACTTTTTAAAAGAAATGGGTATTTTATTCTTTCCCATATGAGAGTGACACTTTGTTCAACCTGGCAGTCCTTTTTTCCTCTGGGAGTTATATCTGGTCTGAGGTGGACAACACCTACTAAATATCCTAATTATGGAACACAGTTTAGAAGATCATTCCAAGGAGAATGGGAAACGTGGTGATTTACCAGAAGACTGGAAGCAATTTAGCATCTCTCTGTTTGTGGGAATTTGGCCTAAAACTTTGTTTTAAAATACGGAATTCCCATCGGGCCAAAAAATCAAAAAGGGAGACAACATAAACTATGGCCCACCTTGCAGACACCATCAGCAGGCAAGCTGGCCTCCCCTCCTGGGTGCCCACCTTGTAGACACCACCAGCAGGCAAGCTGGCCTCCCCCTCCTGGGTCCCCACTTTGTAGACACCATCGGCAGGCAAGCTGGCCTCCCTTCCTGGGTGCCCACTTTGTAGACATCACCAGCAGGCAAGCTGGCCTCCCTTCCCGGGTGCCCACCTTGCAGACACCACCAGCAGGCAAGCTGGCCTCCCCCTCCTGGGTGCCCACCTTGTAGACACCACCAGCAGGCAAGCTGGCCTCCCTTGCTGGGTAGAAGGTAGCTTCTAGACAGCATATAACCAAGTGTCATTGACAGAAAGCCCAAGTGGCTCCAGGCCGCGATGATAGCTTGCACTAACAAAGCAGGGAAGTCCAGACCCTGGTTTATTTACAAAGCCTACGTGCTAGAAACTACAGAGATAAAGCTGTTCCCAGGGGGACGGCATTGGCACCAGCCTGGGATGCTCCCCCCTCCCTCCTGTTTCTGAAACAATATCCAAGCTGACCAGATTCATTCAGAGAAGCCAAGGAAAGGGACCAAGGAGCCAGGTGCTGTGGCTCACACCTGTAATGCCAGCACTTTGGGAGGCAGAGGCAGGCAGATTACCGGAGGTCAGGAATTCCAGCCTGGCCAACATGGTGAAACCCCATCTCTACTAAAAATACAAAAATTAGCCAGGCATGGTAGCAGGTGCCTATAATCCCAGCTACTTGGGAGGCTGAGGCAGGAGAATCGCTTGAACCCTGAAGGAGAAGGTAGCACTGAGCTGAGATCACACCACTGCACTCCAGCCTAGGAGACAGAGTGAGACTCCATTTCAAAAAAAAGAAGAAAAGAAAAGAAAGGGAAAAAGGTGTGCTGAGCCTCAGTCACAGGGCAGATGATCACACTCTGGCCCCTTCAGGGAATGCTCCATCTCCCCACCGTGCCCTGCCCCACACATGTCTTCAGCGTGCTTGTTAAAATACAAATCATCTGTTGTGCCAACAGCTTAGACTCCATCAAGTGTGCAAAGAATACCGTGCTGCTGGTCCGCACTGGCATGGGAGGAGCATCTGGTAGCTCAGTACTCTCTCCACCTTAAAAGAGCTTCAGCACTGGGGTGAAAAATCTGTGCCGAAGTTTTGCTAGAAGAAACTTGGGAGATGAACCTGTGCTAATGAGGTGACAAATTCCCCCGAGGATTGGTCTCCTCTGCACATGTCTGACAAGTAACCCTGGTTGCACTTGGTCCACAGTCTCCTCTTGGAGGCAGAGTTAGCAACAGCCTCCACCCACATGCCACACACACACACACACTCTCTCACACACATTCACACACACTCACACACACACTCTCACACACTCACACACACACACACACTCGCACTTTCCCTTTAGTCGCTCAGTGGTTGCTTTGTGTCAGATCTTATGTTAGACGAGAGAATGAAACCATGGCTAGAACAAGGGCTCTGTTTTGAGATCCAGACTGGTCAAGGAGAGAGGCCAGCCTACCTCACACCAAGCTCTGTGTGTGTGGAGTGAGGTTGTAGGAACTCTGGGTTCCGGTTCCCATGGGATAGACGCCCAGGTAGGCTGGGGCCAGGGGGAGCAGGGAAGGCCTGGGGGAGCGGCCAGCGCCCTGCCTAAGTGCAGCGTGAGAAGGAGGGGTGCACGCCTCTGTGCATGGTCACATGGTCACACAGTAACACGGGAGTTCTCACTGCACATGGCCCGTCAGCACTTCCCAAATACCAAACCCTGATTACCTGAAATTGATGAGAAGATGGGAACTCGAAATACTTAGGCCACTTGAAACAAAAGGATAGTTTAAAAGTGGTTTTAAATATTAAAATTTAAATATCTATGTATTCAGTTAGCTAAATTCTAGACCCACAAATAAAAGCCCAGAAATTGCTTCCTGACATTTACTTACATTTGCTGACCTGAGACCTAGCTGGCTGATCTCACAGTTCCTTTTGGGGCCATTGTGCTGGCCCACGCAACTCCCTGCTGGCTTCCCACCCCACCTTCCTACCCTGACATGAGCCTGCTGGTCCTTTGAGCCAGCTACGCATGCCCTCCTCTCCTGAAGCCTTGGCTCCTGTTCCCAGGAAGAGTGGGATGCACCATTCCAGGACCCCCAAAGCTCAGGGGTAGAAGATCCTCAGAGGAGCATTTACTACGCTGTACTTTAACTGTAAACACCACGTCTGTCTTCTCCACCAGATTGTGCCTTATTAACCTTCTTCCTTCCACATGCCAAAACTGTCCTTCCTCAGTATCCCTGGGGCGTTGGCTCCAGGACCCCAGAGGGTACCAAAATCTTCGACGCTCACATCCCCTGATATAAAACAGGACCGCACTTGCATAGATGCTACACACAGACTCCCTTATACTTTAAATTATCTCTAGATGACTTAGAATATCGAAGACAATGTAGATGCCAAGTAAGTAGTTGTTATACTGTATTGGGTTTTTATTCGTATTATTTTTATTGTTGTGTTGTTATGTTTTATTGATTTCCTAAAGTGTATTTGATCCATGAGTGGTTGAATCCACGGATGCAGAACCACCCCAGGAAGGGCCGGCTGTGCTGGGCACACAGTCAGTGGTCGGGGGATCTGCTGAATGAAGATAAGCAGGAACATCTGACACCCAGAATCCAGCTTCTCCAGGAGTGGAAGAAACAGCTCCTTACAGGAAATATCTGTGCTTCTGGAACTTAATGGTACAATCTTGTCACCCCTTTACTTCCAAATATTCAGAGCAGCCCAGAATCTCAGTCTCCAGAACTACATCCAGCACTGTGTAGGGGAGCTGACTGCTATTCCGTGAGTGGCAGTGGGTAAGCCTCAGGGGCCTGGCAAGGCCTGTCCAAGGAGAAGAAAGTCCCAGGTCCCAGAGTGGCGGCCCCTCACCCTCCCCTGAGCCACTGCATCCCTGCGGGCAGCCCCCACTCTTACCAACCGACAGTCACGTGGCTGTCATTTCACCTCCTGATTCCCTCTCTTCTACCACTTAGTTTTCCTCTTCTCCACTTCTCTCTTGTTTTACACTTCCATTTTGCCTAAGCTCTCTTCCTTTTCCTTCTCTCAGCTCCATTTAAACTGGTAAAGTCACTCTAAACTGCATCAGAAGCCACAGAGTCAGGAATTACACCCAGCTGGGCTCCGCCCTGGCGGGACATCCCACACAATGCGCAGAACTTCCCCGGAACCTCAGCGTCTTCGTCTATTGTACTAAGGCCTCATACATCGTCCTTGCTATGTTTATCTTACTACTCTGAGCTTTCTTTTCTCTTGGTCCTTATTTCCTTATCTTGTCTATCATTTTGTGTTACGAATTTAAGTAAGCTGCTCAAATACTTTTTAAATGAGATAATAAATATACAAATAAGTCTTTAGGAGTTACAAGGATTTCCCAACTAAATCTGCAATGAGTTTAGCACAATGTCTGGCAAACATTAGTTCACCCACAATGTTAGCTCTTTTCCCAGCTTTCATATAATATGATTTACTTATTTTCGAATTTATTTTATATATATTTAAAATGTACAACATGACATTTTGATATACATATCATAGTGAAATGATTACTACAATCAGATGAATTAATCTATCCATCATCTTCTTTCTTGTATTAAGTATATCTAAAAATCTACTTTCTTCACATATTTAAGTATATAATTCAGTCAGCTTTTCATATCCTCCCATTCAGCATCCAGAGATTCAACCAATTGTAAATAGAAAACACTTTTAATAAAATTAACAATAAAAAAATACAAATGAAAATATAACCACTATTTAAATTGTATCAGGTACTATGAGTAACCTGGAGATGATTTAATGTATATGGGAAAGGCCAGGTGTGGTGGCTCACACCTGTAATCCCAGCACTTTGGGAGGCCGAGTCGGGCAGATCACCTGAGGTCAGGAGTTTGAAACCAGCCTGGCCAACATGGCGAAACCCTGTCTCTACTAAAAATACAAAAATTAGCCTGGCGTGATGGCGCACACCTGTAATCCCAGCTACTCAGGAGGCTGAGGCAGGAGAACCTGGGAGGCAGAAGTTACAGTGAGCCAAGATCACGCCACTGCACTCCAGCCTGGGCAACAAGAGTGAAACTCCATCTCAAAAAATAAATAAAATAAAATAAAATATATGGGGGATATGCATAGGTTATATGCAAATACTATGCCATTTTCTGTAAGGGACTTGAACATCCCCAGATATGGTATCCTCATGGGTCCTGGAACCCAGTCCCCTAAGAAGAGCTGACTGTGCATTATTAACCACAGTGTTCCTGCTGCACAGTGCACCTCTACACTTATTCTATAGCTGTTTACTTACTTCACAAAGATATTGTGAGATTTAAAGCAAATATAAAGTTATCTTCAATCCTCACCAAAAAGTTTCCTTTTCTCTTTTTTTTTTTCCGTCTCTATTATTTTAGTCACTTAGAGTTCTTGCAATCAGACATGGACTAGTGATGATAACCGTGTGTATTTATAGAAATAGACCTATATTTAGTGCTAATTTTGTGATGCTCTGCTGTCAGCACTTTAAAGATATTAACTCATTTAATCCTCCAAAGAAAACTTCTAAGGACCTTTTGAAGTATCAGCGTTTCTATCCCATTTTTATAAGTATATCCAAACTGAGGCACTATGTTTAGTAAGCTGCCCAGAGTTGCTGGTGTGAATTCAGATAAGCTGTTCCTTAGCCTGGGATTTCAGTTCCAACACTGAACTTTCCCTACATAGCAATTTGTCGAGAATTAGCTCCATCAATGCCAGCCTCCCTAGCTCTCTAATTAAAGTGAGGCGTTTTGGCTTGCCCCATTCCAAGGTACAGTCTGAAACGCTGCACAGCTCTGCCCAGAAGAAGTGTGGCTCAGCGTTTTAACTTTTCCTCCTCATCTCCAAGAGCTTTAGTCGTAATGCATGGACTAAAGCTGTAATGACTGTGGATGAGCTCGTTTCCTGGGGGATGGGTCTGATGGTTCCAGGAGCAGCCAAGGAGGCCCAGTACCGTAAGCTGGGCCAGTTAGTCACCCACCCACAGGAAACCATCCAGACCGGGCTCTGCAGTGCCATATGTACAGGAACAGTCTGTGCAGACATGGGGGTGCTGTGTTTTCTTCTTCTTTCTTCTTGTTTATGAACTGGACAACTTCTGAGCCACCTCCACTGACTGGGCTAGGTGAGCCACGGAACTATTCAGAGGAAGGATCACGATGTGGAATTCCTCAGTCCTCGTCATCTCCAGCCTCAGCCAAGGCCCAGCTCCACAGTGAGAGAGAGCGTCCATTTCAGATCAAGAGTCATTAGGAATGATGGCTAATGCCACCTTATAGGGTCAAGTTCTCCAGCCTCAGAACTAGCCCCACTCACCCACTGACGGACCAGCAGTGACCTCATGGGCCCTCTCTCCAGAACCCAGGCTAGAGGAGTCAATAATGGGCTCTTTTAGCAGGTAGAATGGTAATAAATCAACACTCAAAGGGAAGATGAAATCTACTCACACTATGTGTTACTGTCTGGGTATTTGAAATTTGAGGTGTAGCTAGTCCAGATTGAAGAACTTTTTTGTCATTTAATGTTTTAGCTTTACCCATAGACCTTCATAACTTTTCCCATAGTTACAAAGATTCCCTTGCAAGTAAGCCTCCTTGTGACTTTAGTGACAAGGTAAGAGTATTTGTAATTAGCATCTTCAGGCCTCCTGAGCATGTATGTGCCTGGGCAAAAGCAGCTGACTTGCCTGAGAGGAGCAAACACTGTTAACTTATTGATGCTGTTACATTGTTTGGCAAATGCTCTCTCCTTAAAAAGTTTTTCTTAGCTGCCTACAAATTATCACAGACTCCAAAGAGTAGGATCTCTATTCATAAATGTGTGCCATGCTTCAGATGGTCTGTTTCTGTCTATGGTAATGATCTAGACGGAGCACAGGATATGACTCTGAGGTCAGCCTGTCTTGAGATCGAAGAGCAGCAGCTGGAAACTCTGAACTGTTGTTGATCTCAACATAGAGAGTAGGTGCTACATAACATTTGCCAAGGATGAAAAGGAGACAGGTGAAGAAGAGAATGAGGAGGGAAAAAGGAGGACAAGAGAAAGGGCAAGAGAGAGAAAAAGGATCTTTGTATTTTCTGAACCACAAATTAAACTCATTCACCAGACTCATGCATTAGGTGATGTCCTTTAAGCAAGCCAGTTTTCTAAATGTTTCTTAAACATCATAAACCCTCCAGGATTATATGAAATCCTAAAAGTATCTTTAAATTCAAAGTACCTAAAAATAAATGTGAAATACATATATTATAATTGAGCTGTGACATAATTATGTAGTTAACACTGTTATTAGATAAGATCACCACAGAAAGAGGCCTCATAAATATTGGACTGAAATAGAATATGCTATTATAATTCTAGAATGCTAAAAATCTGTAAAATAATTATTTTCATGAAGTTCACTCCAAATTTCTAAAAATCTAAGATTATCCTTAAGTGGGAAAATAAGTTTTGGGTACAAAACTGTTTAATTTTCACTTGGACAAACTTTTTACGTTAATGTAAATGTTCCTTTTAAAAAGTCTTATAGAGACAAGAAAAGAACATTAACACGTTTCGTAAAGCCAGAAGGAATTTCTGATGACTGCTCTATTTTTACCATTTTTTAGGGGCATGCTGCTCCAAATATCTGGGTGATTACATACCCACTCATGCATTTCCTCCTCATGTTTATTTCGGAAAGATGGCAGGTTATTTTGAAAGAAAGGAAGAAAAAACACACTGCAGAGGAAACAGAGTTGCCTTGTATCTCACAGGGCAGTGGATTACTAAAATTACCAGACTTCATGGAAGATAACAGAAAATTCACTGCTTTTGTTCATTTTCTTAAATTTCAAAGGAGTTACAACAAGATGATTTATATGTCCATATTATTGGTACAAATAATAATGATAACAATAAACCTTAATTCAAGGAATTTTTCCTTAGGCACAAAACAGTAATAATAAGGGTGACATTTTTCCTGAGCTTTAGCTATCAGACAAAACTTTTTTTTTTTTTTTTTTGAGTTGGAGTTTTGTTCTTTGTTGCCCAGACAGGAATGCAATGGTGTGATCTCGGCTCACTGCAACCTCCACCTCCCGGGTTCAAGTGATTCTCCTGTCTCAGCCTCCCGAGTAGCTGGGATTACAGGCATATACCACCACGCCTGGCTAATTTTGTATTTTCAGTAGAGACTGGGATTCCTTCACATCGGTCAGGCTGGTCTCGAACTCCTGACCTCAGGTGATCCGCCTGCCTCAGCCTCCCAAAGTTTTGCGATTACAGGCGTGAGCCACCACACCCAGCCTCAGACAAAACTTTTTTCCAGTACTTTCCAGACCAATTTAGTTTTACAGCTGATGATACGGCACTGATAATTCAGCGAGACTAGATAATAATACAAAAATATAGTGTAGGTATTACAAATCAAAGTTTAAGGTTATGTTAAGATTTTTTGCCTAGTAACTGTTAATTTGAAGCATTCATTCATTCAGTCAACAGAAATGTGCTAGGCACTTACTGTATGCTGCAAAACTATACCAGGCATGGGAAAGTGACAGGCACAACGTCCCTGGCCCAGGACGCTCACAGTCTGCCCGTGTGGCCTCAGATGTGGCAGTGAAAGTCACGAGAAACAGCAACTGAACACTGATGCTTGTAATAAAGCATCACCTCTCATACAATTCATTGAGCGAGCTTCTAAAAATGAGTTTTTATCTTTCTGAAGAGGAGATAGATTTTTGCATTAATTTACGTCTGAAAAAGTGTCCTTCCTCTAACAATGAAAAATGTCTACTGTACAACATTATTTTAATTGTGTCTCTGCAGGAAGGAACAAGCCCAGAATGATCAAGACGGCTGTAATCAATGACCTCTTCCAAGATACCTTGAACTTTCTTTTGTTGATGGGACCTTCTAAAAGTGGTTTGGGAGTCAGACCACTTTCTGGCTTACACCCATTTTAAACATCGCTTAATCGCATGATGTGACAATTTGTTATCAGATGACCCTGTGCTCATACACAAACACAGCCACTATCAGGCACAGACAGGCCATAATCTGGCAAAACCTTGATGAAACAGAAATAAACACAATGCGTAGTGCATATTAATAAACGCGGGCATTCTGGCACACACGAACACTACAAACACCCTCGAAAGGAAAATGCTATGAGGCTGTGTTTCCTTATATGAATCTTTCCATCTATATAAACAAGGATGGAGAAACGGGAAAGAGGTGAATCTTTGGAAATAGTGTATCTCCTCTTCCATCTTGGAAACAGCAACTCCCCCTCTTAAGAACTAAGAGTTTCCGTAATGTGTCATTTTCTCAGGGGGAGGGGACTAAGGTACAGCTAGACTCCCCCCTCCTGCCTGAGAGCTTACTCATTTAAAGGTAAGTGGAAAGTGGGTTAGGATGGAGGGTTTTAGTTGCAGCCTAGTTCCAGTCTCAGGACAAAGTTTTTACTGATCCTAGACAATGAAAAACAAGACTGCTGAAACGAATTTTTCACAAAGCTAATCTTTAAATGTATCTTTAATTATTTTTGAACACACTATACAAACTTCAAAAGGTGTAAAAGGGAATTCAATGAAGAGTAAGTCTCCCTCTCTCCCAATGCAGTCTTGGGAACGAATTGGATGGATCCACCCAATCCATTGTTCTGCACCTTGCCTTTTTTAAAAACTTAATTTATCCTGGAGATCTTTATCAGCAGACATAGCCTACCTCATTCCATACAGCTAACTGTTCTCACATAGTTTTGTATTATCATGCCATTTCTTTTTTTTTGAGACAGAGTCTCACTCTGTCGCCAGGTGCCAGGCTGGAGTGCAGTCGCACAACCCCGGCTCACTGCAACCTCCGTCTCCTGGGTTCAAGCAAGTCTCCTGCCTCAGCCTCCCGAGTAGCTGGGACTACAGACGCACGCCACCATGCCCAGCTAATTTTTGTATTTTTAGTAGAGACGGGGTTTCACCATGTTGGCCAGGATGGTCTCGATCTCTTGACCTCGTGATCCGCCCGCCTCGGCCTCCCAAAGTGCTGGGATTACAGGCTTGAGCCACCGTGCCCGGTCTATCATGCCATTTCTTTGATCCAATGTTGCTGATAGCAAACAGCTTTTGGAAAAAAAAATGCTGTTAGTTGGCAAAATTAAAAGTTGGCCACCCTGTTTCTGTGTATGCACACTATCCACTTGCTAAGCATGTTTTTTTGTTGTTGTTGTTGCTTGTTTGTTTTAGGGGGATGTTTTGCTTGTTTTTTGGAGTTTTTGATTTTTTTCATATGGGGTCTTACTTTGTCACCCAGGCTGGAGTGCAGTGGTACAATCTCAGTTCACTGCTGCCTCGACCTCCCAGGCCCAAGCAATCCTTTCATCTCAGCCTCCTGAGTAGCTGGGACCACAGGCACATGCCACTATGCCCGGCTAATTGTTCTATTAATTTGTAGAGACGGGCCTTGCTATGTTGCCCAGGCTGGTCTTGAATTCCTGGCCTAAAGCACTCCTCCTACTTTGGCTTCCCAAAGTGCTGGGATTACAGGCATGAGCCACGGCACCAGCCACAGCATGGTATATGTTAAAATTCCAGTTCATTAAATCTAGAAATCTAAAACCCACTGGGTTCTTATTTGGTTCTTTAGTGACAGAAAATTGGACTTGAAAGCCAGAGAACCAGAAAAGAATGGTTAATGTTAAAATAAATGTTATATTATATTAAATGTATCATAATTGCCATCATGTTAATTGTTAACTTTTTTTTTAACATGATCTCACTCTGTTGCCGAGGCTGGAGTGCAGAGGTGTGATCACGGCTCACTGCAGCCCCAACCTCCTGGGCTCAAGCAATCCTTTTGCCTCAGCCTCCTGAGCTCCTGAGTAGTTGGAACTACAGTCATGCCTGCTAGTCATGCCACCGTGCCTGCTAGTTTTTTTTTTTTTTTTTTTAGATACAAGGTCTCACTATATTGCTGAGGCTAGTCTTGAACTCCTGGGCTCAAGTGATCCTCCCACCTCGGCCTCCCAAAGTGCTAGGATTACATGTGTGTAATTACCTGGCCTAATTTTTAATGTTTAATATGTAAAATATATATGATTTTTAAGTTTTAAGTATATTCCCCCAAAAGTTAAGATTTCTATTAAAGAATAAACTGATTCTCTTAGAATTTGACTGTGTTATCCAAGGCAGTTTCATGGGTGTCTCCATAACCTGTGTCACAGGCGATGGAAAGAGTTGGTTATGAACAGCACACGGGAAAGCTAACATTCATCAGATGCACCAAAATTAACAGGCACTACAAACTCCAGTAAGTACATTTTAGAATTTATTTTAGAATAAAAGCTAAAATAAATCTTAAAACAATAAACAGGAAGGCTGAAATTAGTTTTAAAACAGTGAAAACAAAACTCAAAAAGCTGACTGATAGTTAAAAGCAGCTGGGCGTGGTGGCTCATCCCTCTAAGCCCAGCACTTTGGGAGGCTGAGGTTGGGGGATCGTTTAGGTCCCGGAGACATGGCAAGATCTTTACAATATCCAAGACAGGCCAGAGCATGGTGGCTGGGCATGGTGGCGCATGCCTGTAGTTGAAGGTGCTCAGGAGACTGGTGCGGGAGGATCACTGGAGCCTGGGGCGTCAAGGCTACAGTGAACCGTGATCACGCCACTGAACTCCAGCCTCGGCCGTAGAGTGAGACCTTGTCTCAAAAAAATAAAACAAAGAAAAGCATTGAAGAAAAGCAGTCGAAAAACATTTTAGTTAGGATGTGTTAGGTCAAGTTACAACCTGAGAGATTTTAGTATGGTTTTTAAACACATTAGTCGTTTTGCAGGCTTTTTGGTGTACGCAGTATTCTGCATATCTCAAACTCAATATAATCTGCTCCAGAGAGCAACCTAAATTTGAGCCAAAAACATTGTCAAAAAAGATAATGATTTGATAAAATGTAATTTGCTTCTGATCCTTGTTTTTTCTAAAAACTGACACTAAGACTGTTCTAAAGATTTCCTCTACCCCCCGATCCCTCGAGTAAACGCCTGTCTTCCTATAATTGGAGGATGACATTTCTCCATCTGGCTCTGAAACTGGTACTTGAAGAGTCACCAGAAACCCCACAGCTAACCCACACCCTGAGCGCTCGTCCATCCCCAACCTCCCAGCACTCTCTGATGCTGACTCTTTGATCCAAGACTCCAGCCTGGCTTGGATAGTGTAACCCTGGGCACTCTCCCCTGTTGGGTTTCTAAACTGCTGCCAATTTCCTTGGTTGCTTCTACTGCTCTTCAAGGCCATCAGCCTCAACGTTCTTCCTCCACAGTATGCTCTAATCCAAGCTCACACTCTGCCTCCCTGTGGGTGAGTCGGTCCATGCCACAGTGTACCTCCCACCGCTGTGCAAATAACCACCACCTCTGGCATATTCCCCGTAAAAACTTTCCACAAGCCTCAGTCCATATTTCTAACCACCTGATGATTGCTTGGTGACCTCAGACCCATCATTGACATCGCAGACCACTTCCTTCTCCCTCCAGCCACTGGCCCAGTCACAGGGCTCTCCACCAACACCTATGCCCTGCCAGCTCCACAGCTCTTTCACTGAAGAAGTCAGGCACTCCGCTGGGGCCACAGGGAGAGTAAGGAAAACTTGAATTGCCACTGGCTGAGCAAAAGGACGTCTTTGCTCTTAATCAGGAAAAATCTCATTAAAATGTGGAGTGGCCTCTGAGAGCAGGGGGAAAAAAACTGCGTTTTTCTGTGATAGTTCTTCAAAAGCAAATCAGTTAAAAAGCTTAACCATACAAGTACTGGATATAAACAAACTCATCAGTCATTTCCATCTGTAATTTCTATCAAAGAGGGTTAGAGCTGGTCAGAGAGTTATTTTAGGAAGTTGTGTCAATAGCAAGGACATCCCCTGATTTCTCAAAGATTCCATGGGAACTTGATGACCTGTGCTCGGTAATGTTTTTTTCTGTAGCCTTTCACCTGAGAAAAGCATATTGTACACTAGGAGAGGAAAAGAGAAAAAGGGGAAAAGATTCAAGATAGCTACTAATAAATTACTAATAGCTACCATTCATTGATAGCATAAGATGAACTCAGCGTAATAAGCATTTCACGTGCCTTGCAAAATCCCATTAGAGAGATCATATCATCCCCATCATACAGATGAAGAAGGAGGTTCAGAGAGGTTAGGTCATTTCTCTAGAGGACACACAGCTAAGAGCTAGGATTCAAACCAAGGTCTACCCAGTACCAAATCCAGTGCTTTTTTGCCTTTTTCTCCTCCACTACCCCCAAAAGGAAGATTCCAGAAAAAATACCATCTATCCTTGCAAAGAATTCTAGCCCTTTAAAACTACAATTAGCTGGCCAGGCCGGTGGCTCACTCTTGTAATCCCAGCACTTTGGGAGACCGAAGCAGGTGGATCACTAGGTCAGGAGTTCGAGACCAGCCTGGCCAATATGGTGAAACCCGGTCTCTACTAAAAATACAAAACTTAGCTGCGTGTGGTCGTGGGTGCCTGTAGTCCCAGCTGCTCAGGAGACTGAGGAAGTAGAATGGCTTGAACCCGGGAGGCGGAGGTTGCAGTGAGCCAAGATTGCACTACTGCACTCCAGGCTGGGTGACGGAGCAAGACTCTTGTCTCAAAAAAAAAAAAACTACAATTAGCTGATGCTTCAGAAGTCATTAATTATGTTAGTAATACATGTGGGAAAAAATTCAGTGTTTTTCTAATTTCTTCCAATCATGTAATGTATTTATTCTTTAAAACAGTAATGGCTGATGGCCCGGCACAGTGATTCATGCCTGTAATCCCAGCACTTTTGTAGGCCAAGACAGGAGGATCACTTGAGGTCAGCAGTTCAAGACCAGCGTGGTCAACATGGCGAAACCCCATCTCTATTAAAAATACAAAAAATTAGCCCGGCATGATGGCGGGCACCTGTAATCCCAGATACTCAGGAGGCTGAGCTGGAGACTTGCTTGAACCTGGGAGGCAGAGGTTGCAGTGAGCTGACATTGCGTCACTGCACTCCAGCCTGGGCAACAGAGTGAGAGTCTATCTTAAAAAAAAAAAGATGAAAAAAAACACAGCAAAGCATAAAAAGACACATTGTGAAAAACTTGCCATTCAGGAACAAAGCATGATGTACTCCCTAATTGTGAGTTTAGTGTAAGTTGTGTAGCCATCCTCCTACGTCCCCTGATGCCCCTGCTAAACTGCCAAACTCTCCTTTCTCTAGGGTGCTCAGAGGTAAGGCGTGCTCCATAGGTAAAGCATATGCTCAGCTGCCATTGTAATAAAGATTAACAAGCAACTGGTACTTGCTAAGCTAAGCCCTTCACCTAGGTGCATTGCCTAACCTCACCTCCCAGGATCCCTGAGACATAGGCATTATGTGTTTCCTTTTACAGATGACGAAGCTGAAATGTTGGAGAGGATGAAGCCCTAGCCAAGCACATAGCTAGTCAGCAGGTTCCCAGTCGTGCTGTGAAACTTCGGAATCTCTGTTCTTAACCCCCAGGCTGTAATCACTCTTCTTTTCCTGGTTGTCCTTCTCTTGACTTTAGCATCCCTCCTCTGTACAAATACCTCTGTGTCAAGTACCTGACACAGATGAGAGATGAGTGCTCCTGGGTAACAGAGTCTAAACACCACCTTTGACTCCAGAGCCTTTCAGGGGAGATGAAATTGTTCATTGCTCCCCAGCAATAAGCAACTGAATTTATTATGTCTATTACATACAGTTTCTAAGCAAGATTGTCTGTTCACTTGTCTATCACATTCCAAATATGTTGGGCTTTTTGTTGTTATTTTCACACTAGACATTTCCTGCACGATTTGTCTCCCCAGTCATCATCCACAGGACTCTGGGAAGCTGTAGGAATATGCAGGCACAGACATCATATATGTATATATATAATTGTTGTTGTTTTGTTTGCTTGAGACAGAGTCTCACTCTGTTGTCCAAGCTGTTGGAGTGCAGTGGCATGATCTCGGCTCACTGCAACCTCCGTCTCCGGGTTCACGCAATTCTCCTGCCTCAGCCTCCGGTGTAGCTGGGATTACAGGCACACGCCATCATAACTGGCTAATTTTTTGTATTTTTTTTTTTTTAGAGACAGCATTTCACCATGTTGGCCAGGCTGGTCTCAAACTCTTGACCTCAGGTGATCCACCCGCCTCAGCTTCCCAAGTGCTGGGATTACAGGCATGAGCCACTGTGCCTCACCCTAAAGTACATTTTGAATCTGTGTCATCTATTCTTCAAACTACCACCCTAGCTCATACCATCATCATTCTTTCCCTGGACACCATAATATTCTCAAAATTAGTCTGCCCCATTGCTTTCTTCTCCTTTTCCATCTCTTCTCCATCCATCAGCCAGAGTGATCTTTTTAAGAGAAAAGGGATCGTGTCGCTCCCTCGTTAAAATCATGCAATGGCTCCTAACTCAATAATTTCAAACTCTTCCTCACATCCATTAGGATGGTTATTACAGAAAAACAAAAATCAGAAAAATCACAAGTGCTGGCAAGGGTGCGATGCAAGTGGAACCCATGTGTGTTGCTGGTAAGAGTGTAAAATGCGCAGCCGCTGTGGAAAACAGCATGGTGGCTCCTAAAACTAAAAATGTAGGATTACCAGATGATCCACAAATTCCATTTCTGAGTATATACCCTAAAGAATTGAAAGCAGCAACTCAAACAGGTATTTGTACACCAGTGTTTATAACAGTGTTATTCATAATAACCAAAAGATGGGAATAATCCAGAAGTCCATCAGGAGGCGAATGGATAAACAAAACATGGGGTATGCATATAATGGGATACCATTCAACCTTAAAAAGGAATGAAATTCTCATGCGTTCTACAACATGGGTGAACGCTTAGGACACAGTGCTGAGCGAAATGAGCCACTCAAAAAGACAAACACTTTACAACTCTACCTACATGGGGTACGTGGAGTGCTCAAATTCATAGAGACAGAAAGTAGAACTGTGGTTGCCACAGGCTGGGAGGAGCGGAAAATGGGAGTTGGTATCTAACAGATAACAGAGAGTCAGCTTGGGAGAGCAAAGAGTTCTAGAGCTGGAGGGTGGTGATGGTTGCACACAATGTGAATGTACTTAATGCCACCACTGAATGGTACACTTATAGTTAAGATGAGGCCAGGTGTGGTGGCTCACGCCTGTAATCCCAGCACTTTGGGAGGCCGATGGGCGGATCACCTGAGGTCAGGAGTTCGAGACTAGCCTGACCAGCATGGAAACCCCGTCTCTACTAAAAATACAAAATTAGCCAGGTGAGGTGGTGCATGCCTGTAATCCCAGCTACTCGGAAGGCTGAGGCAGAAGAATCGTTTGAACCTGGGAGCCGAGATCATGCCATTGCACTCCAACCTGGGCAACAAGAGTGAAACTCTGTCTCAAAAAAAAAAAATAGTTAAGATGGCAAATTTTGTCTTATGTGTATTTGCCAGAGTAAAAATAATATCCAAAACTCTTACCATGATCTAAGAGGCCATATGGGGTCTAGTCCTTGCCTATCTCCCGACCTGCCCTCTCATTTGTTCCCAACCTGGCTGCACTCTCTGGGCCGGCAGTCTGTCCCTTCTGTTCACCAGCAGGCTCCGCCCTGCCTCGGAATCTCGGCCATTCTCTGGCTTCACCCCCTGTGGGCTGCTTCTCCTCCACCAGCCTCAATAAATAGCTCCGCAAGAGATCCTTCCCTCGCAGTTCAATCCCAAGCCGCTATTTTCCCGTCTATTTTACTTCTTCCTAAGGTGTCACAGCAGAGTTCGCATTCACACTTAGTAGCTTAATGGAAGCTGCCAGGTTCTTTAAGTAAAAGCCCCAATCTCTCATCACCCGTGAGGCTTCCACCCACAACTCGAAATAACGTTCCCTTGGAAATAATAACTCAGGATGGTTGTGTACTTTTAATGAGAATGTTTAAGTACTCTTCACTTGTTTACTTTACCCATCCTAAAAAGGAGACTTCAAACTGTTTAGCCAGACTCTTAATTTAGTTTCCACAGGAGGCGGGGGTACTCTTCAACTTTCAGATTAAAAAATAAATACATTTCAAAAGGCTTCCTTCATCCCTGCCTTCCATCGTGGGAGTCGTTCTGCAGGGGAATTCCTCTGAAATAAAATTGGGAATGGCTCCAAGAGAGTTCATGTTTCCAATATTAAGTCTTCTGACTTCTGAGGACATGGCCCGCCCACTCTTTAATCATATCTAAGGAAATTCCCCCAGCCTGGGTAAAATATCATAATATCTTAAGAAGGTTCATGAGCTCATTCAGAAAGCCAAGACACTCCCAGAAACCTCATTTCAGCTACTTTTCCCTTTCATTAACCCCTTGAATTTTCCAGATCAAGACCGTACCAAATTTTAAATTATTTTCAACATAGCTTTTCTTCACTACACTGCAAAGCAGAGAACAGCACATGCGCTATTTCCCCGAAACTCTTCCCTGTTGTATTACCTTCATGAATACTAAAGAGCTCGGACAGATAAGCTTTAAACATTTTGTGAGCCTCATCTTCCCTTAAATGAATTTGGTACTCCAGATGTTAATTTTCAATGTGATGATTACCTAATGTCCACTTTGAAATTGCATGAAAGAAAGTAGTACAGGAGCAGCTGCAGATCTCAGATGATAAGAAACAAAAAAGCTTTCTTTTCTTTTCTTTCTTTTTTTTTTTTTTTTTTGAAATCGAGTCTCACTCTGTCACCCAGGCTGGAGTGCAGTGGCTCGATCTAAGCTCACTGTAACCTCCGTCTCCTGGTTCAAGAATTCTCCTGCCTCAGCCTTCCCTAGTAGTTGGGATTACAGGCGTGCACTACCATACCTGGCTAATTTTTTGCATTTTTTTAGTAGAGACAAGGTTTTGCCATGTTGGCCAGGCTGGTCTCGAACTCCTGACCTCAAATGATCCGCCCATGTCAGCCTCCCAAAGTTGCTCCCATTATAGGCATGAGCAACTGTGCCCAGCCCAAAAAAGCTTTCTTAATCACTAAAATGCTTAAAATTTGCAAGGAATACCAAAGATGTCGGTACTAAACGTGTGTCTGTTCACATGACATCATTCACAACCCTCTACCTACCCTGCTTCTTCAAGGCAGGCATGTAGTAAAATGAAGGAAATGGCATAAAGTATAATTTACTGTATGTGGAAAACCGTTCCCCACAACTGCTGTAAACACTGCAGCTTCTACAGCTGCCATGTGTATTATTTATTTTCTGGTTTCAAAAAACAAAGGACTAAAACTTCAGGTGAAAATGAGAGATAGAGAGGGAAAATGATCTCATATGAATCCCATTCCAGCTAGTGTAAAGAAAGTGTAAGTCTGGAAATAAAGCATTTTGTAGATGACAGTTGTTTGTAAATGTAGAAAGCAAGAGATTTCCATTTACGGACGCTGAGTGCATTCCAGTACAGTGTCAAGTTTTGTGCGGCGATAAGGCCAGTGCAGGAAGCCACGCGAGGCCAGGAAGGAAGCGCTATCAGGCTTGGATCGGGCAGAGTCGTGCAGGGAGCTGGGCAGGCTCAGGGCCTCAGCTGTGTAACCACTGCACTATTTTTAAAAGATAAACAGCACGAATAGCACAGAATCCGCATGGGGGCTGCTTCTGATTCATCCAAGGCACATAAGGAGCTCAGTCTTCACTTTGGCCAGGCTTTGCAAGTCTCCCCAAAGGAACACGGGGCAGAGATTGCTTGTGATGATTTGATCATGGCTTTTGACCCAGTATCCACAGCTGGCTTTCAGGCCCTCTCCTTCTCCTAGCAGATTCCCAAGTATCTTGTTTCTCTCAGTCACCCTCCACCCACTTTCACCACCACTTGTTGGAAAGAAATCCTATATGAGTTAAGGTAAGAAAAGACAGTTCTCACCTTATTAAGGAACCAACAGTCATCTTTAAAATGCAGTCAGCCCGCAGAACTCACCAGGCTGAAGACCTTGACGATGCTTTTCAGTCCGTGTTCATGTCCAGATCAACAAGCAGTTATTGGGTGTTCACCGTGCTGGGTGAGTTGGCTGCCCTGGTCCTCACAGACAGACAGTGTCCAGTGTTAAGATGCTGACTCTGTTTTTAAGACACTAACACTTGGCTTGAACTGTGGTCAGGGCGATGATAATTGGTATAGAGTAGGCACCACAGGAAGACCAACAAGGGGGTGCTAACCCAAGCTCAGGGTGGGAGTGGGGACCAAGAGAGACTCAAGTGTGAGTGGGCGCTGCCCGAAAGAGGTGAGAAGAAAAGCGAAGGAGGGGAAGTATGTTCCCAGCCACGCCAGCAGCATCTTCCCAGGCACGGAGGCCAGAGACAGCATGCAGCCGCTCCTGCATCACATAGCCCATGCGGCAAGAATGGGCCGCCAGGCACTTTCCCGTTGCTTTGAGGGATGAACAGCTCCCTGGGGCTGGGGAAATGAGGAGGAATGAGGCTACAGTTTCGGAGGTCCAGGCGGATCCCTGGACGCCTGTGGTCTGACCTCTTGAGGCCGCTCTGCCTACCGGAGTCTCTAGAGACTCAGAGGAGCTTCCAGGGAACCTAGAGAAGACAGGGAGGTGGCCCCTTCATGTGGCAGATGGGAGACTAGGATGCGATAGATTCACTGGAAACGTAAGGAACATTCGGGTTTGACATACAGTATCTCCTGACCTACCTCAACAATTTTGCAAGGCATTGATTCCACTTTATGGATAAGGAAACTTAGGCTTAGAAAGTTGAAGACACTGGCTCAAAGTCAGGTACCTAGTAAAGCCAGAATCAGTAGCGGAGCCAACTTTCAAACCTTGTCCGACTTGCAAGCCCAGTGTTCTCAGCAACTCACTCTCCGTGGGCCCTTTTTATCTATAATAGCCAAATGTTTCAGGCACAAGTGTGACATGTGTTTGTCAAAACACTGGTTTCTACAAAATTCTTTATTATCACAAATGAGTATACATAAATAAGAAAATATTTGATTTTGGAGGAAGTTGATATATCTTCTATAAAGAGAGAGAAAGAGAAGGAGAGAGAAGGAGAGAGAGAAAGGGAGAGAGAGAGAAATGGGTTCTAAGCTCCAATCATAAAGCCAAAATGAAGCATCAAAGGAGAAAGCAAAGGCCGGGTGCAGTCGCTCATACCTGTAATCCCGACACTTTGGGAGGCTGAAGTGGGTGTATCACTTGAGGTCAGGAGTTCCAGACCAGCCTGGCCAACATGGTGAAACCCTGTCTCTACTAAAAATACAAAAAACTTAGCCAGGTGTCGTGGTGAGTGCCTGTAATTCTAGCTACTCAGGAGGCTGAGCAGGAGAATCGCTTGAATCCGGGAGGTGGAGGTTGTAGTGAGCCAAGATCTCACCACTGCATCCCAGCCTGTGTGACAGAGCAAGAATCTGTCTCAAAAAAAAAAAAAAGAGAGAGAGAGAGAAAGCAAGAGAAGAGGCAGGGCCTGTCCTGGTGCTCAGCGACACACACCCTCCTGTTTCCATGGATACCATTATCAGACATCAGGTCTTAAGCCCTGTTCAATGCACCACACTGTAGATTAGAAATGTAAGAGATTTTCCAGAAATTATGTTTGGAAAAACCCCCTACTCACTGGGATTTACAATTTGAAGACATTTTTCTCCATACACTTCCAAAGATTTACTGCCTGTGTTTATAAAGCATAATTCTGGCAACATTTCCATTCAGGACATTTTGGCTCAGAAAATCAAAGTGGATCTCAGATTTCAAAGACCCAAGGGAAAAAGACTATTGAACACACTGCTATTTATTGCTGAACCTACAACATTTAGGCTGTCAAATTAGGCTTTGATTTTAATATTTCTCAGTGAGAAAAGTACATGTTTTCGGTAGTGTTCTTTCTTTCATTATGTTTTACCCAAACACCTTAACCACAGTCTACAGCATACATTTTTTTTTTTTAGGTGGGGAATATTGTTAAGCTAGAAAGGAAAGAAAGCAAAGAGAGTCAGAGGGAACGAGAAGAAAAAAGGGAAGAAAAGAGAGAAGAGGAGAGGGAAAGGGAGGAGAAGAGAAAAACCAAAACAAGCAAGACAGGGGAAAGGGAGCAGGTAATATAGTGCATGTTCTTCCACGTGGGGAAAGAAAGACTGTGACCAGGACGAGATGTTAGACCAACACAGCCACCTGCCTCTCTCACAGCGCACCTTGACTGGCTTGCGTCTGCCTGGTGTGGTTTGAGCCTATCTTTTATTTATTTATTTATTTATTTATTTATTTATTTTTAGAAAAAGAGAAAAAGAGAAAGAAGGAAGAAAAAAAATGAAATAAAGAGAAAAGAAGAAGAGGAAAAAAAAGGGAGAGAGAACGGGAATCTTGCTCTATTGCCCAGGCTAGAATGCAGTCTACAAATGGATATTAAAAGCTTTTTTTTATACTAATAATTGTGTTATACAATGGAGACAGGAAGGAATAAGGGAGGAAAATAACAAACAAACAGCCAACCAATATTTCATTTAAACCTATGAAATGCTATGCAATTGCTAGGGAGTGATTTACTCCCAACCATGTGGTCACTTTTAGAATAAACGTGATGTGTTACTGAAAAAATAATGTATATTTCGTGGATTTGGAGTACAGAGTTCTGTAAATATTTATTAAGTTTACTTATTTGAGGTTTAAGTTCAAGTCCCGGGTATCCTTCTTAACCTTCTATCTCATTAATCTGTCCAATATTGACAATGTAAATGTTAAAGTCTCCCACTATTATTGTGTGGGAGTCCTAAGTCTCTTTATAAGTCACCAAGAAGTTGCCCTATGTATCTGGGTGCTCCTATATTGGGTGCGCATAGACTTAGGGTCGTTAGCTCTTCCCGTTACATTGATCCCTCTACCATTATATAATGTCCTTCTTATCTCTTTTGGTTTCTATTACTTTAAAGTCTATTTTATCAGAGATGAGAATTGCAACTACTGCTTTTTTTTTTTTTTTTTTTTTCTCTCCATTTGGTTGGCAAATCTTCCTCCATCCCTTTGTTTTGAGTCTCTGTATATCCTTGCATGTAAGATGGATCTGGATGCAGCTTACTGATGGGTTCTTTGAAGTGGCTGATACTGGTTGTTCCCCTCTATACATAGTGCCTCCTTCAGAAGCTCTTGTAAAGCAGGCCTGGTGGTAATGAAATCTCTGAGTACTTGCTTGTTTGCAAAAAATTTTATTTTTCCTTCACTTATGAAACTTAGTTTGGCTGGATATGAAATTCTGGGTTGAAAGTTCTTTTCTTTAAGGATGTTGAATATTGGCCCCCACTCTCTTCTGGCTTGTAGGGTTTCTGCTGAGAGATCAGCTGTGAGTCTGATAGGCTTCCCCTTGTGGGTAACCTGACCTTTCTCTCTGGCCGCCCGTAGTATTTTCTCCTTCGTTTCAACCCTGATGAATCTAATGATTATGTGCCTTGGGGTTGCTCTTTTTGAGGAATATCTTTGTGGTGTTCTCTGTATTACCTGGAGTTGGGTATTGTCTTGCCTTGCTAGGTTAGGAAAGTTTTCCTGGATAATATCCTGAAAAATATTTTCCAGCTTGGATTCATTCTCTTCGTCACATTCAGGTACACCTATCAAACGTAGATTAGGTCTTTTCACATAGTCCCATATTTCTTGGAGACTTTGCTCATTCCTTTTTACCCTTTTTTCTCTAATCTTGTCTTCTCGTTTTATATCGTTAAGTTGGTCTTCGACCTCTGAAATCCTTTCTTCTGCTTGATCAAGTCGACTGTTGAAACTTGTGCATACTTCTCGAAGTTCTCGTATTGTGTTTTTCAGCTTCATTAATTCACTTATATTCCTCTTTAAATTGTCCATTCTCATGAACATTTCATGAAACCTTTTTCGAGGTTCTTAGTTTCCTTGCATTGGGCTAGAACATGTTCTTTTAGCTCACAGAAGTTTCTCATTATCCACCTTCTGAAGCCTGATTCTGTTGATTCCTCACATTCATTTTCTATTAGGCCTTGTTCAATTGGTGATGAGGCACTGCAATCCTCTGTAGGAGGAGAGGCATTCTGATTTCGGGTGTTTTCAGCCTTTTTGCGCTGGTTTCTTCCCATCTTTGTGGATTTATCCACCTGTCGTCTGTGTAATTGCTGACTTTCAGATTAGGTCTCTGAGTGGACGTCCAGCTTGTTAGTGATAAAGTTTTTTCTATTTCTTAATTTTCCTTCGGCGGATGCCCCTCCCCCCACAGAGCTGGACCTTCCTGGGTTCAGCTGTACTTGCTGTGAAACTCTCAATCTTCAGCAGTTCCAACTGCTGTTTTTATTTTTTGTGTGTGTGTGTGGGGTACCAGCCTTCCCCTGCGGCGACCCACTACGCCGGCTGAAACAGCGGCGTTAAGATTCGTGGCGCTTTTCTGCCCAGGAGTCTCCCGGTCTGGTTCCCCACTTCAGTCCGCTTTTCAATCAGCTGAATGGGAGACTCTGCTTTCCCGGAGCTCCAAACGCCAACCAAAGGGCACTCAGTCCCGTATACTCCGGACTGAGAACCGCCGCGTCGGGGCGCCTGCAAAACGGCCGCGCCCTCCAAAAGGGTTGCGCTGGCGACCTGTGGGGCTCCTCCGCCAAGAATCTCTTGGTCCGTGGGCAATGAAAATTCGTCTGAAAATGTGGCGTCCACTCACTCTCTGCGCTTTCAGTGGGAGCTACAATCCTGAGCTGCTGCTAATCAGCCATCTTGGATCCGGTTTCAACAGCATACATTTTTAAAGCAACGATAGTGAAATATTAGGAGCCAATAGTCCATCTTCACTTCCCAGCCTAAGTTGCTAATCACATATTTGCAAGTTTAGTTTGGTCTTATAGCATGTTCCTAGTGATTTATGCAGCATTTGTATTAAAGTTTTCAGTAACAAAATGAAGACACTTCAAAGTTTTATATTACTCTCTTCCAAACATCCCCAAAGAAAGCATGTCCACAAAGTGTGGAAGAGCTAAACACAGAATGAGATGTTGGTCAGAAACTGCACCTTTTACTAGAGAAAAGAGTTATTCCCCATCTATCATTCCAATTTAAACATTACCCGCTTACTCCCCTACAAGCTTTACATGCAATAAAATTCCCCCTCTCTCAAGTGTACCGTTGGATGAATTTGGGCAATTGTAAACAGTTGCATAACTATAACACAATCGAGATATAGAACGTTTTCATTACCCAAAAGTTTCTTCCTGTCCTTTTGCAATTGGTTCTCTCCCTTGACTGTTCCACCTGATATCACTACAGTTTTAGCCATTTCTAAGATTTCATATAAATTAGATCATACATATGTAGTCTTTTTCTTTCATTAAACATAATATTTTTGAGATTCTTCCGGATTGTGACATGTATCAGCATTTCACTCTTTGTTATTGTTGAGTAGTATTCCATATAGGGCCATGTCAAGTTGATCTATTCACCTACTGATGAACATTTGGGGTTTCCAGTTCTGAACTATTATGAATAATTCTTCTCTAAATATTTACATACAACTTTTTGCATGGACAGATGTTTTTATCTCCAAAGAAAAAATATCTAGGACTCAGATTGATGAGTCATAGGATCAATGGATATTTAACATTATAAAACACTGTCATGCTGTTTTCCAAGGTGACTGTACAATATTGCATTCCCACCAGCAATGGATGTGAGTTCCAGTTGCTCCACATCTTTCCCAGCATTTAGCATAGTCGGTCCTTTCAGTCCTTTCAGTAATAGTCATTCTAGTGGATGTGTAATGGTATCACTGCAGTTTCCATTTTCATTTCCCTGATGACTAAGGATGATGTCTGCCCTTGAAGACACATTGGCCATTTGTATATCACCTTTTATGCAGTGTGTGTTCATGTCTTTTGACCACTTTTATTTTAAGCTGTATAAAGTTGAATGTGTTGCACATATTTTCTTCCTATCTGTAGCTTACCTTACTGTTTCATTAACATTTTTTCTTAAAGTGTTTAATGTTGATGAAGCCCATTTTGCAACTTGTTTTCTTTTATACCAGTTTACTTGTCAGAACACCAAAAGTCAATCTCTACGTGGAATGAAGTGATATTTTCAATCTCTAGCCATCCCTTCCATCCTTTTATCCTCTTAATCCTTTGGGTACCCTAGTCATTTAATTAAAATTTGTGAACATCATTTAGCTACCATGGCAACTTTTTTTTTCTTAGAGATAGGATTTTGCTCCATTCTGGAGTGCACTGGGACAATCATAGCTCACTGCAGCCTCGAACTCCTGAGCTCAAGCAATTCTCCCATCTCAGTCTCCCAAGTAGCTAGGATCACATTTGGCTGATTTTAAAAAAAAAAAAAATTTTTTTTTTTAGAGACCCCAGTGGGAGAAACAGTCTCACTTTGTTGCCTGGGCTGATCTTGAACTCCTGGCCTCAAACACTTCTCCCAAAATGCTGGGATTACAGATGTGAGTCACTGTGCATAAGCCCCTTGGCAATTTTTAAAGATGCAACAGAAGTCAGCAAATCAGAGCAAGAAGAAAAAACACATGATATAAATATTTCATTAAGCAAACTTATGTTAGAAGCCAAAAACAAGAAAAGCAAAAGTCTAAGGACTGGAAATTGAAGAAAGAGGGAACATACAGCAGGGAGTTACTTGGTTGTGAGTAACTGCTAGGAAAATGTGTGGGCAGATGTCCAGAGTCCTGCAAGACCGACGCTCAGGGATCAAGTCTACCCTCCAACCCGCGACTACTAAATAAATGGACAACATATATGAAACAATGGTTTTTAAGACATGGGTCATCAAGTGATGAAAGATTATGATCTCCAAGAAACTCCACCAAAGAAGGTAAGCATATGAAGATGCTCAACATTGTCAGAGAAACGAAAATTAAAAACACAATGAGACACCACTGCACTTCTATTAGAATGTGTAAAATTGAAAAGACTGACCGCATCGAGGGTTGGCAGGATGTTGAGGACCTTGAACTCTCACACACGGCCAGAGGGAACTTTCAATCACTTTTGGATACCATTTGATTTTTTTTTAAGTTAAACAAGCGCCATTGACCTAGCCATTCCACTCCTGTATTTACCCAAGAGAAATGAAGGCATATTTTCAATACAAAGTCTTCTACTTGAATATTCACAGCAGCTCTGTTTTTTCCCCCAGTGGTTTGCAATTCGAGGTGATTTTGCTTCCCAATGTCTGGAGACATTTTAGGTTGTCACATTGGGGGGGGTGCAACTGGCATATAATAGGTAGAGACCAAGAATTCTGCTAGACATTCTACAGTGCACAAAACAGCTCCCATGACAAAGAATCAGCCAGCCCAAAATGTCGACCCTGCCAAGGCTGGAAAACTATGTCTATAATTCCAAAACGGGGCAACCCAAATGCCCATCAACCGGCAAATGGATAAGACAATTGTGGTAGATCCACACAACAGGATTCTACTCAGCAATGAAGTGAACCGACCTATTGATTCAGGCAAAAGCATGGATGAATCCAAAAGAACTATGCTGAGTGAAAAAAGAAAAGCAAAAAAGAGTACACACTGTACGATTCCACTTAGATAAGATTCTAGGAAATACACACTGACATACGGTGACAGAAGACAAACCAGTGGTTGCCAAACGTGGGGGGGCATGCAGGGAACGAAAAGGAGTGGGAGGGAGGAATTACAGAAGCGCTCAAGGAAGGATGTGACGGTAATGGATACGTTCATTATTTTGCTTTGTGGTGATGGTTCCAAGAGCGTACACATGTCAAATTTTATCAAACTGGGTACTTTAAATATGTGCAGTTTATTGTAAGCCAATTACACCTCTATAAAGTTGTTAAAAATGTCTATCTGCAAGGCAACTGAAATTATTCACCAAAAACTAATGATTGTACTAATTCGCAATACCGATTAAGAAAAGAAAATGATTGATTTTAATAATAAAACAAACACAAATATTTGCCAGTCATTGATTACTTTGCTACACTTGCCAATCATTGATTAATTGCTTAAAAATTTAAAAGCACTGAACTAGAAGTTTGTAGGCCCGAGTTATGGTCCTACTTCTGGTAAAACTTGTAAATAACTTACTCATAAAATGCAACAGTTGGATTTAGTGCTTTCAATCATTATACCTTTAAGGATCTTTCTTTTTTTCTTTTATAAACTAGTTTTAATAGATTTTGGTGCTTTTAAAAGTAACTGAATCAGTCTACTGTTATAACACTGAGATCATATAAATAATGGCAGCCAACCTGAAGGAAAATATACAACTGTGTGGGTTGCTCGTGCCCAAGGCCACCTGCTCATTGTCCTGGGCTGACGGACTTCTTCCTCTCAGTCATGCCTACTGACACCAAGGGCATTCAGCAATAACTGCACTTAGATATGCTGTTCTCAATTCTCCTTAAACCACCTGTGGGTCTGGTAGAAAAAAATGCTCTGGCAAAAGTTAAGCCCAGATGATCCTAGATGGGAAATAGACTCTCATGGAGAAAAATGACTGAGAATTAATTGGAAAAAGCGAGGTCTGGGTAGAGAAATCAGAGGCACAAAGAAAATCTGAAGAAAACCAGGGACTGATTGTTTTGGGGTAAAGGCACTGGGTTAATGAGCCCGCTGTGAGGGGAGAGAGAAGGAAGGGAGGGAAATGAGGGGAGACAGCCAGCCAAAGGGAGCTAACATGTGCTCCTGGAGACGATGAAAGGGCCCCAGATATGAAAGAAGAAGAAAGAAAAAAAAGTAAATTAGGGTTTCCCCATGCACAATGCCTGTGAGTCACTGATCGAGTCTTAGCAACCATGAATTAGTGAACTCGATATCATGGCATCTATGTTATAGATGGACTCTTCTGCGAATCTTAGGAGTTAAAGAAGAGAAGGAAAGTGGAGAGAGGCACAAGGAGAAACCAGACCTTGGCTGAAATTCTGCCAGAATTTCTGAAGTTCCTTCAAGCATTTGACATCATGTTAAATGATAGAAAAGTCAAATTAATCCAAGTCACACTCCTCCAAGAACGGCCATTTTAAGTTAACTTTTTTCCATTTGTGAATTGCAAACCCTGGTTTTAAACACTTCACTTGAAACTTTGGTCCACTGCTAAATAGGAAAAACAAGAGCTGAAACTTGGCAGAAATACAGATTAAAGGCAGATTACAAACAGAACGATCTGTCACTTTCAGGGAACATAAACCGGGGCAAAGGATATTAAATAGCAGTTTGAATTGCAGTGCCTAGATGGCAGGAAGAGATCAAAGAAACATTCTCTTTGCTACGTGAGGAAAATGAGGAAAAATTATTCTACAAGGAAGAGCCATATATAAAATTAGCATGGATATGTTTATCCATATTTTGAGTACAGCCTTGTTTGTACTAAAAATAATAATAATAAGCAGAAAGCAGCCAAGCAGTAGGTACCACCCCTCTGTTTTATTGGCAGAAAAGAGTTTTACTTGAATACCAAGAATTAGTTCAATAGATGAACTCATTCTCCACTCAGCTGCCAATGTGTTTGAGTTGCTTTCTTTGAGTGTCACTCAAATGCTTCCATTTGCATTATCTTTATTTTTATATCCCTCAATTCAATTTTTTCTTGATGATAGTGTTGTATGTGTGTTTGTGTGTGTGTGTGTGTATGTAACACACACACATACATGTCAATTTTCATTATTCACAATAATTGTGTCCTATAAAGTTACTTGGAACACTGAATTAGGAAATATTATTGAAGCATTGCTCCTAGGGGAAGTAAAGGTTTGGGTTCCTGTGAGCCTCTGGTGAAAAGACTTTTGTCAATTGATTAATATACATAACCTTGTGCCATGTGATTTTCAGTTTAGTGACTCATTATATAATATACAGTCATGCATCACTTAACAATGGTGATATGTTCTGAGAAGAGTACAGTTAGATGATTTCATCATCATGCAAGTGTTACAAAGTGCACTTACACAAACCTAGACAGTAGCGCCTGCTACACACCTAGGTTGTGTAGTATAGCCTATTGTTCCTAGGCTACAAAGCTGCACAGCATGTTACTGTACTGAACGCTCTGGGCAATTGTAACACAATGTGTATTCAAACGTATCTAAACATTGAAAAGGTACAGTAAAAATACAGCATAAAAGATTAAAAATGGGCCAGGCATGGTGGCTCATGCCTGTAATCCCAGCACTTTGGAAGGTGGATCGCCTTAGGTCAGGAGTTCGAGACCAACCTGGTCAATATGGCAAAACCCTGGCTCTACTAAAAATGCAAAAATCAGCCGGGTGTGGTGGCAGGTGCCTGTAATCCCAGCTACTTGGGAGGCGGAAGCACGAGAATCACTTGAACTCAGGTGACAGAGGTTGCAGTAAGCCGAGATCACACCACTGCACTCCAGGGTGGGCGACGCTGCGAGACTCCATCTCAAAAAATAAATAAATAAATAAAAATAGAAAAAATGATAAAAAATGATACACATGTACAGAGCACTTACCATAAATGGAGCTTACAGGACTGTAGGTTTTTCTGGGTGACTGAATGAGTGAGTGGGGAGTGAATGTGAGGGCCTAAGACATCACTGTGCACTACTGTAGACTTTATAAACATTGTACACTTAAAGTACACTAAATTTATAAGATAGTTTTCTTTCTTCAATAATAAATAAAACAGCTTACTGGAACTTTTTAGTTTATGTTTTTAAGTTTTCACTTTTTTTTTGTAATAGTGCAAAACAAATATACAGCTGTACACAGGCATTTTCCTCTTTACATGCTTATTCTATAAGCTTTTTTATTTTGAACTTTTAAAGGGTTTTTTTGTTTGTTTTGTTTTTTTTACTTTTAAAACTTTTTTTGTTGAAAACTGAGACACAAACACACACAGGAGCCTAGGCCTATGAAGGTCAGAATCATCACTATCACTGCTTTCCACCTCCGTATCTTGTTCTCAGGGGCAACAACCCAGTTGGAGCTGTCATCTCTATAACAATGCCTTCTTCTGGATACCACCCGAAGGACCTGCCTGAGGCTGATTTACAGTCAACTTTTTTTGTTTTTGTTTTTGTTTTTGTGAGACAGAGTTTCACTCTTGTTGCCCAGGCTGGAGTCCGGTGACATAATCATGGCTCACCTCAACCTCTGCTTCCTGGGTTCAAGCGATTCTCCTGCCTCAGACTCTGGAGTAGCTGGGATTACAGGCATGCATCACCACGCCCGGCTAATTTTGTATTTTTTAGTAGAGATGAGGTTTCTCCAAGTTGGTCAGGCTGGTCTCAAACTCCCCACCTCAGGTGATCCACCCACCTCGGCCTCCCAAAGTGTTGGGATTACAGGCGTGAGCCACCGCACCTGGCCCACAGTCAACTTTTTAAATAGAAAGAGTATACTCTAAAATAATTATTTGAGGTATATACTAAATACTAAGCAATAAGAATTTTCAGCTCTATTATAATCTTATGGGATCATCATCATATATTCGGTCTGTCATTGACTAAAACATCATTATGTGGTGCATGACTGTATATTATTGGTTTATTAACACTGAACTCACTGCCGCCAGCACTGTAACTCATGCCTGAGGGAGGCTTATCTACCACGCGTTTCTCTGTAAGACACATGACAGCCTTCTTGGGCTTAGGAATGCTGAACAGCAGTCCAGCACTATGCTTTTACACAGAGAAATCACCAAAACAGAAAGTGCAAAAGTGCAAAAAAATATGCCGCCAAATCAGCCACCCAAAGGACACGTGCTCACAGTGTGAGGGCTGAAGCAAGAATGCAGAGCAGCGCCTGGCTCCGCCTCACGCGGCAGGCAGCTTGGGAGTTCCTCAGCACATCTGCAAATGGCAATGGAAGCACCAAAAGCATTGGTCTTGGGGTTACAAGTAAATCTTGGAAAGTATGTGAATTCACAAATACAAAAATCTATTCTCATGAATAATGAGGGTTGACTATACTTATTTTTTTTGACACAGGGTCTCACTCTGCCACCAAGGCTGGAGTGCAGCGGTGGCATCTCGGCTCACTGCAGCCTGGATCTCCAGGGCTCAAACGACCCTCCCTCCTCGTCTCCCAAGTAGCTGGGACTACAGGCATGCGCCACCATTCCCAGCTAATTTTTTGTATTTTTGGTAGACAGGGTTTCACCATGTTGCCCAGACTGATCTTGAACTCCTGAGCTTAAATGACCTGCCTGCCTGGGCCTCCCAAAGTGCTAAGATTACAGGTATGAGCCACAGCACCTGGCCAGAGGGTTGATTTGATATATGAATATCTATATTTCTGCACAGCAAGTTCCTAAAAGAATACATGCCCATTGTAAGTGCAAATTACAGGTATCTTTTCTTTGAAGACAGTTGCTATCTTATATATTAATAGCTGTCTTCACACTAAATTTCTGGTAGAGTGCATTGCCTATATACAAAGTTCTCAATTATAAGCCTAAGATTTTTGATCAACAAAGAAAACTCTAGGCAAAGAATTCAACATGATAACTCCAGAGCCGACGCTGAGGTGCATGAAAATGCCCAGTATATAACCATTACTCAATAAATGTTAATATGTTTAACTGTTTCCTGATTCTTTTTCTCCCTTATTTTTCTTATTTTCTTTCATTTTAGTAGCTTAAATTACCCAACATATGAATAAATGCAGAAGCAGGAACTTCACTTTCAATATATAAGGCTGACACACTATCACTGAAGACATAACACCCTGTATTTACCGTCATGTCTTCTACAGCTTCCCCCAGAGTCTCAGAAGGTCTTTAAGCTTCAAGAGGAAATAAAAGAAAACCATAGGCTGGGCATGGTGGTTCATGCCCTGTAATCCCAGCACTTTGGGAGGCCAAGGCAGTTGGATCACCTAAGTTGAGGAGTTTGAAACCAGCCTGGGCGACATGGTGAAACCCTGTCTCTACTCAAAATACAAAAATTAGCCAGGCATGATCGCAGGTGCCTGTAGCTACTCAGGAGGCTGAGGCAGGAGAATGGCTTGAACCAGGAGGCAGAGGTTGCAGTGAGCCGAGATTGCACCACTGCACTCCAGCCAGGGCAATAGGGTAAGACTCTGTCTCAACCATAATTTTAAAATAAATTGATTTTTTAATGAAAAAAATAAATAGCAGTTCCAAATGTCAAAAAATACCAAAATTTTTATTTGTTTCTTTTCTAGAGAAGCATTAAGCAAATTAAAATCACACTATAGTAGTTAAGACTATAAAGTGGTTTCATCTTTTATACTGTATTTTAAATATTATTTTTATTGCTACTCCACTGTCACTTTCAGAGGTAGGGTACTGTTGAAAAAAAAAAGTCAACAAATTCTAGCAGACTTTTGCCTGTGTAGAATTTACACTGTATTATTCCACTAGGCAAACAATTGCTTAAAATTTTTTTTTGCTGTGGAATTGTCTTGTTATAAGGACTTTTGAGTGTATTGGTAGCAAGCACCACTCCTTTAGTACATAAATAAGGCAGGACATTTGCTGTTGGATTGGAGATTCATTGAATAGTTTAATTAAGTCTGGGCACAGTGGCTCCTGCCTGTAATCCCAGCACTTTGGGAGGCCGAGGTGGATGGATTACTTGAGGTCAGGAGTTTGAGACCAGCCTGGCCAACATGGCAAAACTCCAGCTCTACTAAAAAGAAAAAAATGCAAAACTTATCCTGGTGTGGTGGTGTGCGCCTGTAGTCCCAGCTACAGGGAGGCTGGAGGCATGAGAATTGCTTGAATCCAGGAGGCGATGGTTGCAGTGATCCAAGATCAGATTGCCACTGCACTCCAGCCTGGGTGACAGAACAAGACTTCGTCTCAATTTTTTTTAAAAAAAGAAGAATTAAGACATTTGGCTTGCCACTTTCTCAGCTCTGCTCTAAATCAAATCATCTTTCTTTTTCTTGGTCTCAGTGTCATTAAAATGAAGTCGGAATAACTTTTGTCAAACAAGTGCTTTGAAATCTATAAAAAGACAGTTTATCTAAAATTATTTGGTAAACTCTTTTCTAATGCTTAATCATGAGGTGGATATGTAATAGGATGAAAAGTGAAGACATCGAGAGAAGAAAATGATAATAACAGAGGCCACTAATAAAAAGATAGCAGGTAGAATACATGCACCTATTATTGTTTCTACTGCAATCTCACTAAAGCACCAGAAACAGATTTTGTTAAGACAGAAATCTACCGAAAAGGAGAGAACAAAAAGGAGCTAAGAGCAATAACTTTGGATGCTAGAAAGTAGATGGAGAGGGCTGGGCACGGTGGCTTACGCCTGTAATCCCAGCACTTTGGGAGGCCGAGGCGGGCGGATCACAAGGTCGAGAGATCGAGACCATCCTGACCAACATGGTGAAACCCCGTCTCTACTAAAAAATGCAAAAATTAGCTGAGCGTGGTGGCGTACACCTGTAGTCCCAGCTACTCTCGAGGCTGAGGCAGAAGATTTGCTTAAACCCAAGCGGCGGAGATTGCAGTGAGCCAAGATTGCGCCGCTGCACTCCAGCCTGGCGCCTGGTGACAGAGTGAGACTCTGTCTCAAAAAAAACAAAAGGAAAGTAGATGGAGATTTACAAATGAATCAGCGGACCCAAGGCAGCATAGTCCTATGGAGAGAGGTGACAATCAAACTGATTAATATGAATCCTCCAAAGCCTCTGAAAATGCCACATCAGATACCTGAAAGAAGGGGTAAATGGATGACCTAGATATACTTAGGAAATTAGGTGACTGATTGAAACTCTAGATAAGCACCTATCAGATCTCCAATTACCTTCCCCTAACCAGAGCAAAAAAAAAAAAATGGAGGTTTAGTCCCTGAAGAGGGCTAACCCGTCTCTGGACTGGGCCACCCCACACGTAAAGGTGTGTTACAACAGTGAAACAAGGGAACTGTGAAACAAGGGAACTGCTTGCTAAAGCTTGGGTTCCTCTTCCTCTACGTAGCTTCCAAAACACTGGCAGGCTGGCTTCCTCTTTCAGGCAGGAAATAAGAACAGCCTTCTCTAGAAAATATGACCTTCTCAGGAGGAAACACTCTTTTAAAAATTACATTAGCAGTTGGTCAATTTATTCATCCAAACCATCGCCTAAGAGTAATGACCTCATGCCTCGGAGTTTCCAATCCACTGTTTTTTGCCCATCCAGAATTATCGAACACCCCAGGAAATGGTTTATTATTAAAGAATGAGAGAAAGAGAGAGAGAGACAGAGACAGAAACAGAGACCAAAACAAGCAGAAAAAACAACTTCGAAGCAATAAGGGAAGAAATGTCTATCCCAAAACTAATATTAACTAAGAGACGATATTGCAACCATGAAACATGAACAGGTAGTATAAAAAAAGGAATATATATGCACATGGGAAAAAAGACTGGGAACAAAGATAAGATGACAAATGCTTCTACAAAGGAAAATAAACAAAACAAATAGATCCCCTTTAAAGGCTCATAATCATAATGGCTAAAGATGTCCCAACAGCAGCGTGGGAATTGAAAGGAAAAGTCTATGCGGCCAACTTATCAGTCAAGTATGAAGCTGGAATAAAGACATTTTAGACATGTAAAATTTTATTTCCCATGTGCTTTTTTTCAGAAAGCTATTTTAAAAGCTTATGTATGAGTAAACCAAGGAAGAGAGAAATATGGCTTTTAGGAACAGGAAACCTAGCACAGAGGAGGGAGTGGGAATCCTCAGACAGGAAGGGCAGCCAGTCAAGACTGGAGTAGGATCCAGAGCAACTTCCTCAGAACATTAATAGGTTATTTGATGTGTCTGAACATCCAGAGGTGAGCTTTACATAGTTGGCAAAGTGTCTAGGCTTGAGATACTTTTAAGTACTTAAGAAATTAAGTCAAAAGGAAAAATAGGCACATATATAGAGAGAGATTAGGAATGGTGAAAACTGGGTGAGGAGTAAATGGGAACATATTGTACTATCTTTGCAACTTGTCTGTAAATTTAAAACGATTCCAAAATATAAAAGTTTGTTTTAAAAAATCATTAGACACAGAAAAAGTTAAGAGCACTAAAATTTTACAGGCATACATATGCATAGGTGGGGGACAGGGGGAAGATTAAGACAGGGAGAAAATCTGGAGAATGGATGCCCCACCCACGGGAAGGGCCTGGCTTAGCCCAAGTGTTGGCTGCCTCAAGAGAGCCTGCAGGAGAATGTATACAGAGGGCTTCCAACCAATGCATCTGCGAGAGCCTGGGGTGTGGGAAATGCTCACTGCCTGGGGTGTGTTGGATTTCTCTTTCTGATCCCCGCCACCAGAAATGTTCCCAATCCTTTCCTGTTCTCCAAAGGCTAACTCCAAAGGAAATAACGCTTGCTTTCAAAATTCCAAGAGAATCTGCACCTCAACACCCCCTCATTCTGCCATTAGAGAAGGTGAACCCAGACTCATCTCATCACTCACCCAAAGTCATCCTGACAGCAGACCCCAGCCAGGGCACGCCCAATGTCACCAGCAAAAGTGAGCCAGGCCACTTACACACACAGCTTCATGTCACCCAACCTTTTCTTTTTAGCAAAATAAAATTGATGCAAAACATTTCAAAAGTGCATAAAGTGAACACCTTCTCTATTCCCATGCCTCTAGCCTCAGAAGTATTATAGCTTCCTGACTTACTCCACATTCATACCCTCATTGTGCCAATGAAAAAACTGAGTCTTGGAAAGGTGGTGCAGTTGGAGGACTGAGCAGGGAGGAACCGGCTGGGGAGCTGAGGTTGCTGCAGAGAATAATCTTAATCAAAAATTATTCTGGAGGTAGGGTGGTCATGAAAACTGGTGGCTTCTAAGACATCAATTTTGGCTATCTTAAAACATTTTACACACGATTTTCTTGTTTATTTTTTTCAGATGCTGCAACATAAAAAGCCCCGCCTTCGAACAGCATTTGAATTTAAATAGCACCAAATATACGCGATAAAATTTACTTTAAAATAAAAAATAAATAGCACCAGATGCACACATCTTAGGGGCATATGATTTTTGGATTTTTTTTTTCCCCCCGTTAGCTTTATTCTCATCCCCAGGGTTTAATGCTTCCAGGGTGCAGAAGGAAAACCTTTCTATCATTACAAAAATGGTTCTGTCATTTTAAGAGCCCACCAGCATTTATTTATATTCTAAAGGGGTTGGCTGCCCCCACTCCCTAACAGGCTCTCTCTTTACTGTATGATTTCTGTTAATTCATGAAAAGTGAAGATATCAAGAGAAGAAAATGATAATAACAGAGGCCACTCATAAAAAGATAGCAGGTAGAATACATGCACCTATTACTGTTTCTACTGCAATCTCACTAAAGCACCAGAAATACATTTTGTTAAGAAGAAATCTACAGAAAAGGAGAGAACAAAAAGGTCAAGGAATGCATGAAGGGAATCATTTGCTTGTGGGGCTTTTACTTTGAAGGGAAAGGGCTCAAATAAATTCAACTGTTTGTAAAGAGAAACTTCAAAGCCTTTAAGAAAGCACCTCCCCTTAATTCAGTTTGTGAGACTGCTCCCCTATTTAAAAGGTAAAAAGATGAAAGAAAGTTAATCCTCCATAAATTCTCCCTGTTGTTACAGCCAGAGTTTCAATACAACACCTTTTTGGTTAGCAATTCTAACAGTAACAGATAGGCAATAGCCAATAATTAGCAGAGCTGCAAATTGCTATTGTTTGATGGGTCTCCAGACATATCTTAACTTCAGCATCTCTATCAAGGCTCAGATAGATTCTCATCTCCTTCCCACAGTGGCTCAGCCTTAGGTTATTCTGCCTTCCCAGGAGCTCTCTCCAGAAGTTATTGTGGAAATAAAAGGATTAAATGCAATCTTTAACACAAATGTAGAAAACCATTTCAGAGCAAAAGCTAAACTTGTCTTTACAAACTTCTGAAAAAATCGTAAGCACTCCTTAAAAGTGCTTGGGTAAGCTACAATGTAGTTGATACTTAGGGTTAGGTGTTTCACCTGCAAAAACAATGGGAACCTTTCTGTATCTTATTTCTAGTTTAGGATAGGCTTCCAAAATCCTAGCCATGTGATTCTTGGCTTATTTGAAATAATTAGATGAAATATCCCCAGATTGGCTGAGGACACTGGCTAAGTATTACCAACGGATGTTATTCTGGGTCTATGAAACCCCGAATGCTATCTATTTCATGGCATTGTGGGTCTGCATATTATTAAGCCCCATGCCTTGGCATAAAGACATGCGTACTTGCCCACATTCAAGGTTGCTGGCCTAATGCGGAAGCAGAAGTTTTTAAGACATTTACCATTCCTCCCACTAGGATGAAAATGCAATACATTCAAGCTTCTTTCCCATGCAAATGATTCTCAAGAACAAATGAGAAGGGGAGAAACGAAGTTACTGTATAATGGATGCAGAGTTTCTGTTTGGGATGATTAAAAAAAAAAATAAAGTGAATAGTGGTGATGACTGTACAACATTATGAATGTAAGCAATGCCCCTGACTCGTACATCTAAAAGTAGTTAAAATTGTAGATTTCTGTTATACATATTTTGTCACAATTTTTAAAATAAATAAACAGAGCTTCACATTTAAAATGTTAAGTAATTCAGGGCTAGGAATAAGCACAAAATAATATGTTTTGGGAGGATCCATTGGCAGTAAAAGATATCAAAAATTTAACGGGAAATCCTCTGACACTGAAATTTCCACTTCTATTCATTTATCCAATGGGTATTATGTAAAAATGCGCACAAAATCCACATGAAGGAGGGTGCTTAAGAGGACATTGTTTGTTGTAGCAAATTATTAAGAAAATGTTGGGAGGAGCTAAATGTCCAGTAACACTCAGATAATAAGTTCTGGTTAAATTTAGTGAACAAATGACCCTCACCTCCTGGCCACCCTCCCCTGCTATCTTTGTTTCCTCTTCTGCCCCTGACTTCACTTTAAATCTAGGCATTCCTCTTCTTCTTTCCAAGTGTCTGTTTTAATTACCATTGGTTCACTCCACAGTTATTTCCTGACACCTCCTGCATTGTCGGGAACCACACTAGGTGCTGCAGATAAAGCCTTTAACAACTTCGACCACATCTCTTATCTCAAAGTCTATAAACTTTGGGGAGAACACAAAGAAGAAAATAGGCAACGATAACATCACATGACAAGTGCTGTGATGTGGGCAGCGCTGCCGCCGGGCACCCTGGGAGGATGCTGCTGGGGCCCCTGAACTACAGCCCGATGCGTCCAGAATGGCTTCCTGGGAGGAAGACGCTTCCTGAGAATGAGAAGAAAGTATCTGAACTACAGCCCGATGCATCTAGGATGCCTTCCTGGAGGAATACGCTTCCTGAGAATAAGAAGAAAGTATCTGAACTACAGCCCGATGTGTCCAGGATGCCTTCCGTGAGGAAGACGCTTCCTGAGAATGAGAAGAAAGTATTAACAGAAGAAATCCAAAGAAAAAAGAATGTTCCAGGCAGGGATAACAGCTGGTATAAAGACTCTGAGGAAAATGAAAACAAAGTATATTTGAGAAACTGGAAGTATTTGAGAGGAAAGGCTGGCAAGGAACACATCTGTGCCCAGGTGACTTCAAACCAGACTCCCCCTCAAAACCATGGACCTCGTTGACCCGCCTCCCCGATGTCTCTCCCTGAATAGGTCCCCAAGTCCTCATGCCCCACACTAAGCCATCTGCATCCCGGTCTCCCCCGGTCCCTGGTTAGTTCTTGATTCCGGTGAGTGACTCTCCCCGTGGCTCACAGTCTCCTGCCCTCCCGCCTCTCACGGTCACTGCCACAGGTCAGGCTCCCCAGGAAGCAGCCTCTGAGATGGATGTTAGTGCACTGGAGCTTTATTCGGGCGTGCCCTTCAATGGGCTCCTGGGGATCGGGGGAGGTCGAGGCAGACCTGGCAGAGTGAAGTTGAGCTGCCACACGGGCCCAGTAGCAGCCTCATCAAAGGCCACAGGAACACGGGGCTACCTGGTCTGTAAGGGTTGCCCTGCTTCAGGTGGTCTCTAGCAGGGCGGTAGGAGGTGGTCTGAAGTGGCCTCCGGTGGGGCGTGCCCTTCCTCAAAGGCTACACACCACAGCAGACACTAAGCCCTTTCCCTTCTACTGCCTCAGTGTTGCTCACATCAATCTCCTCTCTCCTGCTCTCTTTCTACCTTCCAAACCTCTGGCAAGGCCCCCTCCCCGGTGTCATCGTCTCTCCCTGGTGTTCCCAAACCCCCCTTCACACTCCAGAGTAATCTTTCCAAAACCCAAATCTGATTGTCATTCCTCCGCTCAAAAACCTTTCATAGTTTCTCAACATACTCAGGATCGTCTGAACTCCCCAACATACTCCTCAGCGCTGATCTCTCCTCTGACCTTGACCCAGCCTTGCCCAGGCCAGGTCTGTCTCCATCCGGCTCTTCAATCCAGAGACCTCGCCCCTTCCAGAGGCTTCCGCTCTGCCCAGAGCACCGTCTGCTCTTGGCCTGGCTAATTCTAACTTACCTTTCAAGTCCCACCTGAAAAATCACTTTTTCCAAAACCAGATTTCTATCAGATGCCTGACTACATCATTATGGAGTGTATTCCGGCTTCCTGTGTCTTTATCCTTCACTGTACGATCAGCTTGTCAGGGCAAGAGACTCTACCAACCTCGTTAATATCGACAAGCCAGCCAGAAGCCTAGCCCTGGGATTGGAGGTCAGGATATGCGTGAGGGCTGGCCTGAAAACACGCTCGGGACACATTGCTCAGTGACAAAGGCAGTTTCCCAGACAGTTATGGTATTATCCCACCTGGCAAAGGAAAGGAAAATCTTTTTTTTTTTTAAGACAGAATTTTACTCTTGTTGCCCAGGCTGGAGTGCAATGGTCCGATTTCGGCTCACGGTAACCTCTGCTTCCTGGGTTCAAGTGATTCTCCTGCCTCAGCCCACCAAGTAGCTGAGATTACAGGCATATGCCACCAAGCTCGGCTGATTTCGTATTTTTAGTAGAGACAGGGTTTCACCATGTTGGCCAGGCTGGTTTCAAACCCCTGACTTCAGGTGATCCACCTGCCTTGGCCTCCCAAAGTGCTGTGATTGATTACAGGCGTGAGTCATTGCACCCAGCCAGGGAAACATTTTCAAACAACAAATAACCACCGTGATAACTGAAATTGTCACAGGCACACAGTCAACCTACTTAGTAAAGCAGTGAGGTTATCAGTCTTTTCTTGGTTTTGTTTTTTCTGTACTTTCTGAAATGGGTGGGGGGGCAGGGGACTGGTCACTTTTTTTGCTTTAATAGTCATAAAAAACAAAGAAGATATTTATAGAAAAGTAACTTAGGAAATTCAAAATTTTAAGCTATAAAAATCTATTATTTCAGAATCCATAAACTTTGCCAAGAACAGACTTCTGAATTAATGTGTGAAATCTACAAAAATAATGGAATTTACTTAACTCTTGACTCTTGAGTTTAAGGATTGGGATCCTCTAAGTTCACTGCCACATTCTGCTTCCATTAAAAAGAAAAATATTGCAGCTCCCCTAGAAACAGGCTTTGTTTTTCAATGCTGGTGTTATCTTCACTCAATTTTTCCTCTTTTCATTAAATTTGTGTATTTTGGAAGTACTATCTGAAAGCACTTCACCCTCAAGTTATTTTTCTGGCATTAATGGACTCTTTCCCGCAATATTCTAGACAAGCAATGCAAGACCAAGCACACCACCCACTTTCTCACTGTGCTGAACCTATGGTTAGGTCTATCAGGTTGATCAGGATGAGACAATCATATACTTAGTATATTTAGCCTACATGTGCTCTTATTCAATGCCATTGTCTTAATTTCAAGAACAGCGTGGTTTCATCAGTTACGCGCGAAAACTGCCTTACAGCACATAGATGATTTCTCTTTTTCTAGATCCTCTCAGAAATCTCTGCTTCCTGATTTCTCATCTCCCACCCCCCCCTTCCCACCTCCCACCCACTGATGGAGAACGGCAGCTTTTTAGGGCAGCTACTTTTGAAGGTGGGCCCTGTGACCTCCAGTTGGCTAAAAAGGTTAACGGAATACCCACTAGCACCATCAACAGTAACTTCGCTTCAGTTTATCTTGGCACCTAGATGAGAATGGTCTTCGCAAAACTGGAGCAGAAACACAGCTAGGTTTTGGAAAGGGGGAGGGGGTGTGTAGGAAAACAGCAAAGGAAAGGGTCTCTGAAAGATGGGCAGAGGGGACCAGCCTCTAGAAAGTGACCAAACACGAGGTTTGAAAGGGGCAGCAGCAGGGCAGCAACGCCGATGGGAAACATCTCCCTGGTAACTTTCCCAGGCTTCTTTTCCAGGCTGTTTGCCATCACATGGCTCTGGAGCAGCTCTGTGGACCCTGTTGTCTCTCTCTTGCTGGGAGAGGAGAGACAGGACTGGGCACTGAGGGGGAGCAGCTTCCATGCGTTCATCACCTCAGTAACCATAATAGCATCCCTGCGAGGTGGGGTGGGCATTGTATCCCCTCTTACAAACAGCAGCAGAGACTCACAGAGGCTCACGGTGAGTCCAGGGTGTTGAAGCTCCTTGGAGCCCAAAAGAAAGGGCTAGACCTTCAACCTCATTTTTTCTCCAACTCTCCTCATTCTCTCCAAGATCCCATCCAATCCCAGGCTGCAAACACCATCAGGCCTAACTCTGGACTCAACCGCTATCCTCACTGCCCACCTCCACCTCCACACAGGGGTCTGGTGTGCTCCCCTGGCCGAAAGCAAACCCTCCCAGAGGGTTTCTACTCTCAGAAACAGCAGTCCCATTCTTCTAGAGAACAGGCCAGGAATCTCGCAGGCATCTTCGATCCCTCTTTATCTCACGCCCCATCTCGGATCCATGGAAAAGATCCAACTACATCCCTGCCTCTACTGCCCTACCCTGCCCTACCCTGCCCTGCAGACCTCACCCATCTGTTGTAGCTGTTCTCCTGCCTCTGCCTGGCTCTTCCCATTGACCCAAGTGCTCCCCCCTCACTCAGCAAAAGCAAAGATCCTTCTGTGGCTCTGGAAGAGCCTTCACACCCATTTGGGCCCCACTTTCTAACCCCATGCCCACACTCTAGTCTCACCAGCCTCCCTGCTGTTCTTCACCTGCAGCAGGGATACTGGGGACTCTTGCCCCAATCTTTACTCTGCCCCTCTGCCGGGTGCTCTTCCACCAGACATGCCCTCACCTCCCAGTCTTGGCTGGAAGGGCTCTCAGTGAGACTTCCCTGAAAATCCCATTGATGCTGCTCGCTAGCTCTCTGCCCCTTGGTAGCTTTATTTCCTTACTTTTTAAGGTTGAATGATGTTCCGTTGTATGTGTATATCGTATGTGGTTTACCCATCCATCCATGCATAGACACTTGGGTTGTTTCTGCCTTTTGGCTATTGTGAATAATGATGCTATGAACATGGGGGTCCACGTATCTATTTCATAGTTTCAGTTTCTTGGTGTCATATACCCAGAAGTGGAATTACTGGATCAAACGCTGTCTTAGTCCATTTTGGCTACCATAACACAGTATCATAGACTGGGTGGCTTAAACAACAGGGTGTGGTGCTGGCGCACTCCTGCTTTGCGCACTCCTCCTGCTTTGGGCACTCCTCCGGCTTTGTGCACTCCTCCTAGTTTGCGCACTCCTCCTGCTTTGCGCACTCCTCCTGCTTTGCGCACTCCTCCAGGTTTGCGCACCCCTCCTGCTTTGCGCACCCCTCCTGCTTTGCGCACTCCTCCTGCTTTACGCACTCCTCCCCGGTTTGCGCACCCCTCCCGCTTTGCGCACCCCTCCCGGTTTGCGCACTCCTCCTGGTTTGCGCACTGCTGCTTTTTTTTTTTCTGAGATGGAGTCTTACTGTCACCCAGGCTGGAGTGCAATGGCACAATCTTGGTTCACTGCAACCTCCGCCTCCTGGGTTCAAGAAATTCTCCTGCCTCATCCTCCCAAGTAGCTGAGATTACAGGCACCCACCACCACACCTGGCTAATTTTTGTATTTTTAGTACAGATGGGGCTTCACCATGTTGGCCAGGCTGGTCTCTAACTCTTGACCTCAGGTGATTCACTCCCCCTTGGCCTCCCAAAGTGCTGGGATTACAGGCATGAGCCACAGTGCTGCCTTCTTATTGTGTTCTCATGGGGTGGAATTGTCGGGGGAGGGGGGAGAAGAGCATAATTTCTCTCATATCTCTTCTTATAAGGGCACTAATCCTATTCATGAGAGCTCCACCTTCATGACCTCATTACCTTCCAAAAGCCCCATCCCCCACAGGCCATCACACTGAGGATCTGGATCTCAGCATCAGAAACTGCAGGGACACCAGCATACAGTCCATGGCACACAGTAATTCTACTTCATTTTTTGAGGAACCACCACACTGCCCTGTGACTCAGAGGCAGGTTGGGGACTCAACAAACCACATTCCACAGACTCCCTCACCAGCTGAAGCATCATCATTTCCCCACCAACTGCTAGGTAAGAAGAGAGCCAAAGGGACTTTCTGTTTCTAGCTCTTAATGCCTAGCAGTGAGGGGAAGCTATGACTCCAATCCTCTCGGCACTCCCAGAAGCAGCTTCTCCATGCTCCCAGAAGCAGACCCTCAGAGGCCAAGCACTAGCCCCCCAGCATCTGCCTCAAAGGCCGTTGGGTCAGCCACAAGGGACCCTTCCTCTGAGTTCCAAAGTTCTGACACCACCACCTCTTCCCTGTAACTGATTTCCTGGATTAAATACCCCTAGTTGAAATACCTGGCATGGCTTCTGTTTCTAACCAGCAGAGCAACATAGTATTTATTCTTTAAGCTCTAGAGACATGTTTGCCATTTGAGCCCAAATAGTCTAAATGTGAAAATGCTCACATAGCCTGTAGAATAAGGTTGTCATCTTTGCAGCCTCCCTTTCTGTTTCCAAAGTTTGCTTGTTTTGGTTTTGTTTCATTTTGTTTTGTTTTGAGAGGAGGTCTCGCCCTGTCTCCAGGCTGGAGTGCAGTGGCATGATGTCAGCTCACTGCAACCTCCACCTCCCAGGTTCAAGCGATTCTTCTGCCTCAGCTCCCAAGTAGCTGGGACTACAGGTGGGCATCACCACACCCAGTTAATTTTTGTATCTTTAGTGGAGATGGGGTTTCACCATGTTGGCCAGAATGGTCTTGATCTCTTGACCTCATGATCTGCCCGCCTCAGCCTCCTTACAGATGTGAGCCACTGCCAGCGGCCCAAAGTCTGCTTGTTTAATAGAAGATTCCTCTCTGTTGTTATTTAAAACCAATCCATTTTTTCAAAGACTTCACTACTATTTGTCTTCCAAAGGAAAAACACACGTTTCCTTTTGTGCACAGAAACAAAGAGAAAGGAAAGGAGGAAATAAAAAGAAAATAAGAGACACTGGGTATGTGTATGAGAGAGGGAGAGAAGCAATTCTATCTTCCAGGAGAGGTACTGAATTCGAAAACAAAGAGAAGTCAGTTCCGCCACTCCTCCAGCCTTGACCTTGACAAATCTCTACCCTTTGGGGTCCCAGTTTTCTCATCTCTAAAACTAAGAACTAAAAAGGTTTTTGAGATTCTTTCAGGCTATAAAAGGCTACCATTTCACGGAAACTGAAGACAATGAAACTACAGAAACTATTGTAAAAATTATGTATACCAAAGAATTGAATTAAACTTGAGTAGTTCCATTCTGAAATCTTCACTGCTTCTCCCCAGACATCAATTGCTGTGATTTAGAAATTCAGACTTCAGCTTGCAGCCCTGAGGGGAGAAATGTGCCCCTGCCTCTGCCTCCTACTGTAAACAACAACACAACTACTCAATGTATAATGCATTTAGACTACTCAGAGTAGAAAGCAACACTGGACAAGAGGAAGAAGAGGGTGGTTGCCCTAAAGGAAAGGAAACTACTCAAAATGAGCCCCCTTGACCTTGGCTTTCAGCCTGGGGGGACTTGCCCTCTGGTCTGCAGCACAGGGAGGTGAAGCCGAGCAGAGAGCTCCGGTCTCTGTACGGCTTGAGGTCGATTGCGGTGTTCAGGGCAGCTGAAGCCGCTGGAATGATGAGGAAGAGGACTGGGGGAGAAGAAGGTCGTGGAAGTCTACGTGGGCATTCCGCAACAAAAGGCTGAACTGCACATGTAGAGAGCAAATTCTAGAGGCCCTGCAGAGAGGAGCCGCTAAAGGCTAAGAGCTCCACGCAAGCCCCGAAGGCCAATCAGGTAGGAAGAGGTCAGTTTCATGCGCAGTCCGAGTGCAGAGGCTGCTGCCCATGGCAGGTGTCCAACTCAGACCCCAGGAAGATCGTGCCTTCCAGGTAAAGAACACATCCTAGAATAAGGGTCAGAACCCAGGGCTAAGCACAAAACAGGAATACACCCACTGATAGGACTGAGAAAACCCACTTAGAATTTAACTGCTGGCTAGGACAAAACTCAACACCCTTTCAAAGAAGGCAACAGAATGTACACACCTCAACATCTCATGCTTAAGCACAGCATACTATAAAAAGTTACTGGATGTGCTGAAAGCAGGAAAACGTGACCTATAATCTAGAAATTCTATATGATCCACATGTGTATCTAAAAAAAAAGATGCACATGTGGATCATATAGAATTTCTCATAAAAAAAAAAAGCCGGTGTGCCTCCTGATCTAGAAACAATTTGTAATCACCTACTAAATACTAATATGTATATAAAATTATATATAGTAAATGCTGTATGTTACCGATTACAATTTCAAAGAGATGTTAAAAGATTCTAACTCTACAATCAATTATGAATTTGAAACTAATTGTATGTTATTTAGAAAGTAGTAACTTTGATATAAATGTCAGTTTTTAATCCTCTAGGTTTTTTTCTCCGTCTCCCTAGACAACTTGTTTGCTAAGACTTCTAAATGAGAGGCATGATCATAAAACTTACTTTGTGAACTGTGCAAGTCGACATCATTTTGTGGTGAAATAGGTCTGCTGTCTGGATGGCTATGTAACTTGTGGAGCAGGCCTCAGGATGAGGTGCCAGAGGCATGAACCATGGGAAAGCCAGGAGTTTTGGGACATAGAATCGGAAGGTTCCAGGGATGATGATGCCACTGGGCAAGGACAAAGATCCCCGGAGCTGAGTCCTCACTGCCAGGATGCACCACCCTGCTCCTTTCCCACCTGGGAGCCACCTGCCCCCGCTGACCCCATCTTCCACCCACCTCCACAGGGACATTACCTGCCATTCTCCAAAACAAGAATAATTTACTGAAGTGATGGTTTGAAGAATAATTGACTTCAACTCTCACTACCACAGACCTTTTTTTTTCCATATGTATTATCTACCTCTGTGTTAGTATTCTCAATTTCACAATCAATTTTTTTTTTTTTTTTTTTGAGATGGAGTTTCATTCTTGTCACCCAGGCTGGAGTACAATAGCACGATCTGGCTCACTGCAACCTCCGCCTCCTGGGCTCAAGCGATTCTCCTGCCTCAGCCTCCCAAGTAGCCGGGTTTAAGTCATGAGTCACCACACCTGGCTAACTTTTGTATACTTTTTACCAGAGATGGAGGTTCAGCATGTTTGCCAGGCTGGTCTCGAACTCCTGACCTCAAGTGATCGGCCCAACCCGGCCTCCCAAAGTGCTGGGAGTATAGGCGTGAGCCATCTTGCCTGGCCCACAATCAACTTTTTACAGAAGAGAAGGAAACTGTTAAAATTAAGAGAAGGGGCCAGGTAAAGTGGCTCTCATGCCTGTAATCCCTGCACTTTGGAAGGCTAAAGTAGGAGGATTGCTTAGGCCAGGAGTTGGAGGCTACAGTGAGCTATGATCATACCACTGCACTCCAGCAAGCCCCTGTCTCTTAAAAAGAAAAAAACAGGACAGAAAAGGATCATGATTTTAGCAATAAGTAAGAGGAAATAGATTGTTGATAAACTAAATGGAACCTAATTAATAAAAATAAGGAAAACCCTCTTGTAAACTACAAGTGAACTTAAATGGCATTTCTGGACTTAGTGAAAATTATAAAGGAATGGAATAAAAATATGATCAAAAGATCAAAATTCAGTGAGAATTCAAGAGAAAAAAAGAAACCAGGAGGCGTGCGGTGGCTCATGCCTGTAATCCCAGCACATTGGGAGTCTGAAAGGGGCAAATCACCTGAGGTCAGGAGTTCGAGACCAGCCTAGCCAACATGGCCAAACCCCATCTCTACTAACAATACAAAAATTAGCCGGGCGTGGTGGTGCATGCCTGTAATCCCAGCTACTCGGGAGGCTGAGGCAGGAGAATTGCTTGAACCCGGGAGGCGGAGGTTGCAATGAGCAAAGATGGTACCACTGTACTCTAGCCTGGGTGACAGAGGGAGACAGAAAGAAAGAGAGAAAGAGAGGGAGAGAGAGAGAGAAAAGAAGTAAATGGAGCTTAAAGATACTAAATATCCTGAATAATTTGAACAGAGAAAATGATCATTAAAAACTCTCAAAATGGCCAACATTTACGGTGACCCAAAAATATCTTATATTCTATGATAAAATAACCAGGAAAAGGAAAGGGATAAAATACAAAAAAGGTAGATCTAATTGGTGAATCTAGAAAAACACAATACTAATAAAGTTGTCAAGTATATTCTTCACAAGATCTTGCTTATGATCTTTGTATGAGTCAAACTAAGATCTGACTTATAAACTAAGGATATATGAATCAAAAATTTTATATTATTATATACTATATATTATACATTATTATATATAATATATTATTATATAGTAGTCTTACTAAACATTTGAAAATAGTTCAATTGGCCAGGCACAGTGGCTCGTGCCTGTAATCCCAGCACTTTGGGAGGCTGAGGAGTGCAGATCACATGGTCAGGAGTTTGAGACCAGCCTGGCCAACATGGCGAAACCCCGTCTCTACTAAAAAAACAAAAATTAGCCCGGTGTGGTAGTGTGCGCCTGTAGTTCGAGCTACTTGGGAGGCTGAGGCAGGAGAATCACTTGAACCCGGGAGGCGGAGGTTGCGCCAGTGCACTCCAGCAGCCTGGGCGACAGAGCGAGACTTCATCTCAAAAAAAACCACAAAACAAAAAACCACCCAAGACCCGGCAGCTTAAAAAATACCCATTTATGTATTTGCTCACGATTCTGCGACATGGCCTGGGCTCAGTGTTGCTTCTTCAGGTCTTGCCAGTGGCCACACCACTCGGATGCGTTCAGCGCGGATGCCTTGTCTCTGCTGAGCTGGCGTCGGGGCTCAGCAGAGACAAGGAACAGCAGAACTTCTCCTTACAGTCTCAAGCCCTCTCCCTCTGCATGTGGCCTCTCTATATGGTCTCTCCAGTGGCCAGACTGCTTCCATGGGGACTCAGGACTTCCAAGAACACAGGGACGATTGTCAGCCTTCCTCAGCCCTGGTGGTCCCAGACCATGACTTCCACTGCTTTTTGCTCAAAGCAATCACAGGGCAGCCCAGATTCAAGGTGATGAGAAAGAGACATTACCTCTTGACAAGGACAGACCAGGCCACCCTGCAAAGAGCCTGTGGGGTAGGAGGCATTGCTGCAGCGTCTCTAGGAATGTTTTCTACCATGGCTGCTATGTGATTTGTGGAAAAGCCTGAAAAACAAATGAGATATGTCCCAGGGCAGCAGGGATCACGTTTAATCCACCTAAAAGGAAACTTCATGACAACAGGCATCTTACAAGAAAGACGTATTTCACCTCAAGGAAATGAAAAACAGTTTCTGCCTTATTGTGCAGTTGAGAGATAAAATACACAAAAGAGGGACTGTAAAGGTATTAGTTCACCCAACAAATATTTTTGAATGTGTAATGAGCTAGTCTTTTACCCCCCAGCTATAGTGTAACTTTTTGTAAGACCGCTTTCAGGCCAACACTTACACTTCAGAAGCCTTGAGCATGTAGCAATACCAAAGCAGCTGTCTCTTTTGTGGAGACTGCGAGTTGTTAGGAGCTAAGCCAAGCATGGTCTCTCTCAGAACCCGGCAAAAGCTCCCCCATTGGTCATTGTACAGGAGAGAAAACTAGTGCTTGGAGGGGCTAAATACTCTCAAAGTAACGCTGACTCCTGAAATACTAGTTAATAGATTGACTGAAGGAGACTTAGTTACTGAGAACATCAGAACATATTTTAGAAATATTTGGTTTATATACGTATTTTTAATTTCCCATTTTACCCAGACAAGGCTCCCCGGACTTGGAGTAATTCCTCTCTAAGATGTGACGTTGTGGTCAGTCTTCCTAATGCCCAGCGTCTTTACGCAGGAAGACGGGAAAGCGTTCCCGAAGGATCTGCACACACCTGCAGGATGCCATCACTCTGCCACAGACAGCCTCATAGTTCAAGCCAGTGAAAACTTCTACATGGCAACTCCCAACACTACTTAAGTCTGGATGGAAAAACACCCAGCTTTTCTCAAATAAGCGTGGGTTGTCTCGTGCCCAAATTGGAAAATGCTGTTTCTCCCTTTTCCTGCCTTTGCCTCCCACAGGGCTACACATGGATCTCTGAGGATCAGGCTTTCCCTCCCGGAGGGTGGGCTGCTCCCTCACACATTCAGGAAGAGGAAGAGGTGGACAGAAAGTGGAGGCGGCCGCAGAACAGGGGGCCTACAGGCTGGAGCCAGTGTGAGCCGAAGCCAGAGGTCCCCTGGGGGGTAGTGAGCAGGGAAAAGAATGGAGGGGCCGAGCAGATAAGAATCTTGCATTCTCCCTCCTTTTCCTTGTTCCTCGGCCCTGCCTATGAGGCTCGCCTACCCTGGGCCTTTTAACTGTCAGGGAGCCAGTGCCAAGCGCTGGGCCAAGTCATCGCCAATGACATGTGAGTTGTGTGTGTTCCAAATTGGCCTTCCTGCCTTTCTGCAAGAAAAACAAACTGGAGTTGGACCCCAACAAACATGACAGGAAAAATAACAACCCTTGTTGAGGGCTGATACTGAAAGCGGCTGGTCTCCCCACCCACAAGCCAGCCCCTGCTGAGGGCAGGACCAGGTCCTCCTCTGACGTGGGGTCCTCCATGGTGACATACTGTCCAGGGCAACCAGGTCATTCCTTCTGAGATCGCCTGGGAAAGCCCCCTTGGCAGGCCCTTTCTTGGTCCCACAATGACACCACAAGGTAACAAAGCTATTTTATGGAGTGGTAAGTCTGTGGCTTCAGGTAACGTCCTGATTAAGCATCAGAGCTACATTCACTCACAGCAGTATCTAACTTTAGAGTTTCTACTTTCATGTTTTAGCTATTTTAGAAAAATGAGAGCTCAGAATGAACGCTGTTGTTGGGTTTGCTTCCTAGGTAATATACTAAAAGTCTTTAATGAAAACCACTGGCATATATAATAAAACAATAACATGCAATATTATCATTATTATTTCAAATAATGTTTCTCGTCAATTTGAAAGCCTTCCATAAGCTAGACTCTGTCCTCTTTTTCACTAGTATTTTTTATATGGTACACAAACAATGCTGTTCAATTAAATAGTGGGATGAACTAAACTGAAATAACATTTTCTAGGCTACAAGAATCAATACTTATAGAGACCCAAACAAACTGTAAGTAGAAACTCCAAAAGATATTTCTACAGTTGTGTTCAGGGCAGTATTATTCACAGCAGCCAAAAGAAAGAAGGGACTTAAGCGACTGGCCATTGACAGATGAATGGAGAAACAAAATGTGATATGTACATGCAACGGACTATCACCCAGCCCTAAAAAGGAAAGGGATTCTGACACATGCTACAACAGGGATAAACCTCAAAGACAGCACGCTAGGTGAAACGTGCCAGTCACAGAAGGACACAGAAATGTTCTATGAGTCCACTTACATGAGGTACCTAGAGTCACATCCACGGAGACAGGAAGTAGAATGGTGGTTATCAGTGACTGGGGAAAGGAGAGAATGGGGAGTTATTGTTTGATGGTTACAGTTTCAGTTTGGGAAGATGATCACTTTCTGGAAATGCAGGGTGGTGATGGTCACATACAACGTGAATGTACGTAAGGCCACTGAACTGTATACTTAAAAATGGTTAGGGTGGGGCGGGGCGCGGTGGCTCACGCCTGTAATCCCAGAACTTTGGGAGGCCGAGGCAGGCGGATCACAAGGTTAGGAGTTCGAGACCAGCCTAACCAACATGGTGAAACCTCGTCTCTACTAAAAATACAAAAATAAGCCAGGCATGGTGGTGAGTGCCTGTAATCCCAGCTGCTGGGGAGGCTGAGGCAGAAGAATTGCTTGAACTCAGGAGGCAGAGGTTGCAGTGTGAGCCGGGATCACACCACTGCACTCCAGCCTGAGCAATAGAGTGAGACTTTGTTTCAAAAAAATAAAAACAAAACCAAAACAAAAAAAAATGGTTAAGGTGGTAAATTTTATGTGTATCTTACCTTAATTTTTTTTAAAAAGAATCAATATTGAGGCATTTGATAGATCTGTATTCAGTCCTGGCTGAAGGAGAGAAAACACTAAATAATGCTTGTTAAAGCAAACTAAATATGGCCTGAGAAGGACTCTGTAGTTCTATATTTCTGTCCTTGTGGATGAACTGTAACCTAGCTTAATAGTCTAAAATTGAAAACCTAACTTAATAGTATGTACCCGTAACAGTAGCTGAGTCTTGTCCAATCTCATCGGCCATCCTTCAACCACTTAGACTGCTGAGTGCTCAAACTGCCCTCAAATAAGGCAAACGCGGAGCTGTAACCAATCTCACCGTTTCTGTACCTCACTTCAGATGACTGTAAGTCACTTTAAATTTTTTGTCTATAAATTTGTTCTGACCACAAGGCACTCCTGGAGTATACCTGAATCTGCTGTGATTCTGGGAGCTGCCCGATTCACGAATCATTCATTACTCAATTAAATTCCTTTTTTCTTTTCTTTTCTTTTCCTTTTTTTTTGAGATGGAATCACTCTGTTGCCTAAGCTGGAGTACAGTGGCAGGATGTCGGCCACTACAACCTCTGCCACCTGGGTTCAAGTGATTCTCCTGCCTCAGCTTTAAATTTAATTCGGCTGAAGTTTTTCTTTTATCGTGCTGAAACCTCTCCAGTGTACACCTGGTCCAGGAGGACTCAGCTAACAGCATAACGCCATCCTCGGACCCGAGCTTTACAGTGAGACCTAGGACAATTGCATTAGGAATTTTGCAGATCCATTTTTCTGAAGATTTTAGAGCATTTCTAAGAGGCTGGTTGCACAGGCTGAGGACAGACCGGGCCACTAACTCTTAAGCCTGAGCCTGCCTATGTTGCACTAATAAACTTTTCAGAAAGAAATGAATATGTTTTGACTTGTGCGTTTCAGATCTTGAAAAGTTCTTCTAAACAAAGACGATTTCACTCCCACAACTCTTTTATTATCATTATTTGTTTATTTATTTGTTGAGACAGGGTCTCACTCGGTTGCCCAGGATGGAGTGCTGTGGCACGAACCGCTCACTACAGCCTTGACCTCCTGGGCTCAAGCAGTCCTCCCACCTCAGCCTCCCAAGTCGCTGGGACCACAGGCATACCTCTACGCCCAGCTAATTTTTCAATTCTATAGTGAAGGAGTCTCACCAAGTTGCCCAGGCTGGTCTCAAACTCCTGGACTCAAGTGATCCTGCCACCTCTGCCTCCAAAGTGCTGAGATTACACGCGTGAGCCCCTGCGCCCAGTCAGATTTTTTTCCTATCTTTCAGTGTCTTTTTGTTAAAACTTTCATTTTATAAAGCTCCATTCAACTCTGACTTTACAGTAGTCTGCTTCTCAGAAGCTTTACCAGATGATATGGGCTCCCTGCTTGAGGTGATGGACTGCTCTTCAGCCCTGTGTAGGAGGAATGTTTTAAATTATTCCTAGCCCTTTATAGCATAAAACTCTCATGCATTTCCCCCCCAAGTATACTGAAGGCTTTTAATTAATTAAAAACAATGTTCATAGCAATAATCAAATACTTAAAGAAACCAAAATTTTTCATAAGAATCTATCATCAAAGTTATGCTTTGCCAAAGTTGATACTGTAAGGATTTTTATTTATGAATACCATAAATTGCTTCAATTCTGTTCCATTTCCAAGTTTCTAAGCATTTATCAAGCTGCACCTTCGTAGAAAATAATAAATTTTAAAGATGATATGGGGAAATTGGAAACTTGTGCATTGCTGATGAGAATATAAAATGGTGAAGCTCCTGTGAAGAGCAGTAAGGTGATTCTTCAAAAAGTTAAACAAAAAATTACCATATGATCTAGCAATTTCACTTGTAGGTATATACCCAAAAGAACTGAAAGTAAGGACTCTGGACTGGGTGTGGTGACTCACGTCTATAATCCCAGCACTTTGGGAGGCCAAGGTGGGTAGATCACCTGAGGTCAGGAGTTCAAGACCAGCCTGACCAATATGTTGAAACCCCATCTCTATTAAAAATACAAAAACTAGCTGGGTGTGGTAGCACACATCGTAACCCCAGCGGCTCAGGAGGCTGAGGCAGGAGAATCGCTTGAACCCAGGAGGCAGAGATTGCAGTGAGCTGAGATAGCACCACTGCACTCCAGCCTGGGTGAGATGAGTGATACTCTGTCTCAAAAAAAAAAAAAAGAGACAGTAGGAACTCCAAAAGATTATTTGCCCACCAATGTTCACAGCAGCATTAGTCACACAGCCAAAAGGTAGAAGCAACCCAAGTGTCCATTGATAGATGAACGGATAAAGGAAACGTGAGGAAGACCTACAATGGACTATTATTCAGCATTAAAAAGGAAAGGAATTCTGACGCACACTATAATATGTTTGAAACATGAGGATAACATGCTGAGTGAAATAAGCCAGACACAAAAAAGTCAAATTGTTGAAACCGATTCCACTTATATGAGGTACCTAGAGTAGTCAAATTCACAGGGACAGAAAGCAGAGTGGTGGTTGCCAGGGCCTGGGGGTATGGGGGGAATGGAGAGTTCATGTTTAATGGGTACTGAGTTTCAGTTTGGGAAGAAGATCATATTGTGGAGATGGATGGTGGTGATGGCTTCACAACAATGTGAACAAACTTAATGCTTCTTTAAAAACTGCTAAGACGGAGGGGGATTGGGGAGGGATAGCATTAGGAGAAATACCTAACGTAGATGACGGGGTGATGGATACAGCAAACCACCACCATGGCACTTGTATACCTGTGTAACAAACCTGCACGATCTGCACGTGTACCCCAGAACTTAAAGTATAATTTAAAAAATTGCTAAAACAGTACATTTCATGTAATGTATATTTTATAATAGAAAAAGATAAAGTTAAAAAAATAAAACTATATATACCAGCCTAGATGACTATAATAATGCCGTCCTAATGAGAGTGGTGTAAGAATTAATAATGTAATAATACATGTATAGCCCTTGGAGCCGTGCCTGATGCTAGAGTTAATACATAAAAAAATAGTCATCACCATTATCATCATTATTATTCTTAATATTATTATGTCCTATCAACGTGTTTGATCCTATAGGTTTACTATTTTAAAAAAAAATTCCTGGTGTAATGAAAAGTGATCTCAATAGGTGGCTCCCTCTAGCACTTTTACCTTTCTCAAGGGGAATGTGATTGCAGCCTTTTCCAAAGCAGGCCCTGCCCTGGTTAGAGGACAGACTCCACGGTTTTTCAAAGCCCTGCAAACCTTGAACTGAAGGGACCCCAAACCAGAGCAAGTTCTTCATCAATTCTTAGTCTACCCCACACATCTGGAGCTATGCCAACTATTTCTTAAGGCTCATTAAGAGTAACTCATTTTGCGGCCAGGCGCAATGGTTCACACCTGTAATCTCAACACTTTGGGAGGCCAAGGTGGGTGGATCACCTGAGGTCAGGAGTTCGAGACCAGCCTGGCCAGTATGGAGAAACCCCATCTGTACTAAAAATACAAAAATTAGCTGGGTGTGGTGGTGGGCACCTGTAATCCCAGCTACTCGGGAGACTGAGGCAGGAAAATCCCTTGAACCTGGGAGGTGGAGGTTGCAGTGAGCTGAAATTGTGCCACTGCACTCCAGCCTGGGCAACAGAGTGAGACTGTGTCTCAATAATAATAATAATAATAACAACGACTTTAAAAGATAACAAAATGCAAGTTAAAATAATAAGTTATTCTTAATCTCTAAAACATTATTCAGTACCTCCAGATAAATGATTTTTAGCACTCATCTATTCTTCAATCTTAAGGAAAATTCAGTGGAGGGAGTGTTAGCTCCATTTTCTGGTGAGGAAACTAAACCTGGGAGAGTAAGCATTTTGTGCAGTAGTTTACAGCATGTTCCGTACAAAACAGAGAACACTCCAGCCCTCTGACTCATGGTTGTACTAGTTACAACACACACTACAAAAACTGGAAATAAATCTACTTTATAATATCAAAGCTAAAGGAACTGCAGACATTGATTTGTCAAACCAAAATGAAGTGACTATAAAATTGGAGACCCTAGACTTAGGTGAGTTCAGAGAATTATACACCCTGTGGGGCCCCAGTCTGAGAAGCCTGTGAATTCTACTCATTGACATGGATGAGTCAAAAGTCCAGTTGTTTGTCTAAAAAACTGGGCAAACCTGCAGACTGGGGAAATAAACACACTTCAGAAGAACTGTTCCTAAGATAACTCCATCCAACTTCAGAGAAACACATCTAACTTCAAATTTGAAGACCCCAGATGTAGAATCCCCATGCTGAAAATGTGATGAAATGGGACCCCCAGGAACATGCAGTCCTGGGGGAGGAGTCAACAGGTAAGCTGGTACCAGGTGAGCCCTGGAATGGGGGAGCCAGGCAGACAGCCAGAGGCCTTATCCAGAGTGAATCTCCAACGCCCCAATTAAATGTACCTTTGCAACGATCAACTCAACTTGCCTAAGAATTCCAGTACTGCCATGAAGAGCTACCAATAAATCTCTTCAATAGTGTAGATTTTAAAGAATAAAACAAAGAGTACCAGAGATAAAGAAAAAATACAGTCTTTTGTTTTGTTTTGTTTTTGTTTTGAGACAGAGTCTCGCTCTGTCGCCCAGGCTGGAGTGCAATGGCGCAATCTCGGCTCACTGCAATGTCCACCTCCCGGGTTCAAGTGATTCTCCTGCCTCAGTCTCCCAGTAGCTGGGATTACAGGCACGCACCACCATGCCCAGGTAATTATTTTTTCTTTTTCGTATTTTTAGTAGAGACGGGGTTTCACCATGTTGCCCAGGCTGGTCTCAAACTCCTGAGCTCAGGCAATCCACCTGCCTCGGTCTCCCAAAGTGCTAGGATTACAGATGTGAGCCACCACTCCCAGCCACAAAGTCAAAATATTATTCCTGGCCAGATAAGAAAATATGCGTCAATACAGAAATTCACTGAGTGCTTCACCCAGGGAAAAGTCAGGGGTTGAAGGCAGTGGCAGTGTACATATGGCGCTGATGTGAGCTAAGGAATGAAAACTAGCAACCTGGATAGGATGGAGTCCACCAGTCTCTGTAAACTTTTGGCTAAAAAGTACAATTGTTCTTCGGCCAAGAAAAAGTCTTCAGTTCAGCCCAGTTAGGAGCTGATGTACAAGGGTTACGCAAAGCGCTTTCTGCTATATCAGCATCTGTTAGCTAGAATCTGTTTTCATGAAACACAGTATTCAGTTTTTGTATCTCCTGAGTAAACGCTGATATAAATGAAAAAAATTCCCTTATACGTAGATTATAGCAAGCACATGCAGTGCATGATGGCGTCAGAGTGGATATTTCCTTGCAAGAGCCATCAGTAAAGACATAGTGGGAATCTGAATGTGGTTTGGATGGTATATGCAAGAGAGGATAAATTATGGAAATGGAAATGTTTGGTTGACAAAATAGGTCACAATACAGTGTGTATCGTGTGGTGTCGTTTTGATAATAATAACAATGCACCTATATGTATATGAAGAAAAATATCCAAAAGGATATGCACACATGGCCAGGCACGGTGGCTCACGCCTGTAATCCCAGCACTTTGGGAGGCCAAAGTGGGTGGATCACCTGAGGTCAGGAGTTCGAGACCAACCTGACCAACATGGAGAAACCCCGTCTCTACCAAAAATACAAAATCATCCAGTCGTGTGGCACATGCCTGTAATCCCAGCTACTCTGAAGGCTGAGGCAGGAGAATCGCTTGAACCCAGGAGGTGGAGGTTGCAGTGAGCTAAGATCATGCAATTGTACTCCAGCCTGGGCAACAAGAGGGAAACTCCGTCTCAAAACAACAAGAAGAAAGAAAAAAGAATATGTACACAGGCTTCAGTAGTGAGTTCAGGTGAAGGGAAGGTGATATGTTTTCATTTTTACTTTTGCTTTACTTTCTAATTTTCTACAATGATTTTGTGCTGTTTCTGTAGTAACACAGTGTAAAGGAGCTCATTTTTTCTCCCCCCTAGGATTTAAAGTTGAAATGTGTTTTGAGATTATATCGGTTTCCAGAACCAGAACGGTGACTTACAGAGAGAAATCACAACTTGAGTCCTGATAGCAGATGGATGGTTGCCTCGAATTCACAGCCTTTGTCTCACCACCACGTGACAGCCCTAAGTGAGTCAGATCTCAAGGTGGTTATGGAACACTCAGGGAATTTTGGCAACGTTTCCCATTCTTCACACCACCCACATGAATACCTGGAAGCTCACTGTTGCCATGGGAACCCCCTGGGCCAAAGCAAGCTGGTCAAAGTAAACAGCCTGGGCACCAATGTCCACCATGGGAGCTCAGGTCCAAGCCCAAAGCAGTAGGTGATTGTCAGGCTTCCTAACCCTTAGGGTCAAAAACCAGATTTCATGACAGGGAGACACAACTCCCACTGATTTATCTTTCCTTTATCCTGCAAGTGGCCATTTCAAGCAGTCTGTTCTGTGATTATATCAGGAATTGCTGGGCGGAGGTTTTTTTTAAATGCACAGGAACGTTTTTTCTAAACCAAAGCAGACCTGTAATTGGCAAATCCCAAAAGACACCAGGCAGGATGGTAAGGGCAGACCCTGGGTTTATCAGGAATAAAGAGAGGGCAAAGTGCAAAGATTCGGAAAAATCAAAATAGGCAACTACCGGATGGTATTAACTTAAATAAACCAAATGTAGGGTTAAAGAAGCCTGCTGATGTGAAAGGTTATATCATTACTCAACTTCAGCCTTCTCAAACAATAAAGAGATGTGAATAAAATTACCTATTCGCATAAATCATTCTTACCCAGGCCAAATCCCAGAGAGGTCTGAGGAACAACCTATTTGACAACGAAAGATAGATGAGTTCCCTGCGCTCTTTGCATTAACTGCAGAGATTAACCTGCCTTACCACAGAAACTCACGCAAGGCCAGAGGGCAGAGACAGCAGGAGTTCAGGACCATCCAAAATGGCCCATGGGAAGAAACTTTCTGTTGAATTTAATATTCTTATTTTAAGAATAGAAAATAGAATTAGAATATAAAATGAATTGCTGTCCTTTAATACAGTTGTGTTTAAAAAAAAAAAAACTTGGTTAAATAAAAATAGGTTTCCACCTAAATTTCTATAAGAAGATACTTTCTCTATCAGCTTATTCAGGATCATTATTTTACGGTTCTTTAAACTTACAATAAAAGTAATATGTATTCGTATTATTTTAAAACTTGGATGACAGAACTTGCATATTATTTTTTCCACTCCATTTTCATAGAAAGTGTCCAATAGATGGTAAATTAATCATATTTGATTGCATCCCTAAAAATGTATTCCTGAGAATTTTCAGATTGTAAAGACGCTCCACATCAGCTAAACAAACTTGCACTGTAAAGATTTCACTCACCAAACCATATACAGCAGGCCCTCGAATAATGTCATTGTGTTATAGCGTTTCTGAGAAAAATAATCTGTTCCTGCAGGGGCTCCCCATATCTGCAGCGGTTTTTCGGGTTCTCTAGTTTCTTACTGCGTCCCAAAGCCGTGCTGTTTAGGTTCACTGATGTGACTACACAGTCCCGGTGTGAGTCTGAGTGTGGGGGTGTGAGTGTGAGGGCATGTGGGAGTGTGAGTGTGGAAACATATGGGAGTGTGGGAGTGGAAGTGTGGGAGTGTGTGGGAGTGTGAGTGTGGGGGTGTGTGGGAGTGAGTAGGAGTGTGGGAATGGGAGTGAGTGGGAGTGTGGGAGTGTGTGGGATTGTGGGAGTGTGAGTGTGGAGGCGTGTGGGAGTGAGTGTAGGAGTAGCAGTGTGGGACTGGGAGTGAGTATGAGTGTGGGGGTGTGTGGGCGTGAAGTGTGTGTGAGTGTGGGGGTGGGTGTGTGCATGAGGCCATGGGAGGGAGTGTGGATGTAAGTTTGAATGAGTGTGTGAGAGTGAGAGTGTGTCGGGGTAAGCGTGGGAGTGTGTGTTAGAGTGTGTATGGGTGAGAGTGTGAGTGTGAGTCTGTGAGGAGTGAGCGGGTGTACGTGTGGGAATATGGGAATTCTCCCTGAGAAGGGATGACTTCTTGTCTGGGGCTGGTTTCTGTCTTGAACCATGAGCTGCCATGGTAAGCTCTGACTGCATCCTGAGCTGGAATGAATGAATGAATGAATGAATTAGTGAATGAATGAATACGATTATAAAATAAAAATGTGTAAAGTCTACAATAATCACACAAATGCTGTGGAACGAAACCATTCAGCAAGCCCACCCTGTTTGTGATGGTGTTGGAACTGTGTGGAGGGAGAAGATGCTCCTGATAATTTCACTCTGCAAACATTTATTCCTTGATTTAAGTCACCGTAACTATGAAAACTATCACTCACTGATTCACTAATAATTGAGTAAATAATTATCTTTCATGTTTTTATTTCTTTCTTAAATGTATTTATAGCTCACATTTGTTTCCATTTTAATGTTAGAAGTGTTTGGGGTCTTTAGAAGTTTGGTGATTTCTTGTGACTAGAAATATGCCATAGGAACTTAACTCTTGATTATATCAATTAAAATTTATATTGACACTAAAAATAAAATTTTATATCAAGTAACATTGATCTCATTATACATCAGTTCACTTAAAGTTGAGGTTTCCAAGAAGCTATTGATGACATTGAGATGCTTACTGTATGCTTACATAGCATAATGATTAAATTTATGTTTTAGAACACTTTCAAAAATAACTCTTTAAAACTTCTGCCCGGGCGTGGTGGCTCATGCCTGTAATCCCAGCACTTTGGGAGATCGAGGTGGGCAGATCTCAAGGTCAGGAGTTCGAGACGAACCTGGCCAACATAGTGAAACCCTGACTCTGCTAAAAATACAAAAAATTAGCCAGGTGTGATGGTGGGCCCCTGTAATCCCAGCTACTCAGGAGTCTGAGGCAGACGAATCACTTGAACCCAGGAGGCGGAGGTTGCAGTGAGCTGAGATCGTGCCATTGCACTCCAGCCTGGGTGACACAGTGAGAATCTGTCTCAAAAAAAAAGAATTCTGACAAAAAAGACAGCCACATACCAGCTTTCAACCCATTCTGTGAAGTAATTTAGCTAGTTATTCAATGGAAAGTTAAAAGTAGAAAACACATAACAATGAGATGCCACAACACACCTATGAGAATGACCCAAATTCCCAAACCTGACAACACCACTTGCTGCTGAAGATGTAGAGGAATAGCAGCATATTCATTTCTGATGGGAATTCAAAATGGTACAGCAGTTTGCAAGACAGTTTGGCTGTTTCTTACAAAGCTAAACACGGTCTTATAGGATTCCATAATTATGTTCCTAAGTTGTTTTGTTTTGTTTGAAACTGAGTCTTGCTCTGTCGCCCAGGCTAGAGTGCAGTGGTACGATCTTGGCTCACCGCATCCTCTGCCTCCCAGGTTCAAGCGATTCTCCTGTCTCAGCCTCCTGAGTAGCTGGGATTACAGGCATGCACCACAACGCCTGGCTAATTTTGTATTGTTAGTAGAGACGGGGTTTCTCCATGTTGGTCAGGCTGGTCTCAAACCCCCAACCTCATGTATCTGCCCGCCTCAGCCTCCCAAAGTGTTGGGATTACAGGTGTGAGCCACTGTGCCCAGCCCACTCCTAGGTATTTATTCAACTTCTCTGAAATTTTATGTTCATAATAAACACCTGCATGTGAGTGTTTATAGCAGCTTTATTTGTAATTGCAAAATACTAGAAACATTCAATATATGCTCCAATAGGTGATCACCTGAGGTCAGGAGTTCGAGACTAGCAGGGCAAACATGATGAAACCACATCTCTACTCAAAACATAAAAATTAGTCAGACATGGCGGCAGGTGCCTATAATCCCAGCTACTCAGGAGGCTGAGGCAGGAGAATCCCTTGAACCCAGGAGTCGGAGGTTGCAGCCTGGGTGAGAAAAGTGACACTCCATCTCAGAGAAAAAAAAACAAACCCAAAACAATAGCAAACTAAGGTAATCAGGAATAAACATAAATTTCATTTACCAGTAATGTATTAGTTCCTTAATTATAATAAAAATGCCATACTAATATAAGTATGTCAATAAGCAAGGAAACTGGATATGGGGGTATATAGGAACTCTGTACTCTTTTCACAGTGTTCTGTAAATCTAAGACCATTCAGAAAAGAAGTTTGGTTTTAAAAAATAATTCAAGCCATACTAGACATAACTCAAAAAAAGGTAAAACAACATCTCTGTTACCCAGAAGGGAAAAAAAAAGAAGATCCCTCAAGTTGTCAGACACACCTTAGAATTTTACCCCAAGGCTAATCTGAACATGTCTGCCCTTCCTTTAAAGTAGGAAAACAGAAGGCATATTAAAATTGCTGTGAAAAGAGTTATTTGTAAGCACTAAAACAAGTCAAAAAACCAAGTGATCATAGAGGGTGTTTGTTTACTGAAGTAACCAATACTATGTCTTTTGTTTTGGAAACTTTTGACACCTTCAAAACAGGAAACAGAATAAGTCATTAGAGGTAAAGGGCTTTGTTAGCTATATGTTAAAATATGGATCCAGAATTCAGGCTCCGAGGGCATCACAGATACCGGGGACATAACCCTCAGAAGCAGGTCCAGAATGCAGGAGAGGATACTTTTAGTAAGGCTCCCAAAGGAGACCCCCAAATGATGGTGCTCACCAGCACTGACCCAGATCACCTTAAATCCTCCATTAGCCAGAAGGTCAGGACAGCGTTCTGCCCAGAGCTCTGGGAGCAGGGCATCTGGAATTGTATTCCCAACCCCGTTGGACTCTGTTTCTCTCCCTTCTCCTCTCTGAGCCCCAGTTCATGTTACCACCTCTGTTGCACACCTCTGTTACCAGTGAGAGGGACAGAACTATCTGCTTAAGATCAGGCCTCGGCAATTGAGTCTTTTTCTCCGTTCACCCTCTGCTACACCATTGGCAGAACATTGACTTGGTAGTGTTCAAAGTGAAAACATTTTCTAACACATTGTGGAAGTTTCTTGAAGTACAACCATCTACAGCTGGAATAATCACAAATTGAGACTCCTCAGCTCCACTTAGCACAGGCCCATTCACAAACTAGCTCAGTGTCCATCTCTAGCTCCTATCAACCCACCCTCAACACTCGGATCCAAACTAGAACTGACCTCATCATGGGGGAAGCAAGATCTATTTTTTTTTTTGTCTGGTTCCCAAATGCACTGGCTTCTTAGAGTCCCATTTATACTTTCTTTCTCTTCTGCAACCCAAATCCCTACACAGGATTCAAGCCCACTCATTAGACCCCTGGGATGTTTTCAGCATGTTCTATTGCTTACAGATTCCATTCATTTTTCACTGATTCAGAGTTCACCTTTCACACTTTTTTTAATCCATTCTACAGGCATTCACTTAAAATGTTTTCTACAGCCTTCAGGAAACATATAGTTTAGCAGGAAGGAAAACCAAAAAAAAAAAGAGAGAGAGAGAGAGAAGCAAGTAACACAAAGAAAAACATCTATAGAATAAAAGGCTTTTGCAGCTAATGACTTTTTTTTATCACTCCTCGAAGACTTACATGGCTAGTCTTGGGGACCAGTGCTGCAATGGCAAGACAGGAGGGAGGCCATGCGGGTTAGCAAGGACCGAATGACAAATCATGAATCTCCATGCCTGGCCAAGAACTTTGGCCTTGACAGAAAGGCAATGGGAATCCCTTGAAAGGTTTAAGCAGAGCAGTGGCATGAAAATACTTATTTTCTAAGGGACTTACTCAGAAGTTAGTTGGAGGCAAAGGAGAAAATGGAATAAGTGATGGTGGAGACCTGAGATAAGGTAATAGAAAAGAGAATGGAAGAAAAGATACATCTGGGAAATATCTGCCACACAGAAGTGGAAATGAGGAAACCACAAGACTTGGTGGTGGATTGAAGGGGAACAGTGAGGAAAAGACCAAGGGTAACTTCCAGGTATCTCGCTTGAACCACTTTATTAAAAGAAGGGCCGGGCATGGTGGCTCACATCTATAATCCCAGCACTTTGGAAGGCCGAGGTGGATGGATCACCTGAGGTCAGGAGTTCGAGACCAGCCTGGCCAACATGGTGCAACCCCGTCTCTACTAAAAATACAAAAATTAGCTGGGTGAGATGGCGGGCACCTGTAAGCCCAGCTACTCAGAAAGCTGAGGCAGGAGAATGGCTTAAACCAGGAGGCACAGATTGCAGTGAGCTGAGATTGCGCCATTGCACTCCAGTCTGAGTGACAAAAGCAGAACTCCATCTCAAAAAAATTAAAAAATGTGAAAAGAGAGTAGGAACCCACGAAGAAGAGAATGGACTGGAAAGGAAGACATGAACATAGGTTAGGACCTGTAGCATTTCAAGAGCCTGTTTAGCACCCAAATAATGATATCTAAGAAACAGAGGTTGGGATCTGGGTTTCAGGAAAGAAATTCAGGCTGGAAACATAAGATGGAGCCCTTCAGCACATAGAGGCTGCAGGTAGTTTCTGGGAAGAAGATTCTGAGAGGGAGGTTGTTGTACATGGAGCGGCTTTAGGGTCAACGTGTGGGAAAATGAAGGAAACCAGATCAGGCACGTGAAGAAGCTGACCCACCATCCAGTCACAACAAAAACTTCCCCTGATCTCAAACGGAGCTTTGCAGGCGGAAACGGTCCTTCAGAATTGACGTGAATTGAGACGAGAAATTGGGCCTTCAAACAGGTCATGGGACATGGCTTCCCTTGGGAAGGGCCATGACCTTGAGCCAGGAGTCTGTCTTACAGTGAGGGCCAGAAAGGGACTCAACTGAGAGGGGTCCCTGCAGACTCTGTGCCCCCAGCACTGGCCATCACAGAGAGATTTTAAAGAGCTTGGCCTTGAAGTAGATGACCCTCCCCGCTCCCAGAGGCTGTGTAGCCTGCAGAGACCCCAGTAAGGGGAAGACAGGCTTCTGCTGAGGCTGAGAAAGAGCTTATTGAGAGTTCAGAGGACCAGCAGTGTTCAGGGGCCACTGAGAGAGAGATTAGCCAAAAAGGAGTGAATTAATACCCAAGTTAAATGCCACAGGAGTGTAGCAAGGGAAGAAGAAAAAGTGTACCGTGAATTTGGCAACCAAGAGGTCATTATTCAATTCCAAGGAGTCATGGGAGAAGCCCCCGGGTTGAGGCAGAGATGAGAGAAGTGAAGGCGGCATGCAGCGGGGTTAGAGAGGAACAGGAGAGAGATTTTTGTTGTTTTTTTTAAGTTGGGAAAAACTTAATCATGTTTAAATCCTAATGGATTGAGGGGGGTAATTGACATTATAGCAAAATATAAATTCTTTTTTTTTTTTTTTTGAGACGGAGTTTTGCTCTTGTTGCCCAGGCTGGAGTGCAATAGCACGATCTCGACTCAGCGTAACCTCTGCCTCCCGGGTTCAAGCAATTCTCCTCCCTCAGCCTTCCAAGTAGCTGGGATTACAGGCAGATGCCACCACACCCAGCTAATTTTGTATTTTTAGTAGAGATAGGGTTTCTCCATGTTGGTCAGGCTGGTCTCGAACTCCCGACTTCAGGTGATCTGCCTGCCTCGGCTGCCTCCCAAAGTGCTGGGATTATAGGCGTAAGCCACTGCACCTGGCTAACTTCTCCTCCTCCTCCTCCGCCGCCGCCGCCTCCTCCTCCTCCTCCTCCTTCTCCTCCTCCTTTTTTCTTCTTCCTCTTCTTTTTTTAAAGAGAGAGAGGGAGGGAGGGAGGGAGAGAGACAGGATCTCATTCTATCACCCAGGCTGGAGGGCAGTGGCATGATCATAGCTCACAGCAGCCTAAGGTGATCCTCCCACCTCAGCCTTCTGAGTGGCTGGGAATACAGCTGCATGCCATCATGCCTAGCTAATTTTTTAATTTTTCATAGAGATGGGGTCTTGCTGTGTTGCCCAGGGTGGTCTGGAACTCCTAGGCTCAAGCAATCCTCATGTCTGGGCCTCCAAAAGTGCTGGGATTACAGGCACCACACTCAAACAAACATAACTCTTACAAGACTAAAATCTAATTTTACTTATAATAAAAAACTTCTCTTATTATGGAGAAGAGTGAAAGACTCAAGAGACTTCAGTATGAAAACAATTTGCATTTAAAAAGACACAAACCAGAGGAAGCCTTCGAGGAGGATTTGGATTGGGAAAGACGGAAGGCTGGAGAGCCTCACGAGGTAGGAGCTTCAGGATGGGCAGCAGGAGGAGGTGGCCAGACTGTCATCACGCACACAGTGGTGACCTGCTCACTCCCCCTGTCACCTGTCTTCCCTTCTATCTCTGTAAATCCATAATTAAAATTTTAAAACCTACTAATTTTATAATGTGCAGCTCCAGTTACAGGAATGCTTTCTAGGAGACGTATCTTTGAGTTTATTTATTTATTTAGAGACAAGATCTCACTATGTTGCTCAGGCTGGTCTCGAACTCCTGGGCTCAAGTGATCCACCTGCCATGGCCTCCCAAAGCGCTGGGATTACAGGTGTGAGCTCCTGCACCTGGCCAACACCCTGACTGTCTCCCAAGAAGTGAAAAGAGTTTCCAAAGAGAAAAATCAAACATGTGAACAATTTATTCAAAAATGGATATCTCTAAAATTCACTGTCAGTAAAAATTTTCTTCCTATTTTTACTAAATTATAGAAGCAGAGGCTGGGCATGGTAATCCCAGCATTTTGGGAGGCCAAGGCAAGAGGATCACATGAGCTCAGGAATTACAGACTAGCCTGGGCAACTTGGTATGACCCCGTCTCTACAAAAAATACAAAAATTAACTGGGTGTGGTGGCCCGCGCCTATAGTCCCAGCTTCTCAGGAGGCTGAGGTAGGAGGATTGCTTGAGCCAGGGAGGTCAAGGTCCCAGTGAGCCATGACTGCGCCATTGCACTCCAGCCTGGGCAACAGAGCAAGAATCTGTCTCAATAATAATAATAATTAATAATAATAATAGGAGCAGGGGGAGTTCCACTATTCAGTGGTTCTCAAGATTTATTTGACAAATGTAACTGCATTTCTTCTCCACTTAAACCAGTCCTATTAACATTTGTGGGAAATGTGAAATGCCTCTATTTAAGAGTAATTTCGGCCTAGCACGGTGGCTCACACCAGTAATCCCAGCACTTTGGGAGGCTGAGGTGGGGAGATCATGAGGTCAGAAGTTCGAGACCAGCCTGACCAACATGGTGAAACCCCGTCTCTACTAAAAATACCAAAATTAGCCAGGTGTGGTGGCAGGCGCCTATAATCCCAGCTACTCAAGAGGCTGAGGCAGGAGAATCACTTGAACCCGGGAGGCGGAGGCTGCAGTGAGCCGAGATCCTGCCACTGCACTCCAGCCTGGGTGACAGAGTGAGACTCTGTACCAAAAAAAAAAAAAAAGTAATTTCAGGACTTAGTTTCAAAATACCAGTTTTTGCCTTACAACTGAGTTTAGGAGGCCCATCAGCGTCTAACGGCTCAGCTAGCAAAACAAAATGACATCTAAGTGTGGATAAGATGGAGTTGGTAAGAACTACAAAGGCTCTGAAAAGAACAACTTTCTCCCCACTTCCTCCACATACACACACACTCAACATGACCGAAATTCTCATAGCAAATACACAAATCCCTGCACCACTAAGCAAGGTCTCACTGAGGCCAACTAAAATCAGGCCTAAGAGCAAACACCTAACTTCCAAGATGGCAGAGGTCTGCTCTGTATGGGGTGGGAGGCCCGGGCTCCCTTTCTGGCCAGCGGTGGTGACCGTGCCTCACTGAGTGCTGAGTGCCAGGCAACAGGACAGAGCAGGAAACCACTGCAGCTGGAACAGGCGTGGCAGGTTCCACAGAGCAACCACTGAAACCAGTCACACAGTGAGTCACGTTCCCCGGGACCATTTCTCAACTTCTGTACTTCAATAGCTCACATTTCAGAACATTCTGACTTCGCCAGCTTGCCAGGCGTTGAGGACTGAGTGGGAGAAACCAGGACCGCTGTGGGCTGTCATCTTGGACACTGGTGCCACAATCTCTAAGAATGATGAATTTGGACTTCCCTAAAGGCAGAGCCAGAACAAAAATCTGAGTTCTTCCCCTGCGGTCAAAGGCCTTAGGCAGTGAAATCAGGCTGAGACTTGAAATTTAGCAAAGTAACCTTGGAGGCTTTGAAAGGAAGTCTTAAATGATTAATATTAGTCTGGGTGACCCAAAGTAGACCTGGTTCCCTCTGTTTTGGGAATCAGGTTTGGGGTATCTTGCATGAGGAATCAACAGGAGTCCTCTTAGGCGTTCTACACGTGCTTGGAATCGAGGCAAACCCAGTGTCCTCTCTACCCAGCCTCTTCCACTTTCCCCACACTCAAAGCCTAATGCCCTCATTGTCAAACTCCATTAGCAGGATTTCAGAAGTCTGCCACTCTTTACGGAGACGAGACTGCTCTTACAATTGCCCCACACAAAACAAGGCCTCGAGAAATGTGTGGTCTGAGACTCTGCCCCTTATCTCATCCTGAAAGGGCCTCTTATCCTGCCTTCATCACTAGCTCACGGGTATGAATGAAGTGCTTTGTCTTTGGGGGTGGAGGGCCCCTCCGGAGACTCAAGGCTAGGTGATAGATGCAAAACAAACTAACTCAAAGCCAGAAATTTGCATCTGAGTGGAAACTTACTGGGAGCACCTTCCCAGTGTTGGGGACATTTTTGGAGTTGGGGCGTGGGAAGACTCATAGCGTGTATATTTGAAACCTTCCAAACAGCTAGATGAAAGGAGCACCTTTCATCTAGCACCTTATCAACTTAGCATATTTGAAATTTGACTTCTGCGTGAATGAAAATAAACCAGGCATTAAAAGTCATTGATTACCAAGAGAGACAAGGACTCAGAGCTCAGCTAGGCACTGATTCCCCAGATGCAGGCGATACGGGGTCCGAACTGTGAAACCAAACAGAAACTTGAAATTAATTATGAGAGAACTATCCAGAATTACAGACATTTCTGTCAACCTTGCGGAGGTGGTAGAATGAGGGGGACTGAGAGCCAGACTGCCAGACTGCTTGCCTAAGTCCAGCTCTGCTTAGGGCTGTGTCACTGACATGTCACTTCCTCACTCCAGGCCACAGTTGTCCATCTATCAAATGAGAATAATAGTGCCTAGGTTTGTTGGCAAGATGAATTAGGTGACTATATACTAAGTGCTTAAAGCAAGCTTGGCATTCTGTATGTTGGGTAGTATTTCCAGTTTCTCAGCGTGTGACTTTAGACTACCTGAGCAATCAATCTATGACAGGTGTACAACACACTTTATGCCTGTGTTCTAAGCCAGCCCAGGACTCAAGCTGACGCATACCTGGAACCAGAAATCTGCATCTAACGAATCAGCGTGAAATGTATATCTGCCTCCAATTCTCTATTCAAAAATATATACAGATTATATAGGATTTTTATAACGTTTTATATTTTGGTTTGGCTATTTAATTCTGTAATTAAAAAAAAAAATGCAGACCTAAACATTTTTTTTTTTTTTTTTGAGACTGAGTCTCCCTCTGTTGCCCAGGCTGGAGTCCAGGCAGTGGTGTGATCTTGGCTTGGCTCACTGCAACCTCCACCTCCCAGGTTCAAGCGATTCTCCTGCCTCAGCCTCCCATGTAGCTGGGATTACAGACGTGCACCACCATGCCCAGCTGATTTTGGTATTTTTAGTCAAGATGGGGTTTTGCCATGTTGGCCTGGCTGGTTTCAAACTCCTGACCTCAGGTGATCCAGCAGCCTCTGCCTCCCAGGCGTGAGCCACTATGCCCGTCCTAAAAATCTTTCAACTTTTACATCTCGGTGATGATAAATAGTAAACCAGAAACCACTTTTCAAAGTACAGAAAAATTTTAACAATTCCATTAAAGTGCCGAGTAAAAACACGTTATAAATTATACTCATATAGTTTAAATTGGACAGGACATGGAGGAGGAATTCATTCCAAGTAACTTCTAGGGAACTTTAAAATTCCTGTGGTTGTTTTCTTCTTAGGTAAAGAATTTAATGAACACCTGAAGATCAGTGGTATCTGGGAAAGATGTGCAATTCAGCTAGAATACAGAAGACCCGAGTTCTAGTTCTGGCTTCGTCAACTAATTTGATGTCTTAAGACAAGTTACTGGCTGTTTTGTGTCACTCTCTCCATCTATCGAATGCGGATGAAACACATATGGCTAAGTGATTCTGAGAATTAAAAATGGTTAAATGGTTGTAAAAATTAAAGGTTTAAGTGACCATAAGATGTGTCGTTATGTTATTTTCCACTAATAAGTGTCATTATGTTATTCTCCACTAATAAAAGAGATTCGGTCACTTTTTTTTTTTTTTTTGAGACCTGCGTCTCCCTCTGTCACCCAGACTGGAGAGCAGTGGTGTGATTACACCTCACTGCAGCCTCGACCTCCCAGGCTCAAGTGATTCTCCCTCCTCAGCCTCCCGAGTAGCTGGAAACACAGGTATGCACCACCACACCTGGCTAATTTTTGTATTTTTTGTAGAGACAGGGTTTCGCCATGTTGCCCAGGCTGGTCTCGAACTTCTGGGCTCGAGTGATCCACCTGCCTCAGCCTCCCAAAGTGCTGGGAGATTACAGGTGTGAGCCACCACATGGCCTCAAGTCACCCTTTTTAAAGCTATTCCCATAGAAAAATAATCATGCTTTTGCAAAAATTCAAGCAAAATTGAACTTTTAAAATAGGATGTGCCTGTCCTTCCCTCCCCTCTCCCCAGCAGCTGTAACTGTTCATAGTATTATGTTACCCTGAAATCTCTTAGATTACAAATCTATTTAGCTTACAAAAGCAAAACTCTAAGATACCGAATAACCACATCTGCTCATTTCTACCTACTGAAAAAGAAAAGAACCAGTTAGCCAACTCACACTTTTCCAGGAACCTTACACTATCCAAGAATAAAAATGTTTTTCTTAAGAGTAGGAGGCACCCTTCTAGATAATCCAACAATTTCCAGGCAGGAGCTATCTGGATACACAAGTGTCTAAAATATAAATGAACAAGGTGACCAATTTTTAGAAAACAAAAACACTGAAACTACCATTTAGGTCAGGAGACAGAAGCTTGCACCCATCCCAGAAGTTCTTCGTCTGTCTCTTCCCAATCACAAGCTCCCTCTTCCCCCCCAGAATAACCAATATTTTTACTTTAATGGTAATGACTTCCTAGCATTTCTTTGTAGTTTTACTAACAAAGTCTTCAACCTGGCATTATAGCTTAGTTACAACTGACATGAAGCTTTCTATGAATGAAGAGTTGTATGATACATACTCCTGTATCTGACATCTTTTGCTCAACATTGCGTGTGTGAACTTCATTCAGGCTGTTGGACATAGCCCTACCCATTTTCATTGCAAGAGCATATTCTGTCTTATAAATATAACACAATGTATTCATCCATTCTACTGTTGAAAGACATTTGAGATGTTTCTAACCAGGCAATTATAAAAGTAATGCTGTGGCCAGGTGAGGTGGCTCACACCTGCAATCCCAGCACTTTGGGAGGCTGAGGTAGGCAGATCACCTGAGTTCAGGAGTTCGAGACCAGCCTGGCCAATGTAGTGAAATCCCATTTCTACTAAAAATACAAAAAATTAGCCAGACGTGGTGGTGTGCACCTGTAGTTCCAGCTACTCAGGAGGCTGAGGCAAGAGAATTGCTTGAACTCAGAAGGCAGAGGTTGCAGTGAGCTGAGATCATGCCATTGCACTTCAGTCTGGGCGACAAGAGTGAAACTTCGTCTTAAAAAAAACAATGCTGCAGTGATCCTGCACACATCACCTGGGGAACACGCCCACTCAGTTCCTTTGATTACACACCCAGCAGCAGAATTTCTGGATCATGAGGAAGGCGCATCCCTGAAGTGTAATAGTTCCCACCACAGAGTCTTCCAAAGTAGTTTTACCAGGGGACATTCTCAGACAGTGTCCATTGTCCTTGCCAAAACTTGATGTTGCTGGTCTTTTTTCTCCCTCTTTCTGGTGAGGGTGTAGAGTATCTCACCACTGTGGTGCGATTGGCGGGCCCTGCTTCGTATGCTTACTGGACAGCTGAACTCCCTCTTTTGTGAAATACCTTTTCAACTTCACTTGCCTGTGACACTAGGTCATCTTCCCTATTTGACTGATTTATTGTTCATTTCTTTTCTTTTCTTTTTGAAACAGAATCTTGCTCTGTCACTAGGCTGGAGTGCAGTGGTGCAATCTCCGCTCACTGCAACCTCTGCCTCCCGGGTTCAAGTGATTCTCCTGCCTCAGCCTCCCAAGTAGCTGGAACTAGAGGCATGTGCCACCACGTCCAGCTAATTTTTGTATTTTTAGTAGAGACAGGGTTTCACCATGTTGGTCAGGATGGCCTCAATCTCTTGACCTCATGATATGCCAGCCTCGGTCTCCCAAAGTGCTGGGATTACAGGTATGAGCCACTGTGCCCACCCCTCCCCCCCACTTTTTTTTTTTGAGACAGAGTTTCACTCTGTAGCCTAGGCTAGAGTGCAATGGCATGATCTCGGCTGACTGCAACCTCTACCTCCCAGGTTCAAGCAATTCTCCTGCCTCAGCCTCCCGAGTAGCTGGGATTACAGGCATGTACCACCACACCCAGCTAAGTTTTGTATTTTTAGTAGAGATGGGATTTCATCATGTTGGCCTGGCTGGTCTTGAACTCCTGATCTCAGGTGATGCACCCGCCTCGACCTCCCAAAGTGCTGGGATTACAGGCATGAGCCACCGCACCTGGCCTGATTTATTGTTCTTTACATGTTCTAAACATACTGCTTTGTCTGTTAAATGAGAATTTCACCTTAAAATTAGCTTCCTTGGGGAGGTAATATAGTATGATTTTATTTAGATATTAAATTTCTTCAGGCCTTACACCAAAATAAGCTCCAAACGGATAAGAAATACAAATGTAAGAAATGCAACAATACAAACACTTGAAGAAACTCTGGTGAATTCCTTTATAAACTAGACATAGGGCAGCCTTTAAACCATGTCTCATAAAAAATCAAAAAGCAATAACAGTAAAGATCATGAATTTGATGTCATAAAAATTTTTAAACTTTTCCATAATAACGATGGCAAGAAATTCCCGCAAAGAATATGAACAGGCAATGACAACCTAGAAGAAAGTATACGCAGTTTACATCCCAGATAAAGGGATAATCTCTCAGATTTACAAGCACTTTAAATATTGAGGGGGAAAAGTTAAAAGTTTATAGAAAAAAAAGACAAGAATAGCAGTTCATAGAAAAAAATGGCACTGGAAATTTTTAAATACGCTCAAGCTGGGCATAGTGACTCACGCCTGTAATCACAGCACTTTGGGAGGCCAAGGCAGGCAGATCACTTGAGGCAGGGAGTTCAAGACCAGCCTGGCCAACATGGCAAAACCCTCTCTCTACTAAAAATACAAAAATTATCCAGGTGTGGTGGCGCACACCAATAGTCCCAACTACTGGAGAGGCTGAGGTGGGAGGATCACTTGAGCCCAGGAGGTCAAGGCTGCGGTGAGCCAAGATCGCACAGCTGCATTACAGCCTGGGTGACACAGCAAGACTCCATCTCAAAAAATTAAAATAAAATACGCTTAACTTAATTCCTAAGTAAAATGCACCCTGAGATTCCATGTCTAACCTATCACATTCCTAAAAACTTTGTTTGACAATACACTGTCTTTGTAAGTCTGCAGGAAGATAAACCTGCTACTAAATTGAGGGTGGGAGTCGAAAACAGCACTAACCATATAAAAGGGAATTTTGCAATAGCTAACAAAATTATATACTTGGACCAGCATGCCCAGTTCCATAACTAGGTTATTCATAAGGCTTACAAGTGGCACCCTGGCCAGGCGCGGTGGCTCACACCTGTATTCCAGCACTTTGGGAGGCTGAGGCGGGTGGATCACCTGAGGTCAGGAGTTCAGGACCAGCCTGGCCAACATGGTGAAATGCCATTTCTACTAAAAATACAAAAATTAGCCAGGCGTATTGGCAGGCACCTGTAATCTCAGCTACTCAGGAGGCTGAGGCAGGAGAATCACTTGAACCCGGGAGGCGGGAGTTGCAGGAGCCGAGATTGCATCACTGCACTCCAGCCTAGGTGACAGAGCAGAATTCCATCTCAGAAATTAAAAAAAAATAAATAAATAATAAATAATTGTCATGAGTGTATGCCATATTACTTGAGAATGTTAGAATCTGTTATAGACACAGGAAAGCACCTAAGAAAGGTAGAGAAACTAACTGAAGAAGGAAGAAGCTTGTGCAGCCCGGGAAGAATCTGTAAGAGGTGCCAAGTATAGGTAAATAAGTTAGTGACCTCTGAGACACGCCTGACTACACTAAATGTAACCCAAATATGCTGAACACAGATAGAAAGGGATGGAAACCCCAAAAGCACTGGATGTCACTGCTACATATACAGAAGCTGTACATTAGGCACCCAGAATCCATGAGGTCTTAAAATCAGCCTGCATTTGCGCTGTTCATCCCTAGGCTAACTGCACATCAGGCTAACCGGCCAACCTCTGCTGCAGCCAGAGCAGCTTGGCCCGCCTCTCTCTGGAAGTCTCCCACTCTGGGGCCTGCTGGCTGAGACCCCATCTCTGGTCCGCACCATCAGCCAGAAAGGTGAAGCCTGACCCAGGACTCAGGTGGTGTGTCACCTTGTTGTTTGTGGTATGTTTTAATTGACTAAACATAGTAAATTAAAACAGGCATCTTACATTGGCTGTGTTTCTGTTGTACAATCGCAGAGAACTTGGCTGGTATAGGTGGTCGCTACCGTCCCATTAGTAAATTTTCCAGGCAGCATGACTCAAGAGAAGGTACAGCCACAGGTACTGGGTGAATCTTGATTGGGTTCTGAATTGGGAAAAAATGACATCTTGAAAGGACATTTGGGAGACAAGTGAAGAATTTGAAATATGAGTCACAGATTCTATTTGAATGTTGAATAAACATTTCTTCTCTCAGGTATAATGTATTGGGGCCAGGTGCAGTGGCTCATGCCTGTAATCCCAGCACTTTGGGAGGCCAAGGCGGGCAGATTGCCTGAGGTTAGCAGTTTGAGAGCAGCCTGGCCAACACGGTGAAACCCATCTCTACTAAAAATACAAAAGTTAGCCGGGTGTGGTGGTAAGTGCCTGTAGTCCCAGCTACTCAGGAGGCTGAGGCAGGAGAATCACTTGAACCCAGGAGGTGAAGACTGCAGTGAGCAGAGATCGCGCCACTGCACTCCAGCCTGGGTGACAGAGCAAGACTCTGTCTCAAAAAAAGTATTGAGATTTGTAGGAAATGTCCTCATTTGCAGGACATGCATGCTGAAGCATTTAGGAATGTGGGTGAGGGAAAGACAGCAAATGTAACAACGCATTCACAACTGGCGAATCTGGGTAAGGGGTATATGGATGTTCCTTGTGTCACTTATGAAAACTTTCATGTAATTTATGGCTTTCAAAATTAATTTGTAGAAACTGACCGGGCGCAGTGGCTCATGCCTGCAATCCCAGCACTTTCGGAGGCCCAGCACTTTGGGATGTGGGCAGATTGCAAGGTCAGGAGTTCAAGACCAGCCTGACCAACATGGTGAAACCCCATCTCTATTAAAAATACAAAAATAGCCAGGCGTGGCGGTAGGCGCCTGTAATCCTAGCTACTCGGCAGGCTGAGGCAGGAAATTGCTTTAACATAGGAGGTGGAGGTTGCAGTGAGCAGAGATCGCACCACTGCACCGCAGTCTGGGTGACACAGCAAGACTCCGTCTCAAAAAATAATAATAATAATTTGTAGAAACTGTCATCCCAAGGTTTGCTTCTTTCCATCATTCTACCCATGGTTTGTCTTGAGTAAATTTCTAGTTAAGTGTAAGCATCTAAGCACTTCTCTTTCTTTCTAATTTCCTATCCCTTGTGAAAAGTGAAATTTCGGTAATGGCATATTATGTATAGTTGGGATTAATTCAAGTAGCATCTTTATCTATAAGTTCATGGCCTTGGTTTCTTACAAACTATTCATCAGAAATTTCCCGTGGTTTGGAAAATAAAGGATTGCTTTACCAACACTGAGCTTTATTATTTTGATGTTATTCAGTCATTATTATGTCTCTAATAGCAATTGGTTCATTTGCAAAATTAGAAAATCCTGAAGTCCTTCACTAAATAAGTCTGGCTTACTTTTAGGAAACGTAAAAACTGGATCAAAAGACGACTTGAAGTGCTCACAAAAGAGGCATCGAAGCTAGAGTACTGTCTACATTCTTTTACTTCATTGGAGCACTGTTACATCAACTATAGTTCCAAGAAATTTACACTTTAGAAATTAGGAATTGAATATATAGAAGGTGTGTTGCTGTTAGGCTTTGTTGGTATGCTGGCAGCTACAGTTAGGGAACACCTGATAAGTACCCTACCGCAAGATTTACCCAGCCTCGTGTTGCTCAATGCCGGCAGGGAGACATTGTATGAAAATGCGGTGCTAACAGCCCTGGGCAGGTCCATTGTTCAGCCCCTACTGTAACACAGTGGAGAAGCAAACAGCAGGATCAGAGAGCTTTGGAAATGAGATCAAGTGCACAATAGCTGTGAAGATAGGAAAAGTCACAGGACTACATCAGAAAGAAAGAGAGATGATTTCTAGCTCTGGGGAGAAATAAGATGGTTTATTTTTTGAAGTAAGTCTGTACTTACCTTGCATAATTCAAGAGATGCTAACAATGGAATAGCTTTTCATGCCCTCCGTTTTACATTTAATGATTTTTAAATGCAATTATTTTAATAGATAATTACTGCACATAGAACAAAGTTTGAAAGAAAGAGCAAGATAAACTGTGAAAAGTCAGTTTATTTCCTTTTTTTTTTTGAGAGAGTTTCCACTCTTGTCGCCCAGGCTGCAGTGCAATGGCACAATCTCGGCTCACTGCAACCTCCACCTCCTGGGCTCAGGTGATTTTCCTGCCTCACTAGCTGGGATTCTCAGTAGCTGGGATTCTCCTGCCTCAGGAACTGGGATTACAGGCACGTGCCACCACGCCCAGCTAATTTTTGTATTTTTAGTGGAGACAGGGTTTCGCCATGCAAGCCAGGCTGGTCTGGAACTCCTGACCTCAAGTGATCACAAAGTGCTGGGATTACAGGCAGGAGCCACCGTGCCAGCCATTTCTTTTCTTCTTTCACCTACCCAAACCCGCAGTTCACATGGCTATGAAGGCAAAAGTGTGTTTACATCTTTGTAAGTCTTTTGTAAAGTTGAGGAAATTGCCCTTGTAAATCCTGGCCCTCTCCTTCTCCCTTGAGCCGTATCTGTCTGCTAAGATCCTCTCTCTCCCTCCTCCTCCCCCACACCTGCCCTAGTGAGTGTGTCTCACCTGAAGCTGCCTCTGGCTTTCCCAGTAAGAAACTGTTGGACCCCTTAAGTCTTCAGAAAGCAGGTTTTTGTGACATTTTCTTTATTCCCTATTATACATGCATTTTCGTAATAATTTTGTTCATCCCCAATTGTATTCATTGTACTCCTTTAAATTGTATTCATTTAATATGCCAAAATGTAGCTTCCTGATTAAAAGACGGGAAAAATAAAAAGAAAGTTGTCAGCCAGGCGTGGTGGCTCCCACCTGTAATCCTAGCATGTTGGGAGGCCAAGGATGGTGGACCAGAGGCAGGAGATCGAGACCAGCCTGGCCAACATGGTGAAATACCGTCTCTACTAAAAATACAAAAATTAGCCAGGCGTGGTGGGAGGCGCCTGTAATCCCAACTACTCAGGAGGCTGACACAGAAGAATCACTTCAACCCAGGAGGCAGAGGTTACAGTGAGCCAAGATGGTGTCATTATACTCCGGCCTGGGAGACAAGAGCAAAACTCCGTCTCAAAAAAATAAAAATTAAATAAAATTTATTAAATAAAAAAGTTAATATGATTTCCCCACTATAAATACCATTGCATCTTCATAAGAAAATTATTTTCTTGTTTTTAACATTTCTCCTTTTCAACAATTCACATGAGGCTATTAGAAATTCAATATTGGGCCTGGCACGGTGGCTCGCACAGCACCTTGGGAGGCCGAGGCAACAGATCGCTTGAGCCCAAGAGTTCGAGACCAGCCTGGGCAACATGGCGAAACCCCGTCTCTACACAAAATACAAAAATTAGCCGGGCTTGGTGGAGCACACCTGTAAGCCCAGCTACTCGGGAAACAGGTGGGAGGATTGCTTGAGTTCAGGAAGCAGAGGTGACAGTGAGCTGAGATTGCGCCACTGCACTCCAGCCTGGGTGACAGAGACACTGTCTCAAAACAAACAAACAAACAAGAAAAGAAATGCAATCGATGAAAATGTATAGAGTATTTAAGTAAGGAGTGATTGGACAAATTTTCAAGTAAAGTTAGTAAAATCGGGAAAATCTTGACATCAAATGAAGCGTGCTTCTTACACTTGAATCGCCTGGGGGAATCATCCAGGGGGCCTGGGGTGTGGCTGAGAGTCTTGGGTTCTAACAACCTCCCAGCTAATGCTGATGCCATGGGTCCTCAGACAAAACACTTTTCGCAGCAAGGATGGAGGTAGAGGAATTTGAAAGCAAAGGAGCGCCCCCTTAGGCTGCAAGCTGAGATGTGCGTTGTCTGCCCCCTTTCCTCTGTGTCTGCGGGACCCCAGGCCAGCTCACTGGAGTAGTCATTCCAGGTGAACAAGAGGCAAACTTGTGGTGCTCAAACTCGTCCCTCTCCCCCGCACACATGCACACACTTGCAAATTCCTTTTGCAAGTTCCTTTGCTATTCTCCTTGCCTCCCCAGGCACACTCCATCTACAAACGTGTAAGTGTTCAGTACCGGGTGCTGGGGACACAACTCCTGGCAAGACCTGCCCCAAGGAGACGCGGTAATGAGGGCTGATTACAAGGCAGGATGCTGAGCCAGGCAGTGGGGCAAGCAGGGGCTCTAGAAGACTCTACAAAACTCCCCTGACATTTCAGAGACTTGTTAATCTACAAGAGATTGTCATTTTCCACCTTCTCTCGCAAAGGTTTACTGGAAATCCATTTCATGTAATGGCTCAGAGCTGTCCATTCAGCCATACACGTGGCAGAAAGGGATTCTGGACACCCCTGACACCGCACATGGTTTACTAAGAGCTGAGGAATCAGCATATCGAGCCTTCCCTTGCATTGCCTCAGTTGTGGATCTGTAGTTCTGTAGTACACTGGCAGATACATTTTTAAATTTATTTGTTTGTTTGTTTGTTTTGAGTCAGAGTCTTGCTTTGTCACCCAGGCTAGAGTGCAGTGGCACAATCTTGGCTCACTGCAACCTCCACCTCCTGAGTTCAAGTGATTCTTGTGCCTCAGTCTCTCTAGTAGCTGGGATTACAGGCATGGGCCACTATGCCTGGCTAATTTCTTGCATTTTTAGTAGAGATGGGGTTTCACTATGTTGGCCAGGCTGGTCTCGAACTCTTGGCCTCCAGCAATCCACCTGCCTTGGCCTCACAAAGTGCTGGGATTACAGGTGTGAGTCACTGCGCCCAGCCCGATATGTTTGAATTGAACTGAATAAAGATACAAATACTCTGTTTGGCTGGCACATGTTAAATTACTTTATGAAATGGGGAAAATGCCTCTCACTAAGTCACAGGTGGTCACAGAGGTCCCCAGAAAAGTTGGCATCAAAGATGATGTTTAAAGGTTGGGGAGCACCCAGCCTTTAGCCACAGAGAGTCCTTTCTCTTGATTGAGGAAGAGCATTCCAGGGAAATGATTTGCTGCTATGAGGTTGTGGCCTGCATGAGGGCACATGTATTTCAGCACTGCTAGGCATAGAATCTGGGATGAGGATGAACCGGCAACCAGGCTCCAGAAGCAGAAAGACCAAGACAAAAGCTTGGAGCCCTCCTCCCAGATTTTCACTGGCCATTTTCAGTTTATGGTTGTTTCTTCTTCCACTGAATTCTAGAACACCCATTGAAGAGGTGGCAGGAGAAGGAGGAGGGGGCACTGGGAGTGTGCAGCCTTCCTTGACCCTCATCATAGGATCACACTTTACTGCTCATCACATGCTACTTTGATGTAGTGATTTTTACAATGTCTCACTTAGATGAAAAACTCTAGAGGAATAGGGTGGTGCTCGATTTTTCTTTGTAATATTGTAATGCCATCTTTCATAGAGTTGGTGCTCAATAAATATTGAATGAATGGACGAATGAGACAGTTAGAGAGATCAGGATTTTTTAAGTAAAGCAGGTTTTGTCTTCTATTAAGACTTCCTGGGTCAGGAGTGGTGGCTCACACCTGTAATCCCAGCACCATGCGAGGCCAAGGCGGGAGGACTGCCTGAGCCTAGGTCGAGACCAGCCCAGGCAATATGGCAAGACCTCATCTCTATTAAATAAATATATATATATATATATATATGTGCGTGTAAATAAATAAATAAAAATTGAAACATTAAAATTAATAAAAGACTTCCCTGATTTATTTCAAATGCAGGGTGCGGGCTACACATCTGTTGATCAATTTTCTCTAAATCCTTTTTCTGCTTTTCACAGTATTGCTTACAGCAGTATGTCTTTCAAGTGCATCATTACTTCCTATTCCTGCAATCAGTCTCCTGATGAGTTCTTCCAAGAACAGGTATTCTGGGCAGATTCCTATTCTTCCAGGTTGCAATGGGACATAAATTGCATATATCAGCCTGACCCTAACCCAGCAGGATGGGAGCGGCTGGTGGGTCAAAGAAGGCTGCGCACTCGCAATGCCCCTCCTTCATCTTCTGCCACCCCCCCTCTTCTGGCTCCCCAAATCCCTTGCCAGCTTCACACTGTGACCCCAGATGATCTCAGTCCTTGGGCCAGCCAAGCCCCAGCTCCTGGTATAATCAGCTTCTGGTGGACCCACCCCAAGGAATCTCAGAACCCTATACCAGAGTCCTATTACTCACAACAGAGATTTTATTTATTTATTTATTTATTTATTTATTTATTTGAGACAGGGTCTCACTCTGTCACCCAGGCTGGAATACTGTGGCACTATTATACCTCATTGCAACCTTGAACTCCTGGGCTTAAGGAATTCTCCTGTCTCAGCCTCCAGAGTAGCTGGGACTACAGATGCATGCCACTGCACCCGGGTAATTTATTATCATTATCATTATATTTTGTAGAGATGGGGTCTCATTCTGTTGCCCAGGCTGGTCTTGAACTCCTGGGCTCAAGCAATCTTCCTGCCTTGACCTCCCAAAGTGCTGGGATTACAGGGATGAGCCACCATGCCCGGCCACAACAGAACATTTTTAAATCAAATGTCCTTTAGAAGTAATGCTAACTATGTAACCCATGTTGTTTTCAGCACTTTATAGTAACTAATTCAATCTTCCTGGAAATTCTCTAACGAAGGTGTTATTCTTATACTCCTCTGCTATTTCTGCTATTTACCAGGAAGGAAATAAAGTCACAAAATAGCTCAGAATCCAAGGGCAGACTGTCTCTCACTTTTGCTTACTAAGAAAAAGTTTCTTCTTTTTTCCTTTGTTTCTAAAAGTAACATGTACACACATTCATCTCTTCTTTTTCTTTTCCTCTTTTTTGAGGGTTGGGGAGGTGGACAGGGTCTTGCTCTGTTGCCCAGGCTGGAGTGCAATGGTGTGATCACAGCTCACAGCAGCCTCGACCTCCTGGTCTCAAGTGATCCTCCCACCTCAGCCTCCCAGTAGCTGAAACTGCAAGCACACACCACCACACCTGGCTAATTTTTGTATTTGTTTGTAGAGACGGGGTTTCACCATGTTGCCTAGGCTGGTCTTGAACTCTTAGGCTCAAGCAGTCCTCCTGCCTCAGCCTCCCTCACTAATCCCTCCCAAAATGCTGGCATTGCAGATGTGAGCCATGGCTCCTGTGCAGATTCATCTCTTCTTTATTCAAAAACCCTGTGAAAGTGACAACAAAGGAATAACAAAAGATACTGACTCAAAATTACAAAAAGAAGGGAAGAGGAGACAAAGTAAAAAAAAAAAAAAAAAGACTCAGTAAATTGTGAAGACACAAAGTGGAAGGAGGCATGGTAGCTGACTTAGCCCAATCTAAACATGTGCCTGAGGAAGCTGAGAGGCCAGCAATTCATTCCCAGACTCTCAAGGACAGCGTATCCTGGAAGGAAGGAGGAGGTGCCATACAAACCAGAGAATCGTGTGAAACCGGACAAAGAAGACTCAGATGCTAGGTCGGCCCTGACATCACCCACAGCTGGCAGCTCCTTCCTATCTACCCCCATTCTCATCCCCTCCCTCTTTTCCAAGACCAGAGCCAGAAGAGGGCAGGAGTGAGAGGATAACTCACGCAGGATGCTTCCCTACTGGTCCACCTACGCACCTTTGGAGTCTAGCTCTCTACCCTGCTCACAGATACCAGCAGCCACCTCTACCTCCTCCCCATTGGGTAGAAAATAGAGGATTGTTGTCCACCCAAGAAAGTCCCAGAGAAAACATATTCAGATAGTGACATCTGAGAGTTCCCAATGAAGTGGTTGTCTGTCCTGCACGTCTTACCGTGAAGCTCACAGGGTGGCAAGCCCCTGCAACATACAAGGGTCCCAGTGAGCGTTTGACTGCCTGACTCTTAGATGCAAAGACACAGCTGCAGGTCATTCTGCATTTGAAGAAAGTTTCTTACATGAAAAAGAGTATCAGCTAGGGTTCTGAGGAAAATGGCTGGCATACTTAAACTTGGAAATTTAAAGTCAGTTTAATGGAGGAACAGTCCCTAAAAGCGAGCAGCGTTCAGAGGCTAGCAACAAAGTCTACTGAGCCACAGGGAGCAGCTGCCAACATCTGCAGAATGTCACTGCGGAGAGGCCACTCACCTGGAACTGTGGCCTGTAGGGGAAGAACCGAGCTAACCTGGCCAGGAGGAGTCTGGAGGAATCCATAGTCTCATTCCCCTCTCCCCCATCCCACTCTGTCACAGGCACAACCCAAACAGCTAGAGGAAAAGGAAGCTGCTAGAGGCTAAAGTCACCACGGCAAAAAGCAGAGGGGTGGGGCTGCAGAGGCTGGAGTGTAGACTGGGAAGACAAATGGAAGATATTCATCACCAGACCAAAACAAACAGAGAAGCGCAAGAAGGCGGGGGACAAGAAGAAGCGAAAGCAGTGCAGAGAATAGAGGGAACCACAATACCATGAAAGAAAGACGAGGGGGAAGAGGTGTGTGTGTGTGTGTGTGTGTGTACATACATAGCTGAGCTATGGAAAGGATTAAAGAAGAAAAAGACCATGGATCACATGAATATCAGATCTGAAATTTTAAAAATCAAGGAAATGTTGGATGCTAAAATCAAATAAATGTAGATTATAAATGGAAGATAGGAAATAAGAAAAATATTTAATAGGCAGATCCAAAAGTTTTAACATTTGATAAATAGCATTCCATATAAAGAACCCAGAAAAAAATGAGGGAGTTTAATTATAACAAATAATACCTGAATAATTTCCACAATAAGTGGAATTAGGTGTTATTCAGCAGTTTGAAAAAATCCGCAAAATACCCTCTGCAATTATTTTAAATTCATGCAAAGACATATCATTGAAAATTTTGTCTCCCTATATGTGAACAGAAGGAAGAAAAGTCAGTCAGGTGACAAACCAAGGAAAAGGAATCCAAATGCCATCACATTTCTTAACAGCCAAGCTAGATGTTACAGGACTTCGAAATTCAAAGAGAATTTTGTACCCAGTCAAGCAATTAGTTAAGTGTGAGGATAGAATAAAAATGTGCAAAGAATCAGAAAACTGAGCTCTCATGTACCCCCTCTTGGATGCTATCAGAGGGTGTGTTATGCAGTAAAACAAGGGGATAAACCAAGAAAAATGGGAATATGGGAGCCCACTGCAATTGAAATGTAATATACAGAACTGATCCCTCAAGGAACAGCAGCGTGGAGCACTATGGGAGGAGGTGGATCCTTGCCTCGCCTGGCATGGCTGCAGTGCCGTGGGCAGGGACAGACGCGATTCCCACGTCGTAGCCTCCTCCTGCTAGCATACCTGGGTCCTCTTTGACTTCCCTGGCCAGTGGGCCCACTTCCTGCAGATGTGGAAGGTCAAGTCAGGGCCATTGGCCATTACCACAAGCAGCGGGAACAGAAAAGAACCAGTCACAAATAGATCATATTTTAGTGATGATCAGATATACAACTTTTCACACTCTAGCAACTCTAGAACTAGACTTCATCTCCCAGCTGATGACATTTACAGTGGATGAGGTGGAGGCGGATGCTGCCCCCGATTCCCCCCACAAGTCCGTCTTCCTGGAGTGTTGACAGAGGACAGCTCTTAGCCAGGTGCCCGTTTCAGAGATTTGCCTGCTGTTGGAGAAAGCTGTACCCCACATCCAGTGACAAGTCTGTCCAGGGGTACAAAGTTCTGACTCCCAAGCCCTCATGCCAGACATCTTTGAGGGACCCCGGCAGCAGCATCCCCGTGGCTCTGCTGAGACTCCTCCCTGTACAGTGCAGCTCACCCCCTCCTGCTGCCCGGCCCTCTGCCTTTACTCCCATCCAGGCATTGTTCTAGGATGCTCTCCCCTATCAACCTACACTCTAATCTCCTAATCAGAGGAACTGGCTTAAGTCAGCATGTCACGGTTTGATTGGGAGTCCCTTTTCTTTCTTAATGTTCCATAAAGAAAGATGTGACACACCATTAGATTCCATAGAATAAGGCAGGAGTTAGCCAAGAGCAAGGGTCACGAGGTGGGGGAAACAGGCTGAGCAGCCAGTAGAGACTGGATCAGAGCAGCCAATATAGTCTGGGTTGTAAAAGGCCTTTGATGCCGCTCAGTTGAGTTTAGACATTGTCTTGAAGGAAAGTAATGTAACCAAATTTTGTTTTTGGAAAGATCAGCCTAGTTGAGGGGTGGATTCTGCTAGCAGAAGATAAGCTTTGGAGCAGAGGGGAAAGGAACAGGGCTGCTGAGAGAGCTTGCAGTAGGGGATAGTGGTGTAGACACACAGACGAGTGTGTTGTGCAGGCGGACTTTGTATTAGGGTTGTGTAGATTTCTGGAAAGGGCAGGCTCTGGCTTGGGCACCGCATTTGAACAGGTCCAACATGTATCATTATTTTATGCACCACTGACATAGAAAAAATTAACGCACCCAGTCAGCACAATGACTTACCATGCATTGTAAGACACATCCCAATGTCAGGGATGTAAAAAGGTAGAAAAGCATCCATATTAGAATGGAAAAAAATGCAATACTTGTACTTTTGAGTCAGTTTCAGCCACCTACTCTGGGAAGATTTCTGGCATCCCTAGGATTGATTCAGATATGCCCTTTGAGAGGTTTTAGAGCAACCTGGGTGCTCAGTCTTGTCAAAGAATTAGTCCTGTTACCCTCTCAATGCTGTTATCTTAATCATTTTTAAGCGTGCAGTTCAGTGGCTTAGTACACTCACATTATTGTGTAACCATTACACCGTCCAACTCCAGAACTTTTCCATCTTGCAAAACCGAAGCTCTGTGCCCATTAAACAAGAACTCCCTGTTCCCCTGTCCCCAGGCCCTGGTGAGCAGCATTCTACTTTCTGTCCCTGTGGACCTCACTGCTCTAGGAACCTCACATAAATGGGAAATCGTACCGTATTTATCTTTTCATGTTTGGCTTATTTCACTTTCCATAATGTCCTCAAGCTTGCAGCATGTGTTAGAATTCTCTTCCTTTTTAAGACTGAACCACATTCCATTGTATGTCTATACCAAAATTTGTTGATTCATTCGTCCATCTACAGACACCTGGGTGACTTCCACCCAGCTCTCAGCTATTGTGAACACTGCTGCTTTGACCATGGCAAAGGTCTCTTCAAGACTCTGCATTCAGTTCTTTTGGATATATACCCAGAGGTGGGATTGTGGGATCATAGAGTAGTTTTATTTTCCATTTTTTGAGGAATCGCAACACTGTTTTCCACCATTTCACAATCCATCAGCGGTGTATAAGTTTTCTCATTTTTCCACATTATAGCCAACACTTATTCTCTGTGTTGATTTTAAGTAACCATTCTAATGGGTTGAAGGTAATATCTCAGTGTGGTTTTGATTTGCATTTCCTTCATGATTAGTGATGTGAACATCTTTTCATACATTTATGGGCCATTTGTATTCTTCTTTGGAGAAATTTCTATGCAAGTCTTTTTGTTTGTTTGTTTTAGAAAATAAACTTGTTCTTTAATGGGGGACTGGGAAGGAGGGCTGTCGAGCTGGGAATGAGGTTAGAGTATCAGAAGCACAGACCCCTGAGGGCTGAGTCATCTGAGGCCTCCTGGATCTGTTCTGCAGCTTGAATGCAGTCTTCTCGTAAGTGTGGAAAGTGGCCACATGACAGCCCGCAGCACCCAGGGTACAGCAGCTGACAGACACCAGCAACAGGCAGGCAGTGGTTACAGGACCTCCCAGCAGGATATCAGCAGCTCCAGGCCCAGGGGGTCCCATGGTCAGATCCAGCGAGGTGGAGCCCAGGGGTGCCAGTCCCCAACGCCACTGTGCTAATTTCATCATGGTCACTCTTTGCTCCATGCCTCCCCCTTCCCCATGCAGCCCTGACGTCAGTATCCAGAAGTGCTCTTTCTGCCCGTTTTTAATTGAGGTTTTTTTATTATTGTTATTGAGTTGTAGGACTCCTTTATATATTCTGGATATAAACCTCCTATGAGAAATACAATTTGCAAATATTTTCTACGATTCTGTAAGCTGCCTTTCTCTCCAGTAATAGCATCTCTTGATGTGCAAAAGGTTTTAAGTTTGATGTACCACCATATATCTATCTTTGCGCGTTTTGTTGTTGTTGAGGCAGGGTTTCACCCTGTCACCCAGGCTGGAATGCAGTGAAGTAAGCTCAGCTCAGTGCAACCTCTGCCTCCTGGGCTTAAGCAGTCCTCCCACCTCAGCCTCCCAAGTAACTAGGACCTGTCACTACACCCAGCTAAATTTTTGTAGTTTTGGTAGAGACGAGTATTGCCATGTTGCCAAGGCTGGTCTCAAATTCCTAGGCACAAGCAATCCTCCTGCCTCAGCCTCCCAAAGTGCTGGGATTACAGGCGTCGTGAGCCACTGTGTCCTGCCATCTATTTTTGCTTTTTATTGCCTGTGCTTTTGGTATCATGTCCAAGCACTCATGGCCATATCCAATGTGAGGAAGTTTTTTTCCTATGTTTTCTTCTATGAGTTTTATGATTTCAAGTCTAATGTTTAGGTCTTTAATCCATTTTGAGTTCATTTTTGCATATGGTATAAAACATGGGTCGAGCTTCATTCTTTTGCAGGTGGATATCCTGTTTCCCCAACACCATTTGTTGAAGAGACCATTCTTTCCCCCAGCAGGTGGTCTTGGCACCCTTGCTGAAGATCATTTGGCCATATACACAATAGTTTATTTCTGGGCTCTCTGTTCTATTCCATTGGTCTATAGGTTGCTCTTTTGCCAGTACCACACGGTTTTGATTACTGTAGCTTTGTAATATGTAGTATAAAATTAGGAAAACTTCACCTACTTTGTTCTTATTTTTCAAAATTATTTTGGGTATTTAGGGTCCCTTAAGCTTTTAAACGAATTTTCGGATGAACTTTTTTCTATTTCTGCAAAAGACACCAAAGATACTTTGATAGTACACCCAGTTTCTGTGCACATCAAGTTTGCAGTTTCTGTGAGATATCCGAGTCGTGTAGGTAATGTATATAGAACTCACAGGCACTGAGGGCAGAATCGGTCACCTTACGGAAATGTCTGCCTTCCCAAGAAGCTTCAGGTGACTGGTGCCTCTCAAGATGGCAGCAGGAAAATAAATCACAAAAGTAAAGGAGAGGGTTTTTTTCATTTTTTGTTTTTTTGTTTTTTTGTTTTTTTTGCGCAATCTCAGCTCACTGCAACCTCCACCTCCAGAGTTCCAGTAATTCTCTTCCTCGGCCTCTTGAGTAGCTGGGATTACAGGTGCCCGCCACTATGCCTGGCTAACTTTTTTCTATTTTTAGTAGAGACAGGGTTTAAACCTTGGCCAGACTGGTCTTGAACTCATGACTCGTGATCCCCCTCCTCGGCCTCCCAAAGTGCTGGGATTACAGGTGAGAGCCACTGCGCCTGGCTGAAAAGGGACATTTTGATTGTTGGCATTTTCTTGCAAGTACTGCTTCAATTCGTCCATGGAGTCTACGCACAGTATTTTTTTTTTCTTTTTCTTTCTTTTTTTTTTTCACATTGAATGGAAAGTGAACACAGTATTTTTAAAAGAAAGTCATTGGCCTGATTCTCCTCAAAGAGAAAAATAAAACTTTCTTAAATTTGAGGGGCGGTCACACTCTGTAAGCCAAGGAGGAGATTATCATTCACTCCTGTCCTTTCCCTTGACCCATATGCAGCAGCCCAACGCTCAGGAACAGCTTGGCAGGGTAGCCCAGTGGCCGGGCAGCCGGCTTGCCCAAGCACCTCCTCGTCCCACCTGGCCGGCACCACAGCCCCAATGCCACATGCAACTGCTTAAGAGGATGGACAGCAAGGACACAGAGCTCAACAGGGAAGCGCTCCGGACCAGATGCAGAATCCTGGGGCACACATTCTAGATTTATTCTCAGCAAATTCCAGCAGGAATTTTTATTTTCTGCTAAATGGATTTCCAGATACTTCTACACAGTATAGTAAGCTCTACAAAGAAATCACTATTCCAGGGCTTCTCTTCTTTTGAAACTGTATTTCACTCTGGGATGCTAGAAGTTAAGGTAAAATAAATAAGGGTTTTCTGAGCAGGTACGTTCATAAAGCATAATTGCCATAGGCTTTCTTATTTTTACTTCATTTTCTGTCAATGCTCAGAGGGTGGCTAGGGGGGCCCATCTCCATAACCACCTGCATTTGAATCACTGGGAGTGCTTATTTAATTCGTATTCCTGGGGCTCACTCCACACCTGCTGAGGTCCGAGGATGTGACCCATGAATCTGCATTATGAACAAGCTCCCCAGAAGATCCTTAGGCATATTAACATTTGAGAAAGACTGAATAGAGCAAATAAGTATCACAATCATAGACTGTTAATGATTCTTGCATAGCCTCCAACATAGAGTTGTATATTCATTCATATGGTAAGGCATTTTATCCATTCAGCGTATGTTGATTCTCCATTAAACCCTATACCCTTACTTCTGTTTAAATCTTTTTAAAGTTGAAGCTTTTTATTTAAGGAATACAAAAGTAAAGTTTGCTTTCAGCTGTGTTACTGACTTGCTCTTTAAGATTGAATAAAATCCCAACCCTTTTTCCCATCATGATTCTCACACTTGGGAAATCCTTTACACTAGCTGTTAAAATCATTAAGCCAATGTCCCCGATTTAATCTTTAAGGTTGACCAGCCAGCATTGAGTCACTGTAATCTTCTGGGTCAGGCAGGAAAAGAATTGACGTCGTTACAAAGCACCACTGCGTAAGTGTCTTTGAGAAAATGGCAGCCAAGTGTACACGGTGGATAAGGAGAGGCAAAGAGCAGTGGGCCTTGAGCAGGGTAGCAGGAGGGCCCTGGCACTCACGCTGCGCCTCTGAGTGGCCCAGTGGGAGCTGTCGGGGATCCGTGGCACACTTTCTCTGACATAACACATCTCAGCGAGTTATCAAGGTGTTTCCTCTCTCCAGAAAGTCAAGCAGCCTATGAGAAATGATCATTTGGCATGGGCTATTCTCCAGGGTCAAAGGCAGTCAGGGATGTCTCATACAAAGGGGCTTCCACCGTGAGCCAGGAATGTGGATGTGCAGCTAAAAACAGACACATAAAAATAAACCTTCAACTTCTCACCCTGTGCGCTGAAGATGTTTTCCAGAAATCCACACACAACTCAACAGCCTTGGACTCGGCCAGCTCCTTTCTGTAGCTTTTACTTTTTAAAAAAGGAAAAATAAAAAAGTGGATCAGCTGACCTCGTTGGTTGATCTCACTTGACTGTAACGCTGTCCCAAAAGCGAGTTAGAATGACACAAGCACGCCCCAACAGTCTTGCTGGGTTGTGTCTACTTTCAGAGACAAACAAAAAAGTTATTATTAGCCGTTAACCTGATGTCTTAAATTAATATGAGCACTCCCATGCTAGAAATTAATTTTAGCATTCAACTCAAATTTATTTATTTATTTATTTATTTACACTGAGTCTCGCTCTGTCACCCAGACAGAAGTGCAGTGGTGTGATCTCGGCTCACTGAAACCTCTGTCTCCTGGGTTCAAGCAATTCTCCTGCCTCAGCCTCTCTAGTAGCTGGGACTACAGTCACCCGCCATCACACCAGCTAATTTTTGTATTTTTATAGAGACACGGTTTTGCCATGTTGGCAAGGCTGGTCTCGAACTCCTGACCTCAAGTGATCTGCCCGCCTCGGCCTCCCAAAGTACTGGGATAACAGGCATTAGCCACCACATCCGGTCATATTCAACTCAATTTTAAAGAGATATGTCAAGATCCAATCATGCATTCATTGTCTCTCCCTGTTTCTTCTTCTCTGTCTTCCCCAGCTCTCTCTCAACTTAAGTCAAAGGGAGGAAAAAGTTGAGATAATTATCTGAGGATGGAGAGATAGAAAATCAGGTCACTCAGTTTAAATTGCCCGGGACCTGTGATGGTGTGGACAAGCAACTTGAGGAACTACTGCACTCTAAAAGAGTCACGCAGTAAAGCAAGGCAAATCTCAAGATAATTCACATCAAAATTAAATTTTAAAAAAATCCTGTGGTTTCCTGGAGCGTTGTGTCTATCGTCTGTTTCACTGTCGCCACCGGGTCCTGCTTAGTAAGACAGGACAATGCAGGCCATGCAGACTCACTGAATCTGACTCCCCCGGAGAACCAGTTTTGCCCTGGGGATCATCCCACAGTGCAGACTGTGACTGAAGACACCACGCCTCCCCAGAGGCCGAAAGGCAGCAGTCAGGGAAGCTAAGGGCAGGGTAGATCAGGACTAAATGTCCAGAGCAGTGGGCTTGTGGCCAGCCCACATTTATATAGCGTGTCCTTGACCGTCTTCCTCTCCCTGTCCCCAGACCAACCATTTTCCCCAGTCCCTTCCAAATTCTAACATCCTTATTTAAGATCCTGCAGTTGAAGCTATATTCTACTTGGGTCTTCTGTTTTGAATGACAGCCAATCCAGGCAAGCCCACTCAACATTCGAGTCACCGGGATGTGGACACAAAGTCTGATCAAGCTCTGCCTCTGTGAGGTGTGTGAGTGACCCCTCGAGGACTCTGAATGTCACTTAGCTCCTCCTGGCCCAGGTCTCTCCATCTGCCCAGTGAGTGGGTCCACCCTGGTGATTTTCAAAGCCCCTCTCAGCCTGGGGGAAAGGCGAGGTTGTTCCTATTTCACTTCCTCCAACCATGAATCCACTTACCCACCCATGCTCGCATACTCATCATCCCCAGTGTAAAAAACACACACCAGTTCTTTGCACTCCCTTCCCCCATCCCATGGTTGGGCTCTGACCAGATATTGGGGGGAAGGAATAGAGGAGACCATTCAGCCCCATCCTGAGTGTCAACAGGGTACAAATTCTGGCAACTGCTCAATGGCACATCTGGGCAGGAGACAAGTGCTGCCCCCAGGGCCGTTCACCCGGGTGGAACTCCGTCCACCCTGCACCAGTCAGCCCTGGTGGAAATCTGAGCACTGCCCAGCTATCAAGGAAGCTGGGGAAGCGAAGGAGAGAGAAACAGGGACCCTGCGTGAGAATTCTAGGAGAGCAGGACTTCAGGGCACCGGTAGGCTATGTCCAGTTCAAAACAACGGTTCTCGTCAGTATCAACAGCAGTACTGAAATGATCATGTCTGTTTTACCCACCCATGTGTCATCCAGAGTGCTTGCTCTAGACCAGCTGGGCACTGCACATCCACGCACTGCTCCAGGCAGCATCACCAGCTTCCTGTCAGGCACAGCCCAGTCAGCACCAAAGATCTGCAAACCCTGCAGCCTGAGTGGTGCAAATCTTCGGTGCTGATTGGACACTCATTGCCAGCACCAGCAACTTATTAATTACCATGATAAATGCTAAAAGTGAGCTCTTACAGGTAAGAATAAAGGCATTCAAGACAGGAGAAATCGGCTCATTGTGGTGGCTCATGCCTGTAATCCCAGCACTTTAGAAGGCTGAGACAGGTGGATCACATGAGGTCAGGAGTTCAAGACCAACCTGGCCAACATGGTGAAACCCCGTTTCTACTAAAAACACAAAAATTAGCCAGGCATGGTGGTGCATGCCTGTAATCCCAGCACTTTGGGAGGCCGAGGCAGGTGGATCACCTGAGGTCAGGAGTTCAAGACCAACCTGGCCAACATGGTGAAACCCTGTCTCTACCAAAAATACAAAAATTAGCCGGGCGTGGTGGCACATTCCTGTAATCCCAGCGACTTGGGAGGCTGAGATGGGAAGATTACTTGAACCTGGGAGGCAGAGCTGAGATTGTGCCACTGCACTCCAGCCTGGGCGACAGAAAAAAAAAAAAAGACAAGAGAAATTATTCACAAAGTTCTCAGTTTGAGAAGAGAAAACAGTTCCAGAAACCAGTGGTGGTAGTGGTTATACAACATGAATGTACTTAATGCCACTGACCTGTACACTTGAAAATTATTATGATGGTAAATTTTGTGTTATATATGTTTTACCACAATAAAAATTTTTTTAAAGGTTTATACATGGCCCAGCCTTGCATGAACAGGGAATAACAGTAAACCTTGTCCCCAGCACCCTTCAGAATGGCCCCTGAGGCTCCGTCTCTGCTCTGTCCTCGCCTCCCCATTGCTTTAGGTGGATTTCTGAATGCTTCGAGTCAACTAGCAGATTGCAAGTCAGGCTCCAGATCAGGGGTCTGCTGACTTTTGCAGCAAAGGCCAGAGGGCAAATATTTTAGGCTTTTTGGACCACACAGTCTCAGTTGCAACCACCCAACTCTGCCCCTATGTCAGAAAAGAGGTCACAGGCAATGTCCACATGTTCCAACGTTTCATTTACAAGAATTTGGCCCGGAGCTTAGTCTGCCATCCCCTGATCCAGATCCTCAGAATGTTCTGTCTCCCTTGAGTGATCTCAGGCCAGCTGAGGCCAGGGCTCTGGAGCTGGCTTTGCTTAATGTCTGCACAGGAGACACTCCCGCTGAGGCTCCTTCCCTCACGACCCGGAAGTGGAGTGGGGCTGGGGCAGCAGCCCTCACACCTCAGACTTCCGGGTGGTACCAGCATCTGCCTCAAAGAACCTAAGAGCTGTGTGTGGCCACATAGGCTGAGGGCCCTTCACAACACCGAGAAGTAATGGAGAGCAAACCCCACAAAGATTCTGCCCCAGCCTGGGATACAGGAGAGAATACATGCAAAATGTAAATAATTGCTCAAAAATTTGTAAAATAACTGTGGTAGGGTTATAAAGGAAAGCTATTTGAGACTGGGTAAAAACAAAAAAGGAACCTATGGATTAGAATCCCGGGTGCAGAAACAGGTCTCTGACCCAAGCAGGGCTCGACTGCACTTCCGGCAACACGAACTCAGCGGCGGGCACAGCTCGTGGGGGAGAAAAGACTTCAGGGGAGGAACTGAATTGACTTAGGCCTCGAAACCACGGCACTCCGGAGGGACACCTTGACTGCATGCGTGCGCGCGCGCGTGTGTGTGTGTGTGTGTGCGCGCGTGTGACTCACCAGGCTTGCAAATGACTGCCCAAATCTACAGGACAAATTACTTTCTCCCTTCTGCCTTCTGACTACGGCAGAGGAGGAGCTCGGGACTGGAACCAGTACTTCTACTGAGCAAGGTACTGCAGTGTTCACAACTAGACTCCAGACAGTATTTTATTTCTTCGGCAACCCTTGATCTCTCTTCTGGGTTTGATCTCCCTATGACTGTTTCAGCACACATCCTGAATAGCTGTATAATCTGGAAGGATGTGATCAAGTTTTAAAATCAGATGAAATACTCTTCAGATACCAACTTCACCGTTGACTCAATGTGCTCATCAATAAAAATTCCTCCTTGACAAGGTTACTATGGAAAGGCAAGAATATATTTGTTAAATAACACATTTTTTTTCCTGTAATTTTCTTGAGTTCTTACTAGGTGGTAGGCACTGTATAAAAAGAGTTGTTGTTTTATTTGTTGTTTATTTCTTTTTTTGAGACAGAGTCTTCGCTCTGTTGCTCAGGCTGGAGTGCAGTGGCGTGATCTCAGCAGGAAAATCGCTTGAACTCCGAATCCCAGGTTTAAGCTATTCTCCTGCCTCAGCCTCCCAAGTAGCTGGGACTACAGGTTCTCACCATCACGCCTGGTTAATTTTTGTATTTTTTTAGTACACACAGCGTTTCACCATGTTGGTTAGGCTGGTCTCGAACTCCTGACCTCAGGCCATCCGCCCTCCTCGGTCTCCCAAAGTACTGGGATTACAGGCGTGAGCCACAGCACCTGGCCAAGAGTTGTTGTTTTAATGTGTTTGCCCTTTTAAATCTCACAGCTCTTCAGGATGGGCTTATTATCCCATATGACAGGTGAGAAAAGTGAGGCTTATGAGGGTTTAATTGAAATAAAATTTTAGTCTGGGTGTGGTGACTCATGCTTGTAATCCCAGCACTTTAAGAAGCTGAGGCAGGAAGATCATGAGATCATGAGACTAGCCCGGCCAACACAGTGAAACCCTGTCTCTACTAAAAATACAAAAATTAGCTGGGCATGGTGGCAGGCACCTGTAATCCCAGCTACTGGGGAGGCTGAGGTAGGAGAATCGGTTGAATCCAGGGAGGTGGAAGTTGTAGTGTGCTGAGATTGTGCCACTGCACTCCAGCCTGGGCAACAGAGTGAGACTCTGTCTAAAGAAAAAAAGAAAGAAAGAGAGAGAGAAGAAGGAAGGAAGGGAGGGAGGGAGGGAGGGAGGGAGGGAGGAAGGAAGGAAGGAGCTGGGCACGGTGGCTTACGCCTGTAATCCAGCACTTTGGGAGACCAAGGTGGGCAGATCATGAGGTCAAGAGATCGAGACCATCCTGGCCAACATGGTGAAACCCCGTCTCTACTAAAATATAAAAATTTTCATAAAGAGGGCTTGTGAAAAAAAAAAAGAAAAAAAAATTAGCTGGAGGGTGGTGGTGCTCATCTGTAGCCCCAGCTACTTGGGAGGCTGAGGCAGGAGAATTGCTTGAATCCAGGAGGCGGAGGTTGCAGTGAGCCAAGATCGTGCCACTGCACTCCAGCCTGGTGCCTGGTGACAGAGCCAGACTCTGTCTCAAAAAAAAAAAAAAAAAAAACGCAAGAAGGAAGGAAGAGAGAGAGAGAGAAAGAAAATTTTAGAGCATTTGATATATAGTTGGCATTTAATAAATGGTAACTTCTACTGTTTCCAGAAATAGCCTAATTTCAAATATGCCGTGTTCTTTCCTCATAGAGAGAGATGTCGACGGTGGTGGAAGGTGATAGCTTCCACCTTGGGTGGTATTTCTCTTCATATAAATTTAATCTTCTTTTCCTTCTGCCAGTAAAATTTTGTTTATTATTCATATAAGTCTTATGCACTTTTTAGCCTTCTTCTTAGTATTTTACAAGTCTGTGGCCATTATTAATGGAGCTTTTTAATGATATTTTCTAATAAGTCATTGCTGCTACAATGTTGGCCTTGAGTCCGTCTATTGGGCAGAACTCTTATTAGTTCTCACCATCTTGCCCTCTGTGTATGCAGACACTTACATCTCATGTCTTTGTATCGACCAGAACCTCCAGAATAAATATCGAATAGACGGTGAGAGCAGTATTCTTTTCTTATCTCTATTTTCACCTTAACGATTCTCTGGGTGACACCTCTTATCTGGGTAGGTCAGCTTTTCTGTATCGCCAGATTACTATTTTTGTTGTTTGTTATTTGCTTGTTTGTTTCAATCAGAACTGCAGGCTCAATTTTACCGAACACTTTTAGCAAAACCTATTGAAATGATCAGGGCTGTTTTTTCTCTTCAATTCCACAGCTACATTTCTTCATGCTTGGATTTACTAATATTTTGCTTAAAATTGTACCACCTGTAATTAAGATATTCCTGCAGTTTTATTTTTGTGTGCTCTCCTTCTCTTCTTTTTAACATCAGGATATGTTAGCCTTGTTGGAAGAATTGAAAAGCGTCTCATTTTCTTCCATGTGTTGAAATACTATACGTAACATGCGGGTCATCTATCCTTTACAGATTAGCCAGATTCTATCCATAAAACTCTGCAGGTTTCATCTTTTGGTGGGAGCTCACACTTGATCACCATTTCAAGCTTTTACCTTTCTAATTTTCCCAGTTGATCACACATTTCATCCAGGTTTTCAAATTTATTGGCATGAAATGTTATATAGCATATTAGCTTCCTAGGGCTGTCATAACAAACTGAGTGGCTTCAAACAACAGAAATTCATTCTCTCACAAGTCTGGAGGCCAGAAGTCCAAAACCGAGACGTCCCTTAGAGGCTCTGAAAAACAATTTGCCCCATGTTTCCCTGTAGCTTCCAGTGGTCGGTGGCACCTTGGATGGTGTTCCTTGGCTTGTAGACTCGTCACGTCACTTCTCTCTCTGTGTCTGTCTCCACATGGTGATGTGTGTGTGTGTGTGTGTGTTGTCCAAATTTCTCTCTTCTTTAAGGACACCAGTCACATTGGATTTAGGGCCACTCTAATTTAGTATGACCTCATCTTAACTTGCTAACATCTACAAACATCCTATTTCCAAAATAAGGTCACATGTATAGCCTCCAGGTGGACATGAATTTGGGGAGGGGGAGACACTCTCGACCTAGTGCACTTCCTATTTTAAATAATCTTGTCATTTCTTCGCTATCTGTATTTATGTTTCCTGTCTTATTCCTACTGCTGTTCTCTAATGTCTTCTCTCATTTTTCTCTTAATCAAAATTATCAAATATGTATATTCTTTTTGAACTCATATTAATCATCTACTTTTTTCTTTTCTATTCATTAACGTCTGCTTATAGCTACAGCAGTTCCTCACTCCTACGTCCTTTATTTCGTTGTCCTTTTTCTAGATTGTTTGCTTGTTTTAAATGTTTATTGTTTTCCACCAATTGAATTTGAGACCAAAAAAAGTTCCTCTGGAGGTGCGACGGTTGAAACGTAATATTAAAGCACTCTTTATTATTCAGTTGTAAATTGTTTAAACTGCATTTTAAAACTTCTTTGTTGACCCAAGAGTGATTTAAGAATATATTTTTTAAATGTCCTAGTGCCTGGGTTTTTCTTTCTTTCTCTTAACTTGCTTTTATTGCTTATTTCTAACTTTGTTGTACCACTAACTGATTGTGACCTGCATGGTTTCTGCTTTGGGATGAAGAATCTCTTCTCAGCCAGATGTGGTGGCTCATACCTATAACCCCAGCACCTTGGGAGGCCCAGGTGGGTGGATCACCTGAGGTCAAGAGTTCGAGACCAGCCTGGCCAATGTGGCAAAACCCCTTCTCTACTAAAAATACAAAAATTAGCTGTTCATGGTGGCACACACCCGTAGTCCCAGCTACTCGGGAGACTGAGGCAAGAGAATTGCTTGAACCTGAGAGGCAGCAGTTGCAGTGACCCAAGATCATGCCATTGCACTCCAGCCTGGGCAATAGTGAGACTCCATCTCAAAAAAAAAAAGAATGTCTTCCACATACTGTTAAGTCTGTTATATCAAGCATGTTAATTACATTATTCCAGTTCTCCATGGTTTTAATTTTTTTGTCTGACTAATTTGCCTATTAAGAGATAGGTTGGTCTCCTCAGAATTATGAGAACTTTGTCGTTTTCTTCATGTTCTTAGCCATTTTCGCTTTTTATTTACCAACGTATGTGACCAGGTACATAAAGTTCTATGACACTCCTATGTTCTTGATCAGTAGTTCTGCTGATCCATATTGTGAAGGCCCATGGCCCCTGGATGAGTGCACTAGCTGGGCCGATGCCTGCATCTGTGCGGCTCTGCCACTTGCTTTTATTGCTCATTTCTAACTTTTGCCACGGCTCTGTGGCAGCACCTTCAACTCACTGGGCATCAGTGGCTTCATCTCTAAAATGGAGATCCTGGTGACTGTCACCTTTTGGGGTGGCTGGGAGATCAAACGTCATAACATGTGTAGGGCGCTGAGACTAACCTCTGACACTACACGTTCTCAAAGAAATGATCTAGGATGATGACATCAACAGCAGTGACGATGACGTAAACAAGAAATGCCCATCTTTGATCTGTTCTATGCTTTTGGCTACAAAATCTGTTTGCTTAATATTTACATTGCTAAATCTGTCTTATTTTTATATGGATTTGCCTGCTGTGTTTTTTTTCTATCTCTTTTTTAATGAGTATCTCTCTTTTTTTTTTTCTTGAGACAGGGTCTCATTCTGTCACCCAGGATGGAGTGCAGTGCACCATCATAACTCTCTGCAGCCTCAACCTCCTCGGCTCAAGCAATCCTCCCACCTCAGCCTCCAGAGTAACTGTGACTACAGGAGTGCACCACCACACTTGGGTAATTCTTAAAAATTTTTGTGTAGAGATGGGATCTCGCTATGTTGCCCAGGCTTGTCTTAAACTCCTACTCTCAAACAATCCTCCCACCTGAGCCTCCCAAAGTGCTGAGATTGAAGGTGTGAGGCACTACACCTGGCCAGGAGTGTCCCTAGACAGAAGAATAAAGCTGTGTTGTGCATGATTGGCTCTGTCTCAGAAGTGATAGTGTGTCATAATTTCATCATTATTATTTCTTAGAAAGCACATAAAATGTTTTAGGTTTAATTAAACCCAGTATTTATATGTTTGCAATTTCTGGCTTCACCTACACTTGACATGCTTTTGACTCTCACATCGGTGTCTCCAGCCTGTGACTGACCCCCCATGTGACCCATGCTCCTGAGTGTGTCCTACCTGCAGTTGCCTTTGAGCATGCCCACATGATTGTCCTGCAGTCACATCAAACCTCACACACCCGAATCTGACCTTATTCGTCTCCCCCTGAATCTCCCTGCTTGTTCAATTTCTTCTAATTTTGGTTAATCCTCTTATTTTAATTATCTATGCAGTTTACCAAATTAGAATTCTCCATGACTCCACCTTCTTCTTCAGAAGTTCTCACCCAAATCCTATCAACTCCACCCTGGAAACATCTCCCCAGGGAGCAGTCTCTTTCCAATCACTACACACTGCCTTTGATGGGGCCAGCATTGTGATTATCCAGTGACTGAAAGTTACAATATCTTTGGCCCAGCTGTTCTGCACATCAGGCCAAGGGTCAGCACACTAAGATCCACAGGCCAGATCTGGCCACCTGTTGATCATTGTATGACCCACAAGACAGGAAGAGCTCTTATATTTTTCAATGGTTGAAAAAACTCAAAAGAAGGCCAGGCACAGTAGTTCACGCCTGTAATCGCAGCGCTTTGGGAGGCCAAGGAGGGCAGATCACCTGAGGTCAGGAGTTCGAGACGAGCCTGGCCAACATGGTGAAACCCCATCTCTACAAAAAATACAAAAATTAGCTGGGTGTGGTGGTGCTTGCTTGTAATCTTAGCTACTCAGGAGGCTGAGGCAGGAGAATCCCTTGAACCTGGGAGGCAGAGGTTGCAGTGAGCCGAGATCATGCCATTGCTCTCCAGCCTGGGTGACCAAGTGAGACTCTGTCTCAAAAACAAAAAAGGAACATTTTTGACACACAAAAATCATATGAAATCAAAATTTCTGCATCCATTAATAAAGTTTTGTTTTGTTTTGTTTTTTTGTTTTTTGAGACAGAGTCTCACCCTGTCGCCCAGGCTGGAGTGCAGTAGTACAATCTCGGCTCACTACAACCTCAGCCTCCCGGGTTCAAGCAATTCTCCTGCCTCAGCCTCCCAAGTAGCTGGGATTACAGGCACCTGCCACCATGCCCAGCTAATTTTTTGTACCTTTAGTAGAGATGGGATTTTACCATGTTGGCCAGGCTGGTCTTGAACTCCTGACCTTGTGATCCACCCACCTTGGCCTCCCAAAGTGCTAGGATTACAGGCGTGAGCCACCGTGCCTGGCCAATTAATAAAGTTTTAGTAAAACACACTACTCTCATTTCTTTATCTGTGGCTGCTTTCATGACAAAGGCAGAATTGAGTAAGTGCAAGAGAGACCACGTGACTCACAAAGCTGAAAATTATGACCATCTGGTCCTTTGTAGAAAAAGCTTACCAACCCCTGCTCCAGGCCATGCACCCTGCCCCACAAAGCTTCCAGACCATGTGATCACTTTACTCTTCTACTTACTATTAAATAAGTATAAAGTGCCTAGCTTAGTATAAATCATCCTTCAGGATCCAGTCCCAGCCTACTTCTCTGCCTACGTTTTTTCTCTTCTTTTCAATCCTACAAATCACATAAAACAACACAAATATTCTCACCATAATCAGGAAAAAAATAGGCTGGGCACGGTGGCTCACACCTGTAATCCCAGCACTTTGGGAGGCTGAGGCGGGTAGATCACTTGAGGTCAGGAGTTTGAGTCTGGCCAACATGGCAAAACTCCGTCTCTACTTAAAATACAAAAATTAGACACAGGTGACGGCGCAGGCCTGTAATCCCAGCTACCCAGGAGGCTGAGGCAGGAGAATCTCTTGAACCCAGGAGGCAGAGGTTGCAGTGAGCCGAGATCATGCTACTGCACTCCAGCCTGGGCGATAAAGCAAGACTGTGTCTCAAAAAAAAAAAAACAAACAACAACAACAAAAAAACCAGCACACACATTTGCCCATCTTTGTTCAATAGTTCCTTCCACCACCTTGAATTCTCTTTCCCTCTTCTGAACCTCAAAACCTCTACCTGTTCTGAAAGACCCCATTTACTTTTACTAAGGTACATTTTACACACAATAAAATGCTGGAGTGCAGTAGTGCGATCTTGGCTCACTGCAACCTCCACCTCCCAGGTTCAAGCAATTCTCCCACTTCAGCTACCCAAACAGCTGGGATTACAGGCACCCACCACCACACCCAGCCTCCCAAAGTGCTGGGATTATAGGCGTGAGCCACTGTGCCTGGACCATTAATAAAGTACAGACCTTTACTGTACAGACCGATGGTTTTGCAATAGTACACACTGTGTAACCAACACCCAAATTAGGGCACAGGCTGTTTCTCATCAATGCGGAAAGTTCCCTCTGGCCCCTTTCATCTAGCCTCCCTCACCAGGCTGCCACTATGCTGATTTTAATCACTTTTGATTTGTTTTTGTTTCTTTTTGACCTTCATATACATGAAATCAGATCGTATATATTGTTTTTGTATCTGGTTTCTTAGCTTAACTTCATGTTGTAGGGGCCAAGGAAAAATGCACACACAGGAGAGACAGGGTGATTCCCTCAACTCCCAATGGGGTGCAGAAGATGACAGGCCACCCCGAGGTTACAGAAGGAATGGGGCCCAGAGTATAGCCAAAAACAGGTTATGCTGGAATATCAGATTATTTTGGCAAGACAGGTTACGAGAGGGAGAAAAGAGGAGGCCTGGCTAGCAAAGGTGGTCTTGTTACACAAATAAAACCACAGAGGCAGCAGCGCTAAAAGAAAACAGATGGCAAATGTTTCTTTCAGACTTTTGAAAGCATCAGACTCGGCTGGGCGTGGTGGTTCACTCCTGTAATCCCAGCACTTTGGGAGGCCGAGGTGGGTGGATCACCTGAAGTCGAGAGTTTGAGACTAGCCTGGCCAACATGGTGAAATCCCATCTCTACTAAAAGTTCAAAAACTAGCTGCAGTGGGGTGGAGAGTGTCTGTAATCCCAGCTGCTCAGGAGGCTGAGGCAGAAGAATCACTTGAACCTGGGCCGCGGTGGTTGCAGTGAGCCGAGATCACACCACTGCACGCCAGCCTGGGTGACAGAGCGAGACTCCGTCTCAAAAATGAATTAATAAATAATAAAATATCAGACTCTCAGATCATCTTTCCTGGATCCAGACAAGAGAAGGCCTAGCTGCCTCAGCGCAGCTCCACTGCAGAGGCAAATAAATCACCCCCAGGAAAGACAGTTTTGAGTGCTCCTCTGTCTGCTGGCTCTCTAAACAGCCATCTCAAAGCACGTCAAAGATACGTATTATAAACTAAAATATTTTAATTTCCTTCAATATTTAAGATATTTGTCCATGCTGTGCTTACGGGTATAGCTCACTTGTTTTCATTTTAGTCTAGCTGAATCGTTGCGTGATTAACCTACCATGTGTCTGTCCTTTCTCTTGTTACTGCCCCTGGGTTGGCTCTAGCTTGGGGTTATAATGAATGAAGTGGTTATGCACATCTTTGTACAAGTCTTTTTGTGGACATCCTTGTTCACAGTTCTTGGGAATTGCTGGGTCATAGTTTGCATGTACATTTTACTTTATAAGGAGCTGCCAGGTGCTTTTCCATAGTGGCTGTACCATTGTACACTCCCACCAGCGATGTCTGAGACATCCAGTCATTCCACACCGTGGCCAACATTTGGCATTTTCATTCTTAATGGGCATGGGGTATATTTCCATTGTGGTTTTAATCTGCATTTCCCTACAGATACAGATACCCTTAATATCACTGGATATTCATTAAGACAACTAACTAGTGATGTTTAGTAGGTGCACAAAGCATGTTTGTGTGACGAATGAATGAATGAATGAATGAATGAGTTTTCTGGGATATGGCTTATTCCAAATATTCTGTTTCTTGCCCTACAAGTATGTATTCTATGGTCCCATTTTAAAATCCAACAGCAGGCCACAGAGCCGGATACTCTGCCTAGTAACAATAAAGAAGTAAAAGTGATCGATTCTGCCTGGAAGGTAGAAAGTTGGAAAGCTTCACATTCTGTGTTTCGCAGATGACTTGACACTGTTACCTGTATGTGTCTCCTACCCAAATTGCACACCTCTTCTTTCCTTCCTTACTCAAAAATAGCTAGAACCACACAACCTTATGTATTAAGCATACAGTGGGACCCATTATTGACAATGTTGCATTCTTAAGGGGATAATGTGTAGAATCCAGAGAAGTAGAGAATCAAGGGAGCATAGGGAGTACCGGTAGTGAGAGAACCCATGCTTCTACCAAGACAGGACCTTGGAGAGCTTACCCCCGAACTTCACCTTTCTCATATGCAACCCAGGTTTAGGGCCAGGAACTTCTCATGGTCAACAAACTAACTCCTTACTTAGCAAATGTCCTGTGTATCTCTATGACGAAGCAATCTTTCCGTCATAAGCAGGTACTCCCCAGAGACAAGGCAACTGAGAGGCATCCATCCCCTTATAGGACATAAGAGCACTAGTCGATGTGATGAATGCTTCCTGTTCCATCTAAGGAGAATTTCCACTCTTCTTCCTTGTAGCAAGCCAGAGACAGGTGAGTGTCCTAGCTCATAAAAAGTCTAGACTCATGTTCTCACACAGTGTCTTTGTTTCCCCATTTCCCTGAACATAGAACTTGTGCCTTCAAACAGCTCTGAGTTCTGCCATGATCTTGGTACCTTATTATATCTAACAAGCTCGAAGGCCAGCTTTGCTCACTGAGTGTTCGACAGAGAGAGAAAAGAAAGGAGTACACGCTCTGCAACTGCAGAAGGTTCTCTCCCAACCCGGCGAGCCGTCAAAGATGTAAGTTACGGTAGAACAAGCTCCAGAGCTGGGATCATCTTGACCAATGTAATAGACAGCCAGTAGATATGAAAGTGGAAGGGGACAGCTCTGGGAGATGCATGTTTGGGGGCACAGCTCTCAAACTTGTCTGCAAGAACCTGAAGTTAAGGCTCCTAACTGGAGTTTTCAATCCATGGGTCCCGCAATCAATTTAGAGAGTTATAAACTGAATTCTTTTACTATAACGTAAAAACATATTGGAGTGGATAAGGATAGATTATGTGTTGTGAAACTGTGGCTTCAACTGTGCATGTGTTTGTTTATGTTTATAAGGGTCATATAGAAGACAGATTCCAACTGTGGGTCATATGCAAAAGTTCGAATGTCTCCGTCATAGACTTTGGTTCTTTTCATTTAAAAATAAAACAAGGCATTCTACTTTAAAAAGGTAACAGCTACATGAAGGAGGAAACACGAGAATTCTTTTCTCAGGGAAAAGTTGAGGAGGGTTAACCTTGCATCGCTAGTCATCACTGGCAAAGCTAGAGTAGGTAAGCTTAACTCTCAAGGAAAGTCACCATTAGTTTATTTCCCTGATAAGTTCAGGTACTTCCCTCGGACAGTCCACTCTTTAACACCTTCTTTGGTGAAACAGAGATGAAAAATCTAAGGAAATATATATATATATATATATATTGAGTTGGAGTCTCACTCTCTTGCCCAGGCTTGAGTTCAGTGGCACAATCTTGGCTCACTGTAACCTCCACTTCCCGGTTTCAAGCAATTCTCCCTGCCTCAGCCTCCCAAGTAGCTGGGATTACCAGCACCTGCCACCGTGCCTGGCTAATTTTTGTATTTTCAGTAGAAACATGGTTTCGCCATGTTGGACAGGCTGGTCTCGAACTCCTGACCTCAGGTGATCTACCCACCTCGGCCTCCCAAAGTGCTGGGATTACAGGCACCAGCCACCGCGCCCAGCCAGTAGTATATACATTTTTAATGTTTCTTGATTATACCTTTCTCCTCTGATTTGCTTAGATCTAAGAAATGCAGAAATGTATTTTATAGGTATTTTTTTTTTTAGCACCTATGGTATTCTGTGTTCAAACATTCAAATCTTGGCTCTGCCATTTACAAGCTATAGAACTCAGCACACGTTGCTAACTTCTCCTTGCCTCAGTTCACACTATAAAGTGAGGATAGCTAAATTGTGAAGACTAAAGGAGCATACATGTGACGTTCTCAGCATAGCAAGCACCCTTGATGAGTACTCAGGCTGGCACAGCCCTGGGGCTGGGGGAATGTGCTGTAAAAATGCACTAGTCGTCTCTGGGCTAGTGAAGTTACATGCCATTTGGGAAACAGGAAGGCTGCTCTTAGTAAACACATTTTCAGCAGCATCGCGGTGTCCCGGGAAAGAATAAGACCTCTGGATCCGACCCCTGAGCTCACGCTCAGATCCTATCTATTTACTCTCTGAGTGACCTTGGACGTTTTAATTAACACCTGAATCCCTGTTGCCCCTTCTCTGAAATGAGTGTCTGACACTCCTTGGATAGGAGGTCGTGCTTGTAAGGCGTTAACTGGGATGGACTGACTCCTGTGAATTTTCCCTTTCCACTTTATAACAATTTCACAGGAAGAAAAGAAGGTAGCCCAGTTCCAGGGCCCCTCACTGCACATTCCAGGCATCCTTGAGACTACTTCAAAGTCAGGGCATAACCCACAGTTCTGGCCATCACTGAGAATCCCCCACGGGCAAATGTAACTTGTAAGACGAAGTATCTGCATGCAATAAACCACATTCCGGATCCACGGAACAAACTGTCATTTCCACAGAAATTGTCCTATTACTATTGGAAAGCTTTCCTTGACAAAATCATTTTAAATGTAAAAATGTGGCCGGGCGCAATGCCTCACGCTGTAATCCCAGCACTTTGGGAAGCCAAGGTGGGCAGATCATCTGCGATCAGGAGTTCAAGACCAGCCTGGCCAACATGGTGAAATCCCATCTCTACTAAAAATACAAAAATTAGCTGGGTGTGGTGGCCGGCACCTGAAATCACAGCTACTTGGGAGGCTGAGGCAGGAGAATCACTTGAATCTGGGAGGCAGAGGTTGCAGTGAGCTGAAATCGTGCCATTGCACTCCAGCCTGGGTGACAAGAAACTTCGTCTCAATAAATAAATAAATAAATGTAAAGTTTTAAAAATAAAAACTTAGAATGAATAAGATCTAGTATTTTATAGCACACAAGGTCTCTAGAGTCAACTCTAATGTATTGTACATTTTAAAAATAAGTAAAAGAGTATAATTGGAATGTTTGTAACACAAAGAAATGATAAATGCTGTAAGGGATAGATACCCCATTTACTCTGATGTGATAATTACATATTGCATGGCCGTAACAAAGTATCTCATATAACCCATAAGTATATATATCTACTATGTACCTACAAAAATAAAAACTAGGCTGAACATGGTGGCTCATGCCTGTAATCTCAGCACTCTGGGAGGCCGAGGCAGGTGGATCACTTGAGCTCAGGACTTCGAGATCAGCCTGGACAACATGGTGAAATCCCATCTTTATATAAAAATAAAATTTTAAAAAATTAAAATCAAGACTTTTAAGAGTCATACTCTCTCGAATCCCCCCAGACATTCTTATTACAACATTTTTATTCTTAGCTATTACTTTGCAGCACTTGTCCGTATGCAGAAATGGTTTCTTACAGTTTTATATTCTACTTTTTTATGTGACATTTTTTTGGGGGAGGCAGTAAAGCTCTCATGTTATCCTATGAAATAGCTGTAGGATAGATCATGTTGCAAACTTTTTATAGCACTGGGCATTAATATTCTATTCAGGTTTGTGCTACAACAAGCCTTTTTATGAGCAAGCTTTTATTCTTTTTCACTTTTCTCTTTGGTAGGTTATATTCTTTGGAAAAATTATGAAGACTTCAGTGGTTTGTATTTACAATGCATTCCACTATAAAAATGAGCGTGGTCCTTCATTAGTAAATAGTAGATTCTTCACCTAAAACATCCAGTGATTGGGCCTGGGGATGGATTACACTGTTGGAGAATTTGGGCTACAGACGCATTTGAACTAATGTGCCCTTAAAATCCATTTATTCGATGTGCTCATCTCATTTTGAAATGGCCAGGAAAAGCAGTACTGTGGATTCCAGCAATGGAGAGCCCTGTGGCAAATCCCCAACATTTCCAGAGAGAAAAGCCCTCCTGAACTTACTGGAAGAGTAGAGCAGAAGTTAAGTCATGGGGGGAGGGAGAACAGGAAGAGACTTAGACCAAATAATCTGTAACACACACATTGTGTGCAGCAGTTACAAATTCAAAGGGAGCTCAGAGCACCCAAGAGCTAGGATGTAAAGCTGACCTCTGAATGGGTATTATGTCCTATCGAAGTCTATTGTTTCATGAAGCCCAGGCCTAACAATGTCCCATTGTGGCAGATCCAAGGTTAAATCCCAGTTTTCCACATTTTCCCTTCATTTTCAGTCTCCAGGTCTGCCCCCTTGAAGATGCTTCCTCTCACTGCCTGGGCTGCCATCATGCTGGCTGTGTAAGTAAGGATGATTTACAGGCTCCTCCATCTGATTTGGGGACACTGGAAATCTCCTGTCTTTTCTCTGATTTTTCTTAAGTATATATAAAGACTATGGCTCCTGTTTCAGAGTGATGACCCAGGAAAAACTCTCTTTGCAACTGCCAAGTCACAGCTACTCCCTCCCTGCAAAGGCACCTTTGGAATTACGAGGGCGCTCTACACGCGTGGACAATGCTCTTACTGCTTTTAAGCACATCTGCGGATGGTTTGCTACTTTCATTCTAAAGGGAATATAAAGGGCAACTTCAGCTGCGAGAGATTGTTTTGCTGTACATAGCCTGGAATGGGTATTAATCACTAAGTGGATTTTTTAATCCCTGGATTAAAACAACAAAAACTCTATGACTACCAAGGGTCTTGCTGCATACGATTTCTGGGTCACATGACATCTTTGTATTGGCACTGTCTGCACCAGGATTGAATAAGCAGCCAACTGGGATGATGGAAAATTACATGGAAATCATCTACCTCACATCTCACCTCCTACATGGAGCCGGAGGTGACATCTAACCAGGAGGTTGTACGTAGCTGGGTGTTTTCTACAGAGCAGCAGGGAAACAAAAACGCAGATGTTTCCAAGAAGGAAAATGTGGTGGTTGCCAATGTGTTCTGTGATCAAGTTCTCTGCCTTTCCCTTCCTCGTTAGGTCAGAAGACCTTGATACAGACAGATCTTGGTACTGATGCCCCAAGACAAGAAAGCCTCTGAGGTGAGGGTACTCAGAAGGGAAAAGCTGGGTCTCTTAGGCTGACCTCTTCGAGAAGGATGAGCTGCAGTGTCTAACAAGTACTTCTATGTCTGGGGACAAGAGTCCATAAAGTGTAACTGGAATAAAAGCACTTCAGCCCTGACATTTACCTTTTGTGGGTGACCCCACGCCAGCTGCTCAACCCCTCTGTGTTCTCTTCCTCCATCTATGGAATAGGGGCAATAACTGTCCTATTTTTCTCACTGAGATGTCGTGGAGGAACAGAGAGACCTATGCAGGTGGGCGTACTTTATGCAAGTAAGTAATCTATATTTTGTGTTGATGACCAGGCATGGAGGGAAGGATTGTACTGAGCATGTGCCATGCCCTAAGTCTTTCCGGGCTGTTACTGATAGGTGAACCTCATCTTAGCCTCTCTTTTTCTTTGTTTTTGAGACAGAGTCTCACTCTGTCACCAGGCTGGAGTACAGAGGTGCGATCTCAGCTCACTGCAGCCTCCACCTCCAGGTTCAAGCAATTCTCCTGCCTCAGCCTTCTGAGTAGTTGGGACTAAAGGCATGCGCCACCACGCCCAGCTAATTTTTGTATTTATTTATTTTATTTAGTAGAGACAGGGTTTCACAATGTTGGCCAAGATGGTCTCAATCCCCTGACCTCGTGATCCACCCACCTCAGCCTCCCAAAGTGCTGGGATTACAGGCATGAGCTACCGTGGCCGGCCAGCCTCTTCTTTTTACACTGACTCACAGAGAGCTGCTTTCCATATCTGCAAAAGTTGTATTTCTTCCTTTCCTCATTGGGGTGGGGTGCCAGGGACATGCTGATTGCTTACTCAGGCCCAGCAGGGACCCTTGTAAGTCTAAGCTCCGGGTAAAAGGTGGAAATAGGCTGAGGGAGGGGGGAACCCTGCTTGGTAGATGAGTCACAGTAAACATTCCTCCTATTAGACCCATTTAATCAAACCTCGCTTTGGAGAAACGAGACCAAGGTGGCATTTTCTAACTTGTGGTATGATCTTAACTGAAAGTGTCCACTTTTTAGGTGTCCAGCTATATCATGCATTTTTAAGATTCTTTGGGTACAGGTCCCAATTCTTGAGATCTAGACCCAATCCCCCTGATTCATTAAAGTGTTATCTTCTTTCCTATCTAATTATAAAACAATAGAAACATGGCCGGGCCTGGTGGCACTCACCACTACTCAGAGGCTGAGGCAGGAGGATTGCTTGAGCCTAGGAGTTCAAGGCTGCAGTGTGCTGTGATCGCACCTGTGAATAGCCACAGCCCTCCAGCCTGGGTAACACAGTGAGACCCCATCTCACACACACACACACACACACACACACACACACACACGCGCACACACACACACACAAAACCTAAACTAAAAAGAATAGAAATGTGTATGCTACCTCCCTAAGCATGGTGGACATTTAGGTGGTATTCACGGCTGAAGTCACATGGAACGTTCTGCGTGATGTAATCTTTCTGTGTGACCTTGTTCAAACTCTGTTTCCCCATTGATGAAATAAGAAGTTTGGATGAGATGTTCCCTACCAGTTCAGCACCGGAGTGAACATCTTTCAGCAATGGGAATGTTCTCCTCTGCTCTGCCCCACTTGTCTCTCCTCTTCCTCCCCTCCAGGGTTTTAGTAACCCATCCTCCTGGGGTCTCATGAATTCCTCTGATCTGCTCAACCCTCACCTACCTTTCCAGTATTCACCAGTGGGAAAAGGCCAGATTTCTCTGAGCAGGAATGTGGGGACTGACTCTTAGAAGACAAAATCCATGCTAGGCTCAAGGAACACAAAAATAGGCAAGTGCCTGTCTTTTAAGAGTCTTCCAGTCCAGTGGGGGAGAGAGCCAGCCAGAAAAACTGAATTGTGATGTGATGAATTCAGTGCTTTGCAAGGCACACGCTCCAGGGAGGGGCACAGGGCGAGCATGAGCACTGGAGAGAACACGTGCAGCCAGTCAAGGCCTCAGCGCTCCAGAGCCCTGGGGACGGGTCCCACGCTACCGGAGATTGTTTGTGGGCTCCCAGGCTAGTTTATAACAAAGAGACTAAATTATAAAGTGTTGAAACTCTAAGGAAGATGGAGCTACTATATAAACATTCTAATACAATCCTGTTGGAGGTGCAAGACCAGTGGCCAGAGGGAGATCCAGGTCTCTTATTAATCTTCACACAATAGGGCTGATAAAGCCCTCTCTGCAAACAATGTCTTGGCAATCACTTTATCAGATGTAATTACATTTCCTAATCTTACAGTGGCTTCTTGCAGGTACTAAGGGAGTTAGGTTAAGGATCTTCCTGAAGGTTATCTGTGTAGGTTTTGTCCAGTTTAGGGTGGCAGGTCTCAGCTTTCCTAAGCATTGTCCCAACTCTGCAGGTAGCATCACAGCAAAGCAACCCCCCTAAACCCGAACAGATCGACCCCCCTGTGACAGGGGCCACCTAATCAATGCCTGTCTCTAAAGAATGTCATCACTATGCTCGTGCCCCCCTCCCTCTGCCTAGGAAGCCTGAGACTGATGAAACCTCAAAGGCACTTGGAGAAATCTGGACCATGAAGGCAGCCTGCGTTGTTCAGTGTTATCACCCAAGCTCCATTCACCTCCCAGGTGAGGTCTGAACTACACATAGTTACTAGACTGATGGTACTGCTAGGAGGCTATCAGTGTGATGACGTGACTAAAGACAAGTGGCATTCAAGCCTACCCTTGTCTGACAATGTGCCCAAACCTGGAGTTGGATGAGCGACCCATGCAGGTACACGGAGTGACCCAGTGCAGGTACATGCCTGGTCACCTTCCAGCGCTTCCCACTGGGAGTTAATTAAAGAGAAGAAAAACTTTGGGGAGTGGGGGAACATGCTGGTGTGTATAGCACTAACCCTAAATAACTTAGTTACCCACTTCTTTTGGTGACTTCCTTTCTTTTTATGGGCCTGTTTTGGATGTTATTCAGCTCTGATCATGCTGCTTGCTTGCCACTAAGTGACTCACAAGAGCTTTTACCCTCTCAGTAAACCACAAGAGACAACACTCTCCACCACGCCTGATGCTACGAGGCTTAAATGCTCAGTGTTTCTCTCATTTGAACTAAGAAAGAATACCTGTTTGGTTAAATCCTGTGAACTTGCAGATTAATTCTTTAGAAACAACTGTGATAACTTTCCTTTCTAATGCATGGGTCTCTGTTTTCCACCACGCAGCCATTATCCTCACCCTTTCCTCATCCTTTACCAGCAGGGTTGTTAGGATGGGGGACAGCAAAGGATTCTTAGGAAAAAGTCCCCCTGGGTTTCTGTTACAAATTTGTCTTTTCAGAAATGATCCATGTTTCCGACATCCACTTAATTCAAGGCACCAGGGGATGGTGAAAGGTGATATGGGGTAAGGGAGCACCTGGTCTAGTGTGAGCGGGGAAGTCATGCCCCATGCAGGTGGGAAGCCTGGTGTTGTGGAATAACACGGTACCCAGAGAGTCAGTCACAGCTCTGCCGCTAAGCCAGCTCATGACCCAGAGCCGCTGGACCACTGCTGTCAATCCTGGGTGTAAAATGCATTTTGCGAGGGTCATGTTGGTAAAGCAGAGTCCATGTGACACCAGGACTTAGACTTGGACAGAGGCCTTTCTGTCTTGTGCCTGTTTGTTTGTTTGTTTGTTTGTTTTTAAGACAGAGTCTTGCTCTTGGCCCAGGCTGGAGGGCAGTGGCATGATCATTGTTTCCTGCAGCCTTGAACTCCTGGGCTCAAGTGATCCTCCTACCTCAGCCTCCCAAGTAGGGATTACTGGCACAGGGCGCCATGCCTGGCTAATTTATTAATTTTTCTGTAGAGACATGATCTTGCTATGTTACCCAGGCTGGTCTTGAACTCCTGTGCTCAAGCAATCCTCCCTCCTCAGCCTCTCAAAGTACTGGGATTACAGGCGTGAGCCATCGCACCCGGCCTCTTGTGTCATCTTTGATTTATGAGAACTATTTAGTCTAATCTCTTTAAAAAGTAGCATTTCTAACATCAAGATGAAGACTCTGCCAGAGAAAACAAAATCCTAGCCACTTTTTTAAAGTTAACATTTATCAAGTGCCTATAAAGAGCTAAGTAAGCACTTCACAAGGGCACTTAGTGAAATCTCACACCAGCCTCTGAGATAGACGCTATTATCCTATCCGTTTCTGAGATGAGGAAACAGGGATACCGAGAGGCTGGGAACATGCTCGGGTCACACACAGTAAACAGCAGAGCTGGGATTTGAGTGATTCCAGGCCTTATCCTCATTGCTAGTATTTATGGGGTCTAACAGCCGCAGCTGCTTGGATTCCACCCATACTGTGAGCACCTGGGATTGTACGCAGCAATAAACTGTTACTCAGAGCTGGGTTTGGGATTGACCTAAAATTCTCCTTTACTTACACGAACTTGGGTTTTTGTCGATATGTATTTGATTGTCCTCTAAGATAAAATCTGTGAGTTCTCGCACAAATCAGAGTAAGATCATGTTGAGGATGTTTGTGGGGGAAGAAAGAGCATAGAATATAATTAGAGGGTTGAAGGAAATGATCAGTTTCAAACTGCTTTGACTAATCAGCTGAACCTCTCTCTATCGGTTATACAAATAGAATGGATATGCTCAAAGCCAATTTGTATTCCTATCTTTGGGGAGCGATCATCCCGATTGGTGCAGTTCCCGAAGAGGTTTTTAACAACCCCGCCCTACCTCCACCCCTTCCACCCCCAATTAGGCAAGTCAGACCTAGAGACCTGAGACCCCCACCTCTCTGTAATATGCAGAGGTGGGAGAAAGTTGCAAGTAAGCAAGCAAGCTATGCCAAGAATGTGTGAGGACACAGAAGTTCACAAATGGAATGGCCCCCAAGCTCCCCAAAGTATCTCATTTCCAATCTTTCTTTGTATTAGAGGACATGGTCTGGAACCACAGCCAGCCAGAATGAAAGACAAAGCCCATTTTCCCTGGGGGAGGGTAACCCTCACTCCTTCTCCACGTACCACCCTTCCTCTCATATTCTTACAAAATGATGATTTACTGGCCCTGAAAGTATGGAATCTCCCTTGAACCTCCCTTTGGTCTGCCCTGCCCCACAGCTAACACTGAACTCTTTGATAGCCTCCTCCTTGAGTTCTGTGGACAGGTAGCCAAAAAAAGTAGGTGGGAAAGGACATCCAGGGTAAGAGGGCAGCCGATGCAGAGGCCAGGAGATAAGAAAGCACGCAAGCCTGGGCCACAGTGAACAGTTCACAAAGGCTGAGCAGAGCTTCTCCACCTTAGCTGCACAGTAAAATCTCCATGCTTCTGTGGCACCCAGATGAATGAAGTCAGGACCTTTGGAGTCGGGATGCAGCCATCCATGGTCCCGATCGCAGTTTATGGCCTGGCGCACAGAGTGAGCACAAAGGAAGGCCTGCAATGATGCTGGGGGTGCCATCAGGAAGTATGTAAAGGAGACAGTGGGGACCCTAGGGAATTGTCTGGTTTGTTGGGGGTTTTTTTCTTTATTTTATTTTTATTTTTTTTCTAGTCCATTAAAATGTTGGGGTTTTTAAAATTTTATTTATTTATTTATTTTTAGTTGGAGTCTCGCTCTGTCGCCTAGGCTGAGGCTGGAGTGCAGTGGCGTGATCTTGGCTCACTGCAACCTCTGCCTCCCAGGTTCAAGCCATTCTCCTGCCTCAGCCTCCCAAGTAGCTGGGATTACAGGCGCATGCCACCATGCCTGGCTAATTTTTGTATTTTTAGTAGAGACGGGGTTTGGCCATGTTGGCCAGGATGGTCTCAAACTCCTGTCCTAAGTGGTCTGCCCACCTTGGCCTCCCAAAGTGCTAGGATTACAGGTGTGAGCCACCGCGCCCAGCCAGGAATTTTCTGTTTTTTAATCATAGGAGGAGCATGACCAGATGCTGCAGGTGGATGGATAGTGAGTGGGAAGACAGCAAGGGTGAAGCAGAAAAAGCATTGAAGAGGCTGTCATGGCAGCCAGGAAGGAGACTGCAGAGTCTGCAGGCCTGTGGGTACACAGCAAGGATCCAGTGCACACAGCGTGTGGGGCTGAGATAGTAGAGGATGTGACATGGGAAGTCAGGGAGTGGGGGAAGGCTTCACGACCGAAGGTGTGAAGAATGAAGAGTGGGTGATGACTTACAAAAGCAGCCTCATCAGCATCTCCTGCTGCCCTTCAAGATCTGCTGACGGGGACAAGATGACAAGACTGACAGCCTTCGGGGCTCCATGCTGCACTGTAGTCCTGGCCTCAGCAACCACTGCCCCCACATGTGAGGCACAGACTAAAGAGCATGGGCAAGGGCCCATGCCTGCATCTTAGAGCCCCAGGCGGGCTCCATCAGCTTCATGAAGGTCTGTAGATTGATCATCTTCTCCAAATCAGGAGCTGAAACACAACTGCTGATTGTGCATTTTACTGAATTTTTGCTATAGTCTTGGAGATATCAAATTTCTGGGTCCTTTTTTATTTTATATGAATCTGAAGATAGGACATGTAAAATAGGACTATCGAGCTGGGCAGCATGGCTCCCACCTGTAATCACAGCTACTCAGGCAGCTGAGGTGGGAGGATCCCTTAAGGCCAGGAGTTTGAGATCAACCTGAGCAACACAGGGAACCCCACTCCAATCTGTAAATAAAGAAATAAAAATAAAATAAGATTGCCGGGCACAGTGGCTCACGTGTGTAATCTCAGCACTCTGGGAGGTCAAGGTCGGCAGATCACCTGAGGTCAGGAGTTTGAGACCAGCCTGACCGATATGATGAAACCCAATCTCCACTAAAAATACAAAAATTAGCCAGCATGGTGGTGAGCGCCTGTAGTCCCAGCTACTCAGGAGATTGAGGCAGGAGGTTGAACCCAGGAGGCGGAGGTTGCAGTGAGCCGAGATCATGCCACTGTACTCCAGCCTGGGCAACACAGCAAAACTCTGTCTCAGAAATAAAATAAAATAAGACTATCCCAGAGAATTCCAAACATATAATCTCCATAATCATGGACTGCATGTATTGTATACTTGATTTAAAATATTTTGAAAACATCCACCAAAAATGCAGGCGTCAGAGCGGAGGGATTAACTGGCTTCCTCATTCTAACAAACACCACCAGAAGTGGCACTTAAGGCTGGCCCCAATTTAACTCAGTTCTCTGTGCTATCCCTGCTGGGTCATTTTTAATTATTGGTTCAGTTTTACAAAGTGAACGTGAGCATCAATCTTTCTAAAGTCTTTCATGACTCAAATCTACGCAAAATTGTTTTGAGTGAGGAAGGGGGGACCCAAGAAATAAAGACATTTTACAGAAATGACACAAAAAAACAAGATCCTTTGATTATGTTGGTAGAAAAAAACTAATTTAAATTAGGAGATAAAGCTGAGGAAGAAACCAACCACGACTGCAAGTGGCACTAAGTACATCCAGCGCCTTCTTAAATTTTTCTAGGTTAGGGCACCAGTAAATCCCGGTGTCTAATGCAGATTCCTGAAAGGGGGCTAGAGAGCCCGTCCTCACACCCTGTGGGAGGCGGCCCCCACTCCTTCCTGGCATCTGTCTAATGAACCATATGAATAAGTGGCTGTTTCTCCACTCTGCTGCTCATTAGAATCACCAGGGGAGGTTTGTAAACAGGCCAATGCTCCAATCCTCACCATTCGAAAATTCTAGAACAATTAAGCTGACTCTGGTGGTAGAGCTTGGACGTCGGTATTTTTAAAAAGCCCCCGATAGACACTAGGTTTTTGTAGAAAAGAAGAAGAAAAAGCCCCCCCTGAGTGACTAAGGTAATTCCTAAAAGAGAGCTAGGTGATTTATGTGTGTGTTGTTTTTGTTTTTTTTTTTTTTTTTTTTTTGAGATGGAGTCTCACTCTGTTGCCTAGCCTGGAGTGCAGTGTCGGGATCTCGGCTCACTGCAACCTCTGCCTCCCAGGTTCAAGCCATTCTCCTGTCTCAGCCTCCGGAGTAGCTGGGATTATAGGCATGCACCACTACTCCCGGCTAATTTTTGTATTTTTAGCAGAGACGAGGTTTCATCATATTGGTCAGGCTGGTCTCAAACTCCGACCTAAGGTGATCTACCCGCCTCTGCCTCCCAAAGTGCTGGGATTACAGGCATGAGCCACCGCACCCAGCGTGTTCTTTTTAGAAGTCTTAGATCTGTATTTCATGGGCGCTTCTCCCTTGGTCTCTCAGTCCAGAAAGAAACTCCAGAAAGACAAGAGCCTCCTTAGTTTTCAGCTGTGAAACATACGAGGGCAGACACACCATATGCGAAGGTCAAGACCAACATTTACAAGGGAAAATGCTCTCTGACCTAATGTTTTTGTTTGTTTGAAGAGGGAATTCTAAATCGCCTCTTGAAGTGTGTTTGGGGCTCCAGGTGCACCGGAAGGTCTTCCCTGGAGCAAGGAGAAAATGCCAGTGGGACAGAGCCCCTGGGCAGGGGTGAGTGCTCTGCCTGGACGCAGCCCTCAGCACTCACGTGGGAAACTGCTCGAGGCGGCCCAGAGTCCCCGCAACTAACTTCATGCCCAAGGAGTGAGCAGTTTCTCTAAATACAATAGAACCTCTGCCACTTTGAAGATAAGCTCTCACAGGCTGCTTAAAACAATAATTCTGTACTTTCTTTCCTGTTTCTAGATTTATTTTAAGTATTAGTATAAAATGTCAGAGCAGCTGATAGCAGCCAGATCAGTTTGTATAAAGCCCGACTGCCTGTTTGTAGTATATTACAGCTATATTTGACACAGGAAAGCACTTAATCATGCCTGCTATCAGCACACCACACCCACCTTTGTGAGGACCCTCAGAGGCTGTGAGATTTATCACTGTGAACTTGAACTGGATGGACAGGCCCTAATGGATAATGCAGGCTGCTTCTGAGAGGTTCGGGCTAAAGTGTACCATCCACAACCCCAGTGCCAAGAGAAAGGTCAGGAACGCTGAGCACCTCCCAGGACCGGCCTCAGTAGATCCAACCTATGCCCTGAATTTTATCTCAAGCAGTTGAAGTCTGATGAGTATAATCTGATGGCATGGTAAGAAACTCCCTCTGCTCCATTTTGCCCCCAAAATGGCCTCTTCTGAGGACCCATTAGCCACGTTTTCCTCTTCATACCAACTGATAAACACTACTGCTCAGATAGAAAAGACTAGTAGCATTTCTGCAGCATTCTTGCAGTTAGCCAACCTCTTCACTGAGTCTCTCTGCACCTCAAGGGACCCTGGGAGCCTGGCGCAGTGGAACGGGTGGTGCTGTCCAATTCACATACAGGATACCTGAGACCCACACAGCTAAGGGAGCTGGCCAAGGGGAACTGCAACCTGGAAATCTTGTCCCTAAATCCTTTCTCTTAAATGTGAAGCAGACCCACAGGGTCTGCTGTTGGCGTTTTACTAGAAGTGGAGAAACAGGTTCCACTCTTGGTTTTGGCATTCTTAGTGAATACCTGACCTCTCTAAACTCCTTCCACCTCTGAAGTGGGAATGATGTCCCTTCTGCATATCACAGGGGACTCGGTGTAGAATGGATAGGAGAGTGTTATCATGTTGCCGTTAAATATTAATATTTATAAACGCCTATTTGGAATTACATTTGAATTCAAACTGAGTAGTCTCAGCTCTTCCAAGGCACTTGCCAGACCTCTCTGGGCCTCAGTTTCCACATCTGTAAAATAGCAACAGTAGAATCCCATAGGTTTTCTCTTTTTTTTTTTTTTTTATGGAAGCTTTCAATGTTGTTGTTAGTGTGTTTTTAAATTTTAAAACATTTAATTGACAAGGATTATATATATTCAGAGTGCACAACATGCTTTGATATACATAGCAATGTGTAATGATTACCACAGTCAAATTAATTTAACACATCCATCACCACCCACGCTGTACATTAGGGCCCCAGATCTTGTTTATGCTGTAACTGAAAGTCTGGACCTTTTGAACAACACCTCCTCCCTCATTTCCCCTCCTCGAAGCCCCTGGTAACCATGGTTCTACCCTCTGCTTTTATGAGTTAAGGTTTTAGAGCATTTTTTAAAAGCAAGCATGATAGTAAGCTGCCATGTATACATCACTGATGTATACATGGTCCAACATTTTTTTCTGTATTCCTTGAAAAATTCCCAGGCATCATGCCATTTCACCCATCGCTGATAATTAGGATTGCATTTTTTAACGTGACCACCATGCCACTGTCACACCTAGCAAAATTAACAATAATTCCTCAACATCATGTCACATCTATTCCAAAGCCAGTTTCCCCAATTGTCTCAAAGATTTTTTTTTTTTTTTTTTTTTTTTTGAGGCAGAGTCTGGCTCTGTCGCCCAGGCTAGAGTGCAGTGGCATGATCTCCGCTCACCGCAACCTCCGCCTCCTGGGTTGAAGTGATTCCCCCTGCCTCAGCCTCCCAAGTAGCTGGGACTACAGGTGCGCACCACCATGCCCAGGTAAATTTTTGTATTTTAGTAGAGATGGGGTTTCACCATGTTGGCCAGGATGGTCTCGATCTCCTGACCTCGTGATCCGTCTGCCTCAGCCTCCCAAAGTGCTGGGATTACAGGCTTGAGCCACCGCACCTGGCTTCAAAGATGTATTTTTACAGTTGGTTAGTCACATCAGAATGCAAATAGGGTCTGGATATTGGCTGTGTTTATTGTCCCTTTTTTTTTTAAATCATATCACTGTTTTGCTGGAGAAACCACATCATTTGTCTTGTGGAATGTTCCACGTGTTCCACATTCTGGATTCGGTTGATTGCTTCCTTCCAGTGGTGTTTAACTTTTTTCTTCCGTTTTCCATAGGTTAGATTGTAAGGATTAAATGAATTAATGCCTGTAAAGCGCTTAGCAGGTATATTAATTAGCCAGGGTTGCCGAAACAAAGTACCACAGTTTAGGTGGCTTAAACAACAGAAAGGTGTTCGTCTCACAGTTCTGGAGGCTGGAAGCCTGAGATCCAGGTGTTGTCCGGGCTGCTGCTGCCAGGACTGGTAGAGAAAGGTCTGTTCCAGGCCACTCTCCTTGACTGAAGAGGTCCATTGTCTCCCTGTCTTCCCATCATCTTCCCCGTGTGTCTGTGTTGAATTCCTCCCCCTCCCTTTTTTCTCTTTTTTTTTTTCTTTTTTTTTTTTTTTGAGACAGAGTCTTGCTCCGTCACCCAGGCTGGAGAGCAGTGGCACGATCTCAGCTCACTGCAACCTCCGCCTCCCGGGTTCAAGCGATTCTCCTGCCTCAGCCTCCCAAGTAGCTGACATTACAGGCGCACACCACCACGCCCAGCTAATTTTTTGTATTTTTAGTAGAGACGGGGTTTCTCCATGTTAGCCGATGGTCTAGATCTGCTGACCTTGTAATCCGCTCGGCCTCCCAAAGTGCTGGGATTACAGGCATGAGTCACCTCGGTCAGCCAAATTTCCCCTTTTTATGAGGACATCAGTCACACTGGATTAGGACTTACATTAATTAATAACAATCTTATTTCCAAATAAGGTCACATTCTGAGGTACAAAGGGATTCAACATATGAATGGGGGCAGGCGACAATCCAACCACCAACATCACAATACATGGCCCATGGTAAAACTTCTATAAATATTAGCCATCAGCCTTCAACCATTAACATGTTATATTGTTACTTAAGGATTAAAAGTTAATATATGTAAAACCCTGAGCACAATATAGAACACATGGTAAAATTTCTATATAAATATTAGGTATTGGCTGGCCGTGGTGCCTCACGCTTGTAATCCCAGCACTTTGGGAGGCTGAAGCTGGTAGATCACTTGAGGTCAGGAGTTCGAGACCAGCCTGGCCAAATGACAAAACCCTGTCTCTACTAAAAATATAAAAATCAGCCAGGCGTGGTGGTGGGCACCTGTAATCCCAGCTACTTGGGAGACTGAGGCAAAAAAATCGCTTGAACCCAGAAAGCAGAAGTTGCAGTGAGCTTGGATCATGCCACTGCACTCCACCCAGCCTGGGAGACAGAATGAAACTTCATTTCCAAAAAAAACAATAGGTATTACATTGTAACATGCTACACTGTTATTTTGTAGTTGTTTTAATGCTAATTTATATTCATGTTAGAATGTTATTTCGTAATTTTTAAGTACTAATTTAAATTCACAAGACTCATAAGAAAGAGCCACAGCAGTCATCACTTTTGCTAGGTCGGGAGACAGGAGTAGGTCTGCAGATTGGGAGGCCTAGAGGGGAGAGCAGGAGCTTGGGTGGGCGCTGGAACAGCCCGGAACCCCAGCTCAGGCACAGCAGGGTCCTGGCTGTCCTGTGTCACCAGCCACGAGACACCAGGCAAGTCACTGTTCCAGACTGGGGATTCCTTTTCTCTGAAATGATTATACAATAGGTATTCTCCAAACCCCATTTCACAACTAAAATTCTAGGTTCTATAAAGAAAAGGATCATGAAAGGCACAGCATGTGACTATCAGTTAAACAATAAGAAAGCTATTTTGCTCTATTTGTAGTATGTCCAAAAAATCTTACAAAAACATTTACCAGGCAATACATCATCTTTTCTTTCTTTTTTTTTTTTTTTTTTTTTGAGATGGAGTCTCTGTCACTCAGGCTGGAGTGCAGTGGCGCAATCTCAGCTCACTGCAGCCTCTGCCTCCCGGGTTCAAGCAATTCTCTGCCTCAGCCTCCCAAGTAGCTGGGATTACAGGCGCCTGCCACCACGCCTGGCTAATTTTTTGTATTTTTAGTAGAGATGGAGTTTCACCATCTTGACCAGGCTGGTCTTGAACTCCTGATATTGTGATCCACTCACCTCAACCTCTCAAAGTGCTGGGATTATAGGCTTGAGCCACCGAGCCTGGCCCATCATTCTTAAAATGGACTAGGAAAGAATTATTTTCATAAAAGCAGCCACATTGACATGTACCAGTCTTCTCGGATTACACCACCATCTTCTTTACTTCGGTTTATCCCTAACTTTTTTTTTTTTTCTATTTCGTGGACCATTTTGACTTTCTTTTTACATGTGAACTTTTTTTTTTATTTTGGTCTCAGGGTTGTTTGTGGTTATTTCTGTCTCCTTGTTTAAGCCTCTTGCCAATTGTTTTGTTTGGTTTGGTTTAGTTTGGTTTGGTTTCCTCTGGTTTTTTTTTTTGAGACAGGGTCTCCCTCTGTTATCCAGGCTGGAGTGCAGTGGCGCAATTTCAGCCCACTGCAACCTCTGCCTCCTGAGTTCAAGCAGTTCTCCTGCCTCAGCCTACCGAATAGCTGGAATTACAGGCATGCTCCACCACACCTGACTAATTTTTGTATTTTTAGTAGAAACGGGGTTTCACCATGTTGGTCAGTCTGGTCTCGAACTCCTGACCTCGTGATCTACCCACCTCAGCTTCCCAAAGTGCTGGGATTACAGGCGTGAGTCACCACGCCTGGTCCATTTTCTCTTTCTACTCCATATTTTTTTGCCAAGCACTTTTCCCTGACTTGTTTTCTCTTTATGCCCCTCCTTGGTACACTTGTTTCTTCCTCTTATTTCTTCTTGAATCTGGATGGAAAATGCAAAATTTCTCAATATGGAGATGTAATCACTTACAGCATCTCAGTGAGGCTTCAACCTGAAAACCCTATCTACTTTGTTCAGATGAAAACAGCCCCCCAGGGGGAGACATCATGGCTGGGCATGAAGACGACAGAGCTCAGTTTGGACTCACAGCTTCTCAGACCTCTGTAAGTGCACAAGTCCCCACTCCAACAGAATGTCACTTGTGCTGGCTGGAACATTTCACCCTGGGGGCAGCTCTGTCAACAAGCTCACTGCCCACCAGCACACTGGGAAGAATGGTGGTAGATGGGAGTTAAGGGAGAGAAAGTGGACCCTGTTGTTCAGGGCAGGAGAGGACACAGCCTTTCTTGCTGTTGAGCATTGGGAGAAATGTGCTAACACACTTTCAGATCTTCAGAAAGAATTACTAATTGTAAAGAAAGCCTGGAGTTTGCCAAGGGTCCTTAACATCTTCCTGTTGCCCATCATCATAGTGGAAGGCTGAGAGAGCAGCCATAGCTGGGATGTGAAGAGACAGGGACAGCAGTTCCAGCAGTCAGGAGGGCAGAGGCCATCACCCCAGAGGATGAGGTCTAGAGGACTGGGGGACTTGAGGCCAATTTCCATGGTGCCCTTCGTTTTTCCATCCATTCTCCAAGCAGCTTTTTGAAAACAGTTGTGGGGTCTCCTTCTGTTCCCTGGGCTGGAGTGCAGAGGTACAATCGTACCTCACTACTGCCCCCAACTCCTGAGTTAAAACAATTCTCCTTCCCTGGCCTCCCAAAGCACTGGGATTACAAGCATGAGCCACCCTGCCCAACCTAAGCACCTCCTTTATCTCAATGTGGCTTTCCCAATAGACTTCCCTCCTGAGAAGATGCAGTTCCCGTTGGAAAGAATTACACGGCCTTTCTGTCTCAGACCAATGTCCTTTGCTTGGACAATTTAAAACAGTTGTCCCCCCAGATTTCTCTAATTACTTTGGATAAGCTGAAAAGTCAAAATAATATGACCAGAACTTGGCAACTCTTTGGATATGAAGAGTAGATAATGAGAAAGAGTCAATGGTAATTTTAAATTTGAAGTCAGAGTTCCCAGAAGAAGGATATACCACATAGAGAACACAGAAAGGTAGACTCCATTGCAGTACTGATCATGTTCAGGTCTCCTCTCACCACCAACCCTCTATCTTAAAATCTTGGGGTGGAAGCTCTGCTGGACGCAAGCTGTCATTTCAAGGGCCATATTTCACTTCCATATTCATCTATAAATTCCACCTAGTGCTTTCTATGTTCAAGATGGTGAAGCAGGTATGAGGAGATTGAACAAGGGGGAAAAATACAACATACCATATGAGAAGCACAGAGGGTTGGCTGGGCACGGGGGCTCATGCCTGTAATCACAGCACTTTGGGACATCCAGGTGGGTGGATCACCTGAGGTCAGGAATTTGAGATCAGCCTGGCCAACATGGCAAAACCCTGTCTCTACTGAAAGTACAAAAATTAGCGGGCACCTGTAATCCCAGCTACTCAGGAGGCTGAGGCAGGAGAATCACTTGAACCCGGGGAGGCAGAAGTTGCAGTGAGCCAGGACTGGGCCACTGCACCCCAGCCTAGGTGACAAGAGCAAGACTCTGTCAAAAAAAAAAAAAAAAAGGACAGAGTTAAAAAAAAGAGTAGAGAATGCAAGACACACATAGAAATAACTAAAATGCAAACATATTGGTTATTTGTTGTTTGTATTAGAAACCATTTAAGAGACTGTCAACTATAAATGACAGAAAAATCCTACTTTTAATTGATTTTTTAAATAAAATAAATTTATTATCTCACCAAAAATCTAGAAATAGGATGATTCTGGGGCTGGTTAATGTAACAGCTTGAGGAATTCCATCTTCACCCTCTGCCATCGGGGCATGTTGGCCTTGGTCTTCAAGCTGGTCCCCTCATGACACAAGAGGGTCACAGGTTGAGTCATTCCACAGGGGCACAACCACACTGGGTAAAAGACGAGAGTCCAATGTCTCCAATTGTTTTTCTTTTGTTTTTATGGGCAGGAAATTGTCCTTGGAACCACCCCCTCCCCCACTTCCTCTATGTCTCACTCATCACAAGCACGTCACATGACCATTCTGAGATGAGTCACCAGCAAGGAGAATATTAACCCGATTGCTTGGACTAATGAAGAGTCAACATTTCTTTGGACCTGGAGAGGGAGCCCCGGACACCAGACACCTAAACAATATCTGGATTCTGTTATAAAGGTAAAGAAGGGGTATGGCTCTTCGGATAAAGAAGAGTATTTGCTGCGACATGCCTGTTGTAGCTGGCACATTCGCTTGAAGCTGTTTAGTCCCATCCAACACATGTTTAGACAATGAAGTGTCTGAGATCCTTCCATTGTTTTGCAAGGGAAAGGATAAACACCATGTTCCGCCAGAACTGAGGACGGCTGTTGAATAAGCACAACTACCGATTTCTGTGGCACCAGCTGTATGCCAAAGCCGCGTGCCCTGCACTGCACTGCGCTAAGCATCTATCCCAGAGCTCATTTTGTTCTTACCACAGTTCTGCAAAGTGGATACTATTACCCTCATTTATGCAAATGAAAGAAAACAGACAAACACTTGCTTCAAGGAAGTTGAGTAACTCGCCAAAGTCACAAGCTAAGCCACGACAGAGGCCAGAGCCAGCCCACACCTACCTCAGGCTCAGGCTCTTCCTCCAGCATACATCTCCACTGCGTGATTCCCATGGCACGCGTCGGGGGAGCAGGAGCTTCTCAGGTCTGTGTATGACAGTGAGGGGCAGAGGAAGGATAGCTTTATGCCATCCTGAAAGTACTATGCTGCTGTAGAACTGAAGGCTGAGAGTTGGGGTAAAAAGCAGTCCCTGAGCTTATCAAGGAGGAGCTGTTTGTTGATTGAGGACAATGGGAATCCAGGAATCAGAGAACTTCACCCTCTTTCTGCCCAGAAAAGATGGGTTCTCAGCACTGCTGATTATAATGGGGAAAAATAGAGCTGACTTAGAAAACCATTAGATACATACACCAAAAGATTCAGGTTATTTCATAAAGCTTTTCATTAGGAACCTGACTTTGCACCCACCGAAATGACAAGGCTGGCAACAGGCTTGTGTTGCACTTCATAATATGCCAAGTGTCTCTGTGTGCACCATCTCAGGCGACATCTGAGGTCCCTGTCACTCCCCCCTCAGATGATGAAATGGGCACTGATGGAAATATTCTATATCTGCTTGCTCTGTGTCATAGCCACAGCCACATGTAGCTATTGGGCACTTGACTGTGACTAATGCAACTAAGGAACTGAATTTTCAATTTTAACTAATTTAAGTTTTCATTTAAGAAGCTATCTGTGGGCCGGGTGCAGTGGCTCACGCCTGTAATCCCAGCACTCTGGAAGGCCGAGGCAGGCAGATCACCTGAGGTCAGGATTTCAAGGCCAACCCAGCCAACATGGGGGAAACTCAAGTCTTTACTAAAAAATATAAAACTTATATGGGCGTGTTGGTGCGCCCCTGTAGTCCCAGCTACTCAGGAGGCTGAGGCAGGAGAGTCACTTGAATGCAGGAGGCGGAGGTTGCAGTGAGCTGAGAGCATGCCACCACGGTTCAACCTGGGCAACAGAGCGAGACTTGTCTCAAAAAAACAAAAGAGAGAGAGAGAGAAGCCACCTGTGGCCAGTGGTTCTGTATTGCCGGTGCACTTTGAGTTATTGAGGACTTGCCCAAGTTCATGGCTCCAGTCAGCTGCAGTGCGATACTCCTCTATTTCCAACAACAGATTGCAACAGAAATTTTTCCTGGGTTCCTTGAGTTAATCGTCAACCTGACTTCAATGCGAGAAATTTAATTCTGTTGTGAAAACCTCTCAAGGATGAATGCTATAAGGGGAAGGGATCAATAATAGTTGAAATAAACTTTCCCTTATGTCAGGTAGGTCTGGATTTGTTGGGCAATGGGATCGTAGCACATATTCCAGTGCCTGACTGAAGTTTTCCACTCAGGTTGCAGGGAAACAAACAAGCTTCTGCACCCAGTAGTGTAGGCAATTGCCTGAAAATGACTATTCGGTGGGGGGTGTGGCCATAGCTGTCCTTCACCTTCTGGGAGGAAAAATAGACTCAAAGTCTCTCTTGTGATTTACTGGTAACCATAAATCTTAGAAGGTCCTAGGCACCAAACAGAAATCTGACACTGTTCCTGACATCATGATCTGATGCTATACCTGCTCATCAACACTGTTAGGGCAACTGAAGGGACACAGCGTCGTCAAGGGGTACAGGGAGGGAGGAGCATCCATCAGTGAAACCTCATGCTTTCATGGAAAAGAGGGACAAGGGAAGTAAGAATTAGAGCAGGTTCCCAGGGAAAATACCTCATCTGTTTTAAGAGTGTACGTACAGTCCTTTGTTGATCTAAACAAAGACTCCATCCAGAGCTGTGATGAGGACCATCAGCTCATGCTCAGTGGGGCCCCAGGTACTGTTTCCCTATCTCAACTCTTTGCGTACTAAGGGATTTTAGACTTGGTTGGGGAAAAAGTGCCAATGACAACGCCGACCTCTCCCACCCAAGTACGACCTTTGGGAGGCCTGGGTCGCCCTGTTGTGTGAAGTCGAGGGATTCCCAGCGTGTTGGACATTCCTATCTCCTTAGCCTGCCTCCAGATAGCTCCCTTCCTTCCTGGGTAGATAGAAGGGTAGGTTAGCCAGGCAGGTGACCCTCACCTCCACCCCGGATTTAGTCAGAAACTTCATTCCATCATCATTATTAATAGCTGGGCGTGCTAATGTTTCCTGAAGAACATGATAAGAACCACGCAGAATCTGAAGGAAACAAATCCATGACTCGGCACTTTCCCTCCTACTCGACAGCGATGGAGTTCCTGGTTGACCCCAGAATATCTGTGAGGCCTGGGACTCTTGCCCAACGTCTGTGTGAAAATCTAATCTTATGTGGGATAAGGGTGTGCAGCCACTGAAACTCAGAAAAATCATAGACAGCCTCTGTGTAATGTCACCCTCGAGCCCTGCAGCTGCCCGAAGTCAAGGAACAGAACTGCCTTCTAACTCCAGTGCCAGTTGCTGCTTCCTGAATTCCAATTAGTTTGTTAAAGGGAGGGAACCTAAAGTTTACAAAGAATTGTCTTCAAGGTTTTTATATGCGTCGCAGATTAGTCCCTCCTTCTCCCTGTGAGATAAGAAATATGGACTGATTGTAGAGATGGAGAAGCTGAGGTTCAGAGAAGTTAAGTGATTGCTTAAGATCACACAGCTAATTAGAAGAGGGGCCCAAATCCAAACCTGATCCGTCTGTCTCTTGGCACCGAGCTCCTACCCCAGGCAGCATGATCTGAATAGGGACTGTGTACCCACTGTTATAGACTGAATTGTGCCCCCAATACAAAACAATGGTATGTTGAAACCATAATTCCCAATGTGACTGCATTCAGAGGTCAAGTTTTTAGGAAGGTAGTCAGGTTCAATGAGGTCAGAAAGGGATGCCAAAGCAACAGAACTGATGCTCTTGGCCGGGCGCAGTGACTCACACCTATAATCCCAGCACTTTGGGAGGCCGAGGCAGGCAGATCACGAGGTCGAGAGATCGAGACCATCCTGGTCAACATGGTGAAACCCCGTCTCTACAAAAAAAAAAAAAATACAAAAATTAGCTGGACGTGGTGGCATGTGCCTGTAGTCCCAGCTACTCGGGGGGCTGAGGCAGGAGAATTGCTTGAACCTGGGAGGCAGAGGTTGTAGTGAGCCGAGGTTGCGCCACTGTACTCCAGCCTGGCACCTGGTGACACAGTGAGACTCTGTCTCAAAAAAAAAAGAAAAAAAGAACTGATGTTCTCATACGCAAAGGAAGCCTGGGCAACACAGTGAGACTCTGTCTCTATTTTTTAAAAAAATTAGCCAGGCACAGTGGCACACACCTGTGATCCTAGCTACTTGGGAGGCTGAGGTGGGAGAATCACTTGAGTCCAGGAGACTGAGGCTGCAGTGAGCCATGATCACACCACTGCACTCCAGCCTGGGTGACAGAGTGAGACTCCATCTCAGAAAAGAAAAGGAACTGGCACCAGGACTCTCTCCAGGCAAACACGAAAAGAGTTCCCATGAGCACCCAGTGGAAAGGTGGCCATCTGCAAGCCAGGGAGAGAGGCCTCACCAGAAACCCACCCTGCATGCTCCTTGACCTTGGATTTCCAGCCTCCGGAGCTATGAGAAAATAATTGTCTGTTGTTTACGCCATCCAGCCTTAGGGATTTTGCAATGGCAGCTTGAGCAGTACTAGTACACCCACCTTGGTACCTTTAAAACTTTCTCTTCAAAACACCTCCTGTAACACTCAGAAAAATGCCATGCTGACCTAAACCCACATCCCACAGCACCTTCCTAACCCCTACTGCCTCTCCAGCAGAGCCAGGGCTGGGTGAGGTCTGGGAGGTACTTTCCCAGGGCACAAAAATTACGGGGATACCAAAAACTCAGTAATTAAATAACATTTTAATTAAATGCTTTTAAAAATCAAAATTAATGCAAAAACTCCATAAGAATTTGGCTACTTCACAATTTTTGCCCACAGCTAGTTGTGGTGGATAGCTTTCTCCCTTGTTTTTCAATGTAAGTGGAGCCTCTGTGAGTGGAACCCAAACTCCATGCTTGAGATGAAGGAACTACCCTTTTTCCTCATTACAGATTATTAAGATGTTAAGGCTGGGCGCGGCAGCTCACACTTTAATTTCAGCACTTTGGGAGGCCGAGGCAGGCAGATCATTTGAGGCCAGGAGTTAAAGACCAGCCTGGCCAACATGGCAAAACCCCTTCTCTATTAAAAATACAAATATTAGCCGGGCATAATGGCATACACCTGTAATCCCGGCTACTTGGGAGGCTGAGATGTGAGAATCACTTGAGCCGGGCAGGCAGAGGTTGCAGTGAGCTGAAATCATGCCATTGCACTCCAGCCTGGGGGGACAGAGCGAGACCCTGTCTCAAAAAAAAAAAAAAGATGTTAAAAATAATCAACAATCCTGGGCTAGAAACCAGCTGTGTTGCAGGCTTTGTCCTGGGTGCAGAGTATTCAATAGTGAACAGGGTGGACAAGGCCAACCTCATGGAGAGGGCAGTCTGCAGAGGAACAGAAACACGTAAGGAGCTGTAAGAGTCCACAGTGCTGGGGCCACATGTGGTGCTTGGAGAGTGAATGATAGAGGCACGTGGAAGGAGAGTGAACGATAGAGAAGGAGAGTGAATGATAGAGGCATGTGGAAGACACCTAAGCTTGAGTGAAAGTATCAGAAAGGTGCCCGGGGGGAAGGAGGCATCTTGGCAGTTTAGCAAGTGACAGAGGTGGGAAGACCCGGGTCTAGGCAGAGGAGAAACATGTGAGAATCCTCAAATTGCTGCTGTTTACCGAGCACTGACCGATTACAAACACCGTGATGTTGAAAGCTCATGACATCCTGTAAGGTAGGTGAGCTTCTTCCTTACACACTCCCATCTGACCCATCGACAAATTCCACTGGTTCCCTCTTCAAAATAGGTAAGAGAGTACAACCACCTCTTACCAAATCCATCCTTACCACCCTAGTCTGAGTCTCCTAAACGGTCCCTGGCTGCCACCTTCAGTTCAGTTTAGTTTGGTTTGGTTTGGTTTGGTTCTGTTAGGTTTGCTTCGGTTTGGTTTGGTTTTGAAACAGGGTTTCACTCTATCACCCAGGCTGGAGTGCAGTGGCGTGATGACGGTTCACTGCAGCCACACCTCCCTGGGCTCAGGTGATCATCCACCTCAGCCTCCCATGCAGCTGGGGCTACAAGCATGTGCCACCAGGCCCAGGTAATTTTTGTATTTTTTGTAGAGATGGGGTTTCACCATTTTGCCCAGGCTGATCTCGAATTCCTGAGCTCAAGTGATCCAGTTGCCTTGGGCTCCCAAAGTGCTGGGATTGTGAGAATGAACCACGTGTCCACCTCCTGGTTCCCCACCTTTGCTCTCTTCAGTCATTTCTCAATGTGGGCGCCAGAGTCATTCTGCTAAACAATAAAGCAGATCGTGCCACTTCTCTGGCTCAAACCTTCCAATTGCTTCTCATCCTTACTCAAAGTAAAGTCAAATAAATAAAACAATCTGCCCTGCAAATCCTCCTCCCGTGAACGCTCTTCCCTCATCTTGTTAGCAAAACTCTATAATTTATGGTTTGGCTGTGTCCCCATACACATCTCATCTTGAATTTCCATGTGTTATAGGAGGGACACTGTGGGAGATAATTGAATCATGGGGCAGGTCTTTCCCATGCTGTTCTTGTGTGAGTGAATAAGTCTCATGAGATCTGATGGTTCTATAAGGGGGCGTTTCCCTGTGCAAGCTCTCTTTTTGCCTGCTGCCATCCATGTAAGACGTGACTTGCTCCTCCTCACCTTCTACCCTGATTGTGAGACCTCCCCAGCCACATGGAACCGTAAGTCCAAAAAACCTCTTTCTCTTCGTCAATTGCCCAGTCTCGGATATGTCTTTATCAGTAGTGTAAAAACAGACTAACACACTTGTTTATAGTTGTTGACTGAATAAAATATGTTAGTCAGTCAAAACTGGGTTTATAAGATTTCCTGCAGTGAGGAAGCAGGCCACTTTGACAGAATCTTAGTAGTGTTTCAAAATGTGATGTTAGAGCAGAGTCGTTTTGGGGGTTTAAGGCCTCAGCTAGGTGATACCAAGGATGATCTTGTAAGGAGGGGGAACTGGCTGGAATCAGACGATTTATGACATACCAGCTTTGAATTGATAGGAAGATTGAGGTGAGGGTCTTGTAGGGTTTGATACGTAAACTGTTTGTTTTGACAAATAAGCACCATTTCCTGGTATTGTTTAACACATGAATTGAGAACCATTTCTGTTTTCAGTTCTCACACCACTAGAGTGTAAGTTCCACGAGGGCATGGATTGCTTTTTCTGTTTTGTTCACCTGTATCCCATCTTATAGAATAATGCAGATATTGAGAGTAGATATCAATAAGCATTTGTCAAATAAAATAATTAATGTGTTATTATTTCCATTTTAAAAATAAGGAAACTGTAACTCAAATAACTTCCCTAGTCACATAACTAGTTGAACACAGGGCTATTTGATTCTAAAAACACTCTCCTGCACCACTGTGCTGATGGTAACAAATGGTTATAGAGGCACTGTGTGTTAACTCAATACCTCTACAATGCAGGCACTATCATTATCCCCCCAGTTAAGGATGAGGAAACTGACGGTTACAGAAATTAAGTTACCCAAGGTCCAAAAGCTCACAAATACAGAGACAGTTCTCAAAATCAGGTTTTTGTGACTGAAAACACTGTGCTAATATCCAAAAGATAAGAACAACACAAGTGTCCACTGATGGATGAATGGACCTACAAAATGTGGTCTATACATACAAAGGAATATTATTCAGCCATAAAGAGGAAGGAAAGGCTCATACTTATTATAACATGAATGGACCTCTGAGGACATTATGCTAAGTGTAATAAGCCAGTCACAAAAGGACAAATACTGGATGATGTCACTTATATGAGGTACCTGGAGTTGTCAATTCATAGAGATAGAAAGTAGAATGATGTTTGCCAGAGACTGGGAATAGGGGAAATAGGAAATTATTTTTAATGGGTACAGAGTTTCAGTTTTGCAGGATGAAAGGACGTCTGGGAGCTGGATGGTATCATGGTTCAGAAGTAAGTAAGTAAGTATACTTAATGCCACAGAACTGTACATTTAGAATGGGTAAGATGGGCCGGGCACTGTGGCTCACGCCTGTAATCCCAGCTCTTTGGGAGGCCGAGGTGGGTGGATCACCTGAGGTCAGGAGTTCGAGACCAGCAGTTCAAGACCAGCCTGGCCAACATGACAAAACCCTATCTCTACTAAAAATACAAAAATTCGCTGGGTGTGGTGGTCAGCACCTGTAATCCCAGCTGCTTGGAAAACTGAGGCAGGAGAATCACTTCAACCCAGGAGACGGAGGCTGCAGTCAGCCAAGATGGTGCCACTGCATTCCAGCCTGGGCAACAAGAGTGAAACTCTGTTTAAAAAAAAAAAAAATGGCAAGATGGTATTTTTATGTTATGTGTAATTCATCACTATCTTTAAAAACTATGCTAAAGTGTATTCTTCAAAACTGGATAACCTAGATGACACGGACAAATTCCTGAAAACACACAATATATCAAAATTGGCTGATAAATAATTAGAAAATCTGAATAGACATAACTAGTAAGGAGATTGAATCAATAATCAAAACCTCTCAACAAAATCAACAACAAAAAGCTCAGGAACAGATGGCTTTACTGGTGAATTATACCAAATGCTTCTTTTTTTTTTTTTTTCTGAGATAGGGTCTTGCTCTATTACCTAGGCTGGAGCACAGTGGCGTGATCACAGCTCATGCAGCCTTCACCTCCCGGGCCCAAGCAATTCTCCCACTTCAGCCTCCCAAGTAGCTAGGACTACAGGCACATGCCACCATGCTCAGCTAATGTTTTTAAAAGAATTTTGTAGAGACAGCGTCTCCCTACATTGCCCAGGCTGGTCTTAAACTCCTGGCTCAAGTGATCCTCCCACCTCAGCCTCCCAAAATGCTGGGATTACAAGCATTAGCCACCACGCCTGGCCTATACCAAATACTTAAAGAAGAATTAACACCAATCCTTCTGAAACTCTTCCAAAAACTTGAAGAGGAGGTAACACTTCTAAGTCATTCTGTGAGGCCAGCATGACCCTGATACTGAAGTGAGACAAAGATGTTGCCAAAAAAATAAAAACCGTAGAGTAATAACCCTTGTGAATATTAATGCAAAAATCCTCAAAAATATTAGCAAACCAAATTCAGCAGCATATTAAAAAGATTAAACACCATGACTAAGTGGGATTTAATCCCAGAAAGCACAAATGCTTCAATGGAGCAAGATGGCCTTAATGTTTGTCCCCTCACTAAGACATCCAGAACAATGAATTAACAATGACATTGCAATAAAAATAACCGAGGGAGAGTGCCACCGTGCATCAGAGAAGTAACAGAAACCCGGGCGAGCACAGAAAATTGGAATGGCCACATAGAGAACAAAAGGAAACACTGGGCCTCCTCTATCCTATTCCCTAACCAGGATTGGCTGGGAACCAGGAGGACTTCTCCTTTGGCAATGAGGTAAGAAAGAGGATCCCAGCAACCTGCGTTAACACCCTGGACACCTACAGACCTCACCACGGGGGTCCCCTGCAGTCCTCACAGGAACTAAGCCCAGTGAGGGAACTGCCTAGAGTCCACGTGGCTGTGGTCCCACTAGAGAAGGCGCCAACACTGTGCTCCACCTCCTGTGGCCTGCAAAACTACTGTGCTGTGCCATCTTGGATTTGGAGATGGAAAGTGTCATGTCCAGAGAGTGAGTAGCCATGGCTCATCTTCATCCTTGAGGCAAAGCCACCACTCAACCACTCCAGCCCAGTGGCCCAACATCCCCAAGCTGAGCTGCAAGCAGCTGTTACACCCTTCCCCATGCAACCAAGTGGAGGTAAGGGTCCTCCACCTACTCCTTCCCAGCCCCCTCATGTCAGAGCTGAAGTGGTACCCTGACTCCTGGGAAAATAGTACCTTGGACACATATGGCAGTCATGCTTCTCTGGTACCTAAATTGAAGCAGCACCCTTCATCCTAGGAAGTGATGCCCTGGCCACCAGAGCAGTCACATACACACACACACACACACACACACACACACACACACACACCCCAGTACCTAAGACGCAGGGCATCCTGCATTTCAGCGAAATGGTTCCTGGGCTACCCAGAACAGTCATACCTTTCCAGGCCTGTGCTGAAGTAGCACATTGCCCCCCGAAGGAATTGGTTCCATGGCAGAACTGAGCAGCTCCACATTTCAGGGTTGAGCTGAAATAGTATCCTGTGTCCCAGAGAAATGGAGCAACGGCTGAGCTGAGACACTCAGCCCTACAGGCCAAACAGATCTAGTATCCTGCTTCCCTGGAGCTGGACTAGCCCACTAAAGTCTTAGCTGCTGAACATGCCTCTTCCTGGGAGTGAAGTCATCACTGCTTTCTTCTGCCCTACTCCTCAGGGCCCAAATGATAGCTGTGCTCTGCCATTCTGGGGTACTTGCTACCACTGCACTTGGCCTCACTGAGTCTGGGATACTCCCAAGCCCAGCCATCTCAAGGCCTAGAGTCACTACTACATAGTACCTCATTCAATGGGACCTGAGTTATCAGTGAGCTCTACTGGCTCAGCTCCCCAAATTGCAGCCATACACTGCTTCCCAGGCTCAAACCTCCAGAGCATCTCTTCTTCCCCAGACTCAGGCTAGGGCTGCGCCCTGCCCCCTAGGGGTATAATCTCAGCAACAACCCAGCCCCTGGGCCTGAGCTGCTAGGGGGTGCCACAGAGTCACAGATCCTGGCTCTGAGGACAACCTTCATACAACCCTGCCACAAAGAGCAAACCTGCACCACAAGATCCAGGTGCCATGATAGGTTCATGAGACCATGAACCTAAGACCACAGCCCCACAACTGCTTAAAGCACTTGCACCTGTAATCCAGCGCCACTGCACATGCTTGTAGGCTATGTCAGACCCAACACCAAGAGAGATCCCCTCAGCTAAATCCCCTCATTGAAAAGAAAACAATAGGAGGACCACAAAAGCCCTTCATACTGAGGGTATTAACAATCGATGCCACCATTGCCACGGCCACAAATTTTTACAGCCTAGTCCACTGAGGTATCCACAATTATTACTGACATTGAACATGACAGAGGAAGCTGCATAAAGAGTATACTACTGCACCTATCCAGAAATAGGGTCACCACACCCTTCACAACTGGTGCTCTAAAACCCAACTGCAGGTGAAAGTCTTTCTCTATGAAAGTCACTCTAAAACATTTGGAAGAGACAATTGTTCCATCAGATGCATAGATGTAAATGCAGGGACAGAAGAAACATGAAAAAGTAAGGAAATATGACACCACCAATGGCACATAATAAGTCTAGTAACAGAGTCCAGTGAAAAGAAAATCAACAAATTGCAGGAAAAGGAATTCAAAATAATGATTTTTAAGGAGACGCAATGAAATAAAAAAAAATACAGATAGACAATTCAAGAAAATTAGAAAAACAATTTATGACATGAATGAGATGTAAAACAAAGAGATAGAAATTATTAAAAAGAACAAAACAGAAATCTTACAGCTGAAGAACTTAATGAATACAATAAAAAATACAATAGCTCAACAGCAAGTCTGCTGCTGAAGCTCAGCAGACTTGATCAAGCAGAAGAATCTCTGAACTTGAAGATGGGTTGTTTGAAATTACCCAGTCAGAGAGCAAATAAATGAGAATGAAAAAGAGTTAATAGAACACAAAGAAAGAAACAATAGACTCTGGGGCCTATTTGAGAGTGGAAGGTAGCAGGAGGGTGGGTATAAACAAAAAAAACTACCTATCAGTTACTATGTTCATTATCTGGGTGACAGAATAATCTATACACTAAGCCCCTACAACATGCAATTTACCGTACAACATGTATCCCCTGACCCTAAAATAAAAGTTGGAAAGGAAAAAAATAGAGCGAATGAAGCCTAAAAGATTCATGGGACACCATTAGGTGAAAAAATTTTTATCATATGGAAACTTCAGAAGGTGAATAGAAGGAAACAGGCATAGAAAACCTATGTAATAAAATAATAGCTGAAAATTCCCAAGTCTATGGAAATATACAAACATTCAGATCCAGGAAGCTCAAAAGTCTCCATGTAGATACAACCCAAAAAGATCCTACCTTAATGCGGCACGTTATAGTCAAATTGTCAAAAGTCAAAGACAAGGGGAGAGTTCTAAAAATAGCATGAAAAAAGTGCCAAGACACATATAAGGGAATCTTCATCAGACTAACAGCAGATTTCTCTGCAAAAACCTTAAAGGCCAGGAGAGAATGACATGATATACATATTCAAGTTGCTGAAATTCAATTTTTAAAAATGCTAGCCAAGAATACTATACAAAACAAAACTAACCTTCAGAAAGGAAGGAGAAATAAAGTCTTTCCCAGATAATCAAAAAAGTGAAGGAATTTATCACCACTAGAGTAGCCTTACAAGAAAGGCAAAGGTGTCCTACATCTGGAAGCAAAAGGACAATAATCACTATTATGAAAACACGCAGAGATATAGCACTTACTGGTAGAGAAGATACACAAGATACACAAAAGCTAAAGAGAAAAGAATCAAAATGTATCACTACAGAAAAGCGTCAAACCACAATAACAACAAGAGAAGAGACAAGAAGAATATACAAAATAACCAGAAAACAATTAACAAAATAACAAGAGTATGTCCTCACTTATCAAAAATAACTTTGAATACAAACACACTAAATTCTAAAAGATACAGCCTGGCTGAATGGATTAAAAAAAAAATCATGACCCAACTATATGCTGCCTACAAGAAACTCACTTCACCTGTAAAGACACATACAGACCAAAAGTGAAGGGATATTCCATTCAAATGAGAATCAAGCGCACACAGGCTTAGCTATACTTATGTCAGATAAGACAGACTTTAAGTCAAAAACTGTAAAAAGAGACAAAGAAAGTCATTATGTAATGATAAAGGTTTCAATTCAGCAAGAGGATATAACAACTGTGGGCCAGGTGTTGTGGCTCACAACTGTAAATCCAGCACTTTGGAAGGCTGATGCAGGCAGATCTCTCAGAGCTCAGGAGTTCGAGACCAGCCTGGGCAACATGACAAAATCTCGTCTTTACTAAAAATCCAAAAAATTAGCTGGGCATGTTGGCAAATGCCTGCAGTTTCAGCTACTCAGGGGGCTAAAGCGAGAGGATCACTTAAGCCTGGGAGGTGACTGCAGTGAGCTCTGATCACGCCACTGCACTCCAGTCTGGGTGACAAAGTGAGACCCTATCTAGAACACAAAATAAAAATTGTAAATATACATGTGCATTCATTACTGCAACACCCAGATATATCAACAAATATTATTAGGTCTAAAGGAAGAAATACACTCCAATGCAATAAGAGTTGGGGACTTCAACACCCCACTGTTAACACTGAATAGATCATCTACACAGAAAATCAACAAAGTAAGATCTAATTTAAACTGCACTCTAGACCAAATGGACCTAATAGACATTTACAGAACATTTCATCCAACAGCTGCAGAGTAGACATTCTTTTCACCAGCGCATGGTACATTCTCCAGGATAGACCACATATTAGGCCACAGAACAAGTGTCAACAAATTTTTTTAAAGTTTCAAATCATATCAAGTATCTTTTCAGATCACAGTGAAATAAAACTAGAAATCAATAACAAGAGGAACTTTTAAAATTGCACAAATACATGGAAATTAAACAACATACTCCTGAATGACCAATGGGTCAGTAAATAAAAAAAGAAGAAAACTTGAAACAAATGAAAACAGAAACAACATACCAAAACCTATGTAATACAGCAAAAGCAGTATTAAGAAGGAAGTTAAGACAATAACTGCCTACATCACAAAGGTAGAAAGATTTCAAATAAATAACCCAATGATGCATCTTAAGGAACTACAAAAGCAAGAAAAACTAACCGGAACTCAGTAGAAAAGAAAAAATAATAAAGATCAGAGAAGAAATAAAATTGATACAAGAAATAAAAAAAGATCAACAAAATAAAACATTGATTTTTAAAGATAAGCAAATCAACAAATTATTAGCTTGAGTAACCAAGAAAAAAAGGAGAAGAGACTCAAATAAATTCAGAAATGAAAAATGAGACATTTCAACTGATACCTAAGAAATACAAAGGATCATTAGAGATTATTACAAACAACTATACTCCAACAAATTAGAAAACCTAGCAGAAATGGATAAATTCTTAGACACATACAACCCACCAAGGTTGAAGGAAAAAGAAATAGAAAACCTGTACATCCTATGCAACAATCCTGCATGTTCTTCACATATACCCCAGAACCTAAAATGCAATTAAAAAAAAAAAAAAAAATATATATATATATATATATATATATTTTTTTTTTTAAAAAGGAAAACCAGTGATAAAGCTGGGGCTAGTAGTTATACCCCAATGGATACAAATGTCTATGTGGACCATACAATAGGGTGGGAAAAATATGGCTATTGTAAACACAAATATGTGCATTTGAATCCAAGTTTTTATACTTTATAGCTGTTTGAGCTTGACCAAGTTAATTTGATCAATACTTCAGTTTTCTCATCAATAAAAAAACATAGGAAAATTGAAAAAAAAAAAGAAAACCTGTACATACCAATTATGAGTAATAAGATTAAATCTGTAATAAAAAGTCTCCCATCATCTCTTCACTGCAGAATTCTACTGAACATTTAAAGAGCTAATACCAATTCTTCTCAAACTCTTCCAGAAAATTAAAAAGGAGGGTATTCCAAACTCATTTAATCAGGTTAGCATTAAACTTACACCAAAACCAAACAAAGAGACAACAAAAAGAAAACTATAGACCAATATCCCTGTTGAATAAAGATGTAAAAATCCTTAACAAAATACTGTCAAACTGAATCCAACAGTACATTAAAAAGATTATTCACCATGTTCAAGTGGGATTTATCCCATGGATGCAAGGATGGTTCAACATACTAAAATCTATAAGTGATACATCATATCAACAGAATAAAGGACAAAAACCATATATTCATATCGATAGATGCAGAAAAAAACATTTGACAAAATTTAACATCCCTTCATGATAAAATCTCTTAACAGCTTAGGTATAGAAGGAACATACTTCAAAATAATAAAATGCTATGTGTGAAAAACCCAAAGCAAACATCATACTGAATGGGGAAAAGTTAAAGTTTTTCCTCTAAGAACTAGAACAAGACAAAGATGTCCACTTTGATCACTTTTATTCAACATGGTACTGAATGTCCTAACCAGAACAATTAGGCAAAAGAAAGAAATAAAGGGTATCCAAATTGGAAAAGAAGAAGTCAAATTTTCTTTGGTTGCAGATGACATGATCTTATATTTTTTAAAAAATTGTAAATGATTAATCAAAAATCCTTTAGAACTGACAAATTAGGTACAGTTGCAGGATACAAAATCATACAAATATCAATAATTTTTCTATACACCAACAAACTAGTGGGAAAAGAATCAAGAAAGCAATTCTATTTACAATAGCTATAAAAAAATGTAAAATATCTAGGAATAAATATAACCAAGAAGGTAAACAATCTCTACAAGAAAACTATAAAACATTGATGAAAGAAATGGAGGAGTACACACACACACACACACACACACACACACACGGAAAGGTATCATTCCATGTTCATGGACTGAAAGAATTGATATTGTGAAAATGACTATACTACCAAAAGTGATGAACAGATTCAATGCAATCTTTATCAAAATGTCAATTACATTTTTCACAGAAATAGGAAAAACAATCAGAAAATTCATACAGAACCAGAAAAAAAAAATAGCCAAAGCAATCCTGAGCAAAAAGAACAAAGCTGGAGGTATCACATTATCAAACTTCAAAATATACTACAAAGCTATAACAAGTAAAACAGCATGGTACTGGTATAAAAAACAGTCACATAGACCAATGGAGTAGAACAGAGAATCCAGAAATAAATCCATGTATTTATAGCCTACTGATTTTGGTCAAAGTTGCCAAGAACATTCATTGGGGAAGGAACAGTTTCTTCAATAAATGGTGCTGGGAAAGCTGGATATCCATATGCAAAAGCATGAAACCAGACCCATATCTCTCACCATATACAAAAATCAATGCAAAATGGATTGAAGATATAAACATTAAACCCAAAACTATAAAATTAATAGAAGAAAACAGAGAGAAAATGCTCAAGGATGTTGATCTTGGCAAAGTGTTTGTCGTTAAGACTTCAAAAGCACAAGAAATGGAAACATAAATAGACAAATGGGACTATGTTAAACTAAAAATCTTCCACACAACAGAGAAAACAATCAACAAAGCGAAGAGACAATCTGTTGAATGGGAGAAAACATTTGCAAACTATTCATTTGACAGGAGGTTAATATCCAAAATACACAAAAATAATCTCAACAGCAAAAAAAAAAAAACCACCTCAAATTATCTGATTTAAAATGGGCAAATGAGTTAAATAGAAATTTCTTAAGCAAAGATACACAAATGGACAACAGATATATGAAAAAAAGTGTTCAACATCACTAATTAGCAGGGAAATGCAAATTAAAAGCACAGTGAGATACCATCTCACTTCAGTTAGAATGACTACTCTCAAAACGACAAAAAAGGCCAGGCACAGTGGCTCACATCTGTAATCCCAGCACTTTGGGAGGCTGAGGCAGGCAGATCATTTGAAGTCAGGAGTTCAGGACCAGCCTGGCCAACATATGAAACTCCATCTCTACTAAAAATACAAACAACAACAACTGGGTGTGGTGGTGCATGCTTGTAATCCCAGCTACTTGGGAGGCTGAGGCAGGAGAATCACTTGAACCCAGGAGGCGGAGGTTGCAGTGAGCTGAGATCATACCACAACACTCCAGCCTGGGTGACAGAGTGAGACTCCATTAAAAAAAAATAATAATAACCCAAAACAAAACAGATGCAGGGGGTGGGAATGTACATTAGTATAGCCACTATGGAAAATAGTGTGGAGATTTCTCAAAAAACTAAAAATACAACTACGATATGACCTAGCAATCCCACTGCTGGGTATGTATCCAAAGGAAAGGAAATAAGTATGTGAAAGAGATATCTGTACCCCCATGTTTACTGTAGTACTATTCACAAGATATGCAGCCAAGATACGGAATCAATCTAAGTTCCACCAACAGATGAATGGATAGTCAATGGATAAGTGGATAAAGAAAATGTGGTACATATACACAATGGAGTATTATCCAGCCAAAAAAAGAGAATGGAATCTTGTCATTTGCAATCACATGAATGGATCTAGAGGACATTATGTTGAGTGAAACAAGCCAGGCACAGAAAGACAAGTATCACATTTCTCACTCATATGTAGGAGTAAAAAAAAAAAAAACACATGGAGACAGAGAGTAGAATGATGATTCCCAAAAGCTAGGAAGGGTAGTGGGGAGGGGAAATATACAGAGATTGGTTAATGAGTACAAAAATATAGTTAGAAGCAATGAGATCTAGCATTCAGTAGCAGAAGAAGGACATTGCAGGTAACAATAATTTTTGTATATTTCAAAATTAGTGAAAGAGTTGCATTAGAATGTTCCTAGCAGCTTGGCATGGTGGCTCACACCTGTAATCCCAGAGCTTTGGGAGGTCAAGGTGGGCAGATTGCTTCAGCCCATAAGTTTGAGACCAGCCTGGACAACATGGTGAAACACCATCTCTACAAAAAAAATTACAAAAACTACCTGGGCATGGTGGTGTGCACCTGTAGTTCCAGCTACTCAGAAGTCTGGGCTGGGGGCATCCTTTGAGCTGGGAGGTTGAGGCAGCAGTGAGCCGAGATCATGCTACTGCACTCCAGCCTGGACAACAGACTGAGACTTTGTCTCAAAAAAGAAAAAAATAGAATATTTCTAGCACAAAGAAATGATAAATGCTTGAGGTGACGGATATCCTGATTACCTATAATGATGTAATCATTACACACTGTACACTTACATCAAAATGTCACATGTACCTCCATAAATATGTAAATATGTACAACTATCACGTATCCATAAAAATCAAAGGTTTTAAAAACAGATGAATGGATAAAGAAAACATGATATATATACACAATGGAATACTAGTTAGTTATGAAAAAGAGTGAAATTCTGTCATGAGTGGCTTATAAATGAGCTTGGAAAATATTAAGTGAAATAAGCCAGGCATAGAAAGATAAGTACTGCATGTTCTCACTCATGTGAAAGCTAGAAAAAGCTGATCTCATGGAAGTAGAGAGTAGAATAGTAGTCCCCAGTGCCTGGGAAGGGTAAGTGGGAGGAGAGTATAGATAGCCAAAGGTCAGTTAACAAATACAAAAGTACAGCTAGACAGGAGTAATAAGTTCTAGTGTTCTATAGCACTACAGGGAAACTAACAAAAATTTATTGTATATTTTCCTTTTTTTTTTTTCTTTTGAGACAGAGTCTCACTCTGTCACCCAGGCTTGAGTGCAGTGGCGCGATCTCAGCTCACTGCAACCTCTGTTGCCCGGGTTCAAGTGATTCTCCTGCCTCAGCCTCCTGAGTAGCTGGGACGACAGGCACCTGCCACTGCACCTGGCTAATTTTTGTAGTTTTAGTAGAGATGAGGTTTCACCACCTTGGCCAGGCTGGTCTTGAACTCCTGACTTAGTAATCCACTGGCCTCGGCCTCCCAAAGCGCTGGAATTACAGGCCTGAGCCACCACACCCGGCCTATTGTATATTTTCAAATAGCTACAAGAGTGGATTTTGAATGTTCCCAACACCAAAAAAAGGAAATTTTTGAGATAATGGATATACTAATTACTATGATTTCTTTGATCATTACATATTGTATACATGTATCAAAATATAACAGTTTACCTTATTGATATGTATAATTATCTATCAATTTCAAATAGTAATAAAAGCAAAAAATGAAATAAGAACAATGAGAAAAGAATGATTCAACAAAAAAAATCAATCAATGTAATAACCTACATTAATAGAATTCAGGGGGAGAAAAGCACATGGTCAACTCAATTGATGCAGAAAAATACCTGACAAAAATTCAACAACCTTCATGATAAAAATACTCAATATATTAGGAACAGAAGGAAACTTCCTCAAAATGATAAAGGTCATATATGAGAAACCCACAGCTAACATCATACTCCAAACACCTTTGCATACATGGTCAACTGAGTTTTGACAAGCGCGCCAAGACCATTCAATGGTGAAAAGACAGTATGAAACTTTTTCCTCTACATTCATTAACAAGACAAGGCCACCTGCTTTCACTATTTCAATTCAACATAGGATTAGAAATTCTAGCCAGAGCATTCAGACAAGAAAAAGAATAAAAGACACCGAAATTGGAAAGGAAAAAGTACATTCTCACTGTTCACAGAGGGCAAGATCTTTTATGTAGAAAATCCTAAAGATTGCACGCATGCACGCGCACGCGCACACACACACACACAACTTTAGAGCTAATGAATTCAGCAATGTTGCAGGATATCACATCAACACACAAAAATCAGTTGCATTTCTATTTACCGGCAATGAATAACCTGAAAAGAAAATTAAGGAAAACATTCAATTTACACTAATTCAAAAATGATAAAATACAGTTGACCTCCTGCACAGTCAGAAATCCACATTCAACATTTGACTCCCCCAAAAACTTAAGTACTAATTGCCTACTATTGACCCAAAAACTTGCCAATAACAACCTGTCAATTAATACATATTTTATGTTACATGTATTATATACTATATTCTTAGAATAAAATAAGATAGAGAAAATAAAGTGGCATTTTAAAAATCAGAAGGAATCTGAATAATGTCTGGATAATTACAAAAAGAGAGAAAGAAAAAAACAAAATAAAATCATAAGGAAGAAAAAATCTATTTGCCATTCATTAAGTGGAAACAGATGATCACAAATGTCTTCATCCTTGTCATCCTCACACTGAGCAGGCTGAAGAGGAGGTGGAAGAGAAAGCGTTGGTCTTGCTGTCTCAGAGGTAGCAGGGGTAGAAGAGGTAAAGGAGGTAGAAGGGGAGGCAGGAGAGGCAGGCACACTTGGTGTAATTTTTACTGCAAAAACCGAGTGTAAATGAACCTTGCAACACAAGTCCATGTTTCTTCTGGATAAACTGTACTCAGGAATATATTTAAGGAGGGAAAAGACTGTACATTGAAAACCACAAAACATGGCTAAAAGAAGAGAAATTAATGGATAGACATTTTCATTTTATCTTAATATTGTGAAGAGGACAAAGCCACCCAAAGCAATCTACAGATTCAATGAAACTCCTGTCAAAATACCAATGGCATGTTTTGCAGAAATAGAAAAATCTATTCTAAAAGTTATTTGAAATCTCAGGAGATCCTAAATAATCAAAACATTATTGAAAAAGGACAAAATTGGAAGATTCACATTTCCAAATTTCAAAACTTACTACAAAGCTACAGTATTAAAAAAAAAAAAAAGTGATAGTGGCATAAGGACAGATATATAAACCAATGGGAAAGAATAGAAAGCCCAGAAATGATCCCAGAAATATGTGGTCAAATCATCTTCAACAAGGGCGTCAAGACCACTTAATGAGGAAAAGCCATTCTCCTTAACAAATGGTGCTAGAACAACTGAATATTCACATGCAAACAAGTAACGTTGGATCCTTACATCATACTTTTTTAAACTCGAAGTGAATAAAAAATCTAAAGTTAAAAGCTAAAACTATACACTCTTAGAAAAACGGGAAAATCTTCATGAGCTTGGATTTGACAATGATTTCTTGGATATGACACCAACAATACAGTCAACAAAAGTAAAAATGAAAGAACCTTTTAATGAAAATTTAAAACGTTTTGCATCAAAGGACACAACAGAGTGAAAAGACAACCCACAGAATGACAGAAAATATTTGCAAGTGACATATCTGAGAAGGGATTCGTATCCAGAATAAAGAACTAAAACTCAATGACAAAAACAATTCAATTCAAAAACGAGTATGACAAAACGCCGAGCCGCCATGCAGCTAGGATGCCACGTGGAAGCTGAAGCAGCACCTCCCGCAGGGCCCCTCCCACCACCCGGGCACCTCAGATGAGAGCTGCACCCAGGCCAGCACCGGCCGCTCAGCCGCCAGCAGTGGCACATCCATCTGCAGTTGGTTGTCCTGCTGCTGCGTCCCGGCAGCCAGGTCTGATGGCCCAGATGGCGACCGCTGCAGCTGGCGTGGCTGTAGCTCTGCTGTGGGGGACGCACTGGGTCATGCCTTATTGGGGCTTCAGTGGAGGAAGTAAGGGTGAGCCTGCAAAACCTGATGTCACTTACCAGGAGCCTCGGGGAATCCGGCCAGCACAGCAGCAGCAGCAGCCTTGTTTCCATGAGATCAGCTTTTGGAGTGTGCCCACAACCAGGGTGACATCAAGCTCTGTGAGGGTTTCAACGAGGTGCTCAGACAGTGCAGACTTGCAGACAGATTGGCCTAATCAAGAAGTTCAGATTGGAGAAATGGAAAATCAGTTCTCGTAACCAAGTTAATTCAGTATTAGAATATAATCGATAGTGAAGGTATAAAGTATAACCATAAGTTAACCTCTCGTGTGTCATTCATAGCTTCCTTGCTTCAGAATTGAAATGGAAGAGGGTGTTCTTACTGTGCAGCATTTCATGAAGATGGTGTAAAATGTGGGGCTGGGCAAATGTATGTGTGGCCTCCTTAAATTAGCTATTATGATTTTATTATTTGTGAGTTAATTAGAATAAAGTTATTTTCTTCCAAGAAAATGAATCTTTCTCTAGAAGATAAACAAATGGCCAGTAAATACATGTCTTAGTCATTTGGAAAATACAAATCAAAACCACAGTGAGATGCCACTTCACACCAATTAGAAGGGCTATTTATTTTTCAAGAAAATATCAAGCATTGGTGATGATGTGGAGACATTGGAACCCTCATGCATTGCTGGTGGGAATGTAAGATGGTTCAGTTGCTGTGGAAACCAGTTTGACAGTTCCTCGAAAATTCAAAACATAAAATTACTATATAATCCAGCAATTCCACTCCTTGGTATATACTCAAAAGAATTGACAGCAGGGACTGAAACAGATACTTGTACACCAATATCCCTCAGGATCCACAGGGGATTGGCTCCAGGACCCCCCTTGGATACCCAAATCTGTGGATGCTCAAGTCCCGTATATAAAATCGTGTAGTTTTGAGAAAGCAATCAGTAGATACAAGGCAAAAATATAGTGTACTATTTGTATATAACCTATGCCCATCCTCCCATATACCTTAAATCATCTCTAGATTACTTATAATACCTAATACACTGTAAAAGCTACGTGAATCATTGTTAATACTATATTTTAAAATTTGTATTATTTTACTGTTGTATTGTTATTCTTTTCATTTTTTTTTTTTTTTTTTTTTTTTTTTTTGAGACGGAGTTTTACTGTATAGCTCAGGCTGGAGTGCAGTGGTGTGATCTCGGCTCACTGCAACCTCTGTCTCCCAGAGTCAAGTGATTCTCATGCCTCAGCCTCTCAAGTAGTTGGGATTACAGGTGCACACAACCATGCCCAGCTAATTTTGTATTTTTAGTAGAGATGGGATTTCACCATGTTGGCCAGGCTGGTCTCAAACTCCTGACCTCAGGTGATCCACCTGCCTCAGCCTCCTAAAATGCTGGGACTACAGGCATGAGCCGCCACACCTGGTCATTCCAAATACTTTTTAATCTATGATTGGTTAGAACCGTGGATACAGAACCCACAAATACAGAGAGCCAACTGTATTATTCACAGTAGCCAAAAGGTAGACAGGAATGAAATTTCAATACATGCTACCACATGGATAACACTTGAAAATGGTATGCTAAGTGAAATAAGCAGACACACAAAAAAGACAAATATGGTGTGATTCCACTTGTATGAGGTATATAGAATAGGCAAATTCATAAAGACATAAAGTAGAATAGTGGTTACCAGGGGCCAGGGGGAGAGGGGGAGAAGGAGGAGTTACTGTGTAATGGGTAGAGTTTCTGTTTGATGTGATGAAAAAGTTCTGAAAACAGATAGTGGTGATGGTTGCACAGAACTGTGAATGTACTTAATATCAATGAATTGATTGTACTCTCCAAAACGGTCAAAATGATAAATTTTATTATGTAAATTTACCACAATAAAATAAAACACTCTAAAAGAAAATTCAGGCCAGGCGCGGTGGCTCACACCTGTAATCTCAGCCCTTTGGGAGGCCGAGGCGAGTGGATCACAAGGTCAGGAGTTCAAGACCAGCCTGGCCAAGATAGTGAAATCCCTTCTCTACTAAAAATACAAAAATTAGCCAGGCATGGTGGCGGGCACCTGTAACCCCAGCTACTCGGAAGGCTGAGGCAGGAGAATTGCTTGAGCCCAGGAGGCAGAGGTTGCAGTGAGCTGAGATCACGCCATTGCACTCCAGCCTGTGCAAGAAAGCAAGACTCCGTCTCAAAAAAAAAGAAAAGAAAAAAAGAAATTCAGTCCACAGCAGAGCCCCTACCTACATTTTTTCCTGGATCAACCATGGCTCAATTGGGTTTCAGAGCCTTATTTTAACATGAATGCTATTCTAGCCCAAAAATAAAATATTCCTGCAAGTGTCAATCACCCTTGAGCCTGTTCATGTGCTGAGAAATAAAGGAGACAAAAAAAAAACAGGGAACATAGAAAGATGCAGAGGAAAATATGAACAACACAGGCAAACAGGCTGTGTTAACCAAAAAAGTACTTCCTGCTACTTTGAAAAATTTAAGGAAAATATGTTAAACACTCGATAAGGACAAGGGGATTTTAATTTTTTTATGCGAGAGAAAAATGTCCTTGTAGATATGCACTAATTGTTTCCTTCCCTCTCTCCAACCCATGATTTATGGAATACTTAATGGTCATTTACACCTACTCACAGGAGAACTGTAGCAGACCTGATAGTTTACCCTACTCAGAAGCTGATAAATTGGCCGGATACCATTTGCTTCATGGATACTGGCAAAAGACATGAGACTCATGGGTCAGAGACGAAGAATTTATAACTTCCTATATAGCAAACAGCATGGGTACCAGAATGTTGGCATCTTTCTTGCCCCCAAATCCCATGGGATGAAGGCAGTGGGCCCAGGGGGCTACCTGAACACACCGTGAGTTGTATTACAGTACAGAGAAGGAATTCTGGGCTTCAAAAGCCCAAATCATTCAAAACATGCAGTAAGCATACCTGTTCTTTGCTCCAGAGAGAAATATGTCTTTCAAGAAGGTTTGCTATATAAACATCCTTGAAACGATAGTCTAGAACAAAGGGCTGTCAGTGCTTCTGTTATTAATATTTGCTGGAACTTGAGAGACCCATGGAGAATTGTTTCCCCATAATAACCACCCCTGACTTCTACTTTCTGGCTAAGCTCATCCAATTTGTCTTATGTGGCATTTAATTAAGGCTACTACCTACAGTACTCCAAGCAGCAGAATCGGCCACCCTGCAGTATTGACCTCAGCCCCACCTCTCAGGGTCCTGCGTCCAATCAGCAGAACATCCCACAGCCCATCAGGGTCTACCTTAGAAACCCACGTTGCTTTCTCCTTAAATTCCTGTACTGACTTTTTTTTTTGGTTTTGGTTTTGGTTTTTGTTGTTGTTGTTATTGTTGTTGTTCTGGCCACGGAGTCTCGCCCTGTTGCCCAGGCTGGAGTGCAGTCACGCAATCTTGGCTCACTGCCTCTGCCTCCCGGGTTGAAGCGATTTTCCTGCCTCAGCCTCAGTAGCTGGGATTACAGGCTCCTGCCACCATGCCTGGCTAATTTTTTTTTGTATTTTTAGTGGAGACAGGGTTTCATTATGTTGGCCAGGCTGGTCTTCAACTTCTGACCTCAGGTGATCCGCCCACCTCGGCCTCCTAAAGTGCTGGGATTATAGGCATGAGCCACCACACCTGGCCTCTGTATTACTTTTTAACTAACTCTAGACATTAATCCAGGTACACAAGGAGGAAGTCTAGGGCAGTCCCATCAACCACAACAACCCTAGCCAGTGGGTTTAGACTGACTTAAATGGCTTTAGAGGAGAGGGTCATAGCTGTGATGACTTCAGCTAAAAGCAGAGGTGAATTCCATACCACCTTTTCTCATTGGATGCTTCCCCCTCATAGAAAAAAGCTGTCCATGGTGCTTTCATAAATAGCAAGTCAGTTATTCCTCCAAGATATGCCACAGAACCAAGAGCAGCTGCTTCTGGAGAGCTCTGCACAGTCATCGGAGGCTTCGTGTTCTCCTGGTGCTGTTTCTTAAACCCTCGAAGATCTGTTATGGCCACCCCCAGGGTACAAGTCCCCATGCTCTCATGAGAAAAGCCAAGTAACACCTGGCTTCCAGACTAAAAGCAAATATCAAGGGTGCACATGGTGCCCCTGGAAAGAGCTTACAACTGTTGCAGCCATCAAATGAGACCTACATCATTCAGCAGGTAGGTGGGGGCTGTGTGTGAAAAGACTGACAATGGTCTCCTGGCCAGCTGATACACCTGGGGTTCCCAGTTCAGTTTAAATAACTGAGTTTAGACCTTGATTTGGAATGATGGCCTAAAGGACGGTCAGTCCACTTGTCCTGTCTGTACATGGACAAGTACAGCAGGGGAGCAGCATTCATTCACCCCACAGAAGGATGGAGCCATAGCTATGAGGATGGGTGTGGGGAAGGCAGGGAACAAGAGAGAGTCCACCTTTGCTACTTCCAGCAGATTTATCAGCAAGGGTAAGGGAATGGCGATCAAATCACAGTGAGAGTCATCAGGAGGACGATAGCAGATCGTGAAGCCTTAAATTTCAGGTACTTGCAACAGCTTGAGAGATTACTCTGGGACATTTTCCTTTTGGAGAAAGGCTGTAGAGAAAGATCACCAATGTCGCTCACTTCCCTATACCTCCTGAGGTCTAAGGGGTTCCCTTTCCAAGTGGCAGGGTTGTTCTTCTTTACTACCACAAAATCCTTGTGGTCCATTCCAGTAGCTATAACGTCACCCTTTGTCCAATTATTCCCTTACTCATACCAAGATTTTTCTTTGGAAGGGTCAAGTACAAGAGGCACAAGGAACTTTGATTGAATGGATGGAGAACACTTCTATTAGTTTGCTTGTGCTGCCAGAACAAAATGCCACAGACAGAGTGACTTCCACAACAGAAATTTCATTTCTCACAGTTCTCGTGGCTGGAGGTCCAAGATCAAGGTGCCATGGGTGGTTTCTGGTGAGACCTCTCTTCCTGGCTTGTAGATTGTGGCTTCTCACTGTGTCCTCACATGGCCTTTCCTCTGTGCTTAAGTGGAGAGAGAGAAATCTTTGGTGTCTGCCCCCTTCTTTTAAGGACACCAGTTTTATTGCATTAGGGCTCCTAAGTACCTCTCTAAAGGTTCTATTTCCAAATACAGTCACATTGGGGATTAGGGCTTCAACATCTGTGTTTTAGGGGAACACAATACAACTCACAACAACACTTATTTCCCCAGTTTGGCCTGTGCAGGCCCCCATAGGAGGACTTGGTAAGCAGTCTATTCAAGCACGTGTTCATTGTTTTTAGGACCTAAGGCCATGTTAATCCAACAAGAAAATCTAGGTGGCTAAAGCAGAATGAAGTTTGAATTCCCTAGGGTTCCCTTTGGGCTGGGCTGTTACCCAGAGGGTGCCCCACAGAGCAAACCTGGAACTGCCACTTGAGAACAGACGAGAGCATTGTGCCCAGTTATCATAAGAGCAGAAAGACAAATTTTCAAAATAGGTTTGTTGCAAGACCATCCCCCAGGGCTTCTCCCTGTACATCTTAGGGGCAAAGATACTGACTCCCTATGTACTAACTCTTTTTTCCAGAGTGTTTGTCTAGCAAACAGCCTTGGAGGATACTCACGTCTCCCTCTAGAGCAAAGGCAGTGTTGTTAAATTTTCAGTGTAATAATGTTTTGTTCTAGAGCAAAGATCAGACACACTCATTTCCAACTAATAGAGATTTGAGATTCTTAAACTTTGGATTCCTTTCTTGTACACAACCTAATGAATGCTCAGATTTCATCTGCCCCCCATCACATTACCCCATGGAAACTGAGCTTGGGGAACTGGTGTAAATATGCCAAACTCTGGCTATTGCTATTGACATAAAAAATAAAGTCCTGGGCCGGGCGCGGTGGCTCACACCTGTAATCCCAGCACTTTGGGAGGCCGAGGCGGGAGGATCACAAGGTCGAGAGATTGCAATCATCCTGGCCAACATGGTGAAGTCCCGTCTCTACAAAAAAAATAAATAAATAAATAAGAAAGAAAGTCCTTTGTCTCTGGGCCAAGTGTCTCATGTCTTCTGCCAACACACAGAACTATGACAAGCTCACTTGTTAGCTTGCAAGTAGAATAAAACCTCAGACTTTTCACACTTCTTCTTCTTTGTTTTTTTTTTTTTTGAAATGGAGGGTCACTCTGTCGCCCAGGCTGGAGTGCAGTGGCGCAATCTTGGCTCATTGCAACCTCCGCCTCCCAGGTTCAAGTGACTCTCTGCCTCAGCCTCCCAAGTAGCTGGGACTACAGGCACCTGCCACCAAGCCCGGCTAATTTTTTTTGAATTTTTAGTAGAGACAGGGTTTCACTGTGTTAGACAAGATGATCTCCATCTCCTGACCTTATGATCCACCTGCCTGCCTCTGCCTCCCAAAGTGCTGGGATTACAAGTGTTAGCCATCATGCCTGGGCATTTTTTTTTCTTTTCTTTTTTTTTTTTTTTTTTTGAGACAGGATCTTACTCTGTCACCTAGGCTGTAGAACAGAGGTGCAGTCACAGCTCACTGTAGCCTCAACCTCCCAGGCTCAAGTGATCCTCTCACCTCAGCCTCCCAAGTAGCTGGGAGTATGTCCTGTTCATACATGTCCATGCCACCATGCCTGGCTAAGTTTTTAATTTTTTGTAGAGATGGAGTCTCACCATGTTGCCCCGGCTGGGCTTCACACTTTTTTTTTTCAACAGAGTCTCCCTCTGTCACCCAGGATGGAGTGCAGTGGTGTGATCTTGGCTCACTGCAACTGCCACCTCCCCAGTTCAAGTGGTTTTCCTGCCTCAGCCTCCTGAGTAGGAAGGACTACAGGCATGCACTACCATGCCTAGCCAATTTTTGTATTTTTGGTAAAGATGGGGTTTCACCATGTTGGCCAGGCTGGTCTCAAACTCGTGATCTCAGGTGATCACGATTATAAAGTGCCGGGATTACAGGTGTGAGCCACCACGCCCAGCCACGTCGCACTCTTGATGATCACTCTCACATCTTTTGTCCTGATCATTACCCAGGAAGCAGCCAAGAGAAGGTAATTCCCTTCTGGAGACAACCAAATTCAGTGACCAAACTGCCTCACTCAGGTGCATGGACCAGGACAAGGTGAGAGAGCAGAGTAAGAAATATTTTCCAGTCTGTTTTTGAGGAGGCAGTTTCAATACTCAACAGAGGAAACTTGTGAATGGTAGGGAGCTGTGCTGGTCCATTTGTGTTGCTACAAAATAATACCTAAAACTGAGTAACTTACAAAGAAAAGAGGTTTATTTGGCTCATGGTTCTGCAGGCTGTTCAAGAAGCGTGGCACCAGCACCTGCTTCTGGTGAGGACTCAGGAAACTTACAAACATGGCGGAAGGCAAAGTGGGAGCCCTTGTATCACATGGTGAGACAGAACAAGAGAAACAGCAGGAAGCTCCAGGCTCTTTTAAAAACTCAGATCTTGGCCAGGCACAGTGGACCACCTGAGGTCAGGAGTTCAAGACCAGCCTGGCCAACATGGTGAAACTCCATCTCTACAAAAATACAAAAATTAGCGAGGCATGATGGTGGGTGCCTGTAATCCTAGATACTCGGGAGGCTGAGGCAGGAAAATCACTTGAACTCGGGAGGCAGATGTTGCAGTGAGTCGAGTTAGTGCCATTGCACTCCAGCCTGGTGACACAGAGAGACTTTGTCTAAAAAAAAAAAAAAAAAAAAAAAAAAACCTCAGATCTTGCATGAACTCATGGAGCAAGAACCCACTCATTACTGCAAGGATACCACCAAGCCATTGATGACAGATCTGCCCCCATGATCCAAACACTTCCCACCAGACCCTACCTCCAACACCGGAGATTACATTTTAACATGAGATTTGGAGGGGACAGACATCCAAACCATATCAGGAACACATAAATTCTCCATCAAATACCTTGACGATTAGGCCACTGTTGACTCCCCTTTGCAAAAAATGCTCCTTATTGTTAGAATGCAAATGGTCCAGAAAACCAGACACGTGACATGGATCAGTTTCACAGGCTACCATGGTCTGACAGAAGTTGGCTAATCAGACTAGAACAATAACACTGCAGCCTGAAGAAGCGTCAACAATAGTGAAGCACCACTGATAGCCCTAAGAGAGGTCGAGGATCCAGTGTAGTCAATGGACCAGGAGCAGTCAAGGGCGGTGTCCCGTGTAACACGGTCTCTCACTCTGTGAGGGGAGAAAGGCTAGGTGGCTGGAGTATGGAGACTACAGTGTAGTTCTGAAAAAGTTTCAGCAAGGGTGATGGAGAGTCCTAGAGCCAAAGTGACCTGTTAGAGACATCCAAGAACAGATCCTAGCAGGCCTGCTGTATTCAACCATTCTCTGGGAGCAGCCATGAGCAGTGTGTCCTTTGCATCTACGTAGTGATAGATATCTGAATTAGCCATTAACCGTGTTCAGCCATAAAATCTGCAAGTAGAAAACCTAAAAGATTCCTTCTCATGGCCACCACAGCAGTGATGGTTAACAAAAGGATTCCAAAAGATAGGTACCAAAAAAAAAAAATAGAAAGGAATAAGACCTACTATTTGATACCACAATAGGGTAACTATAGTCAATATAATAACTTAATTGTATATTTTAAAGTAACATAAAGAATGTAATTGGGTTATTTGCGACTCAAAGGATAAATGTACATTGCATGCCTATATCAAAACATCTCGTGTGCCCCATGAATACATACACTTAGTATGTACTCACAACATGTTTTCTAATTTAAAATAAAGAGGCCAGACACGGTGGTTCACACCTGTAATCCCAACACTTTGGGAGGCTGAGGCGGGTGGATCATGAGGTCAGGAGATCAAGACCATCCTGGCTAACATGGTGAAACCCCATCTCTACTAAAAATACAAAAAATTAGCCAGGCATGGTGGTGAGTGCCTGTAGTCCCAGCTACTCAGAAGGCTGAAGCAGGAGAATCGCTTGAACCAGGGAAGCAGAGGTTGCAGTGAGCCGAGATTGTGCCAGTGCACTCCAACCTGGGCGACAGAACAAGACTCCATTTAAAAAAAAAAAAAAGATACCATAAGAAATTCTATTAAAGTCCGGGCATGGTGTCTCACGCTTACGATCCCAGCAGTTTGGGAGGCCGAGGTGGGTGGATCACCTGAGGTCAGGAGTTTGAGACCAGCCTGGCCAACATGGCAAAACCCCGTCTCTACTAAAAATACAAAAATTAGCTGAGTGTACTGGCATCTATAATCCCAACTACTCGGGAGGCTGAGGCAGTAGAATCAATTGAACCCGAGAGGCAGAAGTTGCAGTGAGCCAAGATCGTGCCACTGAATGCCAGCCTGGGTGAGAGAATGAGACTCCATCTCAGAGAAGAAAAAAAAAAGAAATTCTATTACAAAGAACAAAGCGAGCATGGTGGCTCACAGCTGTAATCCCAGCACTTTGGGAGGTCATGGCGGGCAGATCACTTGAGTCTAGGAGTTCGAGTCCAGCCTGGCCAACATGGCAAAACCCCATCTCTACCCAAAATACAAAATTTTATACAAAAATTAGCCAGGTATGTTAACATATGTCTGTAGTCCCACCTACTCCAGAGGCTGAGGTGGGAGAATCGCTTGAGCCCAGGAGGGGGAGATTGCAGTGAGCCAAGATCGCACCACTGCACTCCAGCCTGGGCAACACAGCAAGACCCTATCTCAAAAATAAATAAATAAAAATAAAATAACACAGGAAAATAAGATTCTTTTGAGTCTCATTTAGAATAAGTCTAGTTAGAATAATGCGCTAATGCACGTTCTCTCTCTCTCTGTATATATATATGAGTATTTTAAATATGTAAAAGGGAAGGAACTAAGCAGAGTATCATAGGTAGTGTCAATTTCTAATACAGAAATATTTATAATTTATAAAAAGATTCTTTGAGGTACTAAAAACATCTCTAAAGCTCTGGAGAGAAAGGCACAATAAAAGGTATGTAATTTTTTTCAATGTGTTAGATCATCTTTTTCTTTTCTCTGTAACTAAAAACAGCCTCAAAGTTTTTTTGTTGTTAGTCTCTTTCTGTCTGTGGAACTCAGACAAGCAAGAGGAAGGAGTAGAGAAACAGCTCCCTTCCTATCTCACAGCCCAGATGGATGAGGCCTCCCTTTGACTGTCTGGAACCGGGATCTGTGGGAGAGGGAGAAAAGGGGAGCAGGAGTGGCAGCAGGCCTAGTAAGGGCATCATAATGTCTCATCACCCACCCACCCAATTCTTCTAAAGGATGTATTGAGATATAAGCGCCAATTCTTCTAAAGGATGTATTGAGATATAACTCATATATGTAAAAACACCCACTTAAAGTATACAATGTATTCCCAGAGTATGTTCACAGAGTTGTATATCACCATCACCACAATCTGAGTTTAGGATCTTCACGTCACCCCAAATAGAATCCCATTAGCAATGACTCCCCCAGCAACTACACCCACACACCCACACACACACTCACACACACCAGCGCTAGAAAATTATTCACTACTTCTTTTGTTTGTTTGTTTGTTTGAGGCAGAGTCTCCCTCTGCCACCCAGGCTGGAGTGCAATGGTGTGATCTCAGCTCACTGCAACCTCTGTCTTCCAGATTCAAGCGATTCCCCTGCCTCAGCCTCCTGAATAGCTGGGACTATAGGCGCGCACCACCACAACCGGCTAATTTTTTGTATTTTAGTAGAGACAGGGTTTCATCACGGCCAGGATGGTCTCGATCTCCTGACCTCATGATCTGCCCACCTCAGCCTCCCAAAGTACCAGGATTACAGGCGTGAGCCATTGCACCCAGCCCTTAATGTGGTTTTGATTTGCATTTTTCTAATAGCTGATGACTGTCAGCATCTTTCCACGTGCTTATTGGTCATTTGTATTTCTTCTTTGGACAAATGGCTACTCAAATCTTTTCCCATTGTTTAACCAGATTACTTATCTTTTTGTTGTTGACTTGTAAGAGCTCTTTATATATTCTGCATATCAGTTTCTTATCAGATGTATGATTTCCAAATACTTTCTGCCATTCTTTGGGTTATCTTTTCATTTTCCTGTTGTATCATTTGCAACACGGAAGGATTAAATTTTTATATAGTCTTATTTTTCTATTTTTTACTTGGATTCTTGTGCTTCCAATGTGATAACTAAGCATTGACTAATACAAAGTCACATTTACTCTTAGGTTTTCTTCTAAGAATTTAATAATTTTTGTTCTTTCATTTAGGTCTATGATGTATGTTGAGTCGATGCTGCATATAAGAAAGTTCGATTTCATTCTTTTGCATATGGGTATCCACTTCTTCCAGCAACATATATTGAAAAGACTAATTTTTCCCTCATTAAACTGCATGTCAATTTTAAGCAAAAAATGATTGCTCTCTACGACTGCAGTCTGAGAAAAGGATAATCAGGCTCATTGATTCAGTCTTCGCACATCCCAGAATTTCTAGCACTTGCTATTTTGTGACATAAACCTCCTCCAAACATATCTGTTACCTAAACAAACACAAGAACTGTACTTAACCTTGCTGAACTACCTAAGAATTTGAACCACTTCTGTTAGCTATAAATACTCGGTGCTGTGAAAGAGGCTGTTGGTTTCTATTGAAACTCAATTCTAGAGTATTTGTCTGGGAAGCTGGGGGACTGATTTTCCTGTTTTACCCATGACCTCTCCCAATAAATGCATTTATTAATTTCCACGAATTGTTGTGGCTGGTGGGAGGTGTGCAGCAGCCGCCAGTTGTATGGGTAGGACATGCAGGCTGCCAACTGAAGGCCACAAAGACTATTGAATCTCTCTTCCCAACTTCATCGCTGCCTGGGCCCCTGTGAATTCACACCCTTCCTGGGCCTTCCACCTTACTGCAGAGAGAATAACGGGGACGTGGAAGGGTTCTTCAGGCTAGTCCCACTGCAGCAGCTCTAAAACAGCAGATGAGATTGTTGCCTTTGAGATGGTCCATGGAAGACAAGAGCTTGCAAACAGTTAAACAGAACTGTGCTCAACTCTGAACACAGCAAGGGAAAGTGAGGATTTTATGGCCAAGGACCAGGGTGAGGGTCAGTGGATGGAAAATTATTAAGAGGAAACATCAGAGGTAAGAGGGAATCTGGCTGAACCAACGTGAGAGGATTCTGGTTGAAGGCAGGCCAGGGTGATCAGATATCAATGGGATGGTAGGGGGTGAAGAAGGTGACCAGACACTGAGAATCATTAGATATCAATGGTGACCAGATATCAATGGTGGGGGATTGTGACTAAACCAACTTTAAGGTATTCTCTCTAAAGCTGGACGACGTGAAAATGGAAAGGGAAGTCCAAAAGTCAAGGGCTAGTCAGGAAGAGGAACCAGAGGAGGCTGAGCTGGTCAGGGAGAGACCCTCTGTCAGTGGACCAAGTCATGCAAGCAACTTGGCACATTGAAGGGACTCAAAAAACATATTGATAGAAAACATGAAAGATTTAACTCAAAGCCTAGACTTGTTGCGTGGGACTCCAGAAACAAAAAGTACCCATTGAGGTGTTTTTTTTAAAGCCTACAAACAATCTCAGATGAAGAGTTATTATTTTAGAGAAGTCAATTTCTATTTCAACCTCTACTGATCTTTCAGACTGTACTGTTCATTCCAATTCTTATACTACGAAGTCAGAGCAGCAGATACTCTAGGGAAAGAACACTTGCACTGTGAAATCCTCCAGTCCTGGGCACGGCCTGGAGACACAATGTCCCAGGTCCCCACCCAGTCAGGGTGCCAGATGGTGCCTGCTCCTCCCTAGGTAAGGACATGGAAAAACGTAGAATGCCAGGATCTTACATCGGTAAGAATAAAGATTCAGGAAATTCCCTTATTTACAGATAAGACAACGAAGGCCCAGAGTATTAAGGGATTTGACCTATGCCACACAGAGATTTGAAGCTGATGCAGAAATATCTGGAGTGTGCTAATGTTTTGTGTTTGAATCACAGATGTAAGATGGTTTTTCATTCAAATTCTGATACTTCAAGCAGGCCACTGCCATATCCAAACTTTTAAGCTGACGTTTTGATAATGAATATTAAGTGGTAGGTAAGATGGGACAGGGTGGTGTTAATTTATACCGCTTCAAACCAACCAAATCTAAATATAATTTCTAGCTACCTTGTTTAGACACAAAAGACATCCTCCAGCACCTTTTTCTCTGCATTACATGCATTACAATGAGAGGTCATTTGACCTTTGCTCCTTGGATTATTCTGACATTGTTCAAAGAGCCTCCCAGTTTGCAGCTCACAGAGTCCAGGTGCTGGGCCACCCCTGCACACAGGTCCCCCAGACCTTACTGTCAAATTCAGCAATTATTTTCTGTCTCTCTCTCTGCAGCTGCACTCAGAAGACTGCTTTTGTGGACCACCAGGAATTTCCTGTGATAGAATATCAGAAAGCTACTGGTGACTCGGAGGAGGTGACTTCACAGGGCAAAAGTTCCCTTTCTACAATAAACATTCTCAGTGTGGCCATGTGGGAGACTTCCTACACAGACCCCACACCTCCCAGCCACTTGTCATCTTGACACCAAATAGCCAGAGAAAGAAATAGAACCATTTGGAAGAGGTTATCTTTTTTTAAAGTGAACTGCCTATGGGTTCTGAGTATGTTATATCATCATGAAAACCCATGGAAAAAGCTTACCTGAAAATGATTTTAAGAAAAACATATGGGCTTTGGCTGAGTGCGGTGGCTCACATCTGTAATCCCAGCTTTTGGGAGGCCAAGGCGGGCAGATCATGAGGTCAAAAGCTTGAGACCAGCCTGACCAACATGATGAAACCCCGTCTCTACTAAAAATACAAAAATTAGCCGGACATGATGGCATGCTCCTGTAATCCCAGCTACTCAGGAGGCTGAGGCAAGAGAATGACTTAAAGCCAGGAGACAGAGGTTGCAGTGAGCCGCAATCATGCCACTGCACTCCAGCCTGGGCAACAGAGCGAAACTCTGTCTCAAAAAAAAAAAAAAAGAAGAGAAAAGAAAAAGAAAACATATGGGCTTTATAAGGCAAATAAGCAAGCCAATCCACAGTTCTAAGTGAGGGATGAGGCTGCCAAATGATTATAAGGCCCTTAAGCCTCTTGAGACACCTTGCAAGATGTCTGAAAGGAAAGTGGAGCTTAGCTCCCTCCCTAGCACACGGACTTCTCAGCCACAGGACCCCACGGGGAGCCAGATGGACTCAACCCTTTACTTCTGCAACGACCATTCCAAAAGGCACCATTTCAAAGAAAGTCACTGAAGAGCAAAGCCAGAACCACATGGTGATCAACCATCAGAGCTGGTGCACACTTAAGACACCTACGGTCCTCTCACATCAGGTGAGGGCGTGATCCCAGGGAAGGGGAGCCAACACTGAGCTATACTCAGAAGCCTCCAAACACGCACAGACACTATCACCAAAGGAAAGACAGCACGTCCGGCAAAGCTTTGACTTTCCTCCTCTGTCATTCAAATAGCACATCCTACTCCTTAATTTATCCTGTGTTTTAACAGCATCATGGATTCTCACCTACAGAATCTCATTCTTAGAAGCTGCTAGTATTATCATTTGTACATTTAAAAAACTATGTCCTGTTAGCATAATAGAGGGAGAATCCATCCAAGAGGAGCTTTAAACTCATCCATATTCTAAGCCAGGACTCTAGCCCGTATACCTGGCTGCCCCTTCCACCTAGCTTATGGCCTTGACCTCATGAGTTTCACTTGTCCCCTTTGGTCAACGTTTTCCATTCATATGATCAGTCTCCCCAAGGAACTAATAAGCTCCTCTCCCTTTTGTAAAATAGGACCTAATGCTTTGATTAGACTTGAGTTTTCCCAGGCTTGTGTGTGTGTGTCAGTATGTGTGTGTCTGTGTGTGTTCTCTCTCACAGACACCACCATGGGGGCCTAGAGCCATTCCCAGACTTTCTGTAAAAAGCTAATGGCTGACCCAGTGCGGTGGCTCACGTGTGTAATCCCAGCATTTTGGGAGTCTGAAGCGGGCGATCACCTGAGGTCAGAGTTCCAGACCAGGCTGGCTAACATGGTGAAACCCCATCTCTACCAAAAATACAAAAATTAGCCAGCTGAGGTGGCGCACAGTTGAACCTGGGAGGTGGAGGTTGCAATGAGCTGAGATCGCTCCTCTGTGCTCCAGCCTGGGCAACAGAGCGAGACTCAGTTTCAAAAAAAATTTTTAAAAAAAGGTCACAGCAGAAAGGACCAACTGCAGATGGAGCAGGCGGCTGCACCCCCCACGGCCATTCCTGTCCCTTGCAGCCCCCTAGACCCTCTCTCCCCTAGGGGTGGAGTAGGAGGCCAGCGCTATAAACAGCAGTTTCAGGCATCCTTGGCAACACCCCTGGCAGAGCCCAGGCTGGATTCATCACAGTTCTAACGGCTTCCGCGTGTGAGGCATGAAATTCTCCATCTCTATCTTGATGTTGACCTATTTCTACAGAAACTGGGATCGCGGGCAGGACAACGCCGGCACCGATTTCACCTTTTCCGGGTGAAATACAGACTTGCTTGAATGACGGTCACTTCCACCGCCTCCCGCTGAGGATTTGGCAGCGGCTCCTTTCAAGGCCACAAGTGTGGGTGACCCAGGCCTACCTCAGGAGGGCATGAAAGTCCAGGCTGTGGAACGCGTCCGACCAAGGGTGATGAAAAGGGAAGCAGCGGGCACCACATGGCATGATTCCACACCCCTCTTCATCCAGATTGTGGTTTGAGCCCTCGGCGATGACGCGGTTCCCATCTCTGGATTCCACACGCAGCCCCAGGCTCCTTCCCACCGGCCCGGGCAGCGCCGCCTGTGGGAAGGCACGCAGCGCCGGTTGCTGGGTTTGGGGCCAGGCCAAGAGCCACCAGGCTTCGCAGCAGCCACGTGGGGAGGGGGTGGCGGCTCCATCCTACACCGGGCTTACTCCACCCGCTCTGCCGGGGGCTCCACTCCCGAGCTGCTACTTGTGTTCTTTCGCTCACGGTGTCTGCTTTCCCCCAATGCCTGGGTTCAACCTTGACTTTCACCAGTTGTGTCGCTTTCTCCAGCCAGTCTCCTAACCCCCCACCCCCAACCCCAGATGCTGCACATGGACATTCACAAACGCAGGCTTTGGGTAGATTAAACCAGGACCGCCCTGTTCCCTACAGAATGTTCAGAAAGGATCTAAGCAAGAGGACCCAGGCAGGCCCCAGGCCTGGAGGACGCAACTGAGAATTGGAGCGGAGTAACCCAGGCGCAGCGCCAGGCCTCGGCCTGGAAACCTTTGTAAAATCGCTCTCTCATCGAGGGTTCGAAAACGTCAGGTCAACAAGATGACTTCTGAGCACGTACTTGGTCCTAGGTATAAATAGCCCAGATCCCGGCCCTGGCGGAGTTGGCCTGACGAGGACGGCAGACAGAAATCAAATAATTATGAAAATAAACTTAAACGTGTCTGAAGTGCTCCAGAGGCAAACTCTAAGGGCTCTAAAGGCAAAAAACAGCCTGGGGATTGTGATGGCATAAACTTTCCCACCAGCCCGGGAGCTCAGCCTGGTTAAGGAAGCGGCACCGTTGTGCCCGCCGAGAATCGCCCAAAGCGTGGGTGCGGGCGCAGCGGGGAGGCCCGGCATCACCCAGCCCGCAGGTTCAGGGAAACGCAGGAGCGGAGGCGCAGTTTAGGCCCCGCTGTCACCCTCCTCCGCCCCCCGCCTTCGTCCTGGCGAAGTCTATGCAGCCCTGCCTGCTGCCACCATTCAATACGCCTGGTGTCTTCCGCAGCAGCAGAAAAACTGGCCCTGGAGAACTTCAGCAGAAAAGAATGCCCTGCATTTCTCTGACTACCTGGGGAGACTGGAGAACCGCACTCAGAAAACGGCAGGAAGCGCGCAGGCCAGGTGGGAGGAGTCCAGCCAAAATCACAGCAGAAGTGGAAGCAGGTGGGTCAAGCTCGCGGGGCCACCTAGCTCAGCGCGCAGGCCCCGGGGTCAGCCTGTTTCCTTCACTCCTTCGTTCTTTTCTTCTTTTCTTTTCTTTTTATCTTTGAGACGGAGTTTCGCTCTGTCGCCCAAGCTGGAGTGCAGTGGCATGATCTCGGCTCACTGTAACCTCCGCCTCCTGGATTCCAAGCTATTCTTTTGCCTCAGCCTCCCGAGTGGCTGAGATTTCAGGCTCCCACCACCACACCCAGTTAAGTTTTGTATTTTTAGTAGAAAAGGGATTGCACCACCTTGGCCAGGCTGGTCTGGAACTGCTGGTCTCAGAGTCTCAGATGATCCGCCCGCCTCAGCCTCCCAAAGTGCTGGGATTACAGGCATGAGCCACTGCACCCAGCCTTTACCTCTTAGTTCTATCACTTACTATGAACAGCTGTGCAACCTTGAGCAAGTTGATTAACCTCTCTTTGCCTCAGTTTCCTCATCTTCAAAATTAACCTTTAAAAATGCCATATTTCAACAAATCTAAAGTGCTGTCAATTTTATAATGTACTAATACTTTATGAGCCACTAAGAACACTGCCAACTAAACTATGACACATACTTTCTCATCACTTCAAATTCTTATCTTATATTTTGTTAAAAATCCTTAATTAAGCCGGGCACCGTGGCTCACACCTGTAATCCCAGCACTTTGGGAGGCCAAGGCAGGCAGATCAGTTGAGGTCAGGGGTTCAAAACCAGCCAGGCCAACTTGGTGAAACCCCATCTCTACTAAAAATATAAAAATTAGCCAGGGGTGATAATGCACACTTGTAATCCCAGCTACTCAAGAGGCTGAGGTGGGAAGATCACCTGAGCCTGGGAGGTCGAGGCTGCAGTGAGCCGAGATCACACCACTGCACTCCAGCCTGGGCAACAGAGCGAGACTCTGTCTTAGGAAAAGGGGGAAAAAGTCTTAATTAGACTTTATTTAGATACAGGTTTTCATTATGTCATTCTTATACACACACAGAAAGAAACATATAATTTTTAAAACCAGTTAGAAGAGTTCTAGATTTTTTTAAATTCAGGGTTCAAGTCTCACAGAGTGAGAGAACCGTGTTTTAGGTGTCAAGATCAGAAGCAGAATCCAGAGTTCCAAATTCTATCACCGTGGCCTGGTCATTGTGGTCCATGAGTTTCCACTCAAAGGACGTTGCTCTCTGTGCCATCAGGGCACCGGTAGCATTTTCTCCTGGACTTTCGTCAAGCCTCAGACGGCTCTCTGCAAGTTTTGTTGCTCTGTTTTCTTGAGCTTACCTGGGGCGTCCAAAAGCTTTCAGAACACAGCCAGAGTCCTTTCCGAATGAGCCTTCTGGGGGTCGTTATCTGGAATGGCGGAGATTGGCATCCTTTTATGCCAGCGAGAAGACAACTAAGTGTGTGCATCATGGACAAGGATGACCATGGGGCCGATGGCCATCTGATCACTCAGCAGGATCACAAGATGCTCCCTGGGACTGAGCGCCATCTCGGCACTGACAGGCATTCCTACCAGCCCCGGGAAGAGGGCTGCGAGGAGTAAGTTAATTTACATAAAGAACTTAGGCCAGGCACAGTTGCTCATGCCTATAATCCCAGCACTTTGAGAGGCGAGATAGGTGGATCACCTGAGGTCAGGAGTTTGAGACCAGCCTGGCCAACATGGTGATACACAAATTAGCTGGCACACAAAAATTAGCTGAGGATGGTGGCACACACCCATAACCTCAGCTGCTTGGGAGGCTGAGGCAGGAGAATCACTTGAACCCGGGAGGCAGAGGTTGTGGTGAGCTGAGATCGCACCATTGCACTCCAGCCATTGCACAAGAGCGAAACTCTGTCTCAAAAAAAAAAAAAAAAGAACTTAGACCTAAGCCTGGCACACACAAAGCACTCAATAAATGTCAGTTATGTGTGTTTGTTTGAAGACATACTGTAGTCCATTACGAATGTTTTATAAAGTTGAGATTTTTGTTTTGTTTTGTAGACTGAGCAGGGCTTATGCATACCTGCAAGAGAAGGAAAACGACGACTCCACCACTTACATACTTTCCAAAGTCATTTATAATTTGGGGAGGGCTATGAGGCAGAGGAATAAATAAGCAAAATAATCTTTCCTTAGTCCGGCCAGACAGCCAGGCTGTCCTCTTGATGAAAATGAAGGTACATGACCACATAGGTAGGATTCAGACTAGCTCAGAGAAGTCATAGCACACAGGGATATTCCTTACGGTTCAGTGCAAGTGTCTAAATAAACTTTCCCGCTATGCACAGTGGCTCACACCTGTAATCCCAGCTTTTTGAGAGGCCGAGGCAGGTGGATCACCTGAGGTCAGGAGTTTGAGACCAGCCTGGCCAATATGGTGAAATGCTGTCTCTCCTAAAAATACAAAAATTAGCTGGGCATGGTGGTGGGTGCCCGTAATCCCAGCTACTTGGGAGGAAATCGCTTGAATTTGGGAGGCAGAGGTTGCAGTGAGCTGAGATCACACCACTGCACTCCAGCCTGGGCAGCAAGAGCAAAACTCCATCTCAAAATAAATAAATAAATAACCTTTCCCCCAATTTTTTCCACTTTCAGTAATTTAAATTTATCTCAATTATCATGTGGTGTATGTAGGAACTAAAAGCAGCCTTGTTGGTTTTCTTTGTGTTATGATTTGGAACACTGGATTCTGCTTCTGACCTTGACACCCAATACACAGTCCTCGCCCTGCAAAGCTCGGCTGGAGATGGAAAAGGTTCTCCCCGCGGAGGAGCTGTCAGAACAGGGAGTAGGAACAAAGACCAGGACACCCTCTCCCAGTTCCTGCTGCATGAGTAATCAGAAACCACGGAAGGCAGTGTGGCTCCGCTGGTTCAGGCTGGTGCTCTGCTCAACTGGAAAGCCTTTATTTCACAATCCTTTTTGAGTAATAGAAGATATTTTAACCCTTAACACCATTAGTCCTTTGTCTATGCATTTACTTTCGTGCAATTTGGTGTTTCTAAGACTATTTGAAATCTAGATTTGGCAACTCACTGGCTACAGGGATCAAAGTTCTGCTCTCTTTGGGTTTACCTATAAAATGAGAATAAATAAGTGGGTGCTGTGGCACATGCCTGTAATCCCAGCTACTCAGGAGGCTAAGGCAGGAGGATTGCTTGAGCACAGGAGTTCAAGACCAGCCTGGGCAACATAGCAAGACCCTGTCTCAATTTTAAAAGAAAATACTGTTGCATCATGAAAAAAAAGAAAAAAAATTATCGTTTAAGCTTCCAATGTCTGTGACTCATTTCCAATTATAATCAACTCAAATGGCCGGGCGCGGTGGCTCATGCCTGTAATATGGGCACTTTGGGAGGCCAAGCAGGGCTGATCACTTGAGGTCAGGAGTTCGAGACCAGCCTGGCCAACATAGTGAGACCTTGTCTCTAATAAAAATACAAAAATTAGCCTGCCGTGGTGGCACAGACCTGTAATCCCAGCTAGTTGGGAGACTGAGGCAGGAGAATTGCTTTAATCCAGGAGGTGGAGGTTGCAGTGAGCTGAGACCGTGCCACTGCACTCCAGCCTGTGCGACAGAAAGAGACTCTATCTCAAAAAAAAAAAAGAAAAATCACCTAAGATGAGAGTGAGTAACATAGACCCAGGTGGCAGGTGCACGGGGAGCAGCAGTAGTTTGCGGCACTTGGCAACTCTCCCCATTTGCAGGCCATTTTGTTGGGCTTCCAACCTTAGAAAACAATTGTAAGCTTAGAACATGGTTTTGGACCAAAATATAAGGCTTTTAAATCTTGACAAACACTGTAAAGTTGCCCTCAAAAAGGGTATACCAAGTATAGTCCCAACGGTGGTGTAGGAAGGTACCCAGTTCCACACATGCTCGCCGACACTGGATTTTGCGACTATGATGTCATTCTTGTAAGGTTGAGCACACTTTGCATGCTTATAGACTACTTTTCCAGATTTCTTATTTCCCTCTTGGGGTGTTTCATCCAACCACAGTCTTTGCACCTTACAGCAGTAACCTAAGGTGGACATCCACACAGACTAAAGAGGACCACGAGCTCACAAGCTGGTGCAGTGGGAAAAGAGACTCCAATTCCCAAGGTCATTAGGCCCCACACAAGCCGGGACCCTCTCCCAGAAGCCTGCTCCCAAGCAGAGAGGACAAACGTGCTTCAAGGAACGCTTACTGTGTTTCACTCTCCATGAAAAAAAGTCAGTGGGGAGGCGAAGACAGGAGGGCTGAGGCCTGTGGCGATTTAGTGCAGCCCAGAAGTGCAGGGCAAGCAGCTGCCGCCAGTTCTCCCAGTCTCTTAGCCTCGCCTTGGAGTTCCCGTAGCTGTAAGCTTGAAGTCTCACTTTATACATTTCTTTGTTTATTCTAAAGGAAAGAAGCAGGAAGTTCATTTTTACCAGTGACCTTGACTAATGTCTTTGATGATCATGTTAATGGGTTAAAGGTTCAACATTGTTTATTTATGTCATTATAACATGACGCCATCCTTGTTGTTATATTTTTCATGTTTCTTTAATGAGTGCACTTCCTGAAATAAAGTATACACACACACACACACACACACACACACACACACACACACCCCATATACATAGTTTAAAGCAAAAGTTTTTCAACTTACTTAGTTTTTTTACACCTCCATTACAACGTACAATACAAGTAATATGATCTCATTCTTCAATATTTACCTGAACTTTTAGAATAATGGTTTTAGTCTTTCTAAAACTTTCTAGACTTTAATAGAGAAATTGTTTCATGTTTTTTCTCCACAATCATCCATCAAATATAACCTGTATATCAGAATAGCATTTTTTGTACATTGTTTTCTCTTCCTTTAAATAGCAAAATGTCATGTCAACGGGAAAAAAAGAATTGCAAAACAATTTGCAGCGACTGTTCTAGACACCCGTAAGAAGTATCCAAAATTTGAAGAAATAGCTCCACCTAGTGTTCTGAATGTGGTACTACAATAATAATGTGGGCGCCCTAACTTGTATCGGTTTTTCAACCTTTCACGTGCATAGAAATCATCTGGGGAGCTTGTTAAAATGCAGATCCTCATTCAGAAATTGAAGGCTGAGGACTGAAATTGTAACTGCTAACAAGCTCCCAGGAGGTGCCAATGCTGCTGGTTCATAAACCACTCTGAGTAGCAAGAACTTAGTTTATATATATGTAGCAAATTTCAGTGAGTTTCACTATTAAGCCAATTGTCTAAATAGAATTAGACAGTTTTTAAATTATGTGTAAAGATCATTTTAGATGCTAACAATTCATAAATCAAACTCATTTTCTCCCTTTCTACAAGGGATTACTTCAGATGAATTTGTGATGTTGAATTAACTATTACCAAAAAAATTGCCTGAAATCAATCTACTTGAATGTCCAACCCTTACTTTTTTTTTTTTTTTTTTTTTTTTTTGAGACACAGTCTCTGTCACCCAGGATGGAGTGCAGTGGCACAATCTCGGCTAACTGCAATCTCCATCTCCCAGGTTAAAGCAATTATTCTGCTTCAGCCTCCCAAGTACCTGGGATTACAGGCACCTGCCACCACACCTGGCTAATTTTTGTATTTTTGGTAGAGATGAGTTTCATCATGTTGGCCAGGCTGGTCTCCAACTCCTGACCTCAGGAGATCCGCCCCCCTTGGCCTCCCAAAGTGCTGGGATTACAGGCATGAGCCACTGCACTCAGCCTCAACTCTTAAACACAACATCTAAGAACATGTTCACTTACTCCTTTGTCCACTGCCTTACTGTTAAAATAGTTCTAAAGGTGGCCAGGCACCGTGGCTCATGCCTATAATCCCAGCACTTTGGGAGGCTGAGGCCGGTGGATAACTTGAGGTCAGGAGTTCAAGACCAGCCTGGCCAACATGGTTCAACCCTATCTCTACTAAAAATACAAAAGTTTGCCAGGCATCATGGCGGGCACCTGTAGTCCCAGCTACTCAGGAGGCTGAGGCAGAAATCGCTTGAGACCGGAGTGGTGGTAAGCCAATATCATGCCACTACACTCCAGCCTGGGCAACAGAATCAGACTTTGTCTTAAAATTAAAAAAAAAAAAAAAAAAAAATTGTCCTAAGAGCAGTATTTCCATGCTCTATTTTGTCTCCCTGCTTGGCATAGGCTAAATTATAGCTGGCACCCAGACTATTGGTCTGGGAAAAATGAATTAAATCTTCCAGATGAGAGAATAAAAAGTAGGTAAGTATTAAGTGACTCACCTCTCACTACCACAGTTGCAGGGAAGCGTAGCCCAACTAGTAGTATTCACTCTGAGATTCTACTGCATACAGGAAAAAGTCTTTGTCATGAGGAATCATCCTTGCCTGATGCAGTCCATATAATTTCGGCAGGAGAATCATGAGTCCCTGTGTTTATTGACATTCGCTCTGCCCAGCACATGCGCAGTGATTTATATGCCTGCTCTCTCATCCTCAGCACAATAGCCCTATGAAGGAGGCACTGTGCTCTTTCCATTTTGCACATAAGCTTGCTGAAGCTTAGAGGTGGATTTTTTGATTTTGGTTTGGTTTCTGGTTTTTACTTTATGACATTTATTCTATTTTATTTTATTTTATTTATTTTGAGATGGAGTTTCGCTCTTGTCGCCCGGGCTGGAGTGCAATGGTGTGATCTCGGCTCACTGCAACCTCCACCTCCCAGGTTCAAATGATTCTCCTGCCATAGCCTCCCGAGTAGCTGAGTTTACAGGCACCTGCCACCACACCTGGCTAATTTTTTTGTATTTTTAGTAGAGGTGGGGTTTCACCATGTTGGTCAGGCTGGTCTCGAACTCCTGACCTCAGGTAATCCACCTGCCTCAGCCTCCCAAAGTGCTGGGATTACAGGCATGAGCCACCGTGCCCCGCCTATGACATTTATTTCAAGGGGTGCATATTCAAGGGGTGCATATGCAGGTTTGTTACTTGAGTAAATTACATATTCTGTGTTGTGAGGGTTCGGTGTACACGTAATTTTGTCACCCAGATCATCAGCATAATCCCCTATAGGTAGTTTTTTGTTCCTTACCATCCTCCCACCCTCCACCCTCTAATAGACCCCAGTGTCTGCTGTTCCCTTCTTTATGTCCATGTGTGCTCAATGTTTAGCTCCCACATTGAGTGAGAACATGCAGTATTTGGTTTCTTGTTCCTGCGTTAATTTGCTGAAGATAATGGCCTCTAGCTCCATCCATGTTACTGCAAAAAAAAGGGTTTGTGTTGTTGTTGTTTATTTGCGACAGGGTCTTTGTCACCCAGGCTGCAGTGTAGTGATGCAATCATAGCTCACTGCAATCTCTGCCTCCTAGATTCAGGTAATCCTCCTGCCTCAGCCTCCCAAGTAGCTGGGACTACAGGCACGCTCCACCATGCCCAGTTAACTTCTGTATTTTTTTGTAGAGACAGGGTTTCACCATGTTGCCCAGGCTGGTCTCCAACCCCTGGACTCAAGTAGTCTGCCCACCGCGCCTAGCCTATTTCGTTCTTTCTTGTGATGACTGCACAGTATTCCATGGTGGTGTACATGTACCACATTTTCTCTAACCAGTCTACCACTGATGGGCATTTAGGTTGATTTCATGTCTTTGCCATTGTGAATAATGCTGCTATGAACATATGTGTGTGTGTTTCTTTGTGATAGGATGATTTATATTCCTTTGGGTATATACCCAGTAATGGGATTGCCAGGTTGAATGGTAGTTCTATTTTAGGTTATTTGAGAAATCTCCAAATTGCTTTCCACAATGGCTGAACTAATATACATTCCCACCAGCAGTATAGAAGCATTCCCTTTTCTTCACAACCTCACCAGTATCTGTTGTTTGTTTGTTTTCAGAAAGAGTCTCACTCTGTCACCCAGGTTGGAGTGCAGTGGCATGATCTCGACTCACCATAACCTCTGCCTCCAGGTTCAAGCAATTCTCCTGTCTCAGCCTCCCGAGCAGGCACAGGCTACCATGCCTGGCTAATTTTTTGTATTTTTAGTAGAGATGGGGTTTCATCATGTTGGCCAGGCTGGTCTCGAACTCCTGACCTCAGGTGATCCGCCCACTTCTGCCTCCCAAAGTGCTGGGATTACAGGTGTGAGTCACTGCACCCAGCCTATTTTTTTATTTTAATCATAGCCATTCTGAATGGTGTGAGATGGTATCTCATGTGGCTTAGAGTGTTAATAGCCCTCTTGGGTAAGAAGCCAACTTGGAACATAAACCCAGGACCAGCTCATTACAAAACTTTTTACTTTAAACCACTTTGCTACCATGCTAGCTTGTGGGTGCACACCTTTTCAGGCTTCTCTTGATCAAATAGTATCCAGCTTTCAGATATGTATGTATAATATGTAGTCGCAAGGGACTTTTTAAGAGTTTGCCTATTCTGTATTCTTAAGATGCTAGGTGGTAATATAAATGCAAGTTTAGGAGACTTAAGAAAGTTGACATCTAAAAACTGAGATGATGAGATCCAACTGCAAAGTGTTTCTGAGAGGGTCGAGCGTCAGGGTAGAGGCTGGTGTTACTACTTTTGGTTTGCTTGCTTTTTCTTTTTGTTGTTGTTTTCTTTTTTGGTCACCAACTTCTAGCAATAAAGAACTTGGGTTTGTGGTACCCAAATTTAGGTTCCAATACCTTTAAAACTAAAGGTGAACCGTAGTGTTGAGAGGCAAATTACTTATAGCGTAACACCACACTGTATTTTAATGACTTGTTCCCTTAGTTACCTGTTCCCTTCTCCTGGTCTCTGTATGCCCATGGGGCAATAACTCTACCTTTCTAATTTTAATATCTCCTGGCCGGATGCGGTGGCTCACACCTGTAATCCCTGCACTTTGAGAGGCCGAGTTGGGTGGATCATGAGGTCAAGAGTTCGAGACCAGCCTGGCCAACATAATGAAATCCTGTCTCTACAAAAATACAAAAATTAGCTAGGCGTGGTGGCGTGCGCTTCTAATCTCAGCTACTCGGGAGGCTGAGGCCGGAGAATCCCTTGAACCCGGGAGGTGGAGTTTGCAGTGAGCCGAGATCGGCCATTGCACTCCAGCCTGGGCGACAGAGTGAGACTCCATCTCGAAAAAAAAAAATTAATATCCTAGTGTCCAGCATTGTGTCCTGTGTGTATTTCAGGTTTGTTGAATTATAAATTCATGAATAACTAATTATTCCAATTAATTGTAAGACCAAGATCAAACCTAGAAATTCCCCGAGGAATGTTCCCATTTGGTCACTAGGTGGCAGTCTTGCCTATTTTGAGCCGGCTCCATTCACTTTACGATAACGAAACCTACTTTTCCACTGGAGGGAAAAGGAAGATGATTTGGAGCGCGCTTCAGAGCTAGAAGGCTTCTCAGGGGTCATTGCTCATGAGTTCCGTGGGTCCCTCACTCTAGTCTGTCAAAGCAGAGATCAGCATTTCACTCTCGATAACTACCGTATACAAGTAGCCAAAAGATTACTGGCTTAAAAAGGAAAAAGGCGTGGACACCCTTTCAACTCTGCATTCGAGAACTGGCCTGATCCATTGGGTCAGGCTCCGAAAAAAACGCGAAGTGAGACAAGTGCCTGCTCAAAGGCGCTTGGTGTGCAGTGGCGCGTCCCAGGCTATCAGCTTGCAGGCAGTGATGGCAGATACATGCCCTGAGAGGGCAGCCACAGCGAAGCCTCGACAGCAGGGGCCAGCGTGGAGTCATGGACGGGTAAGAGCAGCTTCTCTAACGTCAGAAAATATCCAGCAGCAGCTAACACTTTCTCATTCTCCAGTTAATGCAATAAAATCGCAGAGATGCTACATGTGGCATTAACTAAAAGGAAGCAGTAAGTGTGCATTAGAATAACTCCCTTCCCAGGGCCAGGGAGTTAGTTTTATGCTGACCAATGTGACTGCAGAGAGGAACTACTCACTACCAGCATCACTGAGCTACAGCTGGCTGCACCGGGCTATGGCCTAAAATTCCCTGCCAGTCACATGTCCCTGTGCAAGACAGCAAATTTCTATCTCTGCCTTCAGCAACTTCTGTACACAGAACAAGAATCATAACAATGGCCCAGTCCCTCCTGAGAATTGTCCCACCTACACATGGGAGAATCAATAAAAAGAGACCCAGCCTCCCCAGGAATTTCTCCAGGCCAGAGTCACTTAAACTGAATTTAAGTCTTGCATCTAAATTCAGTTGAGTGATGATTTGATGTCAGTGTAATACTGAAGTCAGGAAAGAGAAATAACCTCAAACCTCTGCCTGATATGAGAAGGCACCATGAAGGAAAAGGTTTAGGACTTATGGAAAGTACACAATAAAAAAGTATAGAATCCTTATGTTGGCAGACTAGATGTCAATGTATGGCATTTGCACATAGTATGTCTACTATTCTAGTTTTATTTTAAATGTAACTTTCTTTACATTAAAAAAATGTTGGCCGACACAGTGGCTCACGCCTATAATCCCAGCACTTTGGGAGGCCAAGGTGGGCAGATTATGAGGTTAGGAGTTCGAGACCAGCCTGATCATCATGATGAAACCCTATCTCTACTAAAAGTACAAAAATTAGCCGGATGTGGTGATGTATGCCTGTAATCCCAGCTGCTCAGGAGCCTGAGGCAGGAGAATCGTTTGAACCTGGGAGGTGGAGGTTGCAGTGAGCCGAGATCACACCATGGCCCTCCAGCCTGGGTGACTGAGACTCTGACTCAAAAAAAAAAAATGTTTTGGGCAGGGTGCAGTGGCCCATACCTGTAATTCCAGCACTTTGCGAGGCCAAGGCAGGTGGATTGCTTGAGGCCAGGAGTGCGAGACCAGCCTGGCCAACATGGAGAAATCCCATCTCTACTAAAAATTTGAAAGTTAGCCAGGGATGGTGGCAGGCATATGCAATCCCAGCTACTCAGGAGGCTGAGGCAGGAGAATCGCTTGAACCAGGAGGCAGAGGTTACAGTGAGCCAAGATCACGCCACTGCTCTCCAGCCCAGGCGGCAGAGCAAGACTCTGTCTCAAATTCTAAAAAATTTTTAAAATTAAAAGTTTTGGTTTATAAATATTCTGATGGTAATATAAAAGTTATCTTTTGCCACATGCAAAGCAAATTACTAAATCAGAAATGAATGAAACAACAGTCCCAACCCAAAATAAGAAAAAGGATTGTAAGAGGCCTGGCATGGTGGCTCACACCTGTAATCCCAGAGCTATGGGAGGCCGAGGCAGGTGGATTGCTTAAGTCCAGGAGTCCAAAACCAGCTGGGCCACATAGCGAAACCTCACCTCTACTAAAAATACAAAAAATTAGCCTGGCATGGTGGTGCTTGCCTGTAGGTCCCAGCTACTTGAAAGGCTGAGGTGGGAGGATCACCTGAGCCCAGGCGGCTGAGGCTACAGTGAGCTGAAATCACACCACTGCACTCCAGCCTGAGCAACCAGAGTGAGATCCTGTCTCAAGAAATATAAAAAATAAATAAAAGGATTATAAGAGAACACTGTGACCAGCCTGGCCAAAATGGTGAAAACGCATCTCTGTTAAAAGTACAAAAATTATCTGGACACAGTGGTGCATTTCTGCAGTCCCAGCTACTCGGGAGGCTGAGGCAGAAGGATTGCTGGAACCTGGGAGGCAGAGGTTGCAGTGATCCCAGACCATGCCACTGCACTCCAGCCAGGGAAACAGAGCAAGTTTCTATCTCAAAAATAAAACAAAATGGCCAGGTGCAGTGGCTCACACCTATAATCCCAGCACTTTGGGAGGCTGAGACGGATGGATCACGAGGTCAGGAGATCAAGACCATTTTGGACAACATGGTGATGGTGAAACCCCATCTCTACTAAAAATGCCAAAAAAATTAGCTGGGCATGGTGGCGCATGCCTGTAATCCCAGCTACTCGGGAGGCTGAGGCAGGAGAATCACTTGAACCTGGGAGTCGGAGGTTGCAGTGAGCCAAGATCGCGCCACTGCACTCCAGCCTGGCAATAGAGCAATACTATGTCTCAAAAATAAAAATAAAATAATAAAAATAAAGAGAACACTGTGAAAAATTGTGTGCCAACAAATTAGATAACCTAGTCAAAATGGATAAATTACTTGAAAGACACAAATTACAAAAACAGACTCAAGAAGAGTAGAAAAATGACAGAAAAAGAGAAATAGAAAGAATAGAAAATCTGAAAAGGTATATAACAAATAAAGAGAATTATTAATCAAAAACTTCCCACAAAGAATATCCCAGGATCAGATGACTTCACTGGTGAATTCTACCAAATATTTAAAGAAGAATTCATGTCAATTTTTCAAAAATTCTTCACAAAAAAAAAAGAGGAGGAAACACTTCAAAGTCATTCTGTTTGCTTAGTATAACGCTGATACCAAACCAAAGACATCACAAAAAACTACAAATATATTTTAAATGATACATGCAAAACTTAACAAAATACGGGCAATCCAAATTCAGCAACATGTAAAAGACGATTATATACTATGACCAAGTGGAATTTATCCCGGGTATGCAATGTTGGTTTAATATCTTGAAAATCTATCAATGTAATATACCAAATTAATAGAATAAAAGGCAAAAGCACATGCTGATAAGAGATAGCCCATGTTCATGGATTAGAAGACCTTTTTTTTGAGACATGGTCTCACTTTGTCACTCGGGCTGGAGTGCAGTGACACAATCATGGCTCACTGCAGCCTCAATCTCCCGGGCTCAAGTAATCCTCCCACCTTAGCCTCTTCCTGTCCCTCAAGTAGCTAGGACTACAGGCATGTTCCACCATCTAATTTTTTATTTTTTATTTTTTTGTAAAGATGGGGTTTCACTATGTTGCCTAGGTTCGTCTCAAACCCCTGGGCTCAAGTGATCCTCTCACTTTGGACTCTCAAAGTGCTGGAATTACTGGAGTGAGCCACCATGTCTGGCTAGAAGATTTAGTGTTGTGAAAATAGCCATATTCTCTGAATTGATTTACAAATTTAAAACAATTTTAATCAAAATACAAGCTGCCATTTTTGCAGCAATTGGCAAAGTGATTCTCAAATTTGTATGGAAACACAAGGCGCCCAGAGGAGTTGAAAACATCTTGAAAAAGAAAAATAAGGCTAGAATTTATCATTTTCAAAACTTACTACAAAACTACAGTAATCAAGACTGTATAAGACTTTATGTATCAAGTATATAAAGTTAGACCTGTAGCTCAATGGCACTTACGGCCAACTGATTTTCAACAAAGATACAAGACAATTCAATGGGAACAGAATATTTCTTTTCAGTAAACGTTGCTGGGACAACTTGATGCCACATGCAAAAGAATAAAGTTGGGGCTGGGTGCAGTGGCTCACCCCTGTAATCCCAGCACTTTGGGAGGCCAAGGTCGGCGGATCACCTGAGGTCAGGAGTTCAAGACCAGCCTAGCCAACATGGTGAAACCCCATCTCAAAAAAATAAAAAATAAAAAATTAAGTTAAATTAAAAAAAGAATAAAGTTGGACTCTTGCCTCCCATCACATACAAACATTAACTCAAAACTATTAAATGCTTAAATGAAAAACTAAAACAAGAAAACGTACAGAATTTGAAGACTAGGAGTCCATTTGCATGATTTAGAATTAGATAATCATTACTTAGATATGACAACAAAACTATAGGAAAAAAAAGAAAAAATAGGTAATTTAGACTTCATTGAAATTAAAAACTTTTGTTTATTAAGAGAGACTGTCAAGAAAGTGAAAAGACAATACATAGAATGACAGAAAATATTTGCAAATAATATATATAATAAGGATCTAGTATCCAGAATACTTAAATACTGTTACAATTCAGTAAAAAGACAAAGAATACAATTTTAAAATAGGCAAAGGGCCTGAAGAGACATTTCTCCAAAGAAACTATACAAGTGGCAAATAAGATCATGAAAGTGATTATCAGTACCGTTAGTTACTAGGGAAATGCATATCAAAAACACAATGAAATACCACTTCACACCCATGAGAAAGGCTACAATCAAAAAGACAGACAATAACAAATCTTGGCAAAGATATGGAAAAATTGGAACTTTCACGAGTGGCTGACGAGAATGTAAAATGGTGCAGCCACTGAAAACCATTTGGCTGTTCCTCAAAAAGTTAAACATGGAATTACCCTGTGTATTAGTCCGTTTTCATACTGCTGATAAAGACATACCTGAGACTGGGAAGAAAAAGAGGTTTAATTGGACTTACAATTCCATAAGGTTGGCGAGTCCTCAGAATCATGGCGAGAGGCAAAGGCACTTCTTACATGGCAAAGGGCAAGAGAAAAATTAGGAAGGAAAAGCTGAAACCCCTGATAAACCCCTAGTTTTCCCATGCTATCCTCAAGAGACCCACTCACTATCACGAGGATAACATGGGAAGAACCAGGCCCCATGATTCAATTACCTCCCTCTGGGTCCCTTCCATACACATGGGAATTCTGGGAAATACAATTCAAATTGAGATTTTGGTGGGGACACAGCCAAACCATATCATTCCACCCCTCCAAACCTTATGTCCTCACATTTCAAAACCAATCATGCCTTCCCAACAGTCCTCCAAAGTCTTATTTCAGCATTAACCCAAAAGTCCACTGTCCAAAATCTCATCTGAGACAAGGCAAGTCCCTTCCACCTATGAGCCTGTAAAATCAAAAGCAAGCTAGTTACTTCCTAGATACAATGGGGGTACAGGTATTGGGTAAATACAGCCATTCCAAATGGGAGAAATTGACCAAAACAAACGGGGTACAGGGCTCATACAAGTCTGAAATCCAGCAGGGAAGTCAAATTTTAAAGCTCCAAAATGATCTGCTTTGACTCCAGGTCTCACATCCAGGTCACGCTGACGTAAGAGGGGGCCTCCCACGGTCTTGGGTAGCTTCTTCCCTGTGGCTTTGCTGGGTACAGCCTCCCTCCTGGCTGCTTTCATGGGCTGGCTTTGTGCCTGCAGCTTTTCCATGTGCATGGTGCAAGCTGTCAGTGGATCTACCATTCTGGCGTCTGGAGGACGGTGGCCTTCTTCTCACAGCTCCACCAGGCCATGCCCAAGTAGGGAGTCTGTGTGGGGGCTCCGAGCCCACATTTCCCTTCTGCACTGTCCTAGCAGAGGTCCTCCTTGAGGGCCCCGCCCCTGCAGCAAACTTTTGCCTGGGCATCAGGCGTTTCCATACCTCTCCTGAAATCTAGGTGGAGGCTCCCAAACCTCAATTCTTGACTTCTGTGCACTTGCAGGCTGAACACCACGTGGACGCTGCCAAGGCTTGAGGCTTCCACTCTCTGAAGCCACAGCCTGCGCTCTACATTGGCCTGTTTCAGTCATTGCTGGAGCAGCTGGGACACAGGGCACCAAGTCACTAGGCTGCACACAGCACGGGGAGCCTGGAGCCGATCCACAAAACCACTTTTTCCTCCTGGGCCTCCGGCCTGTGATGGGAGGAGCTGCCATGAAGGTCTCTGATGTGGCCTGGAGACATTTTCCCCACGGTCTTGGGGATTAACATTAGGCTCCTTGCTACTTACGCAAATTTCTGCAATTGGCTTGAATTTATCCTCAGAAAATGGGTTTTTCTTTTCTACTGCAGCTTCAGGCTGCAAATTTTCTAAACTTTCATGCTCTGTTTCCCTTTTAAAATGGAATGCTTCTGACAGCACCTAAGTCACCTTTTGCATGCTTTGCTACTTAGAAATTTCTTCTGCCAGATACCCTAAATCATCTCTCTCAAGTTCAGAGTTCCACAAATCTCTACGGCAGAGGCAAAATGCCATGAGTCTCTTTGCTAAAACGTAATAACAAGAGTCACCTTTGCTCTAGTTCTCAACAAGTTCCTCATCTCCAGCTGAGACCACCTCAGCCTGGACTTTACTGTCAATATCGCTATCAGCAGCGTTTTGGGCAAAGCCATTCAGCAAGTCTCTAGGAAGTTCCAAACTTTCCTACATTTTTCTGTCTTCTTCTGAGCCCTGCAAACTGTTCCAACCTCTGCCTGTTACCCAGTTCCAAGGTCACTTTCACATTTTTGGGTGTCTTTTCAGCAGCATCTCACTCTACTGGTATCAATTTACTGCATTAGTCTGTTTTCACGCTGCTGATAAAGACATACCCAAGGCAGGGAAGAAAAAGGTTTAATTGGACTTACAGTTTCACATGACCGGGGGAGGCCTCAGAATCATGGCAGGAAGTAAAAGGCACTTCTTACATGGTGGCGGAAAGAGAAAAATGAGGAAGAGCAAAAGTGGAAACCCCTGATAAACCCGTCAGATCGCATGAGACTTCCTCACTATCATGAGAATAGCTCGGGAAGACCGGCCCCCATGATTCAGTGACCTCCCCCCTGGGTTCCTCCCACAACACATGGGAATTCTGGGAGATACAATTCAAGTTGAGATTTGGGTGGAGACGCAGCCAAACCATATCACCATGTAATTCTATTCCCAAGTATATACCCTAGAGAACTGAAACCAGGGGACTCAAATTCTTGCACTCTAATATTCACAGCAGCTTTATCCACAATAGCTCAAAGGTGGAAACAGGCCAAATGTCCATCAACAAGTGAGTGGATAGATCATGATATATACTGCAATGGAATATTATTTAGCCATCAAAAGGAATGAAGTACTGGTTCATACTACAACACTGTATAAACCTTGAAAATATGTTAAGTGGGCTGGGCACAGTGGCTCACACCTGTAATCCCAGCACTTTGGGAGGCCGAGGTGGGCAGATAGCTGAAGTCAGGAGCTTGAGACCAGCCTGGCCATCATGCTGAAACCCCGTCTCTACTAAAAATACAAAAATTAGCCAGGCGTGGTGGAGCACACCTGTAATCACAGCTACTCAGGAGACTGAGGCAGGAGGACGGCTTGAACTGGGAGGTAGAGATTGCAGTGAGATGAGATTGCACCACTGCACTCCAGCCTGGGCAACAGAGTGAGACTCCACCTCAGAAAAAAAAAAGGAAAGAAAGAAAATATGCTACGTGAAGGAAGCCAGACACAAAAGACTACATATTGTATGATTTCACTTACATGACATATCCAAAATAGATAATTCCATAGAGATAGAAAGCAGATTAGTAGGCCGGGAGTGGTGGCTCATGCCTGGGAGGCCGAGGTGGGCAGATCACCTGAAGTCAGGAGTTCGAAACCAGATTGGCTATCATGGTGAAACCCTGTCTCTACTAATAATATAAAATGAGCTGGGTATGTTGGTGGGCACCTGTAATCCCAGCTACTCAGGAGGCAGAGGTTGCAGTGAGCCAAGATCATGCCGTGCACTCCAGCCTGGGTGACAAGAGCAAAACCGTCTCCAAATAAAGCAAGCAGATTAGTAGTTCCCAGGGACTGGGACAGGGGAGAAATGAATACAGAGTGCTAATGGGTATTAGTTTCCTTTGGAGTGACGAAATGCTTTGGAACTAGGAGGAGGAGGGAGTTGTACAACACTGCAAATGTATGGCATTCCACTGAATTATTTACAACTGTTAATTTTATGGTAGATGAATTTCACCTCAATTTTCAAAAAACTTCTGTGAAGATGAAATAAAGAACATATATTCTCTTCAGCGTCTTTTACCTCATTTCCTACAGCCTTTCCTTGCTTTTTTGTTCCGAAAGGGTCTTTGAGATCTCTGCAATGCAAAGCTTCCTTCAGGCACAGAATCTTGATGCGCAATGCTCCCTTTGCACTGAAGGATTGCTCTCATCGCATCACTGGGTTCGCTCCTACCCTCATGTTGTCACTTCTCAAGGAAGCCTTCCCTGATTTCACTTACTAAATCAGATTCCTTTCTTATATGCAGTCATGTCCCACATAAACACCATTTCCAGCACTTATACCTTCATCGTAATGTTATATTCATTTGCATGAACAACTCTGCTTTTATTTTATTTTGTTTTTTTGTTTTTTTCTTTTTTGAGACAGAGTCTTGCTCTGTCTGCCAGGCTGGAGTGTAGTGGTGCGATCTCGGCTCACCACAACCTCCGCCTCCTGGGTTCAAGGGACTCTCCTGCCTCAGTCTCCTGAGTAGCTGGGATTACAGGCACGCGCCACCATGCCCGGCTAATTTTTTGTATTTTTAGTAGAGATGGGGTTTCACCATGGATGGTCTTGAACTCCTGACCTCGTGATCCGCCCGCCTCGGCCTCCCAAAGTGCTGGGATTACAGGCGTGAGCCACCGTGCCCGGACATAACTCTACTTTTAGACTATCAACTGCATGAGGGCAAAGACCATGTCTTTTACCCATCATCGTAGACCCAGAGGCTGGGACTTAGGAGGTACTCAATAAACAATTAAGCCTTGCAATGATTAATCAAATAAATATTAGAAAATTATTTGCACAGTGTCTTGTAGACTGAGCAGGGCAAATAATCTGAGATCAGGAGTTTGAGATCAGCCTGGCCAACATGGTGAGACCTATCTCTAATAAATATACAAAAATAAGCCAGTTGTGGTGACACACACCTGTAATCCCAGCTGCTCTGAAAGCTGAGGCAAGAGAATTTCTTGAACCTGAGAGGTGGAGGTTGCAGTGGGCTGAGACTGATCCATTGCACTCCAGCCTGGGCAACAGAGCAAGACTCCATGTCAAAAAAAAAAAAAAAAAAAAAAAAAAGAAAAGAAAAGTTCAACATAGAATTACCATATGACCCAGCAATTCCACTCCTAGGTATAGACTCGAAAAAACTGAAAGCAAGAACTCATGGCCATGCCTGTAATCCCAGCATTTTGGGAGGCCAAGGCAGGTAGATCACCTGAGGTCAGAAGTTCAAGACTAGCCTAGCCAACATGGTGAAACCCTATCTTTACCAGAAAAATACAGAAAAAATTAGCCAAATGTGGCAACAGACACCTGTAATCCAGCTAGTCAGGAGGCTGAGGTGGGAGAATTGCTTGAACCTGGGAGCTGGAGGTTGCAGTGAGCGAAGTTCGTGCCACTGCACTCCAGCCTGGGTGACAGAGTGAGACTCCGTCTCAAAAAGAAAAGAATGCAAGAACTCATACTTGAAACCAATGTTCAGAGCAACATCAGCCACAGCAGCCAAAAGATGGAAACAACCCAAGTGTTCCTCAACAGTGGAGTGAATAAACGGAATCTCATATATACACACAATGGAATATTATTCAGTCACAGAACGGAAGGAAATTCTGACACAAGGTCAACATGAATGAAGCATGAGGACATTATGCTAAATGAAATAAGCCAGTCACGGAAGAACAAACACTTATGATTTCACTTAAATCAGGTATCTAGAATAGTTAAACTCATTGAAAAGGAAAGAGGAATGGTGGTTGCCAGGGGTTTGGGGAGGGGGAGGAAGAAATCGGGAGTTTTCTTCTGGGTATAGAGTTTCCATCTTGCAAGATGAAAAAGTGCTGGAGATCTACTGCATGGCAGTGTGAACATACTTAATACTATTGAACTGCACACTTAAAAATGATTAAGATGGCATTTTTTATGTGATTTTGTTTGTTTGTTTGTTTTGAGATGGAGTCTCCCTCTGTCTCTCAGGCTGGAGTGCAGTGGCGTGATCTCAGCTCACTGCAACCTCCAACTTCCAGGTTCAAGCAATTCCCCTGCCTCAGCCTCCTGAGTAGCTGTGATTACAGGCGCCTGCCACCATGCCAGGCTAATTTTTGTATTTATAGTAGAGACGGCCAGGCTGGATTGGAACTCCTGACCTCAGGTAATCCGCCTACCTCAGCCTCCTAAAGTGCTGGGATTACAGGTGTGAGCCACCACACCCGGCCTTATATGATATGTATTGTACCATAATTAAAATTTTTTAAAACTTAAGAATGAAATTTTGATATATGCTCTTGTGGATGAACCTTGAAAACATTATGCTAAGTACAACAGGCCAGACACAAAAGGACAAACATTGTGTGGTGCCACTTGTACGGGGTGCCTAGAATAGGCAAATTCATAGACAGAAAGTAGAATAATGGTTACCAAGGGCTAGGGCAGGAGAAAATGGAGAGCTGCTGTTTAATTGCATGGAGTTTAGGTTTGCAATGATGAAAAGGTTCTAGAAATGGATAGCAGTGATTGTTACATAACATTGTGAATGCACTTAATGTATATCATGCACTTAAAGCCACTTAATATACACTTACCAATGGTTAAATGGTACATTTTATGTTATGTAAATGTTACCATAATAAAAAAACATTTAAAGTATTTTAATGACCATGTATATAACAGTTTGTCTAGTATCTAAGAACATAGGGCAAGTGCGGTGACTCACACCTGTAATCCCAACACTTTGGGAGGCTAAGGCGGGAGGATCATGGTGCAGCCACTTTAGAAAACAATTTGGCAGTTTCTTTAAAAGTCAAACACGGGCCTGGCATAGTGGCTCAAACCTGTAATCCCAGCACTTTGGGAGGCTGAGACAGGTGGCTCACTTGAGACCAGGAGCTCGAGGCCAGCCTGGGCAACATAGCGAAACCCCATCTCTACTAAAAATACAGAAAGCTGCCTGGGCCATGGTGGCATGCACCTGTAATCCCAGCTACTTGGGAGGCTCAGACACAAGAATCGCTTGAACCCAAGAGGCAGAGGTTGCAGTGAGCCAAGATGGCACCACTGCACTCCAGCCTGGGTGACACAGTGAGACACCGTCTCAAAAAAAAAAAAAAAAAAAGTTAAACATAAATTTGCTATTCTACTCAGCAATTTCACTGCTAAGTATCTTTCCAAGAGAAATAAAAACATATGTTCACACAAAGACTTGCAAACATATGTTTACAGTAGCATTATTTATACTAGCCCTAACATGGAAACAACCCACATGTCCACCAACTGTTGAATGCATAAGCATGCCACATGATGGAAAACTATTTGGCCATCAAAGAGTAATGTTGAGGTAGTGGAACATGCCATCGCATGGATAACTTTCAAAACATTACACCCAATGAGGTCAAGCACGGTGGCTCACACCTGTAATCTCAGCACTTTGGGAGGCTGAGGCGGGTGGATCACCTGAGGTCAGGAGTTCAAGACCAGCCTGACCAGCATGGAGAAACCCTGTCTCTACCAAAAATATAAAATTAGCTGGGCGTGGTAGCCTGTAATCACAGCTATTCAGGAGGCTAAGGTAGGAGAATCACTTGCACCTAGGAGGCAGAGGTTGTAGTGAACTGAGATCGCACCACTGCACTCCAGCCTGGGCAACAAGAGCAAAATTCCATCTCAATAAAAAAAAAAAAATATGCCAAGTGAAAGAAGCCAGACACAAAAGGCTTATATCACGTAATTCCAGTTATATGAAATGTCCAGATTAGGTAAATCCACAGAGACAGAACGCAGATTGACAGTTGCCAGGGGCTGAGAGAAGGGTGGAATGGAGATTAAGTGAGTAGGAGGTTTCTTTCTAGGGTGATGACTCCTAGAAAAAGGTGATCTAGAATTAGACAGTAATGATAGTTGCAACTTCTGTGAATGTACGAAAAACCGCTAAATTGTACACTGTTAAGAAAAGTGAATTAAGCCAGGCGCGGTGGCTCACACCTGTAATCCTAGCACTTTGGGAGACCAAGGCAGGCAGGTCACTTGAGGTCAGGAGTTCAAGACCAGCCTGTCCAACACGGTAAAACTCTTGTCTCTACTAAAAATACAAAAAATTATCCGGGCATGGTGGCAAGCGCCCCATAATCCCAGCTACTTGGGAAGCTGAGGCAGGAGAATAGCTTGAACTCAGGAGGCAGAGGTTGTCGTGAGCCGAGATCACACCAATGCACTCCAGCCTGGGTGACAGAGTGCAACTCTGTCTCAAAATAAAATACACTTGATCTTAGCCAAAAGGCCAAGAAGCTCAAAATAAAATAAATAAATGCTTCCATTAACGGAAAGGAAAATTAAAAGTTTTCTTAAAAGAAAAAAATTAAGTCTTTCTATTCATATTAGTGAGTTCTAGACCTTATGTTTCCATTTAAATATCTTTTAAACAGCCGGGCGCGGTGGCTCACGCCTGTAATCCCAGCACTTTGGGAGGCCGAGGCGGGCGGATCACGAGGTCAAGAGATCGAGACCGTCCTGGTCAACATGGTGAAACCCCGTCTCTACTAAAAATACAAAAAAATTAGCTGGGCGTGGTGGCGCGCGCCTGTAGTCCCAGCTACTCGGGAGGCTGAGGCAGGAGAATGCTTGAACCCGGGCAGCGGAGGTTGCAGTGAGCCAAGGTCGTGCCACTGCACTCCAGCCTGGCGCCTGGTGACTGAGTGAGACTCTGTCTCAAAAAAAAAAAAAAAAAAAAATATCTTTTAAACAATAAATACTTAATTGGTGAAAATGACAAAAATCAGTTATACCTATATAGAGAGAAAAACAAAAACCAGAGCATCGCATAGCCAAAATCTTAAGTAACTTAAATCTTAAATTAACTCTTTTTTTCCTTTTTGTATTTCCAGATTTCCTCAAATATATAGTTTTTAGAATCAGATAACATTAGCTATTTAAATGTTTCCCTATCAATTTCAATTCCTTTTCCAGAATTAATGGGACCTGAAGTTTTTGCAAAGCAAATTAATGAGTAAGTCAGAAATTCAGCTTTACCCTCCTAGTTCTGGGTCTAACCCCACCATGCTCCCCCTTCAAAACATACTTTCTCAATAGGTAAAAATCACAGTTTAGGCTGCATTTCTTTTCATTAATGAGATGCAAGAACAATCCATTAAAGGCTAACCACAAAAATCTTGAGAAATGTTTTGACTGGGCGCAGTGGCTCATGCCTATAATCCCAGCAATTTGGGAGGCTGAGGTGGGTGGATCATGAGGTCAGGAGTTCAAGACCAGCTTGACCAATATGGTGCATGAGCCTGCAGTTCCGGCTACTAGGGAGGCTGAAGTAGGAGAATTGCTTGAACCTGAGAGGTGGAGGTTGCAGTGAGCCGAGATCACACCACTGCACTCCAGCCTGGGTGACAGAGCAAAACTTCATCTCAAAAAAAAGGAAATGTTTTCGTAAAAGGGCTGTCACATGAGAGGGACTATAAAAAATACTTGACTTGTGAACACTTACAGGGGCATTTATGTGTCAGGCATTATGGTAAGTGCGTTACAAATACTGATTTCTTTCAATCCTCGTAACCATATGCATTAGGATTAATCATCCCCCATTTTTCAGATGGTGAGACTGAAGCACAGAGATGTTAAGTAACCTGTCAAGGTCACACAGCTAGTCTTGATGTCTGAGCCCAAGTAAACTGCCCCAGGTGGCTCTGCAAACTGGCTGAACTTGGTGTCTCCCCACAAATAACCTCACTGAGTCTCCCAAACACAGAAACACACAGGTGGGTATATCTCCATTTCACATATGAGACAGATGAGAGCACAGCAGTTATGTGATGTGCCCAAGGTCACACAGCTGCTGTCAGAGCCTGGATTCTAATCCAGGTTTGGTGACGTAGAAGCTGTCCTACTTCCACCATGTGAAGTCTCTTCAGTAAAGCACTGAAATGCAGCCATTCTGGCATCTGTACGAACATCAGAGAGCATGCTTTATTCTCGGACGCCAACTACATTGGGTTACACTGCTGTTATCTGACATTTGGCCCGGCTATGGAAGAGCCACTCTCATTTTCAAAGAATAGAGTAGCATTACATTTTTACAACAGAAAACCCAGGAACTCAATAAACAGGAAATCCCTAGCAATGATTTCTCTAAGGAGTTAAAGAACCATTTTAAAATGCGTATTAACTCAATGGATTGGATGCAAACTAGCCATATATACTGGAAGCCGCCACACATCACGAGAGGACTAAAATCTAGACTGAAGCATTCTTACTTTTATACTTAGATTTCCAAGGGATATGAACCCTTAACGAAATAACAATACCATCTGCTGGTGCGCGCTCTGCCCTATTATCCTTGTACATGGCACAGGGACCCTGGTATAGCAGCATCATAGAGCCCAGCGTTGCCGCACAGTCAAAATGAACTTGAGTTTCCCGGCTATACGGCAATTTGAGGATTAACTTTATTCAACGGAATGGACGGATTTTGTGGAACGTGCCTGTTTTGGCTAGAACTTATCTGCACGATTCTAACATTGAGACCAGGATACAGCTGTTTGTGACTAAGCCTGTGCTCACTGAATAAGTACTATCCGAGCATTATTTGTCACCAGACATCTGTTTCCTGTTTTCGTTCTTCCCTTTATCATCCTATCCCAACTTCCTTTCACCTGTAGGCCACCTAAGACAGCCACAGAGAAGACAGTCTGATGTTTGACTGTCTCTTTTCCCTTCCATAACCGTTGTCAGGGTAGTGCAGTCATCCTACTTGGAGGATGGGGGAGGGAACCCAAGGGTCATTCTGAGCCTGCCCGTGCAGTCTATCTTTAGGTGACTAACTTCCTCCCTTGTTCCCCATTAATAATTTTTCCTGTTGAGGCAGTACCAGGCACTCCAAACGTTCAATTGTGAACCCAATCACAAAAGGAAAACCTCTTCAGGAACAAATAAGGCAAGGCAGGAACTTACCTAGAGCAAAGCCAGCACACTCTGATATGAAAAAAAATGGAACCTCTTACATGGATACCACACAGGACGTGTTTAAATTTAAGGAAGTTCATTTCTATGCAAATAGGTTGAGGTCAAAGAAGTTTTCCTCAGCTGAAGGGTATCATCAGTGTATTACAACAGACTTTATAGATCATTTTACACAGTCCTCGTATTTTATAAAGATTGATCACTGTATTTTACACAGTTTAAAAGACGAAGTGGGCCGGGCGTGGTGGCTTATGCCTATAATCCCAGCATTTTGGGAGGCCAAGGCCAGCAGATCACGAGGTCAGGAGATGGAGACCACCCTGGCTAACACGGTGAAACCCTGTCTCTGCTAAAAGTATTTTAAAAATTAGCTGGATGTGGTGGCGCACACCTGTAGTCCCAGCTACTCAAGAGGCTGAGGCAGGAGAATCACTTGAACCCAGGAGGCAAAGGTTACAATGGGCCGAGATTGCACCACTGCACTCCAGTCTGGGTGACAGAGCAAGACTCCATCTCAAATGGATTCCATTTTAAATGGCTTAAGAATAAGGGAGCGAAGTTTAAATACCCTAATAATAAATACTCAGAAAATGTGTTGTACGAAAGGTTAGCCCTCCCCTTGACAAGGATAGTAGAGGTCCTGGGGCCTGACAACACATAGAGTTCCTGGCATCTCACTGTGTTTGTATCTTCTTCTCACTGTATTCTAAACTCTTTCTTTTTAAATCTCAGCTCATTGCAACTCCGCCTCCCGAGTTCAAGTGATTCTGCCACCTCAGCCTCCCAAGTAGCTGGGATTACAGGCACATGCCATCATGCCCAGCTAATTTTTGTATTTTTTGTTTTTGTTTTTTTTGTTTGTTTTGAGATGGAGTCTCGCTCTGTTGCCCAGGCTGGAGTGCAGTGGCGCTATCTTGGCTCACTGCAACCTCCACCTCCCAGGTTCAAGCAATTCTCCTGCCTCAGCCTCCTGAGTAGCTGGGACTATAGGCGCCCACCACCATGCCTACCTAATTTTTGTATTTCCTGTAGAGACAGGGTTTCACCATATTGGCCAGGCTGGTCTCAAATTCCTGACCTTGTGATTCACTCGTCTCGGCCTCCCGAAGTGCTGGGATTACAGGCGTGAGCCGCTGTGCCTGGAGTGTATTGTAAGAATTCTTTCTACATTCTGTTATATATTTTAGAAATACTTTTTTTCCAATCTGTAACGTGCTTTGCAGATATTTTAAATTTCAATAAAGCCCAAAATAGACTTTTTAAATTAAAAAATACTCAGAAGTCTTTAAAATATATTAGATATTCAAGCAAGTCCAAAACAGTACACAGTCTATCTCCTTTTGATTTGAAAAAAAAAAAAACAACAACTAACAGTGGTTTAGTTAGTTACCTTTGGGAAGTAGTTGAGAGACAGGCAACAGCAAAAGAATATGCTTTTGCTTTTTACTTTTTATTCTTATATTACATAAGTTTCAAAACAAGCATGAATTACTTTTACAATGATTGAAAGTATTTTAGGTCTTTTCTCAGCAGTGATTTAACAAGAAGAAAATGTATTTTGGCCGGGCACAGTGGCTCACACCTGTAATCCCACAACTTTGGGAGGCTAAGGCAGCTGGATCACTTGAGGTCAGTTCAAGACCAGCCTGGTCAACATGGCGAAACCCCCGTCTCTACCAAAAATACAAAAATTATCCAGGCATGGTGGTGCACGCCTGAAATCCCAGCTACTCGGGAGGCTGAGGCAGGAGGATCACTTGAACCTGGGAGGTGGAGATTGCAGTGAGCCAAGATCACACCACCGCACTTCAGCCTTGGTGACAGAGAAAGAGAAAGAAAGAGAGAGAGAGAGAGAGAGAGAATGTATTCTGCTCTTGACTCACTGCGATAGTCAATAAAAACACATTCTCTGTTTTGTTTTTTGAGATGGAGTCTCACTCTATCGCCCAAGCTAGAGCAACTGGCATGCTCTCCACTCGCTGCAAACTTCACCTTCCGGCTTCAAGTGATTCTTCTGCCTCAGCCTCCTGAGTAGCTGGGATTACAGGCATGCACCACCACACCCAGCTAATTTTTGTATTTTTAGTAGAGACGAGGTTTCATCATGTTGGCCAGGCTGGTCTCGAACTCCTTACCTCAGGTGATCCACCCACCTCAGTGTCTCTAAGTGCTGGGACTGCAGGTGCGAGCCACCACGCCTGGCCCCTTGGCGCTTTTCTTAGCAAACTTCTTTGCATCTTACCCTCTCTTTTCCTCCATATGTTATATTCAAATACGACTTTTAAAATATTTAACATAGGAGGATGGCTTTATTGTTAAAAATGTTTATTAAAAGAAGCCATAGGAAAAAGTGAATGCCTCTTCTCAGATGGTTTCCTGTGCTTTGCCATTGTTACAGGAAAGGGGTCCTGATCCAGACCCCAAGAGAGGGTTCTTGAATCTTGTGCAAGAAAGAATTTGGGGTGAGACCATAAAGTGAAAGCAAATTTATAATAAGTAAAGGACTAAGAGAATGGCTACTCCATAGGCAGAGCAGCGGCATGGGCTGCTGGTTGGCTATTTTTATGGTTATTTGTTTATTATATGCTAGACAAGGGGTGGATTATTCATGAGTTTTCCGGGAAAGTGGTGGCCAATTCCCAGAACTGAGGGTTCCTCCCCTTTTTAGACCATATAGGGTAACTTCCTGACATTGCCATGGCATTTGTAAACTGTCATGGCCCTGGGGGAGTGTCTTTTAGCATACTAATGTATTATAATTAGTGTATAATGAGCAGTGAAGATGACCAGAGGCTACTTGCATCGCCATCTGGGTTTTGGTGGGATTTCACCGGCATCTATACCACAACCTGTTCTATCAGCAAGGTCTTTGTGACCTGAACCTCGTGCAAACCCCATCTCATCCTGTGACTAAGAATGCCTAACCACCCAGAATGCAGCCCAGTAGGTCTTTTACTCAGGCCCTACTCAAGATGGAGTCACTGTGGTTCAAACACCTCTGATAGCATCACTCTTCAAAAATACTTTGTAAATCAAGATTAATAGATTAATCAACTTATTGGTTATTATCTGACTTACTGAACCTTGCATTCCAGATGGTATAGAATTAAACAATTGTACACTTTTCCTGTATTTGTCTAATTTAAGTCAATTAACTTCAGAGTTGAGGTTTCAATACCAACACAGGTGACAATTCCCTTGCTGGTTGTCCAATACATCTATTCTCTTATGCACCCATCATAATAGAATTTTTCAGCTCAGCTCAGAAGGTGCCAAAGTAAAGGCTTCAACCCCCTTTAAAACAATGGGATGGTATTGGTATCCAAGTTCTGGCCAATGGTATATAAATGAGAGTTTTGTGTGGAACCTTCCTTAGGAAAAGCAGGCTTGCTCTTTGTCTACTGGGATCATAAAAATGAGCATCTCACTCTAGGAATGAAAGCATCTCGGGCTGAGACTTTGTGGAGCAGAGCCAGCAACCAGTCTTCAACTGATCTCAAGTCTTCGTGTGCGAGAAAAAAATAAATTATCTCATTAAAGCACTGTGATTTGGGGATCCTATCAATGCAGCCAAAATGAACACTAACACACCAACTGTCACTTGGGTATCTGAAAAATAGAAGCATGTTTTTAAATTTCTGTCTATCCTTTGAAATTCATAGGATTTCATGTTATTATAGAAGATGGTCAGCTGGGCGCAGTGGCTCACACCTGTAGTCCTAGCACTTTAGGAGGCTGAGGTGCGCAGATTGAGGTCAGGACTTTGAGACCAGCCTGGCCAACATGGTGAAACCCCATTTCTACTAAAAATACAAAAAATTAGCCGGGCGTGGTGGTGGGCACCTGTAATCCCAGCTATTCTGGAGGCTGAGGCAGGAGAATCGCTTGAACCTGGGAGGTTGCAGTGAGCTGAGATCACGCCATTGCACTCCAGCCTGGGCAACAAGAAAAAAACTCCATGTCAAAAAAAAAAGAAAAAGTGATGATCCTAGTCATAATTCTTTGTAAGTCCTAGCTAAGGAATCGTTTAATAACAAGTCAATTATATAATCCTGGATAAAAGTTGAAAGATACTCTTGGTACATAAATTATTTTATAAATTGAATCTCAGAACAAAACATATGAGATCGATAAGCAAATAAAACAAATATTGCATTGTTGAATTTTTCAAATTTTTTTTATTTTTAAGAAAATAACCAGCCAGGAATCATTTCATTTCTACTGTGGAAGAATTATGGATTATTCAAGATCAATCTTTAATTGTTCAATGTAAATTAAGGTTTCACATGATTTGGATATAAAGTATGTTTGAGAAGCTAAATAATCGTACTAACTGCTTGCCTGAACCTGGGACACAGAGGTTGCAGTGAGCCGAGATCACACCACAGGACTCCAGCCTGGGCAACAGAGGGAGACTGCCTCAAAAAAACATCTTACTAACTGCTGAATCTTTACATTAACTAAGTTTAATTCTCACGTTGCCAATTGTTTTTATTGCTCATATAATTTTATTCAAACCTTTTTTTCAAAATCATTTGTAATGACTGAAAGATGAAGGTCTCCAACGTCAGATAAGTAAAATTATATCAATTTAAACTAGAACACTTACCTTCTTCAAAAAAATACGTTAATGGCTTGATCATCGTCCACTTTGACCACAGAATTGAGAAAATAAATTCAGTTGCAATTTTTGCTTCTCTCACCTTCAAGGGTGCTAGCAAACCTGCCCAGCAGCTACTCATCAGCCTTACGCCTTAAGCATACATCCTGATCTTACTCTTCGGGCGGAGGGTTTACCATCTTGACACTGGGTAGCGGCGCTTCCCTGAGGCTACAGATTAAGAGGGGTCACCAACTCACTCCCTCCGCTCTCATCGTGGCAGAGCAGGCCTACAGGTCATTCCCATTCCACTTGCGTATTCATTCTGATCTGTAACAGTAACAAGGCCTGGATGAAAAGGTCACTGAAAAAACAAACTAGAGATATTCCAAAATAGTTGTCCTTTACCTTCCATAGACTATCAGAGAGTCTATATCTTTGAGACAGAACCCACACACACTCAGTTTCTCTATACAGTCCTTGTTTCCTGCCGTTTTAATTTTAGATGAAAATGAGAGATATGAGTACGCTGAAAAGTAACATCATCATCTGGAAAGTTATACATAAGGAAAATGCAATGACAAATACACATCTTTCGGTCCCTATTCCAGTCCTCTTTAACAACTTTGCTTTCTTGGATGGGAATTCATGAGCTATAATACTTAAGGAGATTTTCATCTGTAGGTTTTAGGATTTTCTTATCGGCCATATTCACCACCCATCCTGGAGCAAGACCAAAGAAAATCTGCCTTGGATCCTTCCTAGTACAGAGCATTTTGAAGAGTTCATCTTTCGTGATATCGGGTAAGATGTAACCGTACTTCCTGGCAAGTTCAAGTCGCGCTTCAGGAAATTTGGCAGGATCTGCCAGGTAGCCACGATTCTTTGCATCGGTGTAATACGGTACCAGTTCTTCTGGTGGAAGCATTCTTTTTGGAATGGGTTGTCCACGAAGAAAGAATGGAACTGGTTTGCATACAATGTCTAAAAGAAAATTTAAATTTAAAAAGTGATATGCAAATATTAGCTCTGTAGACATACATAGAGATGTAACTCTGTAAACACAGAAATGTTACAGAGTTTCTCTTTCTCTTGATTCTTAATTCTTATTTTTTTGAGACAAGTTTTGCTCTTCTTGCCCAGGCTGGAGTGTAATGGAACATCCAGTCTCATAGGAGCAGCATGGACACCAGTGGAGGTTTTGTGCAAAGAGGTGATAGTCCATGCTTTAAAAGGAACTTCATGCCATGTCACTCCACTGCAGATGAAGCAACAACAGAGAGGCCACCTGCAGGCCCACAGTCATCCAGGCAAGAGGACAGTGGCTAGGACCGACTGGCAGTAGCTGGAGAAGCGGTCGAATGTGGACATGGTTTGAAGAACCAGCTCACACGATTTATTAGGGCATAAAAGAAAAAGTTCAGAACTCCAAATTTTGGATGGACTTGTCATTTACTCACATAGGGAACACTGCAAGAAAAGCCAGGCTAAGATAAAAAAAGATGGGTTGGTCACAGTGGCTCATGCCTGTAATTCCCGCACTTTGGGAGGCCAAGAAGGGCAGATCACTTGAGGTCAGGAGTTCAAGGCCAGCCTGGACAACATGGTGAAACCTGTCTCTACCGGAAATTAGCCAGGTATAGTGGCGGGCAACTGTAATCCCAGCTACTTGGGAGGCTGAGACAGGAGTATCCATTGAACCTGGGGGGCGGAGGTTGCAGTGAGCCGAAATCATGCCACTGCACTCCAGCCTGGGTGACAGAACAAGTGTCTGTCTCAAAAAAAAAAAAAAAGAGAGGAGAGAGAGAGAGAAAAGAGATATTTCAGACATGCTACATTTGAGGTCCCTGTTGGACATTCAAGAGAATTTGCCAGGCAGGCAGATGCAGGTCTACAGATCAGGGGAGGGGCTGAGAGTCTTTTTTGCCCTTGGTATATCTGTCTGCCACATGCTGTATCCTTTAAATCATAATAATCCACATGGTACACGTAGATCAAACACTGTATCCAAACTACTACCAACATCTGCCGTTCACTAAGTAATTAAAAAGTAGCCAACGTGAGTCAGAGAGAAAGAAGAAGATGACTGTGGAACAAGCTTACCCAGACTTCTTGGATCATAGAAGGCTGTAGTAACAACACCACCATTTTTTTCAATTGCAGCAATAGCTAGTTCTGAAGCCAACTGTACTTCAATATTAACTTTCGCTGCAAAGGTATCTGCACCCTGAAATATGTCAAAACAGTCTGTTGGTAAACAGCTTGGCTAAAAGTAAATTAATTATGTCAAGCTTCCTTTTTAAACAGTGTTTACCCTCCAAAGTGCCTGTAATGTAACAGTAGAGTCAGCCATCCATATCTGTGGATTCCACATCTGTGAGTCAACCAACTTGGATAGAAAATTTTTGGAAAAAAGGTAATAATAAAAAACAAGGCCAGGCATGGTGGCTCATGCCTGTAATCCCAGCACTTTGGGAGGCCAAGGCAGGGAAATCACTGGAGGTCGAGTTCGAGACAAGCCTGGCCAACATGGTGAAACCCTGTCTCTACTAAAAATACAAAAATTAACCGGGCATGATGGCAGGCACCAGTAATACCAGCTACTTCGAGGCTGAGGCAGGAGAATCGCTTAAACCTGGGAGGCAGAGGTTGCAGTGAGTTGAGATCACACCACTGCCAGTCTGGACAACAGAGGAAGACTCCATCTCAACAACAACAACAAAATAATAATAATAATACAACAATAAGAAAACAAATTTTTTTAAAAATACAGTATAACTATTTATATAGTATTTACATTCCTTTCAACAGCAAAAGCCACAATTACTTGTGCATCAACCTATTATTAGGTATTATAAGTAAGCTAGAGATGATTTAAAGTATATGGGAAAACGTGGCAGGTTACATGCAAATACTAGGCCATCTTAGATAGACAGAGACTTGACCATCTGGATTTTAGTGATAGGAGGTAGTCCTGGAACTAACGCTAGGGGATAACTATAATTCCTTTTCAAAATATCTCTGCTTTGAGGTCGTATCACTTTTTTTTAACATTCTTATTTAGGCTACCTTGTTTTACCGATTTTCAATCGGTGTAAGACTGACCATACTTCTATTTTATGTATACCTACTAAGCACTCATTCCTGATACTTCGTTAATAGTAGACTGTTTAATCCTCGTTAACAACCTTATGATAGGATTACTGCTATACTGACTCCATAGATGGAAATAGTGAGACACACAGAAGTCATATGCCCAAGATCACAAAGCAATGATTGTAATCCAGGGAGTCTAGTCACAGCATCTGTGTTCTTAACCACAACATTATGCTGTCAGACATAAATAAAAACTTATCTTCCTTATCCCTAAGCAGCAGGCCAGCAGGAGGTTAAACAAGGGGATATACAGGCTGGAGCAGGTGGAAAAATAGAGTATCTGATAAAATCTGAGCTTTGGAAAAGTTGGCCTCACTAGGGAAAAAGGGAGAAGACAACAGAAATTCACTTTGCATTCACTATTGACTTTATTATAGCCTCTAAGCTGGAAAAAAAAACAAAACAAAAAAAAACAAAAAAAAAACCTCCACTGTTTCCTAGAACAGTCAATACTAGAAAATGCAGTGCGAGGCCAGGCATGGTGGCTCATGCCTGTAATCCTAGCACTTTGGGAGGCCAAGGAGGGTGGGTCACTTGATGTCAGGGGTTTGAAACCAGCCTGGCCAACATGGTGAAACCCCATCTGTATTAAAAATACAAAAATTAGCCAGGCGTGGTGGTGCATGCCTGTAGTCCCAGCTACCCGGGAGGCTGAGGCAGGAGAATCGCTTGAACCTAGGAGGTGGAGGTTGCAGTGAGCCAGGATCACACCACACCACTCCAGCCTGGGCATAGAGCGAGACTCCATCCCAAAAAAGAAAAATGTAGTTCTGAACTCTTAAAAGTTAAATTTTGGGTCACAGGATTGCTATATTTTTCTCTAATTTCAAAGCAGATTCTGATAAAAAGATGGCAGCATTAGCACTCTATGGCAATAGAAAGGTTTTATGTAGCTGAAACAAACTGGCTCCCAGCTTAGCTCCTTCTATTAATTATTAACTTTTCATGTATTTCAGAAATATTCCATCAATTCTAAAATGCATTTTCACACTTTTTTTATATCTAAAAAAAGCGTGATGTGTATTTGTAATCAACAGTACCTCTGATTCAATAAAACTGGGTCTTGCTGTATCATTTGTGACTTTTAAGCAATCCATAGTTTGCTTAACCGTCTCCCTATTTTTGGGCATTGGCGTCAGTTCCAGTATTTTCAGTAGCATAAACAGCATTTTTAGGAATGTCTTTGTATCAGGTTTCTTTCACTTTGCTTTTTCCTTGAGAACATGTATTTCCAAATTGATAGTTTTGTGCTAAGGGATCAAAACTGTCTTATTATTCACTATTTACCACAAATCTGAAATCGCAGAAAGAAATCAGTTAACAGAGATATAAATGATGTGTAATTGTACTTACTAACCAGTGCCCTGGGGTACAGTTTTCAGGGTTATTTTTGCTAATTTAATAGATCACACCTAAGGATGTTGGGATGTGCAGTTTAAGGGCTGATGAGGCCATGGATTTCCATAATGTTAAGTTACATGCGTATTTCCTTATACACCCAGGGGTAGAATACTAAGGCTTAATCTTGTATTTGGTATTCTCTTTTCAAATTACTTTATTTGGAAAGATTTTATCCATACAGTTCACTTTTTCAAAGGAATCTGACAGGTTTTTTCATAAACATATGCTTCCCTCTAGTGGACACTAACTTATCTATACAACCGTATTACTCGATAAACAGTAATTGATTGACAATGTACAAAAAATGTGGCCCACGTGGTGGCTCACGCCTGTAATCCTAACACTTTGGGAGGCCAAGGCAGGCAGATCACCTGAGGTCAGGAGTTCAAGACCAGCCTGACCAACATGGTGAAACCCTGTCTCCACTAAAAATACAAAATTAGCCAGGCATGGTGGTACACGCCTGTAATCCCAGCTACTTGGGAGGCTGAGGCAAGAGAACAGCTTGAATCCAGGAGGTGGAGATTGCAGTGAGCAGAGATTGTGCCACTGCACTCCAGTCTGAGTGACAGAGTAAGACTCCATATCAAAAAAAAAAAAAAAAAAAAAAAAGGGCAGAAAATTAGCTAGGCATGGTAGCAGGTGCCTGTAATCCCAGCTACTCGGGAGGCTAAGGCACAAGAATAGCTTGAACTCAGGAGACAAAAGTTGCAGTGAGCCGAGATAGCACCACTGCATCAAGCCTGGGCAAAAGCGTGAGATACCATCTCAAAAAAAAATAAAGAGGGCTGGGTGCAGTGGCTCACATCTGTAATCCCAGCACTTTGAGAGGCCAAGGTGGGCAGATCACAAGGTCAGGAGATCAAGACCATCCTGGCTAACACAGTGAAACCCCATCTCTACTAAAAATACAAAAATTAGCCAGGCATGGTGGTGGCCACCAGTAATCCCAGCTACTCAGGCGACTCAGGCAGGAGAACCGCTTGAATCCAGGAGGCGGAGGTTGCAGTGAGCCGAGATGGCACCACTGCACTCCAGCCTGGGCGACAGAGCAAGACTCTGTCTGAAAAAAAGAAAAGAATGAATGAAAGAAAGTAAAGCAATGAATCAAAGTACCTGCCCTCAAGAGAGCTTATACTCTAGTGAGCAAGACAATGAAAACAAATGCATAACTTGGCAATAAATGTCAAGTGTTCATATATATTCAAAGAAAAACATTCTGGGCAAAGTAAAGCAAACAGTGTGACTGCTAAGGCAGGGCAAGTGCTCTTTTAAAAAGACTCTCAAAAAAGGTCTTCCTGTCCGGGTGGGGTGACTCAAAACTGTAATCCCAACACTTTGGGAGGCTGAGGTGGGCAGATCAACTGAGGTCAGGAGTTTGAGAACAGCCTGGCCAACATGGCTAACCCCATCTTTACTAAAAATAAAAAAAATTAGCCAGATGTGGTGGCACATGCCTTTAGTCCCAGCTACTTGGGAGTCTGAGGCATGAGAATCACTTGAACCCAGGGGGCGGAGGTTGGCAGTGAGCAGAGATTGTGCCATTGCACTCCAGCCTAGGTGACAGAGCAAGACTCCATCTCTATTTAAACAAACAAACAAACAAACGGGCAAGGTCACTCATGCCTGTAATCCCAGCACTTTGGGAGGCCAAGGCAGGCGGATCACGAGGTCAGGAGATCAAGACCATACCGGCCAACATGGTGAAACCCCGTCTCTACTCAAAACACAAAAATTAACTGGGCATGGTGACGTGTGCCTGTAATCCTAGCTACTCAGGAGGCTGAGGCAGGAGAATCACTTGAACCAGGGAGTCAGAGGTTGCAGTGAGCCAAGATCACACCATTGTACTCCAGCCTGGAGACAGAGCAAGACTCTGTCTTGGCAGTGGGGGGGACGAGGGGGGAGGAGGAGGTGGGACTCCTTCTACATAACACCAAAAGAGCCAATCCAGACTTACCTCCTCCACCAGCTGGACACCATAATCTCTTTTAAGTGGCTGGATGGTCACACCTCTCCCATTGACAAGCTGGGTTAAGTCAATAGGTTGAGTAGGATCAACACGACCCAAATCAATAAGATACTGCAGTCTATTGAGACTCAAAGGCTTATACTGGCGTCTGAAGCTGTAAAACAAGAATGTAAGAGCTGGAAAACTCTCATCTTCCTGTAACTTCTCCAAATCAACTCAGAGCTTTGTCCTGTGTTTTCCTCCACCAATTTTAATTATTTAACTAAATAAAACCCTCTTGAGTATAACACAAACATGTCATATTGCTCGGTTTTGGTTAATGAAATGACAGCTGTACCACTTTTGTTCCACTGAAAATTATTTCCCTCTATAAGCATTCACTTCATTTATTTACACAAATAAATCTGTGGAAAATTTAACTTACTATGGAACTCAAAGTAATAATGGTAGTTACCATTTATTAGGTGACTACAGAGGGCCAGATTTTTATATATACTGTCTATTATTGTGAATTCTCTTAATCATGAGAGCAGGCATTAGAATCTCCATTTTGCAGGTCTGAGTGCAATGTCTGGGCTTTTTTTCCTTTTAATAATTTAGGCAAATTTTCATGACCAAAAAATGGTTCAGAGGAACAGCAGCAAAAGCTTGCTTCAAAGTGAATTTAAAATTTCCACCAGAATCTCTACCAAACTATTTTTTAGGTGCTTCTCAATGGAAATTGGGGGCCTGTACTTTAAAAAGCAAAGCAACCTTACCTATGTCCTTCGTTAAACCCATATTTTGGGATTCGGATGTAAAATGGAGTCTGGCCTCCCTCAAAGCCCAGGCGAGGCCGGGTTCCTCTTTGCCTTTCTCCTTTGTGGCCTCTGCCACATTTTCTACCTCTTCTCCGACCTCTTGGTCGCCTCTCCTACAAGGAAAGAAGAGAATTTTGTGAATTTCAGATGCATTTCTAAAAACCGCATTTCATCTCCTCACTGTTTATCTTTTTGTTATGCTGTCCATTCATCCACCCAACCACTATTGTGTGACAGGTATGTCCTAGTTGCTCAAACGTGCACCGTTCTGTTAGCATCTTTGTCTCTAAAGACATAGCTAATTCTTGTAACCAAAGTCCAAGCTGTGCATCAAAACGAAAGTCAAGGTTGGGATGGGGATAAGGTTTTTATAATAGGCTAAAACTGAAAAAAAAAAACCCTAGAATTAAATATCCACAACATTTTAAATGTCAGAAATTTTTTATTTTGAAATTAGTTGTAAATATGCAAATATTATTCTAACCTTGTAATTTTATTTGAAACTAATTTGTTGAAGAAAATCTTCCTTAATTTACTTCCTATCATTTCACGAAAGCAACGAATTGACTGCTGAAATGACAGTACGCTGTCAACAGCTTTTCTAGCTCTATTTACTGAACTGCAGAAGAGCCAGCTGCAATTCAGATCTTTCCAATGAACATACAAATACACAGGGAAAGCACTTCATTTTAAATTCAATTTTGCAGGACACAATGACTTTGTAGTTTCATCGAGTCGGCTTCTCCGCCTAATATCTTTACGCTTTTAAAAATTAACCCTGGCCGGGCGCAGTGGCTCACGCCTGTAATCCCAGCACTTTGGAAGGGCGAGGCGGGCATATCACGAGGTCAAGAGTTCGAGACCAGTCTGACGAACATGGTGAAGCCCGGTCTCTACTAAAAAAATACAAAAATTAGCCGTGCGTGGTGGTGTGCGCCTGTAATCCCAGCTATTCAGGAGGATGAGGCAGGAGAACACTTGAACCCAGGAGGCGGAGGCTGCAGTGAGCTGAGATGGCGCCATTGCACTGCAGCCTTGCACTGCAGCCTGGGCGACAGAATGAGACTCCGTCTCAAAACTAAATAAATAAAACAAACCTTATTAAAAACTGGGTGCTCGTGGAAAGATCGCCCTCTGGGCAGTAAAGGAGAACAGGCACCAGGCAACCTTACGTTGATCCCAGCACCCTCCCAGAAAGGGCAGTTTTCCTAATGATAGGGAGAGAAGGGCCGCTTCCACTGCCCCGGTCCCCAGCGTTACCCCCACAACGCCACCAGCCATTTACCGGTTTCCTGGAGCCGGGATTCGGCTTTAAGTTGGCCAGGCTCACACGCGGCAGGTCCCGGAGTAGGTCCAGGGCCCGGGACCTACCGCCCTGCAAGGGACCGGCCATAACTCCCAGATCCAAGAACTTTCAAGGTCGCCCTGAGCCGCTGGGAGGCCACGTGGTCTTGGGGTTTGCTTTACGGCCGTGGCCCCGCCCCTGTCGCGCTGCAGTCGCGCGCGCAAGCCCGGGACCCGGCCAGAGGCGTGTGTTTGCAAGCTTGTCTTTGGTGTCCTTTTCTTTTAGTTCCTGAGGGATGTGATCTTATTTTCTGATGTCGTGCTTTGTCCTCTTTTAATATTCTGAACGTAAAACCTTCTCATTCGCCAAACAAGAGTACGCACTAAAACACTGCGTTAAATAAAGGATCTTTTTTGAATCAGTGTTTGGCCTTTCTTATTTGTCCAGACAGCGCGTTCTCTGAGGTCAACGCAGAACCCAGGGTAAGGCATTGTGAGCTGTCAATTATCAGCTTTTGAGCTTGCATAATTATACGCCGTGGGTACGAAAATAATACAGTGCACCTATCAAAATGCCTGGCTAATAGCAATCTTTGCATAAGACTCAAAGTATGAACTCTCATCCGTGTGCATCTGTATTGTTTTGAGTGAATCATGGTTGCTGACCACTTACTGTTAATGACTGGCACGGTACTGATTGCCTGGTGTATGCCAGACCCTGTATTAAATTAGCCTTACTCGATTTACAGCCATTCTAGAGGTAGATGATGTTACTACAATTTACAGTCACAGCGAGGTAGGGCTTAGCAAGGTCCGGTAGCTTGACAAGCGACAGAGCCAGGATTCAAACTTATACTGCTTCCTACTATAAAAGTAGTATTTTTAGAATGTAAAATTGAGTATCTCCATCACAAAATACAAACATTATTACTCGAAAAATACCAGCTGTTCTATTTTTCTCTTGTTAGCTTAATATAGAAAAGACTGTTCCTTTTTCTTTCTTTTAGTAATCGTTCGATATTTCACTGTCTTGCTGGAGAGTTATTTTTTGCTAGCTCTTACTAGTAATCATAAATAATGAAGGTGAGACAATTTTTGGAAGGCAGCTGTCTTGGGTTTAACTACATCTTTTTAAAGTTCCTTTAAATTAAGTGTAAAATAACTACATAAAGAAAAAGTTGTATTCATTCCTTCAAGTACTATTTATAAGTAAGACAATGAACTTGTTAGAAATACATATGGCGGCTGGGCATGGTGGTTCACGCCTGTAATCCCAGCATTTTGGGAGGCTGAGGTTGGTGGATCACCTGAGGTCAGGAGTTCGAAACCAGCCTGGCCAACATGGTGAAACCCCATCTCTACTAAAAATACAAAAATTAGCCAGGCCTGGTGGTGGGCGCCTGTAATCCCAGCTACTAGGGAGGCTGAGGCAGGAGAATCGCTTGAACCCAGGAGGCGGAGGTTGCAGTGAGCCAAGACCGCACCATTGCACTTCAGCCTGGGCAAAATGGGCAGCAAGAACGAAACTCCGTCTCCAAAAAAAAAAAAAAAGAAGAAAGAAAGAAATACATATGGATGAACTGAAACAGTATTTCATTCCCAGGTTGTTTGAAATCTAGTAGGGAAGAGTTTCCAAAAGTGAATTTTTTTTTTTTTAAGTTAAAGATAGCCGGGCGCAGTGGTTCACGTCTGTAATCCCAGCACTTTGGGAGGCTGAGGTGGGCGGATCACGAAGTCAATCGATCGAGACCATCCTGGCCAACATAGTGAAACCCCGTCTCTACTAAAAATACAAAAAAAAAAAAAAATTAGCTGTATGTGGTGACGCGCGCCTGTGGTCCCAGCTACTCGGGAGGCTGAGGCAGGAGAATCGCTTCAACCCAGGAGGCGGAAGTTGCAGTGAGCCAAGATTGCGCCACTGCACTCCAGCCTGGCGACAGAGCGAGACTCCGTCTGAAAAAAAAAAAAAAAAAAAAAAGGTAAAGTAGGCCTCTTGTAGATGAATTAGCAAAAACAAGAAAATATGTGAGTTCGATAAAGTGATATGAAAGTAAAGTCCAGACTCTAGAAGTACAAAAGAAATAGAATAGAGGGGGGAAAATAGAACCTATTTTCTGCCTTTTGTGATTTGTTTGTTTATTTGTTTGTTTGTTTGTGATGGACTTTCACTCTGTCGCCAGACTGGAGTGCAGTGGCGCTATCTCCTCTGCTCACTGCAACCTCCGCCTCCCAGGTTCAAGCGATTGTCCTGCCTCAGCCTCCCCAGTAGCTGAGATTACAGGCATGCACCACTACAGCCAGCTTTTTTATTTTTTTGTAGAGACGGGGTTTCACCATGTTGGCCAGGCTGGACTGGAACTCCTGACCTCAAATGATCTGCCCAATTTGGCCTCCCAAAGTGCTGGGATTACAGGGTGTGAGCCACCAAGTGCAGCCTGCCTTTATTGATTTTTAATTCAGTAGTTTTCATTATCTTTTTATTAGAACTTTCCTACCTTTGGGAAGAAAATTGCAAAATATCATTGCAAACGGTACCCTCATCTACAGAAAAATGCATAATTATTTTCAATCCCCCAAAAAATCATTGTTTGCATTAAGTAATGAACTTCTGATTGAGTTTTAATGCTAGTAATTTCTTTTTTTTTAATTTTTAATTTTCCACCCCACGCCGCCCCACCAGTAATGTTTTTTGTCATGGGAAAATATTTTAATCAATAAGGAAAATATGAGAAATATGCTGCACTTCTTGGAAGGAGAAGTTGTATGGGTTACGTAATGATGTTATTAACATCAGTTAATAATAATGGGAATAACAATTGTTTACAGTTAATTGTAGGCTACGTGTTTGTTTATCCCATATCCAACACCTTGATTAAGTATATAAAACTGTCAAAATAATTTGATGAGTTTCATTTGTGTTGTAAGAATGTAAATTAAGGGTGTGTGGGCGATAAGATAACAATCTTTACCTTAAGTCTATAGTAGTTTTATGTCATTCTCATAATTGCACAATTCATATTTATTACTCACTTACATGCTTGGGATGTGCTAAATCCTGTTTAAATCAAGTTAATGAGAACTTGTAATAAAGAAATATTTATTAATATCTCAACAACTATTTCAGGTCCATCCTGATTCCAACCCCAGTTAATAATAACTGCTGAATCATTACATAAGAATGAAATGAACCCTGTAAAGATGATACAATTTGAAGTGCTTTGGAAGGCTTCACCCACTGCCAGAAATCTTCCCCCATCTACACAAGTCAGCACCTGATAGTCTGTTAACATAGATTAATTCCTATGAGTTCACTATTTTTCAAAAACAAAAAAAATTTTCAGGGTGAGCAGAAAATGGGACTGGGAAATGAAAATAAAAGGGAATAGGCTGGGCAAGGTGGCTCATGCCTATAATCTCAGCATTTTGGGAGGCCGAGGTGGGTGGATCGCCTGAGGTCAGGAGTTAGAAATCAGCCTGGCCAACATGGTGAAACCCTGCCTCTACTAAAAATACAAAAAAATTAGCCAGGCGCTTTGTCGCATGCCTGTAATCCCAGCTACTTGGGAGGCTGAGGCAGGAGAATCACCTGAACCCAGGAGTTGGAGGTGCAGTGAGCTGCGACTGCCCCGTTGCACTCCAGCCTGGACAATGAGAGCAAAACTCCATCTCAAAAAAAAAAGAAAATAAGGCTGGGAGCAGTGGCTTACGCGTGTAATCCCAGCACTTTGGGAGGTTGAGGCAGGCATATCACAAGGTCAGGAGATGGAGACCATCCTGGCCAACATGGTGAAACCCTGTCTCTACTAAAATAATAATAATAATAGTAATAATTAGCCAGGAGTGGTGGCGAGCACCTGTAATCCCAGTTGGGAGGCTGAGGCAGGGAAATCACTTGAACCCGGGCGTCAGAGGTTACAGGGAGCTGAGATCGGGCCACTGCACTCCAGCTTGGCAGCAGAGCAAGACTCCCTCTCCAAAACAAAAAAGAAAAAGAAAAGGGAATAAATTCATTGGAATCTGATAAGGTGCTTTGCATTAACCACAGTAATAATACACTACAAAGTAAAAAGTCTGAGCAACTTAATCTTCTGTGTTTGAGATTAAAAAACAACGAGCTCTTGTGCAGTGGCTCACGCCTGTAATCCCAGCACTTTGGAAGGCTAAGGGGGACGGATCACCCGAGGCTGAGAGTTCGAGACCAGCCTAACCAACATGGAGAAACCCTGTCTTTACCAAAAATACAAACATTAGCCAGGCGTGGTGGCGGGTGCCTGTAGTCCCAGCCACTCAGGAGGCTGAGGCAGGAGAATTGCTTGAACCCGGGAGGCAGAGGTTGCAGTGAGCCAAGACTGCACCACTGCACTCCAGTCTGGGTGACAGGGCAAGACTCCTTTCAAAAAAAAAAAAAAAAAAATTGAGCAGAAAATAGCTGGAAAAGCGATATTCCTAAGTGAAGGTGGGGACAGCCAGATGCAGGAGAGGAATGAATCCCTTTAATATTGGGAGAAAACTAATATTGAAGCCGGGGGCGGTGGCTTACACCTGTAATCCCAGCATTTTGGGAGGCTGAGGCAGGTAGATCATCTGAGGTCAGGAGTTTGAGAACAGCCCGGCCAACATGGTGAAGCCCCATCTCTACCAAAAATACAAAAATTAGCTGGGCATGGTGGTGCCTGCCTGCAATCCCAGCTACCGCGGAGGCTGAAGCAGGAGAATTGCTTGAATCCAGGAGGCGGAGATTGCAGTGAACCGAGATCGTGCCACTGCACTCCCAGCCTGGGTAACAGAACAAGACTCTCTCTCTTTCTCTCTCTCTCTCTCTCTCTCACACACACACACACACACACACACACACACACACACAAAACTAATATTGAGAGAAGGCTATGAAGAGGGCATGGAAAGAGGCTGCAAATAAATGTCCCCTTGATAAAATGTAACTAATTTGGCCTTGGTAAAACTTGATCCCAACCTAAAGGTCTTTATTCACACCTAAATAGGTTTTAATTTTATTAAAGTATTGTAATGCCTACATATTTTGAAAAAAATAAGTACAGAAGGGCTTATAATGAGAAGCAGTTGTTTTCTATTCCATTTCTAATTTCCCTCCCATAAGCAATCACTTTTAATGTTGCTTTTGTTTCTTCTAATGACTGCCTCCTTAATGCCTCCATCACTAATTGTTTTATCTTTTTTTTTTTTTTTTTTTTTTGAGGTGGAGTTTCACTCTTGTCACCCAGCCTGGAGTGCAATGGCACGATCTCGGCTCACTGCAACCTCTGCCTCCCAGGTTCAAGCGATTCTCCTGCCTAAGCCTCAAAAGTAGCTGGGATTACTGGTGCCTGCCACCATGCCCAACTAATTTTTGTAGTTTTAGTAGAGATGGGGTTTCACCATGTTAGCCAGGCTCGTCTCGAACTCCTGAGCTCAGATGACCCACCCGCTTTGGCCTCCCAAAGTGCTGGGATTACAGGCATGAGCCACCGAGCCTGGCCCATTTTTTTTTCTTGAGACGAGTCTCGCCCTGTCACCCAGACTGGAGTGCAGTGACCTGATCACAGCTCACTGCAACCTTGAACTCCTGGGCTCAAGTGATCCTCCCACCTCAGCCACCTGAGTAGCTGGGGCTACAGGCATCACCACCATGCCCAACTAATTTTTGTATTTTTTATAGAGATGGGTTTTTGCCATGTTGCCCAGGCTGGTCCTGAACTCCTGGGCTCAAGTGATCCTTCTGCCTCGGCCTCCCAAAGTGCTGGGATTACGTGCGTGAGCCACCACACCCAGGCTTTTATCAGTTTTTAGCATTGTATATTCACTTCCTATGATAAATGAAGATTTAGGTAATTTAAGCTATTTCTTCCTAAAATTTTTCTTCTCTTGTGCTAAACTTTGTAATTTGAATAATGTAATTTAAGTACTTTAAACATCTAATTCTTGGATTTTCAACCTTCAAAAATATACATTAACTCCTTACTCTGGGTAAGATAAAGATATTCACACCCCTAACCTCTCACACTTCTTCGCTCCTTTTACTTTCCAGTTTTTGTTAGCTGTATCTTTCTTTAATATTGCCATGTATTGTATTATACCTATACACTTTAAATGATTGTTTAGTGTAAATTAGCTACAAAATTACCGTATTTGCTCTCTCTAGAGCAATTTTCAGTGTTTTCCTCTTTACCAGTTAAAACAACTGGCTTTCAGGCTGATAGGCTTTCTTTATTATATATGTTGATACATATATAATAAACTCCTGGGCTCAAGCTATCCTCCAGCTTTGGCCTCCCAAAGTGCTGGGATTACAGGAGTGAGCAACCTCGACCAGCCTGATTTTTCTTTATTCCTTTGTTTTATTTTGTTTTGTTTTTTGAGATGAGGTCTTGCTCTGTCACCCAGGCTGGAGTACAGTGGCAAGATTTCAGTTCCCTACAACATCCACCTCCTGAGTTCAAGCAATACTCCTGCCTCAGCCTCTCAAGTAGCTGATGCACACCACCACACCCAGCTAATTTCTGTATTTTTAGTACAAACAGGGTTTCACCATGTTGGCCAGGCTGGTCTCAAACTCCTGGTCTCAAGTCATCTGGCCACCTTGGCCTCAAAAAGTGCTGACATTACAGGCGTGAACCACTGTACCTGCCAAGATTTTGTTGTTACAACTATTCTTTCTCTCTCCTGCATCATCCAATCTGTCCTTATGCTTGATGGTCTCATCAATGTATAAAAGTACTCTAATACAAGTTTGCTCTAATATGATTCATCTTTAAAAAGCAAAAACAGCTGTAATCCTCCCAGGATTTTGGGAGGCCAAGACGGGCTGATCACGAGGTCAGGAGTTCGAGACCAGCGTGGGCAACATGTTGAAACCCCGTCTCTACTAAAAATACAAACACATATATATATATATCTGGACATGGTGGCTCAGGCATGTAATTCCAGCTACTTGGGAGGCTGAGGCAGGAGAGTCGCTTGAACCCGGAGGCAGAGGTTACAGTGAGCCAGGAGCACGCCACTGCACTCCAGCCTGGGCAACAGAGTGAGAATCAGTTTCAAAAAAAAAAAAAAAAAAAAAGCAAAAACAAAACAACACTTTTATTACCCCCAACCAACTCTCTGTATCCCTCTAGCTGTGTCCATTTTTCTGCTTGCTTTCACAGTGGGAAAGGAAAATAAATCTTGGGACCCCAAAAATCACTAAACCAAAGAAAAAAGTCAAGCTGGGAACTGCTTAGGGCAAACCTGCCCTTAGCAATCTATTCCTAAAAAAGATGGCTACTAAGATTAAAAAGTTACATACCTGGCTGGGCACCCTGGCTCACGCCTATAAATCCCAGCAGTCTGGGAGGCCAGAGTGGGTGAATCATTTGAGGCCAGGAGTTCGAGACCAGCCTGACCAACATGGTGAAACCCTGTCTCTACTAAAAATGCAAAAATTAGCTGGGCGTGGTGGTACATGCCTGCAGTCCCAGCTACTTCGGAGGCTGAGGCAGGAGAATTGCTTGAACCTGGGAGGTGGAGGCTGCAGTGAGGTGAGACTGGGCCACTGGACTCCAGCCTGAGCAACAGAGTGACATTGTCTCAAAAAAAAAAGTATACAATTTTTTATCTTTTATGTTAGGTTGGTGCTAATGTAATTGCAATTTTTGCATTGTTGAAATTTGCTGTTTGATATCAGAATACATTCTTAAATAAATGTGGTTATGTTATACATCATTTTCACACACATTTCTCACTTTATGTATTTTTTGGTAATGACTTAGTACTTGATGTTTATTTTATATTTATTTTAGAATATGAAAATGATGTTATACAAAAAGCAAATTAAGCAATTTTTTTAGAAAGGCAGATTATTTCATTATTGTAAAGACAGCAGTTACAAAAGAGAATAAATATGACATTGGGATGTATTCGTTAAAAATACAACAAAAACCCCTAGTATTTGTGAGCAACCCCAAGAACTCACAAGTATGGGGGGTAAGAACATCTACAGCTGGATACCCTAGCACAGATGTTAGAAACTGGCTAATGGTGATATGGCCATGACTTGGGGGATTTTTGAAAGGCCCTGATCTGTCTCTTGGGAATATCAGTGTCCACTGTTACACAATTTGCGTAGAGTCAGAGTGAACAGGAACCCTTTTACTCATTGGTATCCTAAGTATTCTTTCATTCTTACCATGAAGTAGCACGCTATTTAAGAGTGGGAAAAAGGCTGAGCAGGAAAGAGACAGATGGAGCCGGATGAAGAGGGAGGAGCTGGGGGAATGCTAAGGGGTCAGGACAAAGGTGGCAGGAAGGAGCAGACCTGTATCCTTTCTCTAATGTGTGTCACTGGGCGGCATGCTGTTCCTCCTGTTAAGAGGGGATGGGCAATGGTTCACCCTGCCTCTGTTCAGACCTGCCATTACCCAGGAACAGAAGAGGCAAACACAACTGGCAGAATCCTACCAGAGATGAGAACAGGGAAGCTGGATGGGAAGCAAAGAGAAGTGCAGAGAATTCCCTGAGATAATGGGCAGCTCCTCTGAGGACCTTAAAAGACAGACATATCTGTACAAATTAACACAGCAGACTACTCTTTAATGTGGAATGGTAAAGGGAGAAGGACATTGTGAAGGTTGCTGAGAAGGTACAAGTTCTGGCTGCAGGTAGGCAGGAGGAGCAGAGACAGGAGACAGAGGTGGGCAGGCATGCGGCCCACCCCAGGACCCTCCCTGAGGGGCTTCGACACTGGCAGGAAGGAAAGCTGGCATGGAAGCTGGCACGGGGTGGTGGGTGGAGATGCTGGCTCAGGGAGGGGACCTGAAGCAGTGATGAAGATGCCCACCCATCTCTTCCCAGGGCATCTGTGAGGCATAGCTGTGGGCAGAGGGCAGGGTCCGGCAGACTATGTACCGAAACTGGCCTTGAGTTTCTGGAAGGCCACCTGCGGGAGCCGCCTCTCCTCCTCCTCCCGCTTCTCATTTAGTTCAGCTTTCAACTCTGCTTCAAACTTACTGGCCGTGACAAAGGTTGGCTCTTGGCTTGAAAGAAGTTCTAGGCATCTTTGACACACTCCAGGGCCACCTCGATCTCGCAGAGCTTTGCCAGTGCCGTCAGCCCACTGTCCTCCTGCAGCTCTCGGGTCGCCGGCTTGTGGAAAATGAGCAGGAACTCCTGGAAGCTGAGCTTGCCATCGAAGTCCTCGTCCACCTCCCTGATCGTGCTCTTCAGGCCCACGTGGGCCTGGCGGGGGGGCCCAGCTTCTCCAGCATCAGCTTCAGCTCCATCAGGTGGATGAAACCATCCTGTCCAGCGTCATACAGTTTGTACATGCTCGACAAGTCCTTATGAGGCGGCGGCTGAACTCTGGGAACCCCATGTAGGGGCTGAGACCCTGCAGCGCTGGGGCCGCGTGCCGCCCTCGTTGATGTCAAGCCGCTGCCTCAGCTGGGCGTTCAGCTCCGCGTCAGCGCTGGCAGTGGGCACTCGGGCCGGGGGCTCCAGCTCGGGCTCTGAGGCTGGGGCGCAGAGGGAAGTTGACTGGGGGCCTCCCTCCTCGGCCTCCTTGTGCAGGAGCTGACGCTCCAGCTTGCCCGCCAGCTCCTCGCTGGCCATGGGGGCGGATGGCAGGACGCAGGGACACGGGAACACGGGACTCGGCGCGGGGAGCTGGGGGGCGGTGCGTTCCTCGCAGGCTCCAGGCTCTATCCTACTCCCGTGATTTTTTTATTTAAGTTCAAAATGGGTCATAAAGCAGTGGAGACAGCTTACCACAACAACACATTTGGCTCAGGAACTGCTAACCAACATACAGTACAGTGGTGGTTCAAGAAGCTTTCCAAGGCCGGGCGCGGTGGCTCACACCTGCTATCCCAGCACTTTGGGAGACCGAGGCAGGTAGATCACGAGGTCAGCAGTTCGAGACTAGCCTGACCAACATGGTGAAACCCCGTCTCTACTAAAAATACAAAAATTAGCAGGGCATGATGCTGTGTGCCTGTAATCCTAGCTACTCAGGAGACTGAGGTAGGAGAATACCTAGGAGGCAGAGGTAGCTGTGAGCCGAGATCGCACGGCTGCACTCCAGCCTGGGCGACAGAGTGAGACTCTGTCTCAAAGAAGAAGAAGAAAGAAGAAGGAGAAGGAGAAGAAAGAAGAAGAAAAAGAAGTTTTGCAAAGGAGACGAGAGTCTTGAAGATGAGAAGCCTAGTGTGGCCATCAGAAGTTGACAACAACCGAGAGCAATCCTCGAAGCTGACCCTCTTACAACTACACAGGGAGTTGCCGAAGAACTCAACGTCGACCGTTCTATGGTAATTGGGCACTTGAAGCAAATTGGAAAGGTGAAAAAACTCGATAAGTGGGTGCCTCATGAGCTGAGCGAAAATTTAAAAAACAACGTCATTTTGAAGCGTCATCTCTTATTGTAGGCAGCAAAGATGAACCACTTCTCAACGGGTTTGTGAGGGACGATGAAAAGTGGATTTTGTACAACAACCGTGAACGACTAGGTTAGTGGTTGGACCCAGAGGAAGCTCCAAAGCACTTCCCAAAGCCAAACCTGCAGCAAAAAAAGGTTATGGTCGGCCGGGCGCAGTGGCTCATGCCTGTAATCCTAGCACTTTGGGAGGCCGAGGCGGGTGGATCACGAGGTCAGAAGATAGAGACCATCCTGGCCAACATGGTGAAACCCCATCTCTACTAAACATACAAAAAAAATAGCTTGGCGTGGTGGCACACGCCTGTAGTTTCAGCTACCTGGGAGGCCGGAAGGCTGTGGCGGGAGAATTACTTGAACTCAAGAGGCTGAGATTGCAGTGAGCCGAGATTGCACCACTGCACTCCAGCCTGGGCAACAGTGTGAGACTCTGTCTCCAAAAAAAAAAAAAAAAGGGGTGATGGTCACTGTTTGGTGGTCTGCTGCGGGTATGGTCCACCAGAGCTTTCTGAATCCTGGTGAAACTATTACATCTGAGAAGTGTGCTCAGCAAATTGACGAGATGCGTTGAAACCTGCAATGCCTGCGGCCGGAACAGGCCAACAGAAAGGGACCAATTCTTCGTGACAACATCTCACACAACCAGTGTCTCAAAAGTTGAGCGAATTGGGCCACGAAGTTTTGCGTCACCCGTCATATTCACCTGACGACCCACCAACCGACCACCACTTCTTCAAGCATCTCGACAATGTTTTGCAGGGAAAATGCTTCCACAACCAGCAGGTTGCAGAATATGCTTTCCAAGAGTTCATCAAATCCTGAAGCACCGATTTTTACACCACAGAAATTAACAAACTTATTTCTCATTGGCAAAAATGTGTTGATTGTAATGATTCCTATTTTGATTAATAAACATGTGTTTAAGCCTAGTTATACTGATTTAAAATTCATGGTCTGAAACCGCAATTACTTTTGCACGAGCCTAATACCATATTTTGACTGTACCTTTTCTATGTTTAGATACACAAGATACTCACCACAGTGTTGCAATTGCCTATAATATTGAGTAGAGTGACATGCTGTACAGGTTTGTAACCTAGGACTAATAGGCTATCCACATAGCCTACATGTACAGTAGACTAGACCATCTAGGTTTGTGTAAGTTTCTTTATGACAAGTGCACAATGAGAAAATCATCTAATGATGCATTTTTCAGAATGTATCCCCCATCGTTAAGTGACTGTATTTGCATATCTAAACATAGTATGTGCTATACTTGTATATGGTTGACATAGCAGTCCATTTGTTTACACCAGCATTATCACAAACATGTGAGTAATGTGTTGTGGTACAACCTTACGACAGCTATGACATTACTAAGCGACAAGAATTTTTTTTTTTTTTCGAGAAGGAGTCTCACTCTTGACCTCAGGTGATCCACCTGCCTCGGCCTCCCAAAGTGCTGGGATTACAGGCATGAGCCACTGTGCCCAGCCAAATTTTTTACCTTCATTATAATCTTACAGGACCACTGTCACATATGTGGTCTGTCATTGACTGATATGTCATCATGCTGTGCATGACTGTATTTTGAATTAGATGATGGTGGTGGTTGTGCAAATTTTAGATCTCACACTTTAAATGGGTATGTGGTATGTGAATTCTAGCTTAATAAAGCTATTTTTTAAAAGATCTTTTAAAAAAAGAAGATGTAGATAAAATAACTAGCTTTATGCCTAGGAAAAGGAAATTAATTTTATAGTTGAAAACCTTTCCCCAGACCAGGTGTGTTGGCTCATGCCTGTAATCCTAGCACTTTGGGAAACCAAGTAGGAAGATCACTTGAGACCAGGAGTTTGAGACCAGCCTGGGCAACATAGTGAGACCCCGTTTCTATAAAATATTAAAGAAAAAAATGAGCAGGACATGGTGGTGCATGCCTGTGTTCCCAGCTACTCAGGAGACTGAAGTAGGAGAACAGCTTCAGCCTTGGTGGGGGTCAAGGCTGCGGTGAGCTGCAATTGTGCCACTGCACTCCAGCCTGGGTGACAGAGTAAGACCCCATTTCAAAAAAGAAAGAAAGAGGCCGGGCACGGTGGCTCACGCCTGTAATCCCAGCACTTTGGGAGGTCGAGGCAGGTGGATCACAAGGTCAGGAGTTCAAGACCAGCCTGGGCAAGATGGTGAAATCCCATCTCTACTAAAAATTACCAAAAAAAAAAAAAAAAATTAGCCAGGCGCAGTGGCAGGCGCCTCTAATCCGAGCTATTCGGGAGGCTGAGGCAGGAGAATTGCTTGAACCCGGGAGGCGGGGATTGCAGTGAGCCCAGATTGCACCACTGCACTCCAGCCTGGGTAACAGAGTGAGATTCCATCAAAAGAAAGGCAGGAAGGCAGGAAGGCAGAAAGAAAGAGAGAAAGAGAGATAGAGAGAGGGAGGGGAGGGAGGAAGAAAGAAAGAAAGGACAGAGAAAGAGAGAAAGAAAGGGAGAAAGAAAAGAGAGAGAGAAAAAAGCAAACGAGATAAAACAACCCAACTGTTTCCACAAGGAAAACTTCAGGCCTAAATGGCTTTACTGGTAAATTCTCACAAACATTTAAGAAGAAATAATACGAGGCCGGGCGCGGTGGCTCACGCCTGTAATCCTAGCACTTTGGGAGGCCGAGGTGGGTGGATCACCTGAGGTCAGGAGTTCAAGACCAGCCTGGCCATCATGGTGAAACCCCATCTTATTAAAAAATAAAAAAAATAAAAAAATAAAAAAAGAAGAAATAATACGAGTTCCATACAAACTGTTTCAGACTTTTGAAGAGAGTAGAATACTCCAACTCATTCTGAGGCCAGCACTATCCTGATATCAAAACCAGATAAAGACATTACAAGAAAAGAGAACTGCAAACAATATCCTTCATGAAGAAAATTCTTGACAACTTTTAACAAATTAAATCCAACTACATATATAGGTAATGACCAGCTGGGGTTTATCCCAGGAAGGCAAAATTGCCTTAATATTTTAAAAATTTGTCAATATAATTCACCATATTAACAGACTTAAAAATTATTTTAATATATGTAGAAAAAGCATTTGTCACAAAAGGTTCATTTATTACAATAATTCTCAGCAAATGAGGAATGAAGGGAACTTCCTTAACCTAATAAAGTGTATATACAAAACACCGGCCAGGGTGGGCACCGTGGCTCACGCCTGTAATCCCAGCACTTTGGGAGGCCAAGGCAGGTGGATCACCTGAGGTTTGTAGTTCCAGACCAGACTGGCCAACATGGTGAAATCCCATCTCTACTAAAAACACAAAAAAGTAGCCGCACATGGTGGCGGGCATCTGTAATCCCAGCTACTGGGAAGGCTGAGGCCGGAGAAGCGCTTGAACCGGGAGGCGCAGGTTGCAGTGAGACCAGATGACACCATTGCACTGCAGCCTGGGCAACAAGGGCAAAGCTGTCTCAAAACACACACACACACACACACACACACACACACACACACACACACACACAACCTTACAGGCTGGGCACGGTGGCTCATGCCTGTAATCCCAGCACTTTGGGAGGCTGAGGTGGGTGGATCATTTGAGGTAAAGAGTTCAAGACTAGCCTGGCAAATGAGGTAAAACCATGTCTGTACTAAAAATGCAAAACTTAGCTGGGCATGGTGGCATGCTCCTGTAATCCCAGCTACTGGGGAGGCTGAGGCAGGAGGATCACTTGAACCTGGGAGGCAGAGGTTGCAGTGAGTTGAGATCACACCACTGCACTCCAGCCTGGGTGACAAAAAACTAAATAAATATAAAAATAAAGATCTCAAATTAACAACCTAATCTCCTACCTAAAACACACACGTGCATGCACACACGCACTGCACACACACACACACACACACACACACACACACCCTAACACAAAGTAAACAGAAAGAAGAAAATAATAAAACTAGAGTGAAAATAAATGCAATAGAGACCAGGCTTCAGTGGCTCACACCTGTAATCCCAGCACCTTGGGAGGCCGAGGCAGGTGGATCACTTGAGGTCAGGAGTTTGAGACCAGCCTGGGCAACACGGAGAAACCCCGTCTCTACCAAAAACACAAAAATTAGCCAAGTATGTTGGTGCCTGCCTGTAATCCCAGATTCTCAGGAGGCTGAGGCAGGAGAATCACGTGAATCTGGGAGGCAGAGGTTGCAGTGAGCTGAGATCGTGCCACTGCACTCCAGCCTGGGTGACAGAGCCAAACTATCTCAAAAAACGAACAACAACAACAAAAAAAAACTTACAGGCCAGGTGCAGTGGTTCACACCTATAATTCCCGCACTTTGGGAAGTTAAGGTGGGAGGATCGCTTGAGCCCAGAATTTCAAGACCAGCCTGGGAAACATAGTGGAACCCCCATCTCTACAAAACATTAAAAAAAAAAAATTAGCTGGGTGTGGTGGTTCAGACATGTAGTCCCAGCTGAGGTGGAAGGATCACTTGGGCCCAGGAGGCTGAGGCTGCGGTGAGACGTGATTGTGCTACTGCACTCCAGCGTGGGTGACAAAGTGAGAGCCTGTCTCAAAAAATAAAAAAACTTACACTTAACATTATATTTAAGGATGAAAGACTGAATACTCTTACCTTAATATCTGGAATGAAGTAACATTTATTCACGACTTCAATGGAGGTCCTGGATAGTGTGATAAGGCAAAAGAAAAAAATTGACATACTCGTTGGGGAAAAAGGCAAAACTGTGTTTATTTGCAATTACGTCATTGTCTAAAGAATCCTAAGAAATCTACAAAAAGAGCTACCAGAATTTTTATGTGGGTATAGAAAAATTGCAAATACAAAATCAATGTGCAAGGATCAATTCTATTTCTATATCTAGCAATAAACAATCAAATTGAAATTTAAAATACCGTTTAAAGTAGCATGGAAAATATGAAATTCCGAGAAATTTAACGAGAGATATGCAGACTTATACATTGAAAAGTATAAAATAAAGCTGACAGAACTTCAAGGTGACCTAAATAAATTGGAAGATATACTAGTTCATGGATCAGAAGACTCAGTGTTCTTCAAATTGGTCTGTAGATTTAAGGCAATCTCAGTGAAAATCCTACTAGCCTTCTATGGAGGAATATGCAAGCCAATTCCAAAAAGAACATGGAAATGCTCGAATAGCCAAAATAACTTTGATATAGAAAAACAAAATAGGAGAAGTTACAGTCATTGATTTTAGGCTTATAGAGCTAGATCAGTCCAGATGAGGAGGTGTTGGCATAGACATACAGATCAATGGAACATCATAAAGAACTCAGAAGCAGGTTCACAAATTTACGGACAACTGATTAACATCTTTATTAAAGTACAATTCACGTATTTAAAATGTGCAATCGAGTGATTTTTAGTACACTCAGAGTTGTGCAACCATCACCACAATCTAATCTTAGAACATTTAAGTTACCCACAAAGAAAACCCTATATTGATTAATAGTCACTCCCCATTTCCTCCTAAATCTCCCCCAACTCCCTGTCCCTAGGCAATCACCAATCTACTTTCTGTCATTATGGACTTGTGTATCTGGACATTTTACATAAATGGTATCATCCAATACGTGGTCTTTTTCCCTTCTGGAATTGCCCAAAATTTGGTGGGAGGAACCAGCTAAATTGTCTCCCAAATGTAGCCAGTCATTCCAATAATATTTGCTGAGCATTTTCTTTTTTTTTTCCCCCCCCACTGGTTTAAAGTGTTAATGAAATACCTTCATCATATACCTACTTTCCCACATATGTGTGTGTTTTCCTCAGAGTTTAATTCTATTCTAGAAATAAATCCAAGTCACAAAGAGTATTGAGTAAATGATCTGATTTGGTTTTTTTTTTCTCTGTGCTGGTAATTTGCTATTGCAATTTCTGTTATCCTAAATGATGTCATACATTTGGGAATATTAGTGCCACCTCAGTACTCTTTTTTTTTTTTTGAGACAGAGTCACCCAGGCTGGAGTGCAGTGGTGGGATCTCGGCTCACTGCGACCTCTGCCTCCCGGGTTCAAGCTATTCTCCTGTGTCAGCCTCCAAGCGGCTGGGATTACAGGCACACACCATAATGCCCCATTAATTTTTTTTTTAATACAGAAGGAGTTTCGGCCAGTCTGGTCTCAAACTCCCGACCTCAGGTGATTCCCCCTGCCTCAGCCTCCCAAAGCACTGGTATTACAGGTGTGAGCCACCGTGCCAGGCCCTATTTCTTTTTTAATATTAATGAATATTCCTGTATGTTTATTCTCCCATGTAAATAAATTTTATAAGTATTTAAATTAAAAAGTTTTATTGGGCTGGGTGCGGTGGCTCACGCCTGTAATCCCAGCACTTCAGGAGGCTGAGGCAGGGGAATCACCTGAGGTCAGGAGTTTGAGACCAGCTTGACCAATATGGAAAAACTCTGTCTCTACTGAAAATAGGAAATTAGCCGGGCGTGGTGGCACATGCTCGTGCCACTAGGGAGGCTGAGGCAGGAGAATCACCTAAACCTGGGGGGCGGAAGTTGCAGTGAGCCTAGATCAAGCCATTGCACTCCAGCCTAGGCAACGAGAGTGAAATGCCATCTCAAAAATAAATAAATAAATAAAAAGTCTTATTTGGGTATTTAAATATTTTTATTAAAGCATAATATTTTGGGATTTTAATGGGGATTACATTGCATTAGTAGGTTAATTCTGAGAAAATTGACAACCTTACAATATGAGATTTTCCTATCCAATTATTTGTCTTTTTTGTACTTTGGTAGCTTTTTACTTTTCCTGATATAGGTCTTGTACATTCAAGTTTTTTGTTTGTTTGTTTGTTTGTTTTCGAGACAGTCTTGCTTTATCGCCCAGGCTGGAGTGCAGTGGTATGATCTCAGCTCACTGCAACCTCTGCTTCCCGGGTTCAAGCAATTCTCCTGCCTCAGCCTCCTGAGTAGCTGGGATTACAGGCTTCCACTGCTAGGCCTGGCTTATTTTTGTATTTTTAGTAGAAATGGGGTTTCACCATGTTATTTAGGCTGGCCTCGAACTCCTAACCTCAGGTGATCTGCCTGCCTCGGCCTCCCAAAATGCTGGGATTACAGGCATGAACCACCGTGCCTGGCCTGTACATTCAAGTTTTGCTTGCATAAAGTAAAACTATCTCTGTTTGCTGATGTTATAATCTTATTTACAGAAAAATCCTAAAGACAGCCAGGCATGGTGGCTTACGCCTGTAATCCCAGTGCTTTGGTAGGCCGAGGCAGGCGGATCTGGAGATCAAGCGATCGAGACCATCCTGGCTAACATAGTGAAACTCCGTCTTTACTAAAAAACAAAAATTAGCTGGGCATGGTGGTGTGCGTCTGTAGTCCTAGCTACTTGGGAGGCTGAGGCGGGAGAATTGCCTGAATCCGGGAGGCAGAGGTTGCAGTGAGCAGAGATCGTGCCGCTGCACTCCAGCCTGGCGACAGAGGAGAGTCCATCTCAAAAAAAAAAAAGAGCAAAAGAAAAGCCTAAAGGCTCTACCAAGAAACCTGCTATAACTAATAAACAAATTCAGTAAAGTTACAAGATAAAAAATCTACATACAAAAATAAGTTATGTTAGTTACCTTCACAACAAACTATTCAAAAAAAATTTTAATCCCATTTATAATAGTATAAAAAATAATAAAATACTTAGGCATAACTTTAACCAAGAAGGTGAAAGATCTATGAAACTGTAAAACATTGATGAAAGAGATTAGACAAAAATAAATGGAAAGATATCACATGTTTATGGATGAGAAAAATTTGTATTGTTAAAAATGTCCATACTACTCATCAATCTACAGATTTACAGATTCAATGCAATCCCTATCGATCCAATCTCTATCAAAATCCCAATGGCGTTTTTTGCAGAAATGGGAAAAAAATCCTAAAATTCATATGGAATGACAAAAGGCTCCTAATTGCCAAAAGAATCTTGAGAAAGAACAAAGCCGGAGGCATCACACTTCCTGAATTCAAATTATTATATCTTACAAAGCTATAGAAATCAAAGCAGTATGGGGTTGACATAAAAATAGACACATACTTCCTGGATGTCAGATGAGCAAAAGTAAAAAAAAAAAAAAAAAAAAAATGGACACACACACAAGTTGAACAGAATAGAAAGCCCAGAAATAATTCCATGCATATAAATCAACTAATGATTAACACAGGCACCAAGAATACACAATGGGAAAGGATAGTCTTTTCAATAAATGATGTTGGGAAAACTGTTTATCCATGTGCAAAAGAATGAAATTGGATTCTTATTTATACACAATACACAAAAATACACTCAAAATGGATTAAAGTCTTAAACATAAGATCTGAAACCACAAAACTCTTAGAAAGAAAAATAGGAAAATAATATCCTTAATGTTGGTCTTGGCAATGATGTTTTGGATATGAAGCCAAAAGCACAGGCAATACAAGCAAAAATAAACCAGTAGGATTATATCAAACCAAAAAAACTTCTGCACAGCAAAGGAAGCAATCAACAAAGTGAAAGGGCAACCTACAGATGTGAGGAAATGTTTGCAAACCATGTATCTGATAAAAGGTTCATATTCTAAATATACCTGGCATTCATACAACTGAATAGCAAAAAAAAAAAAAACAAAAACAAAAACAAATAAATTGACTGAAATATGGGCAAAGGACCTGAATAGACATTTAACACAAGAGGACATGCAAATGGCCAGCAGAAATATGAAAAGATGCTCAACATCATTAATCACTAGGGAAATGCAAATCAATACCTCAATGAGACATCATCTTACACCTGTTAGGGTGACCATTATTAAAAAAGCAGAAGACAGCTGCTGGCAAGGATGTGGAGAAAAGGGAACCTTTGTACACTGCTGGTAGAAATGCAAATTGCTGTAGCCATTATGGAAAACAGTATGGGGATTCCTCAAAAAATTATACATAGAACTATCATGTGATTTCACAATCCTATTTATGGGTATATAGCCAAAAGAAGTGAAATCAGGATCTCAAAGATATATTTGCATGCCCATGTTTATTGCAGTATTATTCACAGTAGCCAAGATATGGAGACAACCTAAATGTATATCAAGAAATGAATGGATACAGAAATACAATGGAATATTATTTAGTCTTAAAATCACAAACCAAAAATCCAGCAATTTGGGACAACATGGTAGGAACTGGAGGTCAGTGTGTTAAGTGAAATAAACCAGACAAAGAAAGATAAATGCCGTATGATTTCACTTATGTGTGGAATCTCAAATAGTCAAGCTCATAGGAGCAGAATGATGGTTGCCAGAGGCTGAGGAGAGGGGTAAATGGAGGAGTGAAAGATGAAGGGTACAAAGTTTCAGTTACGCAACATAAATTCTGGAGGTCTATAAAACACAGTGCTTATAACAATAGTGTATGTTTAAAATTGCTAAGAAGATAGATCTTCTGTTAAATGTTCTTACCAAAACCAACCAACAAAAACAAAAATCTCCACAGTATGTTTATTTTTATTTTTGAGGCAAGCTCTCACTCTGTCACCCACCCTGGAGTGCAATAGTGCTTTTATTTGTTTGTTTATTTATTTATTTTGAGACAGAGTTTCACTCTTGTTGCCCAGGCTGCAGTGCATTGATGCGATATCTGCTCACTGAAACATCTGCTTCCCAAGTTCAAGTGATTCTCCTGCCTCATCCTCCCAAGTAGCTGGGATTACAAGTGCCCACCAACATGCCCAGGTAATTTTGTATTTTTAGTAGAGACAGTTTTCTCCATGTTGGTCAGGCTGGTCTCAAACTCCCAACCTCAGGTGATCCACCCACATCAGCCTCCCAAAGTGCTGGGATTAGAGGCTGAGCCACCGCTCCCAGCCCCGTGCTATCATGTCTTACTGCAGCCTCAGCCTCCTGGGCTCAAGTAATCCTCCTGCCTCAGCCTCTCACGTAGCTGGGACTACAGGTGCACACCACAACACATCTAATTAAACAAAAGTAGAAACAAGGTCTCCCTATGTTGCCCAGGCTGCTTTCTAACTCCTGGGCTCCAGTGATCTTTCCACTTCAGCCTCCCAAAGTGTTGGGATTACAGGCATGAGCCAACGCATCTGGTTAAAAAACCCAACAATAATATTAATAAAGAGGGTGGGGCCAGGTGCGGTGGCTCAGGCCTGTACTCCCAGTACTTTGGGAGGCCGAGGAGGGCAGATCACAAGGTCAGGAGATCGAGACCATCCTGGCCCACATGGTGAAACCCTGTCTCTTCTAAAAATGCAAAAATTAGCTGGGAGTGGTGGCAGATGTCTGTAATCCCAGCTATTCCGGAGGCTGAGACAGAAGAATCACTTGAACCACGAAGGCAGTGGTTGCAATGAGCTGAGATTGCACCACTGGACTCCAGCCAGTGGACCACTGGTGGCAGAACAAGACTTCATCTCAAAAAACAAAAACATTCAGTAGCACTAGTCCTAGAGAAAAAAAACAAAACAAAAACAAAATTGGCAGGGTGTGGTGGCGTATGCCTGTAATCCCAGCTACAAGAGAGGCTGAGGCAGGAGAATTGCTTGAATCCGGGAGTCAAGGTTGCAGTGAGCCGAGATCACAGCATTGCACTCCAGCCTGGGCAACAAGAGTGAAATTCCGTCTCAAAAAAAAAAAAGAAGGTGGGAGGAAAGTTTGGGAGGTGTTGGATATGTTTATGACTTTTATGGTGGTGATGGTTTCATGAGTGTATCCCTAGACTCATCAAGATGATGTCAATCATACTTCAATAAAATGGTTTTTAAAAAGTTTTTCCTATGTGTGTGTGTATATATTTTTTCTTTTTTTTTTTTTTTTTTTTTGGAGATGGACTCTTGCTCTGTCATCCGGGCTGGAGTACAATGGCATGATCTCAGCTCACTGCAACCTCCATCTCCCGGGTTTAAGTGATTCTGTGTGTCTCATCCTCCCAAGTAGCTGGGATTACAGGTGCCCACCACCACGCCTGGCTAATTTTTGTATTTTCAGTAGAGATGTAGTTTCCCATGTTAGTCAGGCTGATCTCAGACTCTCCGACCTCAGGTGATCCACCCGCCTCAGCCTCCCAAAGTACTGGGATTACAGGAATAAGCCACTGCACCTGGCCTTTTTTTTTTTTTTTTTTTTTTTTTTGGCGATAGTCTCACTCTATTGCTCAGGCTGGCCTATATTTATTTTTTTAAATTTCTATTGTGAATATTTCTCTTCCATTTACATATTATAACCAGATATTCTTTGTAGCTAGAACAGCCGTTCCTTTTTGTATGTTGATTTAGTAATTGGTTATATTACTAATTTTTTTCTTTTGAGACAAAGTCTCACTCTGTCGCCCAGGCTGGAGTGCAGTGGCCCATCTCAGGCTCACTGCAACCTCCGCCTCCTGGGTTCAAGTGATTCTCCTGCCTCAGCCTCCTGACTAGCTGAGATTACAGGCTTGTGCCACCACAACTAACTAATTTTTATATTTTTAGTAGACACAGTGTTTCACCATGTTGGTCAGGCTGATCTTGAACTCCTGACCTCTTGATTCGCCCCCCCTGGGCCTCCCTAAGTGCTGGGATTACAGGCGTGAACCGCCATGCCTGGCCTTATTACTGAATTTTCTTGTTAAAAATTTTTATTTTGTTGGGGGCAGGTGAGGACAGGGTCTTGCTGTATCATCAGGCTGGAGTGCAGTGGCATGAACAAGGCTCACTGCAGCCTGGACCTCCTGGGCTCAAGTGACACCCCTGCCAAAGCCTCCTGAGCCCAGCTAATTTTTTCTTTTTAATTTTTTGTAGACAGGGTCTTGCTCTGTTGCCTAGGTTGATCTTGAACTCCTAGACTCAAGTAATCCTCCTACCTCAGCCTCCCAAACTGTTGGGATGACAGATGTGAGTCACCAAACTCAGCCTGGTTAGTAATTTTTAAATGCTCTTACTACGTTTTTGCTTTATACAAATCATATCCTCTAAATAAATGATAATTTTGTCTTTTTCAATTATTATATTTATTTCATTCCCTTACCTGGGGAAGAGAGAGATCATTTCCATAGAAAGCTCCTTGGAGGATACATAACTTGGGTAAATATTGCAGATATAGTAGCATAGACACCTCAACTTGAACTGTCCTACTTCCCAATAATGGAGTAAATTAATAGAATGATTGGTGGCCCCCAGAACTCTCTACTTATTACGTCATAGAAAAACTCAGCATAATAGTGATTTGAAACATGTTCACAGTAAGAACTAGAGTTTTATTTTCTGGATTAATGTGAGAGGCATTAGAACCAGAGCGACTTCATCTTGAATGGAGGCAGGTAAAATGAGGCCGAGACCCACTGGGCTGCATTCCCAGGAGGTTAGGCATTCTTAGTCACAGGATGTGATTGGTATCACAGGACACAGGTCATAAAGACCCTGCTGATGAAACAGGATGCAGTAAAGAATCCAACCCAAACCCACCAAAACCAAGATGGGAAGGAAAGTGACTTCTGGTCATCCTCACTGCTTATTATACACTTACTATAACGTATTAGCATTCTGAAAGACACTCCCATCAGCTCCATTACAGTTTCCAAATGCCAGGGCCAGGTAGGGAAGCCTATATGGTCAAAAGAGGAACCCTTAGTTCCAGGAATCTCTGCCCGTTTACCAGAAAACTCATGAGTAATCCACCCCTTGTTTAACGTATAAGCAAGAAATAACTATTAGTGTACTCAGTCCAGCAGCCCCTAGTCCTGCTCTGCCTACAGAGTAGCCATTCTTTTACTTTTTTGCTTCTCTAATAAACTTGCTTTCACTTCACTCTATGACCTCAAATTCTTTCTTGCCAGAGATCCAATAATCTTCTCTTGGGGCTGGGTTCCCTTTCTGGTAACGTTAACATCACAGCTAAAATGACTTAGCCTAATATAAATGTACACAAGTACATGAAATGTGAATCCAGCTAGTATCATTTTTGATACGTTGGCATCAATTTAAAACTTTTGGAGAATCCAAAAAATTCACATTGTCCAAATCCAATCCACAAGAATGATTAAAAACAGTGTAAGACCCCAAATCCCTCACAACGCTGGTATTACAGGAAACCAGTCCAGATCTAGATCACAAGAGAGGGCTCTTGGATCTCATGCAAGAAAGAATTCAGGGTTGGGTAGACAGTGGTGGCTCACACCTGTAATCCCAGCACTTTGGGAGGCCGAGGCTAGTGGATTACCCGAGGTCGAGAGTTTGAGACCAGCCTGACCAACATGGAGAAACCGGTCTCTAATAACAATAGAAAATTAGCTGGGCTTGGTGGTGCATGCCTGTAATTCCAGCTACTCAGGAGGCTGAGGTCAAAGAATCACTTGAACCTGGGAGGTGGAGGTTGCATTGAGCCGAGATCTCTCCATTGCACTCCAGCCTGGGCCACAAGAGCGAAACTCTGTGTCAAAAAAAAAAAAAAAAAAAAAAAAGAATTCAGGGCAAATCCATACAGTAAAGTGAAAGCAAGTTTACTAAGGAATAGGCTGGATGTGGTGGCTTCAAGCCTGTAATCCCAGTACTTTGGGAGGCCAATGTGGGCAGATCGGGAGGTCAGGAGTTGGAGACCAGCCTGGCCAACATGGTGAAACGCCATTTCTACTAACGATACAAAACATTAATCGGGCATGGTGGTAGACACCTGTAATCCCAGCTACTCGGTAGGCTGAGGCAGGAGAACCGCTTGAATCCAGGAGGTGGAGGTTGCAGTGAGCCGAGATTGCACTCCAGCCTAGGCGACAGGGCAAGACTGGCTAAAAAAAAAAAAAAAGGAAGTAAAGGAATAACAGAATGGCTACTCCATAACAGGCTGCCCATATTTATGGTTATTTCTCGATGATATGCTAAACAAGGGATGGATTATTCATGCCGTAGAGGGTAACTTCCTGACACAGCCATGGCATTAGTGAACTGTCATGGCGTTCATGGGAATGTAGCAGTGAGGATGGCCAGAGGTCAGTAAAGCCGGCTTCTTTATGGCAAACTGTTTTATCAGCAAGATCTTTATGACTGTATTTTAGGCTGACTTTCTATCTCATCCTATGACTTAGAATGCCTTAACCTTCTGGGAACGCAGCCCAGTAGGTTTCAGCCTCACTTTACTCAGCTTTTAAGATGGAGATGGAGTTGGCCGGTCGCGGTGGCTCACGCCTGTAATTCCAGCACTTTTGGAGGCCGAGGTGGGAGCATCACGAGGTCAGGAGGTCGAGACTATCCTGGCCAACATGGTGAAACCCCATCTCTACTAAAATAGTAAAAAAACTCAAAGAAAAAAAAAAAATAGCCAGGCATGGTGGCGTGTGCCTGTAGTCTCGGCTACTCAGGAGGCTGAGGCAGGGGAATCGCTTGAACCTGGGAGGCAGAGGTTACAGTGAGCCCAGATCGCGCCACTGGACTCCAGCCTAGCGACAGAGTGAGACTCCATCTCAAAAAAGAAAAAAAAAAAGATGGAGTTGCTCTGGTTCACACGCCCCTGACACCTCTGACACTGGTTGTTTTTGAGACAGTCTCACTCTCACTCTGTCGTCCAGGCTGAACCCGCCTCCCGGGTTCAAGCGATTCTCCTGCCTCAGCCTCCTGATTAACTGGGATTATAGGCGCACGCCACCACGCCCGGCTAGTTTTTGTATTTTTAGTAGAGACGGGGTTTCACCATGTTGGTCAGGCTGGTCTCGATCTCCTGACCTCGTGATCTGCCCGCCTCGGCCTCCGAAAGTGCTGGGATTACAGTCGTGAGCCACCGTGCCTAGCCTGGGTGGTGGTGGTTTTTTTTAGAGCTTCCTTCCCAATCGTAGTCTAAGGATTGTATTCAGTGTGTCCTTTGAGTTTCTTCACTGAATTGTAAACTTCTGAAGGTCGGGGCATTTTGGCTTTAAGTGTTTCTGTCTCGTGCCCTCTCCCAGATCTTACCACGTAGTAGATGTGCAATACATTTGTGAGTAAACTACACTTTAGGCCGTAAAGGCACCTGTGCACAAAGGGGCAGTCTAGTTCCGCGCTTAAATCTGTACTGTGTCGATATCCGTCCATCAATAAGTATTGTCGATCAATTTAGGGAAGTAGTGGATTTCTGGTGACAAATGTTTTCCTTTCCAACTAAAGTTTAAAGAAGTAAAGCTGACCCGAAATCTACATACCGGTGTAGCCCCAAACAAAAATACTGCAAAAGCTCCACCAGCCTCTCCCAGTCCATCCAGAGTTTTACAAATAATAGACCGTGGCCGCAGGAAACCAAAAAGCAGCTGGGGTTGGGTGAATTGGCTCTGGGGCTCGTTCTTTTCACTACAGCGCCAGAAAAGCGAAAGCCTAAGCCAGGATCCAAGAGATCAGCCCTTACTCGGCACCTGAGAGCACACTGCCCCAGCCAGCACTGAGCATGCGCGGGCCGCGTGGCTTGGAGAACGCTCAGCCCGGTCCGCGCTGCCGCCGCAGCCAATCAGAGGGAGGGAGGCGCCCGGGCTCTGTGACGAGAGGAGGGAGTGGAGGCGGGCGACTGGCAGGGCAGGACAGACGGTGGACCCGGGGGCGCGCGCGGAGCAGGCGGAAGGAAGCGCGCCGCTCCTGAGCGCGCGCCCGGTGGGGCCGGCCGCGACTCGCCGCTCGCACGCCCTTGGGCCGGGGCAGGGCGCCCACTCTTCCTTCCGCTTGCTGTGTGAGCTGAGCCGGTGTATGTGCGGCAATAACATGTCAGCCCAGCTGCCCGCCGTCGTCCCCGCCGCCCGGAAGGCCACCGCCGCAGTGAGTGGCGTAGGCGTGGGCTCCGATGGGCCCACTGGGCCGGCCACCAGCGGCTGCCCCTCGCGTGGGGTGGGCGTTGCGGGCGGGTGGCGGCCTGCTGGCGAGGACGCTCCTCCCGGCCCGGGTGGGGTGCGGGTGGTCGGCGCGGCGGGGCCCGCGGGGTGGGGCGGGGCAGCCGGGGGTCGCAGCCGGCGCGAGGGCCAGCCCCCGGCCACCCGGGCCTGCATTGCTGGGGGAGTGCGGCCCTGGGACCCCCGCGGCCCGGCCCGGGGCACGGCGGCCGCTTCTGCAGCGTGTTTCTGCCTGATGTGTGGGTGAGGGAAACCCAAGTCCTCCAGGAAGTCGCTTTATTGTCACCTCGCACTCTTGTCCTCAGTGAAAGAAGTTTGAATATTTAGTGTCCTATATGGTCAGAGGTACTGTTTTTTAGGAAGCTCGTGTATGAGAACTCAAACTTATTTTTGTCCGCGGAAGCTTGCTTTTGCGATGGAAAAATTCTACAGGGTATATGAGATGTTCCTGAGATTTGACTTGAAAGAGATAAACTGTTTTTCTTAGAATGTGATAATTTGCACTCAGAATGTCTAACTGGGACCTGTGAGTGCTAACCCCCCTCCCCCATTCATTATCTCAGGAAATAAAGGGAGAGAAGTTGATTGGAATTTTTGCCATTTAAAAGAGGTCGATAGAAATAAGTTGCCGAAGATAGTGGTGTGTAAATTCTCCCATAGGTTTCATTCCGTTTTCCACCTTAAACAAACTAGTGTGTAACAATTCTGTGTGAGTTTATTTAAGCATTGCTTATTAATTTTTCCTCTTATAGGTGATTTTCCTTCATGGATTGGGAGATACTGGGTAGGTACCATTATTAGTACTAGTATCTAATGAAACTGGGTCGTGCAACTTTTGTTTACGTGTTCAAAGGTTTAATCTTTAAGTACGCTAAAATTGTATTTTAAAAGATTGCTAGTTAGTATCTCTTATAGTGCGGTGATTTTATTTTTTGAAAACCCCCAGAATTTTTCCATTATCATCTTGAATTTATTGATTTTTAACTCCGGTTTCTGGAGCATAATAAAATTGCAAATTCCTCATTAGTTGGTTTGGGTATTGGATAACAGAGATCAGTGGAATGTTGGTAGGGACGGTGTGCAATTGAGAGCTTTCCAGGGCAGTTAAAATTTCAGAGCAGATTGAAGAGAAGAAGTGGTTGATTTTGATAAAGAGAACTAGTGGCAGCATAAGACATACAGCATTCTGAACAGGGGGATTAAATGTTCGGTGGCTCAGGCCTGTAATCCCTGCACTTTGGGAGGCCAAGGCGGGCGGATCACGAGGTCAGGAGATCAAGACCATCCTGGCCAACATGGTGAAACGCCGTCTCTACTAAAAATACAAAAGTTGGCTGGGCGTAGTGGCGTGCGCCTGTAATCCCAGCTACTCGGGAGGCTGAAGCTGGACAATGGCTTGAACCCGGAAAGCGGAGGCTTGCAGTGAGCCGAGATCTAACCACTGCATTCCAGCCTGAGCGACAGAGCAAGACTCCTGCATCTCAAAAAAAAAAGAAGAAGAAGAAGAAAAGAAAGAAAAAGAAAAAACAATGAGTTGAAAGGCAGGGGAAGCAATTCAAGATTTATTTGAAGCTTATCAAACACATTTTGTTGTACTAACTGTGCTTATTTTTATTATTTTATTTTGTAGTTTTTTGCTTGTTTATGTCTTTTGTTATTTTTAGAGACGGGCTCGCTGTGTCACGTAGGCTGGATTGCAGTTGTGGGATCATAACTCACTGCAGCTTTGAACTCCTGGGCTCAAGTGATCCTCCAACCTCAGCCTCCCAAAGCACAGAGATTAGAGGCAGGAGCCGCCTGAGCCTGGCCTGTTTGTTATACTAATTTTAAATACATGATTTATCTTTCACTCAAGCTTCTTCTATATTGAGGCATATTTGTTTTTATTTTTAATTTAAATCGGTGATAATCTGTGAAACTTAAGCAAAATATGAATGTTGTTTAAAAAATGCAGAAATAGGAGAAAACTGAAGATAAATAAATTATATAAAGTAGCCCCAAAATGACCAAATCTTATTTAAAATGAGCCATGGGCCAGGTGTGGTGGCTCATGCCTGTAATCCCAGCACTTTAGTAGACTGAGGTGGGCAGATCACCTGAGGTCAGGAGTTCAAGACTAGCCTGACCAACATGGGGAAACCTTGTCTCTACTAAAAATACAAAATTAGCCAGGATTGGTGGTACATGCCTGTAATCCTAGCTACTCGGGAGGCTGAGGCAGGAGAATCACTGGAACCCAGGAGGCGGAGGTTGCAGTGAGCCAAGATCGAGCCATTGCACTCCAGCCTGTGCAACAAGAGTGAAACTACCATTTCAAAAAAAAAAAAAAAAGCCACTGGGTCTGGGTCTGGTGGTTCACTCCTTTAATCCCAGCACTTTGGGAGGCCAAGGTGGGTGGTTCACTTGAGGTAAGGAGTTCAACACCAGCCTGGCCAACGTGGCGAAATCCAGTCTCTACTAAAAATACAAAAATTAGCCGGATGTGGTGGTGCACGCTTACAATCCCAGCTACTAGGGAGGCTGAGACAGGAGAAGCACTTGAACCTGGGAGGCGGAGTCTTCAGTGAGCCAAGATCACACCACTGGACTCCATTCTGGGCCACAGAGTCACAGAGTGAGACTCTCTCCAAAAAAAAACCCACTGGGCTAGGGGTTTTTTTGTTTTGTTTTGTGTTTTAAACGGAGTCTTGCTCTTGCTGCCCAGGCTGGAGTGCAGTGGCACAATCTTGGCTCATTGCAACCTCTGCCTCCCAGGTTCAAGCCATTCTCCTGCCTCAGCCTCCCAAGTAGATGGAATAACAGGCATGCACCACCATGCCCCACTAATTTTGTATTTTTAGTAGAGAGAGGGTTTCTCTGTGTTGGTCAGGCTGGTCTCGAACTGCCGACCTCAGGTGATCCGCCTGCCTCTGCCTCCCAGAGTGCTGGGATTACAGGTGTGAACCACCATGCCTAGCCATTTTTTTTTTTTTTTTTTAAAGATAGGGTCTGCTCAGTCACCCTAGCTGGAATGCAGTGGTGTGATCTTGGCTCACTGCAACCTCTGCCTTCCAGGTTCCTGGGCCTTCCAAGTAGCTGGGACTACAGGTGCTTTCCACCACGCCCAGCTAATTTTTGTATTTTTAGTAGAAACAGAGTTTTACCATGTTGGTCAGGCTGGTCTCGAACTTCTGACCTCAAGTCATCCGCCTGTCTCAGCCTCCCAAAGTGCTGGGATTGCAGGCCATACCTGGCCTAGATTAGTTCTTAAAAGTGATTTCCTATTTTTTGTCTAAGTAGAGGTATGTAATACAGACCTTATGTGGAGTTACGGAAAAGGTTGCAGGACTCTTTCTGGCAATCCAGTTGTCCTGTGAAAATGATGAACTTATTTTACCAAATGAAACTGAAATAGTAGAATTTCTATTTTACGGCCAAAGTAGTAAAATGTCTATTTTATGGCCAAACCTTAATTGATGTTGCAAGTCAGAGAGTAGCTTGCTACCCTGTAACTTTACCAATCATGAGAGCTTCTATGCCTGAATGACTAGTCCAGCAAAAAAAACTTCAGTCTAAGCAGATTCCACAGACTGAAGTTAAAAGTGAAAATGGTGAAGGCTATCAGGATCAAAAATACCAAGAACATCCATGACATCTTGACCAAAAATTAAGTTTATATTAAAAAATTATCCTCCTATTTAACCTGTTGCGATTAAAAAAAATGAAAACAAATTAAAGGTCTCCAGTTCTGAAAATATTTGGTGGAATAGTGCTAAGGAAAAGCTGACTCTAGAGTGGTTCTATGAGTGCATGATGAAACTTTGAACCTGTCAGTCTGATAAGTGGCAATTTGATATTTAAGTTACTATAATCTCCCCTTACCAGAAGATTTGTTTCCCATGGTTTCAGTTACCCGTGGTCAAGTGTGGTTCGAAATAAAAAATTCCAGAAATCGTTTATAAGTTTAAAATTGTATACTATTATTTTATTTTGTTAATTACTTTTTAATTTTATTTATTTATTTTTATTTATTTTTTTTGAGATGGAGTCTCGCTTTGTCACCCAGGCTGGAATGGAGTGGCGCGATGTTGGCTCACTGTAACCTCCACCTCCCAGGTTCACACAGTTCTCTGTCTCAGCCTCTGGAGTAGCTGAGTTTACAGGCGCCCACCACCACGCCCAGCTAATTTTTTGTATTTTTAGTAGAGACGGGTTATCACTATCTTGGCCAGGCTGGTCTTGAACTCCTGCCCTCATGATCCACCCACCTCGGCCTCCCAAAGTGCTGGCATTACAGGCGTGAGCCACCACGCCTGGCCAGTATTTATTTTATTTTTTATTGAGACAGAGTCTTGCTCTGTCACCCAGGCTGGAGTGTAGTGTGATCTCGGCTCACTTCAACCTCCACCACTGGGGTTCAAGCGATTCTTACGCCTCAGCCTCCTGAATAACTGGGATTACAGGTGCGTTCCACCACATTCAGCTAATTCTTTTGTACTTTTAGTAGAGATGGGGTTTCACCATGTTGGCCAGGCTGGTGTCTAATTCCTGACCTCAAGTGAACCACCTACCTTGGCCTTTCAAAGTGCTGGGATTACAGGAGTGAGCCACCACGCCTGGCCTCAATGGCTCATTTTAGAGAAGATTTAGTCGTTTGGGGGCTATTTTATCAAAATGCCTGTATCTTCAGTTTTCCTCTATTTCTGCAACTTCTGAATGTGATGAAATCTCATTCCATTCCACCCAGGACACGAATCATTCCTTTAATCATCATGCAGTATGGATACCCAGTGTATCCATACTGTATGCATTCACCATCCATTAGTCAGTGGGTAGCCATCTCGGTTATCAGATCAACTGTTGCAGTATTGTTTTGCTTTTTTTTTTTTTTTTTTTTTGAGACAGTTTCGCCCTGTCACCCAGGCTGGAATGTAGTGCCACGATCATGGCTCACTGCAACCTCTGCCCTCTGGGTTCAAGTAACTCTCCTGCCTCAGCCTCCCAAGTAGCTGAGACTACCACACCCAGCTAATTTTTGTATTTTTAGTAGACACGGGGGTTTCACCATGTTGGCCAGGCCAGTCTGGAACTCCTGACCTCAAGTGATCTGCCTGCCTAGGCCTCCCAAAGTGCTGGGATTACAGGCATGAGCCACTTCACCCAGCCTGTAGTGCTTTCATCCAGATAATCCTTACATTGCTTAATGATGGCCCCAAAGGGCAAGAGAAGTGATGTCAGCATATTGTTGTAATTGTTTTATTGTTGTTTATCTCTTCCTATGCCTAATTTATACGTTAAACTTTATCACAGGTATTATGTATAGAAAAAAACATAGTATATATAGGGTTTGGTGGTATCCATGGATTCAGGCATCCACTAAGGGTTTTAGAGCATCCCCCACTGTTTATCTCTGGAATTTTCCATTTAATATTTTTGAACCACAGTTGACTGTGGGCAGCTGAAGCCATGGAAAACAAAACTTCGGGTGAGGACTAGAGTATTTTAAACATTGTATAGTCACAGAACAGTTACATTTAACATTTAGTATTATCTGTATACTCCTTTTCAGTCTTTGCCAGATTGTTCCATTAATATTCTTTATAGCTATCTCCACCCTAGTTACACATTGCATTAGTTATCACATCTCTTTAGTCTTTTTGTCTCTTTAAATCTGGAACAATTCCCTAGATTTTCTTTGTCTTTCATGACACTGACACTTCTGCAGAGAACAGGTGAGTCCTTTGTAATTTAGGTTTGTTTGATATTTCCTCATGACTAGATTCAGTTCATGCAATTCTGATATAAATACTATGTAAACAATATGTCCTATTCATTGCACACATCAGTAGACTAATGATGCCGAGTCCCTTTATTGATGTAACTTGGATCACTTGATTAAGGCGGTATCTTTCAGGTCTCTACTGCAGTTACTTTCCTTTTGTAATTAAAAAGCAAGTTATGGGGAGATACTTTGTGACTATGCAAATTGTTTATCAAGCTTTCACCCAGTGTTTTTACTATCCATTGATAATTCTTGCTTGAGTCAATCATTTCTACAATATGATTTTTTAATTCTATCATTACTTTGTCGTTTCATTTATTAATCTGCTACTCTCCATTTAGTTAGTATAGACTTAGATTTCTTTTCTATTTATTTATTTGCTTATTTTTCGAGACAGAGTCTGTTGCCCAGGCAGGCTGGAGCACAGTGGCGCAATCTCGGCTCACTGCAACCTCCGCCTCCTTGGTTCAAGCAATTCTCCTGCCTCAGCCTCCCAAGTAGCAGGGACTACAGGTGCATGCCACCATGCCCAGCTAATTTTTTGTATTTTTATTAGAGATGGGGTTTCGCCATGTTGGCCAGGCTGGTCTCAAACTCCTGACCTCAAGTAATTGGTCCACCTTGGCCTCCAAAAGTGCTGTGATTACAGATATGAACCACTGTGCCCAGCCTGGACTCAGATTTATTTAATGGGTTATGTTCTATTATGTTATGTCTTAAACTTTTTAACTTTTCATTTTAAAATAACTTGATATTTACATAAAAGTTACAGAAATAGCATTTGTAGCTCCTTTCACCCAGATTACCCAATTGTTAATGTTTCTGAACTGTTAAAGAATAAGTTACAGATGTGTTACCTCATTACATCTTAATTCTTTGGTGTACATTTTTAAGTATGAGGACACTCCCATATAACCATCATTAGGAAATTAACATTGATGGGATACTACGATCTAATCCACCAACTCCATTCACATTTCATTGATTTGAGCCAATACTGTTCTTTATCAGTCCAGGATTACATAGTGCCTTTAGTTATCATTTCTCCTTAGTTTTCTTTATTCTGAAACAGTCCTTGTCTTTCATGACCTCGACCCTTTTCAAGAAGACAGGCCGGGTGTGGTAATACCAGTGCTTTGGGAAGCTGAGCACGAGAATCGTTTGAGCCTGAGCAACAGCCAGACCCTGCCTCTACAAAAAAAAAAAAAAAAAAAAAAAGTATAAGCCAGTTACTTTGTAGAATGTCCCTAAGTTTGGGGTGATTTGGGTTTATCTGATGTGTCGTGAGTTATGCCTTTTTGACAGGAACACGACGGGTGTTGCTGTGTCCATCACAGAGCATCATGTTAGGTAGACGTCGTGATGATTTTGTTGTTACTGATGTTGTGTTTTATCACCTGGTTAAGATGGTGTCTGCCAGGTTTCTCCATTAAAGTATAACACATGAAATATTTAAAATATTGAATATATAATTATTTAAAAATATTTTGTGGGGGAGATACCTCGATATTACAGCATTCCTGATCCCCACCATTTGTTCACCCATGGATTTAGCACCCATTAATGATTATTGCCAGAATCTATTATTGTGGTAGTTGCCAGATATCTTATGATATTTAAATATTTAAAGTTAAAATATCTTTTAAAAATCTCCTTTATTCTGGCCGGTTGCAGTGGTTCATGCCTGTAATCCCAGCACTTTGGGAGGCCAAGGCAGGTGGATCATCTGAGGTCAGTAGTTTAAGACCAGCCTGGCCAACATGACGAAACCTCGACTACTAAGAATGCAAAAATTAGCTGGGCAGGGTGGCACACGCCTCTTGTCCCATCTACTAGGAAGGTGGAGGTTGCAGTGAGCTGAGATGGCACCACTGCACTCCAGCCTGGATTACGGTGAGATTCAGTCTCCAAAAAAAAAAAAAAAATTTTCCTTTATTCTGGATTTATTCTTTAGCAGTCTACTGTGGAGTAGAGCCTTTCCTTTCTCACTTATTTATTACATATATACATACTCATTTGTTTTAAAATTTTACATCAGTACAGACTCTTTGGTTCCTGTTGTTTTCAGAGGATAACAATTAATTGTTAAGTCAGTTATTTATTTTTATACTCAAATTGTCCTTTAGTTGGCCACAGTAACCATTTCAAGCTGATACTCAATGTCTTTTGGACATGTCCTCATCCTTATTTGGTCACTTCCTCACTTTATGGTACAAGATTTTTCTGGGATCATCTATATTTTTCTTGCTCTAGTTCTGGACTCAGCTGTTTTTCTAAGAACACTGGTTCCTTTTAGCAGGCAGTGGCGCTGGATGCTATGTGTGCTCCCAGATCTAGACTCTTGGCAGTAGATAGAGTTAGGAATATGTGCCCTTACAAACATATGTACACACATAACCAGTTTTAGTATTTATAAGTATTCAAAATCTTATTTATAATGATTCCTCCAATTGCAGCCCAGCACCACACGGTTTATTATAGCCTTCTCCCTTTCCATGTTGGTAATTCTGTGAGGAACCTGGCTCCTGTTCTGGGGGTTATGGCCAACAGTGCAGCTCTGGAGCACCCCATTCCAGTTGCCCCAGTTCACAGCTATGCTTCATTCATGGGGACCTCTCCCCATCTGCTCAACGTGACACCTGAAGGTTCAGTTCCAATTAAGGGGAAACTGGGAGGAGGAAAGGCCAGGTGGAAAGCTTGATTCTCTTCATGTGCTCCCCTCCCCGCTACCCCTCAGCCCCGATGTATTCCAGGAGTTACTTGTCTGCATTACCAGTCCCTGTGAGATTTTCTAGGCCAAGGAGATTATGAAAGTATAGAGAAGAATGTTTGAAAGTTAAAGAAGTGGTTGACTGTATCAGATTTTACTGAGAGGTCAAACAAGGTGAGGATTGAAGATGAATTGGCAACATGGATATGTTTTGTGACCATAATAAGTTTGCAAGTCTTCTTCTGATCAATAGCTATTAATAATAGAATTATAGAATGTGATCTGGAGATAATTTAATTACAAGGAATGGAAAACTCATCAGCTAGCTTAAACAAAAATTAGAATTTGTAGAAGGATAGAAGGACAGCCCACTAGCATATAAAGTCCATGACAGTAAAGGTTTCTTTAAGAAACTTTCATTAAAATTCACATACCATAAAATTTACCTGAGCACAGGGATTTTTTGTTTTTTGTTTAAATTAATACTGTATTCCCAGTGCTAGAATAGTATAGGACATGTAATAGCACTAAGTATTTGGACAAATAAATGAATAAATAAGGAATTAAAGGGCAAGACATATGAGGAGCATCAGTCACCACATGTATTAGTTTCCTGAGGCTGCCATTACAAATAACCACAAACTAGATGACTGAAACAACAGAAATTCATTCTCACAATTAAACAGGCCTTAAGTCCAAAACCAAGCTGTCAGCAGGGCCACCTACATTCCCTCTAATGGAAGATCCATCCTTGCCTGTTCCAGTTTCTCATAGCTCCCGGCTTTCCTTGGCCTCAGGCAGCATATTCCCAACCTCTGCCTGTCTTCATGTGACCTTCTTTGCTATGTATCTGTCCTCTCCTCCTCTTAGGAGGACACCGGTTATTGGATTTAGGGCTCACCCTAATCCAGTGTGATCTCAACTGAACCCTTAACTAAGGAAATCTGCAGAGAGCCTATTTCTAAATAAAGTCACATTCTGAGGTTTCAGGTAGATGTGAATTTGGGGGGAACACTGTTCAACTACACCGTTATTCTCACTACCTTTCCCTGGCCTTGTGGTCTCTCACTTGCTTCTTTCTATAGATTTGCATAATTCTCAGTGTCGACACACTCTTATCATCCAAAACTGAATGATCCTAGCTCTTACTTATATCAACCCTAGCTCTGGTGTTCAGTCAAGAATCTGATCTGTCTTAGGTCATTTTTTTCCTTGTCTAGTTAGTTGGTAAGACTGATTGGGACTGATAGGAGAGTCCTTAAGAATAATGCATGAATGGGGGATAAGGATGAGTGGTGTTTCTTGTACAAACCTGGACAGAATCTCTTGAGTTTTTAGTTCTACACCCATATTACTACAGGATAATGAATAAATGAAAATAATGCTTTAGTTACTCTGCAGTGTTTTTTTGTTTTGTTTTTGTTTTTGTTTTTGAGACAGAGTCTCGCTCTGTGGCCCAGGCTGAAGTGCAGTGGCATGGTCTCAGCTCACTGCAACCTCTGCCTCCCGGGTTCAAGCAATTCTCCTGCCTCGGCCTCCCAAGTAGCTGAGATTACAGGTGCCCAGCACCACACCTGGCTAATTTTTATATTTTTAGTAAAGGTGGGGTTTCACCATGTTGGCCAGGCTGGTCTCAAACTCCTGACCTCAGGTGATCCGCCTGCCTCAGCCTCCCAACGTGCTGGGATTACAGGCATGAGTCACCATGCCCGGCCTGCAGTCAGATTTTTGTGACCTGTATAGACCTTTGAGTTATCCAGTACAACCTGCTATAGGTTATGGATGGGAAAACAGAACTAGAAAGGCATTGACTTTCATACTATAGCATGGATCAGAATCACCTGAAAGGCTTGATTCTTGGGCACCACTGCCAGTTTCTGATTGAGTGGGTCTGGAATAAGGCCCAGGAGTTTACATTTCTTTCTTTTTTTTCTTTTGAGACAGGGTCTCTCACTCGTTTGCCCAGGCTGGAGTGCAGTGGCATGAACATAGCTCACTGCAGCCTTGACCTCCTGGGCTCAAGTGATCTTCCCACCTCAGCCTCCCAGGTGGCCACAAGTACAGCTGTGCACCACTATGTCTGGCTATTTCTTAGTTTTTGTAGAGATGCGGGCTCAGTATGTTGCCCAGGTTAGTCTAACTCCTGGGTTCAAGCCATTCCCTGCCTGGGCCTCCCAAAGTGCTGGAATTACGGGGCATGAGCCACTGTGCTTGGCCAGAATTTGCATTTCTAATAAGTTCTCTTTGGATACTGATGCTACAGGTCTGGGGATCATATTTCTGAGAACCACTAGACTGATGGAACGGAGGCCACGCTTTTAGATAGTGGCTGAGTGGGGACTAGAACCCAAGATTCCTATTTCTTTTCTTTTATAAGGGTCTTAGTCTTGTTTTGTCTTGTCTTTTCTTTCTTCCTCTCTTTATCTTTTTTTTTTCTCTTGTTGCCCAGGCTAGAATGCAAATGAATTCCAAACCGCAGAGTACCAAACCCTAACGATGTTTTTTCCCCTATACATACATACCTGTGATAAAGTTTAATTTATAAATTTGGTAAAGTAAGAGGTGAAAAACAACAATAGAATAATTATAACAACATACTGTAACAAAAGTTATGTCAATGTGATCTCTCTGTCAAAATACATTCTTGTTCTGCACTTACCTATTTTTCGATGGTGGTTGAATGCAAGTAACTGAATCCAGAGAAAGAAAAACTATGGATGACGGGGAACTACTGTACTTATTGAGATATAATTCACATATCAAAAACTTCACTCTTTTATTCAATTCAGTGTTTTTAGTATATTTACAGAGTTGTACAACTATCACTACTGTCTTAATTCCAGAATATGTTCAACATCCGCAAAAGAAACCCAGCATCCATCGGCAGACTACTTATTTACCTCCTTGGCAACCACTATCTCCTTTTGCGTCTGTGGATTTGCTTATTCTGGATATTGTGTATAAATGGAATCAGATAATATTTGGTCTTTTGCATTTGGCTTCTTTCACTTTATAGCATAATATTTTTCAGGCTCATCTATGTTGTAACATGTACCAGTACTGCTTTCTTTCATTGCTAAGTAAATAATTACCTGAGCGTCGTGTTGTGTGCCTATAGTCTCAGCTACTCGGGAGGCCAAGTCAGGAGGGTACTTTCAGGCCAGGAGTTCGAGTCTAGCCTGGACAATATAGTGAGACTCTATCTCTTAAAAAGAAAATTCACATAAAAACAATTCATTCCTCAGTTAATGAACATTTGGATTGTTTCTGCTTTTCGACTGTAATGAATAATACTACTCTGCACATTCATGTACAAGACTTTGTGTGGACTTATGTTTTTAGTTCTCTGGGGTATATACCCGGGAGTCGAATTGCTGAGTCAATGGAGCTCTATGAAGAACTCCAAGACAGTTTTCATAGCAGCTGTACTTTTTTACACTTCTACCAGCAGTGTGTGGGTGCTCTAATTTCTCCTTATCCTCATTAACACTTGTTACTGTCTATTTCATTACAGCCATCCATTTGTATGTGAAGTGGTGTCTCTTTGTGATTTTGATTTGCATTTCCCAATGGCTAATGTTGAGCGTCTTCTCCTGTCCTTGTTGGTCATTTGCATATTTTCTTTGGAGAAATACCTGTTCAGATACTTTGCCCTTTTAAGAATTGGGTTGCGTTTTTGTTGTTGATTTCTAAGAATTATGTATATAGTCTGGACACTAGACTCCTGTCAGATATATTATTTGTAAATATTGTCTCCCATTCCATGGGGTGGCTTTGCACCCTCTTAGTAGTATGTTTTGCAGCACAACAGTTTTTCATCCTGATGATTTTGTTTTCTTTGAGATGGAGTTTTGCTCTGTAGCCCAGGCTGTAACGTAGTGGCGCAATCTCAGCTCACTGTAGTCTCTGCCGCCCGGGTTCCAGCGATTCTTGTGCCTCGGCCTACCGGGTAGCTGGGATTACAGGCACATACTGCCATGCCTGCCCAGTTTACAAGTCTTTCACTTACTTTGTTAAATTATTCCTCTAAGTATTTTATTCTTTTGGATACTATTATAAATGGAATTGTTGTCTTTATTATATTTTTATATTGCTCATTGCTAGTGTATAGAAATATACATTTTAAATTTTTTTATTTTTATTTTTATTTATTTATTTATTTATTTTGAGACAGAGTTTTGCTCTTGTTGCCCATGCTAGAGTACAATGGCGCTATCTCCTCTCACTGCAACGTCCGCCTCCCAGGTTCAAGCGATTCTCCTGCCTCAGCCTCCTGAGTAGCTGGGATTACAGGCTCTCGCCACCACGCCTGGCTAATTTTGTATTTTTAGGAGAGATGGGATTTCTCCAAATTGGTCAGGCTGGTCTTGAACTCCCGACTTCAGGTGATCCTCCCGCCTTGGCCTCCCAAAGTGCTGGGATTATAGGCGTGAGCCACCGCACCCGGCGATTTTTATTTTTATTTTTTTGAGACAGAGTCTCACGCTGTTGCCCAGGCTGGAGTGCAGTGGCATGATCTCGGCTCACTGCAACCTCTGCCTCCTAGGTTGAAGTGATTCTCTTGCCTTAGCCTCCCAAGTAGCTGGGATTACAGGCATGTGCCACTGTGCCTGGCTAATTTTTGTATTTTTAGTAGTGTTGGGGTTTCACCATGTTGGCCTGGCTGGTCTTGAACTCCTGACCTCAGGTCATCTCCCGCCTCAGCCTCCCAGAAGTGCTAGGATTACAGGCGTGAGCCACCACACTGCACCCGGCCTAGGTAAATTTTTTGTAACCTGGGATCTTGCTGACCTCATTAGCTCTTAGGATGTTTTTGTAGATGTCATAGGATTTTTCTGTATATAAGATCATAAGATACTGAGCTCACAAGATCATGAGAGAGAATTTTACTGCTTCCTTTCCAATCCAGATGCTGTATATCTTGCCAGTTTCCCTGGCTACAATCTTCAGTAAAATAGAGTATGGTACTTATTAACGTTTTTATATTGAACAACTCTTGCATTCTAGGGAAAATCCCTCTTGGTCATGGTGTATAATCCTAATTATATGTCGATAGATTTGGTTTGGTAGTTTTTAGGACTTTGTATTTATATTCCTATGGGATAGTCTGTCATTTTCATTTTGAGACAAGGTCTCACTCTGTCACCCAAGCTAGAGTGCAGTGGAGTGAACACAGCTCACTGCAGCCTCAACCTCCCAGACTCAAACAATCCTCGAAGTATTTGGGACCACAGGTGCACACCACCATGCCTGGCTAATTTTCTTATTTTTTGTAGAGCTGGGGTCTTACCATCCTGCTCAGGCTGGTCTTGAACTCTTGGGCTCAACCAGCCCCCCACTTGGCCGCCTAAAGTGTTGAGATTACTTGGGATTATGGGTGTGAACCATCACACCTGGCTGTCATTTTTTTTTCTTGTATGTATCCGTTGGTTTTGATATCAGAGTAATAATGGCCTGCCTTCTAAATGAGTAAGTGTTTCTTCTTTTTTTGGGTGGAGAGGAATGAGGAGAAGGATTCTTTTAACATTGGATTGGCAGACTTCACCTTGAAGCCATGTGGTACTGGACCTTTCCCTGTGAGACATTTTTGATTACTGATTCAATTTATTATAGGCCTGTTCAGATTTTGTTTGTTGAATCCCTTTTTGGTAGTTTGTGTCCTTCTAGGAATTCGTTTATTTAATCAAGGTTATCTAATTTATTACCATGTAATTGTTCATACTATTCTCTTATAATCTTTTCTATGTGTCAAGTTAGTAGTAGTCTGTTCTTTGATTACTGATTGTAGTAATTTGAGTCTTCTCTTTTTTTTTTCCCCCTTGGTTGATCTAGCTAAAGATTGGCCATTTTTGTTTATATTTTCAAAGAACCGACTTTTGGTTTAGTTGATAGTCTCTCTCTTTTTTTTTTTTTTTTTTTTTTTTGAGACGGAGTGTCGCTCTTTTTGCCCAGGCTGGAGTGCAGTGGCTCCATCTTGGTTCACTGCAACCTCTGCCTCCCAGGTTCAAGCGATTCTCTTGTGTCAGCCTCCTGAGTAGCTGGGACTACAGGCATGTGCCATCACCCCCAGCTAGTTTTTCTATTTTTGATAGATACGGGGTTTCACCATGTTGGCCAGACTGGTGTCAAACTCTGACCTCAAGTGATCCACCACCTCGGCTTCCCAAGGTGCTGGGATTACAGGCATGAGCCACTGAAACTTGGTCTCTATTGCGTTTATTTCCACTCTAGTTTTTATTATTTTCTTCTTTCTGTTTACTTTGGGTTACGGTGTGTGTATGTGTGTGTTTTAGGTAGAAGATTAGGTTGTTAATTTGAGATCTTTATTTTAATATTTATTTAGTTTTTTGTCACCCAGGCTGGAGTGCAGTGGCACGATCTCAACTCACTGCAACCTCAGCCTCCCGAGTAGCTTGAATTACAGGTGTCCACTGCCATGCCTGGCTAATTTTTGCATTTTTATTAGAGACAGGGTTTCACCATGTTGGCCAGGCTAGTCTTGAACTCCTGACCTCAAGTGATACACCCACCTCAGCCTCCCAAAGTGCTGAGATTACAGGTGTGAGCCATTGTGCCTGGCCAGAGATCTTTATTTTTATTTAATTTAATTAATTTATTTATTTTTGAGATGGAGTCTCGCTCTGTCGCCCAGGCTGGAGTGCAGTGGCGCGATCTTGGCTCACTGCAACCTCAGCCTCCTGAGTAGCTGGTATTACAGGTGTGTGCGGCCATGCCTGGCTAATTTTTTGTATTTTTAGTAGAGATGGGGTTTCAGTATATTGGCCAGACTTGTCTCAAACTCCTGACCTCAAGTGATCCATCCACCTGCCTCAGCCTCCCAAAGTGCTGGGATTACAGGTGTGAGCCACTGTGCCAGCCCAACTGAACATTTAAGATTTGAATACTTGACTATATTATAATCCAATACAGTTTTCAAAAATAGCAAATCCACCTCAAAAAAGTTCTTACACCAAACCAATCTGAGTTTAGAACTGCTTAACAGTTGCAAAGCAAAGCAACTGATAAATTGTCTACCCACCAGACTCAACTGCTAAAGTATACATGGTCCCCGATTTTCAGTGGTTAGACTTAAGATTTTTCAACTTTACAATGGCACGAAAGCAAAACATCAGTACGCTGCTCAGCTTTTCAGCTTTGCCAGACGTGACCCCATCATAAGTCAAGGTGCATCTGTATTCAGCTAAAGGTCACCAGTTTTGGCTGAGTGTGGCCTTTTCTGGGCTACCTGCAGCTCACTGCTGATCTCATCCATTTAAATTGCTGGAATTCTAATTTAGCAAATACTCTTTTTCTGAACATTTTGGCATTTCGGTTTTTTTATGCAGATTTCTCATTATACATTCTTACAAATGAATATTTGCAGACATCATTTTTTCCTTAGAAAAAGCTTCTTAAAATGCTAATGTCACAAAAATCTTTTTAAAAATTAGGCCCTTGCATATATATTGTTAAATTAGTCTTGAAGAATATTTTAAAATCAGAGATAGAAGTTGAAGACACCTCTGATAATGTAAATTAAGATCACATAGTGAAGAAATGATTGCTGTGCTCTGTATTTGAATGTTATCATGTAGCCCATAAGCACTCACAGAAAAATCAAATGACAAATATTATCATTTTAGGAATATTAGTCTAAGCAAATACTGTTCTAACTCTCATGCAAGCTGAAAATTATAATGAAAAACTCGATTTTTCAGCTGGGTGCGGTGACTCATGCCTGTAATCCCAGCTACTTGGGAGGCTAAGGCAGGAGAATTGCTTGAACCTGGGAGGCAGAGTTTGCAGTGAGCCGAGATCGTACCATTGCCCTCCAGCCTGGGCAACAAAGCAAGATTCTGTCTCAAAAAAAAGAAACAAAGAAAAAAGGAAAGCTCGATTTTTCATAGTATGAATATACAAAGAGTTCCCAGCTTATTATGGCTAAATTTATGATTTTTTCACTGTGTGATGGATTTATCATGATGTAAACCCTCCTAAGTTGAGAAGCGTCTGTATATCAAAAAATATTTCACAACAGGGCTCAGTAATTGTTTTCTGTAAAGGACCAAAGAATCAACATTTTAGGCTTTGCCAGCCAGAAGATCTCTGTTGCAACTATTCAGTTCAGCCACTCAGGATGAAAATTAACCGTAGATAACATGTAAACAAATGGATGTGGTTCATTTTGGTTCCATGTGAATTTTAAAAACATTGTTTTTTAATTTCGTGAAGAATGTCATTGGCAGTTTGAAAGGAATAGCTGATTTTTGTATTTTTAGTAGAGATAGGGTTTCACTATGTTGGCCAGGCTGATCTTGAACTCCTGACCTCGTGATCTGCCTGCCTTGGCCTCCGAAAGTGCTGGGATTACAGGCGTGAGCCACTGCGCCCGGCCGAGGCTTTTTTTTTTTTAAATGTAAAATGTGAATTATTTGTCTTGCCTATTTTATAAACACATTGTATAAAGAGATTTTAAAAATATATCTCTACTTTGGAAATTTTGAAGCCCTGTGGAAATATCTGAAGGGGCATACATTACTTTTCAGAAATCTGAGAAATCATCTTTATTCCTAGGTAAAACTTAACTAGCCGTTGGGTTGTTTTTAGATTCATGGTGTTGTTTTAATAGTATTGAGACCACTTTTTTTTTTTTTTTTTTTGAGACAGAGTCTCACACCAGTCTGGAGTGCAGTGCCATGATCTTGGCTCACTGCAACCTCCGCCTCCCGGGTTCAAGCAATTCTCCTACCTCAGCCTCCTGAGTAGCTGGGACTACATGCGTGGGCCACCACGCCCAGCTAATTTTTGTATTTTTGGTAGAGACGGGGTTTCACCATGTTGGTCAGGATGGTCTCGATCTCTTGACCTCGTTATCTGACCACCTCGGCGTCCCAAAGTGCTGGGATTACAGGCGTGAGCCAGAGGACCCACATTTTAAAGATATTTTTATCTTCACAGCTTTTTAAAGTACTGTTTACCTTTATCTTCACAGGTTTTTAAAGTACTATTCTACTACTAACTTATTGGAATTTAAAACAGTATATAATAGCATTATTCAAATGATTTTTCCACTAGGCACGGATGGGCAGAGCCTTTGCAGGTATCAGAAGTTCACATATCAAATATATCTGCCCGCATGCGTGAGTATTTCTGATATTCAGGCTTGTGATTCAGTCTGGAGAGGAGCAATTGTCATTGTTTTACCTTTCCAGAAAAGTATTTAAATATAATTAATTTTTATTATTTAAATATTCAGTTTAAAAATGAAGATTAGTAGAATTCCTTAAAACTAAAATGATTTCGTAAATTGATTTTTTTTTTCACTTTCTCTTTGTTAAGCAATTTAAAATACTTCTCTCTTTAAGGGCAGAAAAATTATTATTTTTATTTATTTATTTTTGAGATGGAGTCTTGCTCTGTCACCCAGGCTGGAGTGCAGTGGTATGATCTTGGCTCACTGCAACCTCCACCTCCTGGGTTCTAGTGAGTCTCCTGCCTCAGCCTCCTGAGTAGCTGGGATTACAGGTGTGTGCTACCATGCCCGGCTAATTTTTTTATTTTTAGTAGACACAGGATTTTGCCATGTTGGCCAGGCTATTCTCAAATGCCTGACCTCAAGTGATCCACCTGCCTTGGCCTCCCAGAAAAATTATTTTAGATATACAAATATCTATAAAGTTCTAGGATATCACCAGGATATCTCTGAAGGGGGAATTACCTGTTAGATTTGTGAGAAATCTTTATTATGTTGAAACCACTCTTTAATTTTATCATTTAGAGGCAACATGTTGTACTGTGGAAAGAGACACAGACTTTGGAATATGATAGGTTTGGTTTTGAATTCTGGCTCTGAAAGTATTTGTGGATGTCAAAAAGAAATTAGTAAGTTTTGAACAAACTTAGAAAATCAATAAGGCACATTAGGTCAAGCTTGTCCAACCTGTGGCCCAGGTCAGCTTTGAATGCAGCCCAGTACAAGTTGTAAGCTTTTTTCTGAAAGCATTATGAGATTTTTTTTTTTTTTTTGCTATTTTTAGATATTATTTTATTTTAATTTTAGCTCATCAGCTCTTGTTAGTGTTAATGTATTTTTATATGTGACCCAAGACAATTCTTCTTCCAACGTAGCCCAGGGAAACCAAATGATTGGACACCCTTGTTTTAGATCAAAAGGTTGATGATAAGCAATAGCCATGGAGAAGACCAGAAGGGATTGGACATACTCATGTAAGTTAGTAATTCATCCTCAGAAGTGGTAGTAGCAGTAAAGTTGGGACAGATACATGAACATGAAAGAGGGAATGGGAAGAACAGCTGAGAAGAGGATAATAAAACATTTCTTCCTTTTTTAATCCTGAAATAGAGGGTCTGTCTTACCTCTGTAGGCTACAGTGAATACTGTGGCTAAGGTTGCTATGTCCTGTATTATTCTGCTCAAGCCAGAGCCAGAATTTTTTTTTTTTAAGAAGGAGTCCTGCTCTGTTGCCCAGGCTAGAGTGTGGTGGCACGATCTCGAATCACTGCAACCTCTGCCTCCCAAGTTCAAACTGTTCTTCTGCCTCAGGCTCCTGAGTAGCTGGGACTACAGGCAGGTGCCACCACGCCTGGCAGATTTTTGTATTTTTCACCATATTGGCCAAGCTGGGCTCGAACTCCTGACCTCGTGATCTGCCTGCCTTGGCCTCCCAAAGTGCCGGGATTACAGGCTGAGCCACTGTGCCTGGCCCATCATAGATTTGAATTGGCTGTAATGGACAGTTAGGCAAATTTTGGATTTCCCTTATTTATTTAGAGGTCTCTTAATTAAGCGGGTACACAGCTAAGAACTAGAAAATTAGCAAGAGTGTAATCTGACCATATAGGCATTGAGGCTACAGTATCAGTGTAATAAATTGCTCATTGTCCTTAGTCCCATACCAGAATCTCATGTTTTATACATTTCCAACTGTCTTGGTTTCCAGTTTCTCTCTCATGTCTGAGAAGTTAAAAGTAGTAAGGAAGGGTGTGAGAAGGGAAAAGGTATTTGTCAAGCTTAGTCCTTTGTTGCTGTTGCTCTGTCTTCAGAACACATTTGGAGGGGCATGGAGAGCAGACTTGTACAGGTGTGGATGAAGTAAACAGCTCATATATTAAAACTGTAGCGTATAGTTTTGTGTAGGTCTCAAGTAATTATCTGTTTTAGATTAATGGAATTTATGTTTGTATGCTTTGTTATTCTGATTTTGCTGTTTTTTCTTTTCCTTGTAGGCCTGTTATGCCTGTTACATTAAATATGAACATGGCTATGCCTTCATGGTAAGTGAGAATTTACTTATTCAATAAGAACATTATATTGCTTATTTAATGTAATGTTATAAGAAACACTTGTGTACAGCACTTTTTATTTAGCTGTTTTTTAACTTGCAAAGTTGCATAGTTAACCTTTACTTATTTACATTTATATACTCCAGATTTAGGGATAAACTTAAGGAGCTGTACAAACAGGTAGAGAAATAGGTGAGAAAGTGTGAATAAAAATCATGTGGGAGGCTCTCTTCTGCTGCTTGATAAACCTTTGTTGATTTTAGTAACCCAACATTCAGATGACCCCTATTAAGCCACAGCCTCTTCACCTTTCCAATTTCTTGTCTCTCTGGGTTGTTTTTAAGGAAACTGCTTCCCTTTCAGCCCTCTGAAGATATTCTCATGGTCCCTGTGTAGGATCAGTTTTTTGTTCCTGTGTGCTACTTCCAGACTTTGATTTTTCCTGACTGTTCTCTGAGATTCCTACCATCAGGTTGGGAGGCTGAGGCGGAAGAATCACTTGAACCCAGGAGGCAGAGGTTGCAGTGAGCCGAGATTGCGCCACTGCACTCCAGCCTGGTGACAGAGCAAGACTCTGTCTTAAAAAAAAAAATGATGACTTTAGGGCTGGGCACAGTGGCTCACACCTGTAATCGCAGCACTTTGGGAGGTTGGGGCAGGTGGATCACGAGCTCAAGAGATCAAGATCATCCTGGCCAACATGGTGAAACCTTGTGCCTACTAAAAATACAAAAATTAGCCAGGCGTGGTAGCACATGCCTGTATTCCCAGCTACTTAGGAGGCTGATGCAAGAGAATCACTTGAACCCATGAGGCGGAGGTTGCAGTGAGCCAAGATCACGCTACTGCATCCAGCCTGGTAACAGAGGGAGACCCATCTCAAAAAAAAAAAAAAATGATGACTTTAGCCGGGCATGGTGGTTCACACCTGTAAACCCAGCACTTTGGGAGGCTGAGGCAGGCAGATCAGCTGAGGTCAGGAGTTCAAGACCAGCCTGGCCAGCATAGCGAAACCCCGTCTCTACTAAAAATACAAAAATTAGCCAGGCGTGGTGGCATGCCCCTGTAGTCTCAGCTACCTAGGAGGCTAAGGCAGGAGAATCGCATGAACCTGGGAAGGGGAGGCTGCAGTGAGCTGAGACCGTACCACTGCACTGCAGCCTGAGCAACAGAGCGAGATTTTGTCTCAAAAAAATAAATTAAAAAATATATGTATTTCTGATTATCCCTTTAATCCAAGCTACCACAAATGTAGTAAAATATACTTACTATAATAATAGATTTTCTTAGAATCAAAAGGTTCTTTTTAGATTTGCCTTATTTTACAGGTTTGATATTATTGGGCTTTCACCAGATTCACGGGAGGATGAACCTGGGATTAAACAGGCCGCAGAAAATAGTAAGTACAGAAAATGTTAATGTTTTTAGTAGATTCAGTAATCACAGTGGTACTGGTTAAAAATTACACATTTGGGCCTGTCATGGTGGCTTAAGCTTGTAACTCTGTAACTCACGCCTGTAAACGCTGTCAGACATAATAATTTTGCTTTGATTTACATGGGAAAATGGAGAAAACAACAAAATGTTTAATAGTTTTTGCCAGTTATTTTGATTAAGGAGACTTGGAATAACAGTGAAAATAATGATATAATAAGTATAATGATAATAAATAGTGAATATATGGCCGGATGCAGTGGCTCACGCCTGTAACCCCAGCACTTTGGGAGGCCGAGGCGGGTGGATCCCCTGAGGTCAGGGGTTAGAGATCAGCCTGGCTAACGTGGTGAAACCCCGTCTCTACTAAAAATACAAAAAAATTAGCCAGGCATGGTGGCGGGCACCTATAATCCTAGCTACTCAGGAGACTGAGGCAGGAGAATCACTTGAACCTGGGAGGTGGAGGTTGCAATGAGCCGAGATACGTGCCATTGCACTCCAGCCTGAGGGACAGAGGGAGACTCTGTCTCAAAAAAAAAAAGTTATTAATCGTTAATTTTAGTGTGGTAGTTATAATAGGTACCACTGATTGAGCACATAACTTTTTTCAAGCTAGGTGTTTCTTACAGAGCACTTCATTTGACACCCCTGTGAAATGTTAGCTCTGCTTTAGAAAACCCCAAAGGCCTGGTCTCTGGTAAAGAAGTCCATCTCCTTTATGATTATGGTAATTCTGTTTGTTTGTGGGGTGGAGCATAAAGAGCACTAACTTACTGGGAAGTGTCTACTTTTAAGAAATGCACAGGGGGCCAGGCACAGTGGCTCACGCCTGTAATCACAGCACTTTGGAGGGCCAAGGTGGGAGGATCATCTGAGGTTGGGAGTTCGAGACCAGCCTGACCAACATGGAGAAACCCCACCTCTACTAAAAATACAAAATTAGCTGGACGTAGTAGTGCATGTCTGTAATCCCAGCTACTCAAGAGGCTGAGGCAGGAGAATTGCTTGAACCTGGAAGGCGGAGGTTGTGCTGAGCCAAGATTGCATCATTGCACCCCAGCCTGGGCAACAAGGGCGAAACTCCATCTCAGAAAAAAAAAAAAAAAAAAGACAAATGCACAGGAATGTCCTTTTCTTTTATACATATGTACTGAAATACAAGTAGAATAATGTGAGGACTGGGATTGTCTTCAGGGTAATCTGGTTGGTGACTCCTGAGTGTGGGTGGGTGTAGGTGGATGTGGACAGCAATGGCATGACAGGGTGGCTGAGAATTATTTTGGTTTTTGGTAATTTTTTATTTACATATTTATTTAGAGACACTGTCGCCCAGGTTGGAGTAGTTGGGGATCATAGCTCACTGTAGCCTCAAATTCCTGGTCTCCAGCAACTCTCCCGCCTCAGCTCCTGAGTAGATGGGACTACAGGCATGTGCCACCATGCCTGGCTAAGTTTTAAACTGTTTTGTTCACTGTAGGTGTGTGGATTTGTTTTTGGGTTTTCTGTTCTATTCTATTGGTCTGTGTGTCTGTTTTTATGCCAGTACCATGCAGTTTTGTTTTTTTTTTTTTTTTTTTTTGAGACAGAGTCTCACTCAGTCACCAGGCACCAGGCTGGAGTGCAGTGGCGCGACCTTGGCTCACTGCAACCTCCGCCGCCCGGGTTCAAGCATTCTCCTGCCTCAGCCTCCCGAGTAGCTGGGACTACAGGCACGCGCCACCACGCCCAGCTAATTTTTTTGTATTTTTAGTAGAGACGGGGTTTCACCATGTTGACCAGGACGGTCTCGATCTCTTGACCTCGTGATCCGCCCGCCTCGGCCTCCCAAAGTGCTGGGATTACAGGCGTGAGCCACCGCGCCCGGCTACCATGCAGTTTTGGTTACTATAGCTCTGTAGTATAATTTGAAGTCAATTAATGTGTTTCCTCTAGTTTTATTTTTTTTGCTTAGGGTAGCTTGGACTACTCTGAGTCTTTTGTGATTCCATATAAATTTTAGGATTGTTTTTCTATTTCTGTGAAGAATGTCATTGGTATTTTCATAGAGATTGCATTGAATCTGTACATTGCTTTGGGTAGCATGGAAAAAATTCCATGTTCATGGATTAGGAGAATTCATGAACAATAACAATATTGTTATCAGTTCTTCTATCCATGAACATGGAATATTTCCATTTTTTTGGTGTCCTCTTTCATCAGTGTTTTATAGTTTTCATTATAGGGATCTTTTACTTCTTTGGTTAATTCCTTGGTATTTAATTTTTTATGTGTGGCTATTGTAAATGGGAACTTTTTTAAATTTCCTTTTCACATTGTTCACTGTTGGCATATGAAAATACATTCTAATTTTGTATTTTAATGAAGTGCTTTGAGTTTTTCACTCATTTCCACCTTAAAAGTAATTGTGCTTTTCTATTAATTTTTTCCTAAATTTTATCAACGGGCTTAACTTTGAAAGTATTGCTGACTAACTTTCATGTTGTTTTTAGTAAAAGCTTTGATTGATCAAGAAGTGAAGAATGGCATTCCTTCAAACAGAATTATTTTGGGAGGATTTCTCAGGTAAGATAAAATTTGGATGGAATGTCAGTACCATCAGTATATTTATCTAGAAGTCTGTGCTTTAATCCTTTCTATGGAGTAGTTTAATTAAGTTTGAATGTACTGGAACTAATTAATTAATTCTTAAGATAAATATAATACCCATGTAATTAAATTTCAAAGCTAACACAGTGTATTCTTTTAATTAATTAGAAGTCTGATAACAGGCATGAGTCCCTTCTCTAGGAGGAGACTACTGGTAAGAACAGTAAAGCAGAAGACAAGAGAATTTCTTCCCTTTACACACTACTGCAGGTTTAGGTATAAATATGTGGTGTTTATTTTGGGCATCCTTCTTCTTCTCTGTACTTTACCCCTGCCTTTCTGTACTTTCCTCCACAGACACTGCTTCCTCATACGGACCTTGCATGGCTACTGCAGCATGTCAGCTGTTTGCCATGGAACCAGTCCCCAGATGTTCTAGCTTCTCATCTCTGCTTCTTTGCTTATCTGCTTTGTTTACCTTTCCATCAACAGTTGGCCATCTTGGCTTTTGCAGTCTATTGCTTTTCCAGCTCTTGAGTTTACATGTTACAGGTCCAGCCACACAGAGTGTGACTGGTGGTCACTGAATCCTATTTCCTCAGTGCTGGGAGAAAGAACATCACTGCCTGGGATGAAAAAGGGTCTCATGTCCTCATGTGTTGCAGTGACCCATGGGCATAGTCAGAGTGATGGGGGTCCTGGATGGCTAGCAGGAGTACAGCTTCCAGAATGCTGGGTGTTGTGAACTGGGTAGGCAGATAGTCTGCAGGTGGCGCTAAGTAGTTCTTATTATCTTAAATTCTCATTTAGAAAGTAATACCAATTTAAGGGCTGGACGTGGTGTATCATGCCTGTAATCCCAGCACTTTGGGAGGCCGAGGCGGGCGGATCACCTGAGATTGGGAGTTGGAGACCAGCCTGATCAACATGGAGAAACCCCATCTCTACTAAAAATAAGAAATTAGCTAGGCATGGTGGGGCATGCCTGTAATCTCAGCTACCGGGGGAGACTGAGGCAGGAGAATCGCTTGAACCTGGAGGCGGAGGTTGCAGTGAGCTGAGATGACGCCATTGCACTCCAGCCTGGGCAACAAGAGCGAAACTCTGTCAAAAAAGAGAGAGAGAGAGAGAGAAAGAAAAGAAAGACCGATTTAAGACCAGATTGGATTGTATGCCTAAAACTCTGCAAAGAAGAAAATATAAATTCAGAATATTCCTAAGTCATGTTGTAAGTGCAGCAGTTTCCGATACTACAAACTATGTCTCATGGAAAGGAAGTCAGTATGTTCTCTGGTGAAGAGAACTGAATCCTTTAGGACATGGTGGGGTGTGTTTGTATTTCCACTATTTGCCTGATTTGATTTGACATCAGCCACTGAGTTTGATTGTTTTATGGATATCATTAGTAATAAGAAATCCCCTAAATTGCTGTTGGCAGTGTGTGTGTTCCATTGACTTTCCCTGCTTGTCTTCTCAGGGAGGAGCTTTATCTCTGTATACTGCCCTTACCACACAGCAGAAACTGGCGGGTGTCACTGCACTCAGTTGCTGGCTTCCACTTCGGGCATCATTTCCACAGGTAACTTGGTTGATGCACTCAATATGAGATTACTGAGCTACAGGTAGCTAGCAGATAATGTTGGAGATAAAGTCATCTTATTTTTTTTTTATTAATAAACTTTATTTTTATTTTTTTGAGACAGAGTCTCGCTCTTTTGCCTAGGCTGGAGTGCAGTAGCGTGATCTCAGCTCACTGCATCCTCCACCTCCTGGGTTCAAGTGATTCTCCTGCCTCAGCCTCCTGAGTAGCTGGGACTACAGGCGCATACCACGAGGCCTAGGTAATTTTTTGTATTTTTAGGAGAGACAGGATTTCACCGTGTTAGCCAGGATGGTCTCCATCTCCTGACCCCGAGATCTGCCTGCCTTGGCTTCCCAAAGTACTGGGATTACAGGCGTGAGCCACTGCCCCGGCCTGGTAAACTTTATTTTTTAGAGAAGTTTTAAACTCACAGCAAAACTGAGCAGAAGGTACAGAGTTACTGTCTACCTCCTGTCCCCCACGTGCACAGCTTCCCCACCGTCAGCATCCCCCACCTCCACAGCCGTGCATTTGCCGCAGTCAGTGAACCTGCACTGACACATCACCGTCACCCAGAGTCCTTCACTTACAGCACTCATCTTTTGTTAAAAAGAATTTTCTTAGACTTTTGTGATGTATTACTAGGCCTTAGTATGCTATACTGTCTTTATTGTGGAGTACATAGAATGGAATTAGAAAGAAACCTTATTGTCACAAATTTTATATTTGAAGGATTTGATACATTTTAGCATATATATGAAAATGAGGACTCTTTTTAACACATAGAAATAATATTTATTTTTAGGCTAGGCACAGTGGCTCATGCCTATAATCCCAGCACTTTGGGAAGCCAAGGCAGGCAGATCACCTCAGATCAGGAGTTTGAGACCAGCCTGGCCAGCATGGTGAAACCCCATATCTATTAAAAATAACAAAAATTAGCTGGGCGGGGTGGTGCACGCCTCTAATGCTAGCTACTCGAGAGGCTGAGGCACGAAAATCACTTGAACCTAGGAGGTGGAGGTTGCAGTGAGTCACAGTTGGGCCACTTCACTCCAGCCTGGGCGACAGAGAAAGGCTGTCTTTTTTTTTTTTTTTTAAAGATAACTGAATAAAACAGCAACTCAAAGTACTAAAACAACCAACCAAACCAAAAAAAGCAGAAAATATAATATGCTTCAAGGAACTCATTCACTGGGAAGGTATATATTATAATATGAGACAAGGTGATCATAGATCATATAGAAGTTAAATGAAGAGATGTGATGAGTATATGGATAGAAGGAATTTTATTCTTTTGGCCAAATATAACTTCTGATATGTTATATATGCATGCATATTTATGTAGATTTTTAAATGCCTGGCATAGTATCCTATACCTTTACAAAAATAATACTATTTCTTCATTTGCTTTTTGCAGGGGCCTATCAGTGGCACCAATAGAGATATTTCTATTCTTCAGTGCCACGGAGATTGTGACCCTTTAGTTCCTCTGATGTTTGGTTCTCTTACAGTTGAAAAACTAAAAACATTGGTGAATCCAGCCAATGTGACCTTTAAAACCTATGAAGGTATGATGCACAGTTCGTGTCAACAGGTAGGTGTCTGGAAGCAGTGATCAGCACCATATTTGCAGCTTTTTTCATGTGATATTTTCAAGAAAAGTAACATCTGAATGCTTGGGAATTTAAATGAGTTAATTTGTATTGAATCATAAGTTAGCAGGTCATTAGGTGAGTGTGTATTCAACTTAATTCAACAAATATCTACTGATTGGCTATTACACACAGCATTGTACATAACTCAAAGATGGATAATAAACATTCTCTTTCATTAAAATTTAAGATAAGTTAAAATTTAATAGAAAGATGCATGTCTAAGTAACTGTATGGATAGCAGAAAGTGACATCCATTGTATTAGAAACTTTAAAAAGTCCCCCTTGGAAAATAAACAACAGGAAGTGCCCTAAAAACCTGAGAAAAGATTAATTTTATCTTAGGAGGCACTGAGACCATGACAAAACAGCTAGATTTTGGAAAATGTTGGGATTAGGTTAGCAGAGAAAGAACTGTAGGCCAGGAAGAGCAAGCCATTCAGTTTGACTAGAGTCTTAGGAAAAGCTGAGTGTCACAGGACAGAAGACATGGAACAGAGACTCTCTGTGCTGAGAAGGGACGGACTCTCTAGGCAGCAGGAAGCTATTGATGTTTTTGGTTGAAGTGAGATGTGATCTGATCTACATTCTGGAGACAGGTGATCCAGTAGGATTTAGAGATTAATTCTATGGGGTGTAGCAACCAAGAAAGTATCAAAAGGGCCTGAGAGTTCTTGCTCTGTTGCCATCATAAAAAGTAGGTGCAAGAAACAGTTTTAGAGTAAAGGAAGGAGATGATACTGAGTTTAGTGTTTGTATTGAGATTGATGTGCCCCCATGTTATCAGTATAGGATGTTGGAAATACTTGTTTGAAGTTCGAGCTGGGAAATGGAGATTTGAAAATAATTACTAATGCTATTGATCAATGAAGAATGATCTTGAGAAAGCATCATAAGAAAAAAAAGCTCAGGGGCCAGGTGTGGTGCCTCATGCCTGTAATCCCAACACTTTGGGAGGTCAAGAGATCGAGACCATCCTGACCAACATGGTAAAACCCTGTCTCTACTAAAAATACAAAAATTAGCTGGGCGTGGTGGCATATGCCTGTAGTCCCAGCTACTTGGGAGGCTGAGGCAGGAGAATTGCTTGAACCTGGGAGGTGGAGGTTGCAGTAAGCCAAGATTGCGCCACTGCATTCCAGCCTGGCAACAGAGTGAGACTCCATCTCCAAAAATAATAATTAAAAAAATAAAATAAAATCTTGGGGATAGAACTTTAGGGGACACGTTAAGTTTAGCCTAATGATAAGAGGAGTTAGGTGTTGAGAGTATGGGAGGAGAGATTTTCAGAGTGGGGGGAGAAGATGTGTAATGTGTTTCAGGGAAGGGTTAAAGAGAAATAAGAAGAAAATACTCAATATTAAGCCAACTGCGACCTTGGATGTTTGGGTAGATAAATCCAAAATGCAAAGGATTGTGTAAAGTGGATAGGGAAATGAGGAAGCAGAGGCACCATGTATAGACCTTTTTAAAAAGTTTTGGTAGAGAGGAAGAGAGCAGGAAATCTGTTCTTTAATGGAAGCAGAGAAAGACCTATGAGTGTAAGGAGGGAGGAAGAAGATGCAGTAAAGAGAAGATAATTAATAGGGGCATTCTCAGAGGGATTGTAGAAGAGAATAAAGTCCTGAGATGTTTAGTGCTTGCCTTAAAGAGGAGAAAACCATTTTCAATCAAGATAGAAAAGGAGGGGATGGGCGACTATAAACAGGAATGGAGAGAGAGAAGAGAGTGCTTGGGAGTTCATATGAGATGTGCTTATCTTTTTTTTGTTTTTTTTTTTTTTGAGATGGAGTCTCACTCTGTCACCCAGGCTGGAGTGCAATGGCATGGTCTCGGCTCACTGCAACCTCCACCTCCCGGGTTCAAGCGATTCTCCTGCCTCAGCCTCCTGAGTAGCTGGGACTACAGGTGCCCGCCACCACGCCCAGCAAATTTTTTGTATTTTTGTAGAGACAGGGTTTCACCATATTGGCCAGGATGGTCTCCAACTCCTGACCTCGTGATCCACCTGCCTTGGCCTCCCAAAATGCTGGGATTACAGGCTTGAGCCATTGAGCCCGGCCTAGATGTGCTTATCTTTTCAGTCAAGTAGGAGATGTGGTCACTTAAAAGAATGAGGAAGGCGTGAATAGGTTTGGAGGCTTGAAAAGGCCTAGAGTAAAAATTGATTCCTAAATAGTGAGATAGTCACACTGACAGTTTTACAGCCATTCAGCCTGGTTAAATCCTTTGCTTTAGGGACAGAGAAAGAGGTGACAATACGACTTATCCAAAAAGACAAGGGTGCGTGGGAACCTGGTGTGTTCACCTGCTGATATAGAGTATTACAGTATTGAATCCAGAAAGAGAGGGCAGGGGAAGTCCTGGAACCCTTAGTGTGTGTAAGAGGGACTGAAGGTCTCTAGAGCAGCTGTTTTCCTCAGAGGCTTTGCATCACAAATACCCTGGAGCTTCTTAAAAGCTCCATAGATGAGTCTACAAAGACTGGACTGAATGAGTAGTAGCAGAAAGTGAGGAGAAGTAGGATAGTGGGAGGGGATCTCACAGGAAACTTTTTGGGACTTCAGAGTATTGTGAAATAGAACCCTTTCATACTGTGGCTCTTTTCTGAGTGACTTAATTATAAGGCTGTAGGTTAGCTGCATTGCTAATATTTGTCACTGTGAGGCTAGGTAAGGCCTTGATATATAAGAGCTGATAGGAGGTGAGTTTGAGGGAGGTGAGAAAACTGAACCAGGTACAAGAGCCTAACAGGAGAAAGTTTCTTCTATGATAAATCTTTGGTATATTAATGTTCATATCTTCCCAGGCACATCTTAGGTACATGCTCTCTATCAAATGGTTAGTTGTATATAATTCCTTGTAAAAGACAAAAAATAGTAAATGCTATGGATTTAACATGCAATTCAAATTAGAGAATGGTAGAAGCTGTGTTTTGTCACTCATACTTAGTTGTCAGTAATTGTACACTTACTGAGACTTCTTGGTGTAGGTACTGTCGCTTCTAAACTTCCCTGGCTCCCCCTCAACCTCCCGTGTCTTTTATTTTGTTCCAGTATAGGGAGATGCAGAACTAGATACTGGATGGGAGCTGTCATTTCAGTGTACAATAATCATGATGAGAAATGTTCTGAAATTTCTATTGGAGCCTTATTTCTCTTTTATGTCTTATTTAATTGTAGTAAAAATGATTTCACCTTAACTATGCACACCATGGATTTGATTAGTGGTGTTTTAGTGGGAATTTAATTTCTGATTTATGTAACTACCTGTTAAATTACTTTATTCCAAACAGGAAATGATGGATGTCAAGCAATTCATTGATAAAGTCCTACCTCCAATTGATTGACATCACTAAGAGGCCTTGTGTAGAAGTACACCAGCATCATTGTACTAGAGAATAAACCTTTCCCATGCCCAGTCTTCAAATTTCTAATGTTTGCAGTGTTAAAATGTTTTGCAAATACACTCTAGTGACACAGATCAAATAATGTCTCCTCATGAGAAATGTATGATCTTTTAAGTTTCTATACATGTATTCTTATAAGAAGATTCAGGATATACCGTATTAAAATAGATGAAGCAGGTAGCTTATTTTTTCTCAAATGTAAGTCAGCAAAATAATATAGTACTGCCACCAGATTTTTTATTACATCATTTGAAAATTAGCAGTATGCCTAATGAAAATTTGTTCAGGTATAAATGAGCTGTTAAGATACAAACAGTTATACATGCTGTGACTTAGTCTATGGATTTATTCCAAAATTGCTTAGTCACCATGCAGTGTCTATATTTTATATATGTATTCACATACACATAATGATTGTAATACATAATAAGAATGAGGTGGTATTATATTATTCCTAATAATAGGGATAATGCTGTTCATTGTCAAGAAAGAGTAAATTGTTTTCTTCAATAAATGGCCCTTTTATTTTGGGACCAGGTTTTTCTTTTCCCTGATATTATTTCTATTTAATATTCTTTATTCTTCAGAAAAAAAAAAAAGTTCATTCTTTATTATCCTTCATAGCAGACCAAATATAGCCTCTCTGCCATAGACAGCTGCTGTCAATACATACTGTAATTTGACATTTTGAGTCACAGATATAAGGTATTTAAAATCTATTTATGCTTTATAGAGAAACCAGACATTAAAACTTCATGCACTACTTATTTCAAATAACTATACCTTATCCAAATTTACACCTATTCAGTTATTAGGATCTTCAACCCAGGTAACAGGAATAATTCTGTGGTTTTATTTTTCTGGAAACAACTCAAAGAATTAGATCATATTCTAGTATGTTCTGAAATTTTTTTTTGAGACGGAGTCTTGCCCTGTAACCCAGGCTGGAGTGCAGTGGCATGATCTCGGCTCACTGCAACCTCTGCCTCCCCCGTCTTGGTTCAAGCAATTCTCCTGCCTCAACCTCCCAACCAGCTGAGACTACAGGCATGTGCCACCATTCCCAGCTAATTTTTGTATTTTTAGTAGAGATGGGCTTTCACCATGTTGGCCAGGCTGGTCTTGAACTCCTGACCTCGTGATCCGCCCAAGAACCTTGGCCTCCCAACTTGCTGGGATTACAGACGTGAGCCACCGCGCCTGGCCATGTTCTGAAATATGTCTAAGACTGATCTTAAAAACTAATTTCTAAGATGATTTTATCTCCTCATAGCATAGAGTTTACTTTGTACACGTTTGAAACCAACTACTATAGAAGATGAGGAGTCTATTGTAAGTTTTTGCTTTATTTTCATCTGCCAGTGGGCTTATTTGAAATTTTCACTTTAGTCAAATTATTTTTTGTATTTTTTGTCCAAACATAAAAATAGCAATCATTTTAAATTGTCAAAATTTCCAGATTACTGGTAAAAAAGTATTTGAAAACAAACTTAATGAGTAGTAAAGGCTAGTCAGAGCCCTATGCATAAAGTGTAGTTATCAGATTAATATGTAGCAAAAATGTATGCTTGATATTTCTGAACTCTGTTAATTTTTCTGCTGTATTCCAGCTGACCAAAACAATATTAAGAATGCATCTTTATAAATGGGTGCTAATCAATAATGGAAATAATTTAGTAATGGACTATATAGGATGTTAATAATGAAGCCATATGTTTATGTCCGGATTTAAACATTTTAAACAATCATATACTATGTCATTTTTCTTTACCTTGAAGAACATAAACGGTTGTTTCAGTTCTAAATATCAGCAAGATATTATTTATGGCAAGAAATATTCCGTTGAATTATTATGCTGTAACATGGGAAAATGTAAATGTTTTTCATGGTTTCTATCAATGTGAAATAAAATTTAATTCTGACTTTTCTCTGACTTTTTTGAGTATTTTAATATTTGGAATGTTAACATTTGGAATACATGTATCTGATGAAAAGGAAGAAAATAACAAAGTACTTAAAATATATGTATATTCAAAGAGAGAAATTTTGATGATGGTATGGTTGGCTTAGAATGGAACTAGGCATAAGAAATAATCTCATGTTATTCAGTTTTAATCAGCTAACAAAAAAATTCCCAAATTTGGTTTTCAGTGTATCTACCTATTTAAGAAGTTTTATTTGGTGTTTATCTTTTATAACCTTTTTTTTTTTTTGAGACTGAGTCCTGCCCCGTTGCCCTGGCTGGAATACAGTGGCACAGTCTCAGCTCACTGCAACTTCTGCCTCCTGGGTTCAAGTGATTCTCCTGCCTCAGCCTCCTGAGTAACTGGGATTACAAGAGCCCACCACCATACCTGGCTAATTTTTTTTTTTTTTTATGAAATTTTGCTCTTGTTGCCCAGGGTGGTGTGCAGTGGTGCGATCTTGGCTCACCGCAACCTCCACCTCCCAGGTTCAAGCGAGTCTCCTCCCTCAGCCTCTTGAGAAGCTGGAATTATAGGCATGCATCACCATGCCTGGCTAATTTCGTATTTTTAGTAGAGATGGGGTTTCTCCATGTTGACCAGGCTGGTGTCTAACTCCCAGCCTCAGGTGATCTGCCCACCTCAGCCTCCCGAAGTGCTGGGATTACAGCCGTGAGCCACCGCGCCTGGCCTAATTTTAGTAGATAACGGGGTTTCGCCATGTTGGTCAGGCTGGTCTCGAACTCTTGACCTTAGGTGATCCACCCGCTTCAGCCTCCCAAAGCGCTGGGATTATAGGCGTGAGCCACTGCACCTGCTCTTTTTCTTTAATGTGGAAGTCAACTGGGATTTTAAAATTAGTGTCGATAATCAGTTATCCAATTAGTTTTTCTCCTTATTTCAACATTGACTTTTCCCAATATAGAAATCCGTCTGATCTGTTAAGCAGTCCTTACTTTCTGGTTTTGGATACTTAGTGACCACCTCCCTTTTCTGTGAGGCAGCTTGTTCTATTTTTGGATAGTCCTCATGGCAAGAAAATTCTGTACTAAATATGTTGTTTCTAACTTCAACTTGTTGTATAAAAGGTTTATCTTTCACATCAGCACTTTATTTAATATGATAATCTTTAGTTCATGATTCTTTTAAAAGTAAGTTTGTTCACTTAAATGTGGTCAGAGTTTGGTACTGTTATGAGCGAATTACCAATGGGAAACAATAGTTGTACGTATATGTAAATAGTTTGGAAATTTGCCTACTATTGCAGCCACTCTTATTGCTACATTTTGTAAGTGTATGTACTTTTAAACCCTCTTAACAACTATCATTTTACTTTGTAGAAATTAACTAAAACATGAAAATTTAATTATTAAATTTTGGGCACTGTACTAAGCATTTTATATCCTTTAAGCATATAGTCCTCTCATCAACTTTATCTTGATTTTACAGAAGAAGAAACTCTAGAGAGAGAAACTACTTAGGATTCCAGAGCTATTAATGTGCGAGAGCCAGGATTCAAATTCATATGCGTAACTACATGGTCTTTACAATCTTGCTCTGTGCCCCAGTGGGGGTAATTTAAATGTTATGCAACACACAAATGATGTGTACTTTATATAACGCAGGAACGTGGAAACGCTGAGTCGACCGATGATAAAAATACGTTCACTGGCCGGGCGCAGTGGCTCATGCCTGTAAACCCAGCACTTTGGGAGGCCAAGGTGGGCAGATCATGAGGTCAGGAGTTCAAGACCAGCCTGACCAACATGGTGAAACCCCTTCTCTACCAAAAATACAAAAGTGAGCTGGGTGTGGTGGCACATACCTATAATACTAGCTACTCGGGAAGCTGAGGCAGGAGAAACACTTGAACCCGGGAGGCAGAGGTTGCAGTGGCAACTGGGCAACAGAGTAAGACTCTGTCTCAAAAAAAATAAGTAAAATCAGCTCACCATAAAGTACAATCTCCAGTGCCCAGAGAGAACTAAAAGGAAGCTAAAAACCCACATGGCACAGTTAACTTTGGGGCTTAAGATTAGATAAGGTGTGTAAATAATTCACCTTTATTTATCTTAAAATATTTTTGTAGAGATGGGGTCTTGCTATGTTGCTCAGGCTGGTCTCAAACTCCTGGGCACAAGCAATCTTTCCACTTCAGCCTCCCAAAGTGCTGGAATTGCAGATGTGAGCCAACACGCCCAGCCAAGCCAGGATCCTTTTAAGGGCTATGCATGTAGGTGAACTGGAAAAAAGCTGCACCCCCCACCCCCAGCACAGGGAAGTGAAGGGAAAATTGTCTGTTTTGGTCTGGGCTCTAGATTGGGAGAGACGGAACGGAATCATCCCTTTAAATTTTTTGACCAGGAGTTTGTGTTCATGTGCATTTTGATTTTCAAGGTATATACCATTTATGTGGTCTGTCAACATATGAAGTTATATATTAACATCAGGAATCTCCCTGGACTGGCTTTACTCTTAGGCACCTGTGCCTAATACTTTATGAAGAGTGACATTCTCAAAATTTAAATTCTGAGGTTGCATAACTTTTTTTATTTTTTATTTTTTTTTGAGACGGATTCTCGCTCTGTCACCCAGGCTGGAGTGCAATGGCACAATCTTGGCTCACTGCAACCTCCGCCTCCCAGGTTCAAGCAGTTCTGCCTCAGCCTCCTGAGTAGCTGGGACTACAGGTGAATGCTGCTACGCCAGGTTAATTGTTGTTGTTTTTTTTTTTTTCCAGTAGAGATGGGAGTTTCGGTGTTGCCCAGGCTGATCCCAAACGCCTGAGCTCAGGCAATCTGCCCACCTCGGCCTCCCAAAGAGCTGGGATTACAGGCATAAGCCACTGCCCCTGGCAGAGGTTGCATAAAATTAGCCTTGTCAAAAATGAGCTCAGAGCCCCCCACATTTCAAATCATAAGAGAAAATGGTTTACCTACAACTGAATACCAGGTGACCCAAAAGTTAAAAGGAAGGCTGGGCATGGTGGTTCTCACCTGTAATACCAGCACTTTGGAAGGCCGAGGTGAGTGGATCACTTGAGGCCAGGAGTTGGAGACCAGCCTGGTCAACATGGTGAAACCTCATCTCTACTAAAAATGCAAAAATTAGTTGGGCGTGGTGACATGCACCTGTAATCCCAGCTACTCAGGAGGCTGAGACAAGAGAATTGCTTGAACCCAGGAGGCAAAAGTTACAGTGAGTCAAGATCGCACCATTACACTCCAGCCTGGGCAACAAGAGCGAAACTTTGTCTCAAAAAAAGAAAAAGGAAAGAAAGAAAGCCTTCAAATAAAACATTTCAACTGGGAGTGATGGCGCTTGTCTGTAATCCCAGCTATTCCAGAGGCTGAGCTGGACGGATCCCATGAGCCCAGGAGTTTGAGGCTGCATTGAACTATTACCACGCCACTGCGCTCCAGCCTGGGCAACAAAGTGAGACCACATCTCTGGATAAGTGTTAGTTGTGACAGTACAATGTTTGATACAACCAAATGTTGAATGAAAGTGGACCAGCTAAATAAACGATTGAACATCTACACAATGGAATGTGAGGCAACTATTTAAAAAAGAAATAAGGAGGCCGGGCGTGGTGGCTGAAGCCTATAATCCCAGCACTTTGGGAGGCCGAGGCAGGCGGATCAGGAGGTCAAGAGATCGAGACCATCCTGGCCAACATGGTGAAACCCCGTCTCTATTAAAAATAAAATACAAAAATTAGCTGGGCGTGGTGGCACGCGCCTGTAGTCCCAGCTACTCAGGAGGCTGAGGCAGGAGAACTGCTTGAACCCAGGAGGCGGAGGTTGCAGTGAGCCGAGATTGTGCCACTGCACTCCAGCCTGGCACCTGGCAACAGAGTGAGACTCTGTCTCAAAAAAAAAAAAAAAAAAAAAAAAAAAACAAGAAATAAGGTGCACTGTATTCGTTAGGAAAGGATTTGGGGTACATTATCAGATGGAAAAAATGTAAAAAACTGAAAGGTAGAGGAAATAAGACCATAGACCTGATTTGGCTAGAATTTGCATTTTAAAAAAACACTAAAAGGATATTGAAGAGTAAGAAAAGTAGTTATATCTATAAAGCATGAATGAGGAAGAAATGAAGTGAATAAGGATAGGAGTTAGAGGAATCCTGCCTTTGGGATACATTGTTTATTTTAACACAGTTATAAAAATCTGAATACATAACAAAATTTACCATATTAACCATTTTTACGTGTACACTTCAGTAGCATTAAGTATATTCACACTGTGCAACCGTCACCACCATTCTGAAGAATTTCATCTTTCCAAACTGAAATCCTGTACCCATTCTTTAGATTTTGAATTGTATTAACCTGTGACCTATAAAAATGAATGGCCAGGTGTGGTGGCTCATACCTTTAATCCCAGCACTTTGGGAGGCCGAGGCGGGCAAATCACCTGAGGTCAGGAGTTCGAAACCAGCCTGGTCAACATGGTGAAACCCTGTCTCTTAAAAAAAAAAAATGAGCTAGGTATGGTGGCATGCACCTGTAATCTCAGCTACTTGGGAGGCTGGGGCAGGAGAATCACATGAACCTGGGAGGCAGAGGTTACAGTGAGCCAAGATAGCACCACTGCACTTTAGCCTGGGTGAGCGAATGAGACTCCGTCTCAAAAAAAAAAAAAAAAAAAAGATTCAATGCATGAGTTAAACTGTATATTAGAGACAACAGATTTGAAAGGTAGTTCTGAGGAATTTACTCAGAAGAAAGCCCAGCAAGCAGAAGGGAGTGTAAGAGACTACAAAAACAAAGTAAAAAGGTCCAATACAGGATTTAATAGAAGTTGCAGAAGGAGAGAACAGAATGGAGAGAACTATAAAACGGCTGACATTTTTCCAGACTTCAGGAAAGGTAAGAAACCCCAAATTCAGGAAGCAAAAAAATGAGTTACTAGCAGGCTAAGTGAAATCTCCACTGAGACACATCATGGTAGAAAGCAAACCAGAACACCATAGAAAAAGAATTTTTGTTTTCTTTAGAGATGGGGGTCTTGCTCTGTTGCCCAGGCTGGAGTGCAGTGGTGTGATCATAGCTCACCATATCCTTGAATTTTTGGGGCTCAAGGAATCCTCCCACCTCAGCCTTCTAAGTAGCTGGCACTACAGGCATGCACTACCATTCCCAGCTCATTTTTTAATTTTTATAGAGACATGGTGGGTGGGGGGCGGTCTCACTATGTTGCCTAGGCTGGTCTTGAACTCCTGGCTCTGGCTTCAAACCATCCTCCTGTCTTGGCCTCCTAAAACGCTGGTCTTAGAGGCATGAGCCACCACTCCTGGCCAGAAAAGATCTTATTTAATAGAAGAGGAAATTACTTAAAATGTCTCATTTTTTAGAAAATGGCAAAAACCTCAATTACTTTTGCACCAACCTAATATAAAAGTGGAGGAGATGTCAATGTGGAATTTTCTGACTGAAGGCAAAAGAAAACCATTTTTAAACACTTTATAGGAAAATGACGATTGGCAGAACTTTTTAAAGATGTTTGTTCTATCAGAAGAAAAGTGAATGGGAGGAAAGGAAAGATTTAGAGAATTGGGAACTCATCTGGGTAACTAAACAAGCACTGATGATGCATAAAACTAATAATGCTAATTTGGGGACTCAAATACTGGATAAAAATAAAACACATGCAAAAAACAAGTGCATTTTGTATACTGGCGGTGAGTACAAGGAAATCAAAATTTTAAATACCATTTTCTCTTGCTAAAAAATAGTACTTTAGGGCCAGGTGTGGTGGCTCATGCCAGTAATCCCAGCTGCTCGGGAGGTTGAGGCAGGAGAATCGCTTGAACCCAGGAGGCGGGGTTGCAGTAAGCCGAATAACGCCATTGCACTCCAGCCTGGCAACAAGAGTGAAACTCTGTCTCAAAAACGAACAAACAAAAAATAGCTGGGCGTAGAGGCAGGCACCTGTAATCTCAACTACTTGGGAGGCTGACAGCAGAATGGCTTGAACCCTGGAGATGGAGGTTGCAGTGAGCCAAGATTGCACCACTGCACTACAGCCTGGGCGACAAGAGCGAGACTCTGTCTCAAAAAACAAACTAACAAAAATCATACTTTGGGATAAATCTAAAAAATCTTGTATAGGAGTTGGAGGCAGAAAATTGCAAAATGATGATGAAAGACATCAAAAAAGATCTGCATAAATTGAGACATACACCATGTTCATAGATTAAAAGGTTCAATATGATAAAGTTGTTTATTCTGTCCACACCCATATACAAATTTAATGCAATTCCTATCAGAATCCCAGAGAGCTTGTTGTGGTTATACACAAGATGATTCTAAAATTCATATCAAAAGGCAAAGGAACTACAAAACTTTAAATAATATTTAAAAAGAATAGCCAGGCGTGATGGCTCACACTTGTAATCCCATCATTTTGGGAAGCTAAGGTAAGAGGTTGCTTGAGTCCAGGAGTTCAGACCAGCTGGGACAACATAGTGAGATCCCACCTCTTATATTAAAAAATAATAATAATTAGAAAAAGAACATAGGGGTGGGTCTCTGTACCAGATTTCAAGACTTACTAAATTGAGACAGTAATCAAAACTGGGTATTGGCAGAAAGACACATAGATGAACAGAACAAAGTAACACAGAAATAGTCTCACACAAGTGCAGCCAACAGATACTTGAAAAAGTTACAAAACAGTTCAGTAGAGGACAGTCTTTTCAGAAATTGTGCTGCAGCAATGGGATATCCATAGGTAAAAGAAAAAACGCAAAAAAATCTCCAGATCACCTGCGGCTGGGAATTTGGGAGTTTGAGACCAGCCTGATCAACATGGAGAAACCCTGTCTCTACTAAAAATACAAAATTAGCCAGACATGGTGGCTCATGCCTGTAATCCCAGCTACTCAGGAGGCTGAGGCAAGAGAATCGAGAATCACTAGAAACCAGGAGGTGGAGGTTGCGAAGAGCCCAGATAGCGCCATTGCACTCCAGCCTGGGCAACAAGACGAAACTCCCATCTCAGAAAAAAAAAAAAAAAAATTGGGAGGTTGAGGTGGGTGGATCACAAGGTCAGTAGATTGATACCAGCCTGGCCAACATGGTGAAACCCATTTCTACTAAAAATACACAAATTAGCTTGGTGTGGTGGCACATGCCTGTAATCCCAGCTACTCAGGAGGCTGAGGCACAGAATCACTTGAACCCAGGAGACGGAGGTTGCAGTGAACTGAGATTGTGCCACTGCACTCCAGCCTGCCGACAGAGCAAGGCTCCATCTCAAAAAAAGAAAAAGAAAAAGAAAAGAAAAAGAAAAAAAAAATCTGAGAAATTCCTAAGCTCTCATCTCTGGCTGAGCTTGAAGTCCTGGGCCAGCAGGACACGAAGGTGAAGGCAGAGTTGGAAACTGACCAGTTGAATATTACAGGTGTGCCCAACACAGAGAGTCCAACTGCAAAGACTAGGAGATTTTTTTCTTGCTCCAGGTGTTTAAGAAAATGAAATATCTGTCAAAACATTAGGTGGACACTAAGCTAACAATACAGATACTTTAGTGACTACACATGACAGAGTTTAGAAATGTCATCGAACATACAAACTAAAAAACTCACACAACTGTAACAACAAGCAGCAACAATTCTGCTTTTCAGAGTTACAATATAATCTTCAAAATGTCCATTTCTCACCAAAATTATGAGACATAGAAAGAAACAGCCTGGCCTGTTCCCGGGGGGGAAAAAAGAAATGAACAGAAACACTGTCCTTGAGGAAGCTCAGATACTGGACTTACTATTCAGCTGTCTTAAATATACCTCAAAAAGCTAAAGGAAATCATGGAGAAAAAAAGTTAAAGCAGGAGGACAATACCTCAATAACCAGAGAACATCAATCAATCAATAAAAATTATAAAAAGGAACCACATAGATATCTAGAACTGAAGATAACAGTAATTAAAATAAAAAATTCACTAGAGTTCAACAGCAGGTTTGACGAGGCAGAAGAATCAGCAGACTTAAAGATAGTACAATTGATATTATCCAGTCTGAGGAATAGAAAAAAAAGAAAATAAAAATGAACATAGCTTAAGAAACCTGTAGGTTTCTTAGCGTAGCAACATACACGTAATGGAATTCCTAGAAGAGAAAAAAGAGGAGCAAAAAGAGTATTTGAAGAAATAATGGCCAAACCCCAAATTTAGCTGGGTGCAGTGGCTCATGCCTGTAATGCTAGCAATGAAAGGCTGAGGCAGGAGGATCACTTGAGGCCAGGAGTTTGAGACCAGCCTGGGCAGTATATTGAGACGCCATCTAATACAGTTGGGATGTTCTCCTCTCCAAATCTCATGTTGAAATGTGATTCCCAATGTTGCTTGTAGGGTCTTATGGGAGGTGTTCGAGTCATGAATAATGGCTTCATTCCCTCCTCACAGTAATGAGTGAATTCTGGCTCTATTAGTTCATGAAAGAGCTAGTTGTTTAGAGTCTGGCCCTTCCTGCCCTACTTGTTCCCTCTCTCACCATGTAACATGTCAACTCTCCTCCCTTCTGCCATGGATAAAAGCTTTCTAAGGCCCTCATGATGCTGGCACCACGTTTTTTGTTTGTTTGTTTGTTTTTTTGAGACAGGGTCTTGCTGTCGCCCAGGCTGGAATGCAGTGACATGATCTCAGCTCACTGCAGCCTCTGTCTCTTCCCACCTGAGCCTCCCCGAGTAGCTGGGACTATAGGTGCTCGCCACAATGCTTAATTTTTGAGTTTTCTGTAGAGATGGGGTTTCCCCGTGTTGTCCACGCTGGTCTTGAACTCCTGAGCTCAAGCTATCTGCCTGCCTCAGCCTCCCAAAGCGCTGGGATTACAGATGCGAGCCATGCCTACCCACCATGTTGCATGTATAGTCTGCAGAACCATGAGCCAAATAAGCTTTTTTTCATCTCTCTCTCTTTTTTTTTTTTGAAATGGAGTCTTGCTGTGCCACCAGGCTGGAGTCCAGTGGTGCGATCTTGGCTCACTGCAATCTTTGCCTCCCAGGTTCAAGGGATTCTTCTGCCTCAGCTTCCAGAGTAGCTGGGACTACAGACGTGTGCCACCATGCCCGGCTAATTTTTTTTTTTTTTTGTATTTTTAGTAGAAACGGGATTTCATCATTTTAGCCATGCTGGTCTTGAACTCTGGCCCTCAGATGATCCGTCCGCCTCAGCCTCCCAAAGCTTTGGGATTACAGGCGCGCGCTACCGCGCCCGGCCATGACCAGCTAATTCTTGTATTTTCAGTTGAGGCAGGGTTTCACCATGTTGGCCAGGATGGTTTAGATCTCCTGACCTTGTGATCCGCTTGCCTCGGCCTCCCAAAGCGATGGGATTACACGCATGAGCCACGGCGCCTGGCCTTTTTCTTTATAATTACCCACCCTCAGTCTGGTGCAGTGGCTTACACCTGTAATCCCAGCACTTTTGGAGCCCGAGGTGAGCAGATCACTTGAGGTCAGGAGTTGGAGACTAGCCTGGCCAACGAGATGAAACCCCGTCTCTACTAAAAATACAAAAATTAGCCGGGTGTCGTGGCGCCCGCCTGTAATCCCAGCTACTGGGGAGGCTGAGGCAGAAGAGCTTGAACCCGGGGGGCGGAGGCTGCAGTGAGCTGAGATCGCGTCACTGCACTCCAGCCTGGCGGCGGAGCGAGACTCCGTCTCAAAACAAAAACAAAACAAAAAAAAGGAACGTTTAAAACAACTAACTCCGTAACTTAATTTAGGGGACGCGGGTTCCGTTTTTCACCGTAGCCGTCCCCTGTGGAGAAATTGGTTGGCTCCCAACAGAGTTTAACACCTGCCAAAGTTCCATGCTCGGAATCTGCCTCCGTTTCAAGCTACTTGGGCCTCCGCGGGTTCTAAAACTCCCCGCTGTCCGGAGACAACAGGGGGACGAAACCCCGCCCTATGTGGAGGCGGGGCCGGAGGTTAACGCGCTGCAGAACCGGGAGACTTGCACGACCCTCTAGCCGGAAGCGGCGCCGGCCCCGACGCCCGCCTGGCGGGAACCTGGGCTCGCCCCTTCCCGGCGATCCGCAGTCAATTGGTAGCGCCTGCACGTCGCTCGCGGAGTTCGATTGGCGTTGCCTGGGGAGGAGGAACCGCCGCCACCGCCGCCGCCGCCGCCGCGGGCTTCGTTTGTGAGGAAGGGCCTAGGCCCGAGCTTGCCGTGGTGGGACTTGCCGCGCGCCGGGGCTCGCTTCCTGCCGTGTCCTGCGCTCCAGCTTCGCCCACTTCCCTTTGCCAGCGGGCTGGGCGCGGAAAAGACCTGCCGGAGCCATGGAGGACGAGGTGGTCCGCTTTGCCAAGAAAATGGACAAGATGGTGCAGAAGAAGAACGCGGTGAGCGCGGCGGTCAGCGCGGGCCGGGAGGGAGGCCGGGCCGAGGCCGGGTCCCGAGGGGGATCCCCTCTCCCCTCTCCCCTCCCCTCACCCTGCAGCCTCCCTTCGGGGAGCCGTGCCCGGCGCCCCTGCGTCCCCAGGAGGGTGTCCGGGCCCGGGGCGTCGGGTCCCGCGGCCACCGGCGTTAGGACCCGATCGCTCTTGTATTTCCAGTCCCTCCTCTCTCGTGCCGCGTAGTAAACCTGATCGATTTAGGGATTAGGGCACATTCTCCGTTGATTTTAAACTTTCGTAGTAGTAAAACCTCTGCAGTTTAGCTTAAGAATTGAAGCGTAGAAAGTCCTCAGAATTTGAAAGAATGCACTCTTCCGCGATCCGAGGCCAGCATCTAGAATGAGCATCAAATAGAGGCTTGTGATCAGTTTTAGACATCAGGCTGGTGAAATGTAAAACTCCTGGATCTCATTTTTGAAGAGGGCTAAACATCCGCCTGGTTATCTCAACTACGCTACATGTTTGCTGAGCGATTAAAAAGGTAAAATGTGCCAGTCTCTTGGCAAGTTGCTAAACATTTTATGAAAAGTGGGTCTTGTCCTGTCGTAATGTGAAGAAGAGTTATAACTAAAGCACGCACACTCACCAGAGTGCTGGTAGAGGGATTTGCACAAATTATATTGTAGAGTGTTTTCTAAGGGGTTTACAGTTAATGCGGGGGGCATTTTCTTGTTATTGATGCATATTTATGTGAGCATGTCCTTTTGTGGTTTGTAAGAAGTCATACGACCGGTTTCTACAGTTTGTCCATTTGTGTAGCCGTTTTCAGTCCCTTGCTTCAGACTCATCTGTTCTCAGCTAAACTTCTAAGATTGTCTTCACCTAAATGTGACCTACCACGCTCGGCACATTTCACCATCAATATACCTGAAATAATTTTCTTCCATCTATGAGATAAATTCCATGTCAAACTAATGTGCAGAGAAAAGGGATGCTCTCATTTGTACGGCACTTTGGAGTTAAATAGCATCCGTGCAAAATTCTTTTGTGACTCACACAGAACTGTGAGTACATAAAGGGTATCCATTTTACAGGTTAAGACACAGAGAGATTAAATACTACTACTCAAATTAAGTACTGTGTATTTGGAATAAGCCAGGACCCAGGTTTTCCTCTGGACAGCATGCTTTCCACATGACAGCTAGATCAGGAATTAGTGTTAACAGTAAGTACGTAAGACTTCAAGCAACCTCTGTTCCCTTTTTTTCCTTTAACAGGAAATACTGGGCATTCTCCAGTATTTCATTTCATACATTGTTACTCTGTATTTGAAATTTTGGCCTTTTAAAGTATGTCCGGCCCGGCTCGGTGGCTTACACCTGGCATCCCAACACTTTGGGAGGCCGAGGTGAGTGGATCACGAGGTCAGGAGTTCGAAACCAGCCTGACTAACATGGCGAAACTCTGTCTCTACTAAAAATACAAAAAAAAAAAAAACCTTAGCCGGGTGTGATGGCGGGCGCCTGTAGTCCCAGCTACTCAGGAGGCTGACGCAGGAGAATCCTAGAACCCAGGAGACGGAGGTTGCAGTGAGTGGAGATCACGCCACTGCACTCCAGGGTCTGGGCGACAGAACGAGACTCCGCCCTCCCCGCACCCCCCCGCCAAAAAAATAAAATTTCCTGTTCGTTTTCTGTTCTAGATATTACCAGTGCCATCCCCCCCGCCATTGATATGCCCCTTCATTCCCCACTGCAAATTCTTATTTGATAAGTTATGTGGTTATTGGAACATTTCCGTTATTTTGTTTAAACTGGAAATTTTTTCTCTGTTTCTGGAGATCCCCAAACTTGCACAGCAGATGCTTCCAGGGAAAAAAGCCATTTGTTGGGTAATTTTCTCTCCAACTTAGGCTGTAATATGTATCCTTTAATCATCTAATGCATTAGGTGTTTGCTTTTCTTTCTTTCCTTCTTTCCTTTTAATAAGTGTTTCTTAAAACACCTTAGTGGACAAGTGTGGAGAAGATAAGTTCATATTTATCTGCAGTTCTCAAATTGTCAACAGATGTTCAGATCTTTTGTAATTAGCCTGCGAGAAAATGAGAGTAAACTCCACAGATAATCCTCAAATCTAAATTTTCTTCTCAAATCTAAGTTTTCAGATAATTCAAAACTTTACCAATATGAAAACTTGCCTCCCAAAAAGAAAAGTAAAACTGACTGGCTTTTACTTCTCCTCCCCGCCCCCATCATTTTCCCTGCCTGTCCTCTGGAAATTCAAACAGGCTGATGAAATACAGAGAAAGAGAAATGGTCAGAATGACACTCCTCTTTCCCTCAAGTACAACCACAGATGGTTTTTTAAGTGTTCAGTAATTCAACAGAAAGTGTTTTAGGGGTTGTAGAATTATGGTATATGTGCTTCTCTTTTTTTCTGTGGTTTTCAGGTTTCTCTCTCACCTTTTTTTTGTATTTTATATTATGAAAAAGTTAACTTTTTTTTTTTCTGGAGACAAAGTCTCGCTCTGTTACCCAGGCTGGAGTTCAGTGGCACAGTTTCGGTTCAGTGCAACCTCCACCTCCCGGGTTCAGGCGATTCTGTTGCCTCAGCCTTCCTAGTAGCTGGAACTACAGGTGTGTGCCACCATGCACGGCTAATTTTTGTAATTTTAGTAGAGATGGGGTTTCAGCATATTGGCCAGGCTGGTCTCAAACTCCTGACCTCAGGTGATCTGCCTGTCCTGGCCTTCCAGAGTGCTGGGATTACAAATGTGAGCCACCACACTCAGCCTGAAAAAGTTAATTTTGAAGAGTAATAGTTGTCGTCAGAATTGACAAATTTAAGTGCAAATTTGGGGATCATTTAAAAAATATTTTAACATGCTTCTGCTTTACCTGGCTCATTTCATTTTAATAAAACCATAGATGTCACGCTTAACTAAAATAAAAACAGCTGCCATTTATTGAGCCATTACTCTGAGGCAGGTATTCTGCTAAATACTTACCCACCTTATCCCATTTATTCCTCAGACAATTTTGCAAGGTGAGTATTATCGTCATTCTGAAAATGAGGATGCTAAGTATTTAGAAAAGTTAAGTGAATTGTCTTAAGCCAGATAGCTAGTAAGTGGCCAAGTGAAGATGTGAATCTAAATGTTTTGCTCCAAAGCTAGTACTACTCTGTTAAGCTACAGTGTCTCTCTAGAAGACCCTTGTGTCTGTTTCTGAACCATGCATGGATACAATTAAGTGAATATAAAATCAAGAAGTAAGGGTATGAACTTGCTGTTTTGGGGCAGGTGAGTTTCCCTAAATACCTAGATCAACATCCTGACCCTCGTTCTACCCAGGATGTTGTCACACGTGTGTACTTGATCTCAAACAGTCTTCTGAGCAGTTTTGCAAGTGCACATGACCAAGCCACAGTGAACCACAGAAAGTAGTTTGAAATTTTTAGGTATCACCTGTTTTCTGCTTAAGCTTTTTTCTTGTCACTTTGATTTGATATCAGTAACTAAGTCTGACTCCTAATGTGGGTTTAAATCCTGGTTTTTCTGAACTTTAGCTTTGTGATTTTAGGCAAGCTCTTTGTCATCATTAAAACGTTCTTCGTCATGATAAATTGGAGATTCATAGTAAAAATTAAGTGAATATAAAATGCTTCTAGTGTAGGATTATAGACCTAAAGGATGTACTAAGGCCTAAAAAACAATCTGAGATTGCCTTTCTTTGTAAAGGATTCATGTAGATTATGGGAGGAGTGAGGGGAATAACATAAAGTTTTGAAGTTTATGAAGAGATTTTGTAGGTGATGTTGAGCTTTATTTATTTCTTTCATTGAAGGCTCAAGTTTGAGTGAAATTAAATTGCAGGGAGAGAAATTGAAATTAGATGTTAGAATTTCCTAGGAGCTGGGATACCTGAAATATTTACATTTATAAGGACCTAGGTTAAAACAACAACTGCGACAAAACTTTCGTATCTATATCAGTTAGATTAATTAGCACAGGTCGAAATTTAGAATGACTGCACAATTTTTAATAGCTTTATTGAGACATACAACGAAATTCACTCTCATAGTTGACTCTTGAACAATGAAGGGGTTATGGTTCTTATACCATCCCCCCCCCCCCCACCCCACATGCAGTCAAGTAGGATGACTTTTACAGTAGTGTAACTCATGTAGTCATGTAGTCAGTATGAGTCAGCATGAACCAGTAGTATAACTCATGCTGTCATGAGTATAACTTTTGACTCCTCAAACACAGCCTACTGTTGAACAGAAGCCTTACTAATGATAACTTAAACCATAGATTAACACATTTTATATATTATTTGTATTATATAATTTTTTTTTTTTTTTTTTTTTTGAGGCTAGGTCTCATGCTGTTACCCAGGCTGGAATGCAGTGGTACTATGGCTCAGCTCACTGCAGCCTCGACCACCTGGACTTTGGTGATCCTCCCACCTCAGCCTCCCGAGTAGCCAGGATTTAGGCATGTGCCACCACACCTGGCTAATAAACTTTTTTGTATTTTTACTTTATTATTTTGAGACAGTTTCACTGTGTCACTTAGGCTGGAGTGTGGTGGCATGATCTTGGCTCACTGCAACCTCCGCCTTCTGGGTTCAAGCAGTTCTCCCACCTCAGCCTCCCAAGTAGCTGGGACTACAGGTGCGTGCCACCACCACACCCAACTAATTTTGTATTTTTAGTAGAGATGGGGTTTTGCCATTTTTCCCAGGCTGGTCTCTGCATCCTGACCTCAAGTGATCCACCTGCCTTGGCCTCCTAAAGTGCTGGGATTACAGGCGTGAGCCACTGCACCCAGTCTTCTTTTTTGTATTTTTTGGAGAGATGGGGTTTCACCATATTGCCTAGGCCATGCTAGAACTCCTGGACTCAAGTGATCTGCCTGCTCTTGGCCTCCCAAAGTGTTGAGATTACAGACACTCAGCCTGGGCGACAGCGAGATAACGTCTCAAAAAAAAAAAAGAAAAGAAAATCATAAAGGAGAGAAAATATGTTTACTGTTCATTAAGTGGAATTGGATCATCATAAAGGACTTCATCCTCCTTGCCTTCACATTGAATAAGCAGAGGAGAAAGGAAGAGTTGGTTTTGCCATCTAGGGTGGCAGAAGTGGAAGAAAATTCTCATGTTAAGTGGACCTGTGCAGTTTAAACCCATGTTATTTGAAGGTCAGCTGTTAAGTGGGTTTTTAGTTTATTTACAGGTTTGTGCAACTATTACTACTGTATAATTTTAGAACATTTTCATCACTCCAAAAAGAAACCCTGTACCTATTAAGCAGTTGCTTCTCATTCAGCCCTCATGTGCCCCCCCCCCCCCCACCAATTTCTCAAACTCCTCTGACAACCACTAATATATGCTTTCTGTCTCTGTTTGCCGAATCTGGAAAGTTTCTGTCAGTGAAATTATACAGTATGTGGTCTTTTGTAACTGATCTCTTTTTGCTTAATATAGTCTTTTTTTTTTAATTTTTTTGAGACAGAGTCTCATCTTGCTCTGTCGCCCAGGCTGGAGTGGAGTGGTGCGATCTCGGCTCACTGCAACCTCTGCCTCCTGGGTTCAAGCAATTCTCTTGTCTCAGCCTACCGAGCAGCTGGACTACAGGTGCAAGCCAACATGCCCAGCTAATTTTTATATTTTTAGTAGAGATGGAGTTTCACCATATTGGTCAGGCTGGTCTCAAACTCCTGACCTCAGGTGATCTACCCACCTCTGCCTCCCAAAAGTGCTGAGATTACAGGTGTGAGCCACCAAACCTGTCTTTTAAAGGTCAGTTCGTGTTATATTATGCACCAGTATTTTATTACTTTTTATTACTGGAAAGTACTCAACTGTACTGCACTTTGTGTTTTTAAAGGTCAGTTTGTGTTATATTATGCACCAATGTCTTATTACTTTTTGTTGCTGGAAAGTACTCCACCATACTGCAACGTGTGTGTGTGTGTGTGTGTTTTGGGAGATGGAGTCTCACTCTGTTGCCCAGGCTGGAGTGCAGTGGTGCCCTCTGGGCTCACTGCAACCTCTGCCTCCCGGGTTCAAGTGATTCTCCTGCCTCAGTTTCCCAAATAGCTGGGATTGCAGGGGCCTGCCACCACACCTGTCTAATTTTTGTATTTTTAGTAGCGATGGGGTTTCGCCATGTCGGCCAGGGCTGGTCTAGAACTCCTGACTTCAGGTGATCTGCCTGCCTTGGCCTCCCAAAGTGTTGGGATTACAGGCGTGAGCCACTGCACCTGGCCACACTTTGTTAATTCATTCATCATTTGGTGGACATTTGGGCTGTTTCAACTTTTTGGCTGTTGTGAATGATACTGCTAAAAACATTCCTGTAGCACTGTTTGTGTAGACATATGTTTTCATTTCTGTTGGGTGTATACCTAGAAGTATAATTACTGGGTCATATAGTAACTATGTTTAACCTTTTCAGGAACTGCCAGACCTTTCTAGTGTGGCTGTACCATTTTACATGCCCGCCAGCAGTATGTGAAGATTCCAGTTTCACCTCATTTTCACCAATATTACTTGTCTTGATTATAGCCTTCCTAATGGGTGTAAAGTGGTATCTCATTGTAGGTTTGATTTGCATGTCCCTTGTGATAACAATGTTGAGCATCTTTTCATTGCTTTGTGGCCATTTGTATGCCTTCTTTGGAGGAACAAGTGTCTGTTCAGATCCTTTGCCCATTTTTTAAAAAAAGACTCAGGGTCTGGTTATGTTGCCCAGGCTGGAGTACAGTGGCTTTGCCCATTTTTAAATTGGGTTGTCTTTTTATTATTGAGTTGGAAGAGTCCTTTATATTATGAATACTAGATCCTTATTAGATATGCAGATACTGTCTCGCATTCTGTGGGTTGTCTGTCTACTCTTCGTTGTGGCTTTGAAGTATAAAAGCTTCTAATTTTGATGAACATGAATTGATGTATTTTTTTGTGCTTTTGGTGTAGTTTAACTGCAAATTTGAGATGACATAGTAATATTCTAAGTCCTAACTTTATAGTGATGTTACCAAGCTATAACTCAAATATCTCTAATTCATTGTTTACTTAAAAAAAATAGATAATGGGCTAGGCACGGTGGCTCACATCTGTAACCCCAGCACCTTGGGAGGCGAGGCGGGTGGATCACAAAGTCAGGAGATCAAGAACATTCTGGCCCACCTGGTGAAACACTGTCTCTACTGAAAATCCAAAAAATTAGCTGGCGTGGTGTTGCCCGCCTATAGTCTTAGCTACTCGGGAGGCTGAGGCGGGGGAATTGCTTGAACCCTTGAACCCGGAAGGCAGAGGTTGCAGTGAGCCAAGATTGTGCCACTGTATTAGCTTGGCAACAGAGCAAGACTCCATCTCAAAAAAAAAAAAAAAAAAAAAAAAGACCAGCCTGGCTAACATAGTGAAACCTTGTCTCTACTGAAAATACAAAAATTAGCCGGGAATGGTGGTGGGTGCCTGTAGTCCGAGCTACTTGGGAGGCTGAGGCAGGAGAATAGCTTGAACCCAGGAGGCTTAGGTTGCAGTGAGCCGAGTTCGTGCCACTGCACTCCAGCCTGGGTGACACAGTAAGACTGTGTCTCAAAAAATAGATAACGTCTTAATTTTTACCTTGAAATCTCATAATAATGCCTATGAAGAAGGCATTATTATAGAAGTAACTATGTTTTACTTGATTGAGCTTAAATATGCTCACTGAAAATGCTGGCTTATGGCTCTTGGAGATTATTGTTACGGTAGCAATAAGTAATTTGTATATTATTGTACTGCTCATCTACTATCCTATGTGTCAGACCTCTATTTTGATACTTCATCCGTGTAATGTTGCCTCATTTGGCTATTGTAACTACTTGTCAAGGTTGGTGTATTATGCTCACCTACGTATAAAGAAGCTGAAGCTTGAAAAGGACCAATAACATTACCAAGATCTTACAGTTCTAGGAAACGGCAGAGCATGGATTTGAATCTAGATCTGTCATATATGTACACCGTATTCTTGACCCTAAATCACCTATTACTCCCTCTTTATAGCTCCTTGCGGAGAGGGATATTTGTATCCTGCATGGTCTTGGGTATACTGAACACATAGTACAAGTTTGAATATCATGGTTTATAAAAGCACGTTTTTTTTCTGTTACCAGATAGGAGCACCAACAATGTAATAAAATAGTGTGATAGCTGTAGTTTATCTTTCAGCCAGTAGTGTGAACTAAATTTGGCTCTGGAAATTAAAGAAGAGTCTTTCTTTCTCTTGCATCATCTATAGGAGATGCTGCAATCTCATAGACTTGGACATTTTTTTTTTTTTTAAATAGAGGCGAGATCTCATTCTGTTACCCAGGCTGGTCTGGAACCCCTGGGCTCAAGTGATCCTCCTGCCTTAGGCCTCCCAGAGTGCTGGGATTACAGGTTGAGAGGTTGTGCCTGGCCAAGACTTGACATTTAGAGACAGGTGATGCTTGGGGAAGGCTAAAGTACAGCTTCTCGTTTGGTAATGGTAGTCACTGAGTTCACAAAGGAGCACTGCCACTGCTGGGGAAAGGGCAGCGGGATAAGGGTCAGGTGACTAGTTCATGTCCTTACTACCCATCAATATGACCTTGGGCAAATCACTTTCCTTTTCTGGTTTTAAGTGTAACTAAGGGTTTGAAATAGATCATCAAAGATTTCTGTTTGTTTTAAAATTCCTTGATGTCAGAAAGGTTTGTCTTGTTCACTGCTGTATCCCCAACACAGTAGAGCTTGGTACATCTGAAATTACTGGAGTAGATCTCACCTTTTCTAGTTAGTAATCATAGCACCTTGTGCAAGTTTCTTGACACATTTCCTCATCTGTAAAATGGAGATAATAGATTACCTGATTCTATAGGGTTTATAGTGAAGGTGAAATTAAATATATGTGAAGTATTTAATAATGCCAAGCACATAGTAACACTCAAAGTTTGTTGTCACTGAATTAATGTATGATTACCTGTTTTGTGTTTGACTCATTCAGAGCATCATAGTTACTTCTTTTTGTTTGTTTTTGGTTTTTTTTGAGACGGAGTTTTGCTCTGTCACCCAGGCTGGAGTGTAGTGGGACAATCTCGGCTCACTGCAACCTCCGACTCCCAGGTTCAAGCAATTCTCCCACCTCAGCTTCCTCAGTAGCTGGGACTACTGCAGGCGCCTGCCACCACGCGCAGCTAATTTTTGTGTCTTTAGTAGAGATGGGGCTTCACCATGTTGGCCAGGCTGGTCTCAAACTCCTGACCTCAGGTTGATCTGCCTGCCTTTGCCTTCAAAATGCAGGGATTACAGGCGTGAGCCACCGCACAAGGCCTATAGTTATTCTTAAAGACCCTTCAGTGAAGTATTTATTTGAATTGGTTGGAACACAGTGCAATTTCAGAAAGGTCATAGTTTTATTCCTTAAGAGTTATTTTTAGCTTTTTCTTCCAACCATGACCTTACCAGAGAGCTGAGTAGAAAGGGAAAGAAACAAAATTAATGCAAATATATTACCTCTACCTGGAAAACAGTTGAAACCATATGTCACATTGCTGATATGTTAGAAGAATGAACTTAATGCTTAGGAGACCCTGCTTTTTAAGGAACTTTTAGAAGTGTGATTCTTTATCGTTATTAATTGATTCTTGGTCAGAAGTGGATCAGAAAGCCTGGAGATGTAGGTAGAAGAAAAATGTCAATGCTAGAATACAGGCCCACAGTCTGTTTTTTTGTTGTTGTTGTTTGTTTTTTAAATTTTATTTTAGAAATGGAGTCTCACTCTGTCCACACAGGCTAGACTGCAGTGAGTGGCATGATCATGGTTCATGTAACCTCAAGCTTCTGGGTGCGAGCAATCCTCCCACCTCAGCCTCCCAAGTAGCTAGGACTACAGGCACTATGCCCAGCTAGTTTTTTATTTTTATTTTTTGTAGAGAGGAGGTCATGCTGTGTTGCCCAGACTTCTACAGTTTGTTAATGAAAATTACTAGGGTCTGATATATTTGGTAATTCCAGATTTTTCAGATTTTATAAAGATAATTTGGTACATATAGATTATGAAATACCCCCAGCAGGATTTGGGCACTTAAGGAACCAGGCATTAACATTTCTCTAGTCGTAATATTCACATTACATGGCATAAATAGAACACAAATAGCTTTCCATGTGTAGAGATTAGGTTTAGCTGCCAAATGAGTTTTTAAACCTATGAGAAATCTAGAAATCTTTTGCTTTTCAAAGGTTTTTGGTCTGGGAATTTTCAGATAAGGGATTGAAGACTTCATTTATTCACAAAAGTGTCATGCCTGTAGAAATTCTTGTTTAATAATACATTTTAAGTCAGTGTTAGTTTCCTTTTCCAACAACTTTAATGTTTTACTATTTCTAGATGACTCTAAATAGGAAGAATTTATAGAATTTTAAGATCAGGAGAGATCTTCAAACAACAGTTAATTCAAACAGTTTATTTATAATCTGTCATGATTTCTGTTGAACTTAAACTTTTATTTATGAGGTATTGGGTTAAATTAAAATGATGTAACTCTTTGTTACCAGAATAAAAGCTAATAGTTTTATTCTCGAAGGCCAGGCCTAATGTCCATCACCTTTAAATGAAAAATTACGTGACTAGAAGCCTTTACTTGATTTTATATTTGAGAAATAAAGTGATACTTTGAGAGTCTTTGCTTGCTTTTTCCTTTGACGTGTTCAATGAGGGACATGCTCTGGTTCTTTCTGGTTTTTGGGATAGCCTGTATTTCACTGATTTGTAGGGTGCGTGTTTTTCTTTTTTTTTTTTGAGATGGAGTCTCACTTTGTCGCCAGGCTGGAGTGCAATGGCGTGATCTTGGCTCACTGCAACCTCCGCCTCCCGGGTTCAAGTGATTCTCCTGCCTCAACCCTACCTCTCCTGCTTTCTAAAGAGTTAAAGTATGAAACAGGCACCCTAGACCTGGCGCAATGGCTCATGCCTGTAATCCCAGTACTGTGGGAGGTTGAGGCAGGCGGATCACGAGGTCAGGAGATTGAGACCATCTTGGCCAGCATGGTGAAACCCCATCTCTACTAAAAATACAAAAATTAGCCAGGTGTGGTGGTGAGCGCCTGTTATCCCAGGTATTCAAGAGTCTGAGGCAGGAGAATCACTTCAACCTGGGTGGCGGAGGTTGCAGTGAGCCGAGATTGTGCCACTGCACTTCAGCCTGGGTGACAGAGTGAGACTCTTTCTCAAAAAAAAAAAAGTTATAATAAAACACTGTATCATAGTTAAATCATTTTTTCTTTATTAAAGATATATAAAGAAGTGATTTATCCAGATATAGTATATGAAGTTAATATTAGACTAAATGCAATAGAATGTGAATGTATTCGATTAGATGAACTATGATAGATTAAATTAATATTAAATTGGAATATTTGGCTAGAAGCTATAGGTGGTGCTGTTGCTCCTTATCTGATTTTATTCCTCTTTAGGTGCTCTCTGTGATTATCCCATGAACCTTATTTCTGGCTAGACCCTGTTTTACCATCTTGGGAATTCAATATGAAATTGTTTTATTTTATAGGCTGGAGCATTGGATTTGCTAAAGGAGCTTAAGAATATTCCTATGACCCTGGAATTACTGCAGGTATGTGCTTTTATGCATCACAGTTTTATAATAGGTAGTTGTCATAAAATACTAAAACATCTTCAGTCCCAATATGTTTTTGTACTGTCTTGATAATGGTGTAAACCATTATTAACTGCTATTTTTTTTTTTTACCTGTGGCAATATAAATCAGTAATCTACTAAGTTGCCATTATAGAGCAATGTTGCCTTAAGAAGAATAAAACCTGAATCTCTAAAGTTGGCAGTAGCAGTGAAATCTTACTGTGAGAGGAAGTTAGATTCTTGGCCCTAATTTGGTCTCCTCAGATTTCCCTTTCTTGATCTATTATTGATAGCTGCTGCCAGTATGAAGCTAGCTTCAGGGTGAGGATAGCAAGGTGTCACTCCTCTCCCTTTTTTTTTTTTTTTTTTTTAGCACCAGTCAAGCATATACACAGTTGATGTCTAGTAGACATTACACAGATTCATTAATGAAGTCTTACTCTTCATTGATAATATTTGTACATGTTTATTGGGTTTTCTGTGATACTTGGTTACATGCATAGAATGCGTAATGATGAAATCAGGGTATTTAGGGTATCCCTCACCTTCAGTATTTACCATTTCTGTGTGTTGGAGCATTTCAAGCCCTCTCTTCTAGTTATTTTGAAATATATAATAACTTCTTAACTTTAGTGACCCTACTCTGCTGTGGAATGTTAGAATTTATTCCTTCTATTAACTATATGTTTGTACCTATGAACAAACCTCTCTTCATTCCCTTTCCTTTCTTATGCACCCTTCCCTGTCTCTGGTATCCATCACTCTGCTTTCTATCTTTGTGAGGTCTGCTGTTTTAGCTCTCACATAGTGAGAACATGTGATAGTTGTCTTTCTGTGCCTGCATTATTTCACTTAACATAACTCCAGTTCCATCCATGTTACTGCAAATACATGATTTCATTCTTTTTTATGACTGATAGTATTTCATTGTGTGTATACACCACATTTTCTTTATCCATTCATCCCTTAATGGGCACTTAAGTTGATTCCATATCTTGGCTGTTGTGAATAGTGCTGCAGTAAACATGGGGGTGCTGATATCCCTTTGTTAAACTGATTTCTTTTGGATAAATATTTAGTAGTGGGATTGTTGGATCATATGTACTTCACATTTTAGTTCTTGAAAAATTTCCGTACTGTTTTATATAATGGCTGTACTAATTTACATTCTCATTAACAGTGTATGAGTTCCTTTTCTTCTGTGTCTTCACCAGCACCTGTTTTTTTTTTTTTGCCTTTTCAATAATAGCCATTCTGGGCCTGGCTCGGTGGCTCACTCCTGTAATCTCAGCACTTTGGGAGGCCGAGGTGGGCGGATCACTTCAGGCCAGGAGTTCAAGACCAGCCTGGCAAACATAGCGAAACGCCATCTCTACTAAAAATAAAAAAATTAGCCAGGTGTGGTGATGCACACCTGTAGTCCCAGCTACTCAGGAGGCTGACGCATGAGAATCAACTGAACCCAGGAAGTAGAGGTTGTAGTGAGCTGAGAGCGCACCACTGCACTCCAGCCCAGGCCACCAAGAGAGATTCTGTCTCAAAAAAAAAAAATAGCCATTCTGATGAGTAAGATGGTATCTCATTGTGGTTTTGATTTGCCTTTCTCTAATGATTAGTGATGTTGAACATTTTTTCATATACCTGTTGGCCATTTGGATGTCTTCTTTTGAGAAATATCTATTCATGTTCTTTGTCCACTTTTTTTTTTTTTTTTTTTTTTTTTTGAGACAGGGTCTCTCTCTGTTGCCCAGGTTGGAGTGCAATGGCATGATCATGACTGACTGTAGCCTCCACCTCCTGGGCTCAAGTGATTCTTACACCTCAGCATCCACACCACACCCCCTACCACCCAAGTAACTGGGGAGTACAGGAGCATGCTACCATGCTTGACTAATTTTTAAATTTTGTTTTTTTAGAGATGGGGTTCTCCCTGTGTCGCCCAGACTGGTCTTGAACTCCTGGGCTCAAGCAATCCTCCAGTCTTGGCCTCCCAAATTGCTGGGATTGCAGACATGAGCCACTGCAGCCAGCGTTTTGCCCACTTTTTAATGGGATTGTTTTTTTTGGTTGTTGTTGTTGAATTGTTTGACTTCCTTGTGTATTGCTGCTATCAGTCCCTTGTCACATGAATAGTCTGCAAATATTTTCTACTGTTCAGCAGATTGTCTCTTTACTCTGTCATTTCCTTTGCTGTGCAGAGCTTTTTTTTTTTTTTTTTCTCCCCGAGGCAGGGTTTCACTCTGTGGCCCAGGCTAGAGTACAGTGGTGCAACCTGTGACCTCTGCCTCCCGGGTTCAAGTGAATCTCTTGCCTCAGCCTCCAGAGTAGCTGGGATTACAGGTGCACACCACCACGCTTGGCTAATTTTTGTATTTTTAATAGAGATGGGGTTTTCACCATGTTGGCCAGGCTGGTCTCAAACTCCTGATCTCAGGTGATCTGCTCGCCTTGGCCTCCCATAGTGCTGGGATTACAGATGTGAGTGAAGTCTTATTTTAATGTTCCATGAAGACTGAAACATAAAACTAAAACTTTGACAAAAGTCAAAGTGTTAAAAATGAAACAATACAGCCAATAACATGAATATGGTTATTTTCTGCCTGACATTTTTTATTAGCCACAAGTGCTTTCTTGGATATTTCTATTATATTAAGTCAGAATTTAGGGAAAGGTGACAGGGGTATGTGAACATGATTAAGAAAAAAGTCATCCTTATTTTCATTAATGGCTAACTAAAATTGAACATTTCTTTCAGTTGTGAAAACACTAAACCACAGTTGTATTACCAGTATTTATGACTGAAACTAAAATAATTCACAAATGTTTTAACTTCAGTTTACTTATATTGTAAAAGTATTGAAATTGCTCATCATTATTGTTGCTGTTATACCTTATGCTAGGTCTTAATGTTTTAATAAGGGAGGGCTGGGTGCAGTGACTCACGCCTGTAATCCCAACACTTTGGGAGGCCGAGGCTGGTGGATTGCTTGAGCTCAGCAGTTCAAGACCAGCCTGGGCAACATAGCAAGACTCTGTCTTGATAAAAAAGAAAAACAGGCCAGGTGCAGTGGCTCATGCCTGTTATCCTAGCACTTTGGGAGACTGAGGCGGGCGGATCACCTGAGGTCCGGAGTTTGAGACCAGCCTGATCAACATGGAGAAACCCTGTCTAAAATTAGCCAGGTGTGGGGGCACATGCCTGTAATCCCAGCTACTCGAGAGGCTGAGGCAGGAGAATCACTTGAAACTGAGAGGCAGAGGTTGCAGTGAGCCGAGATCGTGCCATTGCACTCTAGCCTGGGCAACGAGAGCAAAACTTCGTCTCAAAAAAAGAGGTCAGGTGCAGTGGCTCACGCCTATGATCCCACCACTTTAGGAGGTTGAGGCAGGCGTATTATGAGGTCAGGAGTTTGAGATCAGCCTGGCCAACATGGTGAAACCCCATCTCTACTAAAGATAGAAAAAATTAGCCAGCTGTGGTGGTGCACACCCAGCAACTTGGGAGACTGAGACAGGAGAATTGCTTGAACCCAGGAGGCGGAGGTTGCAGTAAGCCAAAATCACGCCATTGCACTCCAGCCTGGACGACAAGGTGAAACTCCATCTCAAAAAATAAAAAAAAGAAACACACAAAAATAAGGGAGCATATACATTACTGTCTTACATTTAAAAATATTTTGTAATTTATATTATATAATTAGTTTTTTTTTTGTAATCCTATGTATTTTCTTTAATCAATTTTTAATGCATTCTGAGAAGGGGTCCATAAGCTTCACCAGACTGCCAAAGGGATCCATGGTGCAAAAAAAGGGGCAAGAACTCTTCTAGGCTGCCCCACATGGGGGAAACCCCAGTCAACATGGTGAAACCCCGTCTCTACTGAAAATACAAAAAAACTAGCCGGATGTGGTGGCACATGCCTGTAATCTCAGCTACTCAGGAGGCTGAGGCAGGAGAATCGTTTGAACCCAGGAGGCGGAGGTTGCAGTGAGCCGAGATCGCACCACTGCATCTCAGCCTGGGCAACAGAACCAGAGTCTGTATTAAAAAAAAAAAAAAAAAAAAAAAAGAACTCCTCCTTTATCTGTAGACCCCAGAAAGAGAAAGGAGAGAAAGGAAGTAAATTACGAAGTCCTACCTTCTCAATTCAGGTTCCTGTCCAATGATCAGCAACTTCTCTTGCAAATCAGCTCTAAGAATAAACTTTCCTTTGAGATAGGCCCTTACCAAGGCATAACTTTATCCTCGCAGACCTATGTGGGGAAATCCACATCAGAAACAACATAGTAATCCCAATATTTATTTAACAGGTGTGTGTAGAGTTATAGAGAGTATGGAGGTTGGATAAGATTAATATTTATGACTCTAATTTTTTCCTGTGCTTCCTTCTTTGAAAAGCCTATGTATTTATTTAACAAACATTTGAGTTTTTACTATGGATAAGAATAAGATAAGGCCTTTCCCCTCCTTATAGAGCTTAAATTCTAGTAGAGAAAAACTGACATATAAACAAAGATGTAGGTACCCAAAGAAAAGTCCATATAATGTTCATTTGAGGAAAAGGAGGAGGATAGGAAGAAGCACAAAGTTTACTTGTCAATGTAAGTACATAATCTGGGAGGTGCAGAATGCCTTTATGTCGGTGATAAAGCTGAAACCACGTCTGAAAAGATGACTAGGTTCTCCTTCAGCAGATAGACAGGGAAAGGTATTTCAGCAGAGGAAACAGTATGTGGAAGCAGTGTGGCATTTAGAACTGAAAATAAAGGAGAGCTAGTCGCATGCAGAGTTAAAGACATAGGAAGAGCTAGTCGCATACAGGGTTAAAGACATAGGTGGTATGGCATGCAGGATTTCATGTGATGCTGAGAGCATTACTACTGAAAGGTGTTAGGCAGGAGAGGATGTGACCAGATTTGCACATGGAAGGAAATGGGAGGCTGGAGCCTGAAAGACCTGTTGATTAATGAAGTTATTCAGGTGAGGAGTGATGAGGGCTTAAACTAAAATAATAGCAATAGAAATGGAGAGAAGGGGAATTTGCTAATGAAAGACAGCCTGTAAGGATTGGTAGTTGATTGGATGGAGGTGAAGGAGTGGAGGAATTTAGTATGACTGAGATTTTTGCCATGGTGACTGGGTAGATGGTGCTATTTAATAATATAAGAATATTCAAGAAAGATGGTATGAAGGTGAGCGTGGGATGAGAAGGAAATAAAAATGGAGGGATGAAGAGATAAAGGATAATTTGGATACATTGGGTTTTGAGATGCCTGTGAAACAAATATATGCAAGCATCTGGTAGGTAGTTGAGTATGTCTGCCCTAGCAGTGCTGTCAAGTATAACTTTGCAGTGAGGGAAATGTTTTTGATGTGAGTGTTGACTGATACGGTAGTGCTTAACTGCATGAAGCTATTGAGCACTTGAAATATGACTAAGGAACAGAATTTTAAATTTCATTTAATTTTAACAAATTTTAAATAGCCATAAATGTAAACAGCTCTGGAGTATAGTAGAAAGGACAGGTTTAGGAAATATCTGAGAAGTAATAGCATAGAGGCGCGTTAGATCTAGAAAAAAGGGAAAACAGTTGGGATATAACAGACTGGTTAAATCAGATGAGATCGGAGAGTCCATTAGAGCTTACAATTAGGAATGCAGGAAACTTTGAGCACAGTGAGAGAGTAGAAGGTGGGTATGGGTTGAAGGTGAGAAGTAAACAGGAAGACAGATATTTGGGCTAATAATAGATTGGTCTAGTTTTGTAATTTTTTATATATAGCAGATTAATTTATTCAGTAATTATTAAGTGCCTGCTGTGTGCTAGATATTATTGTACATGCTTACTATAGTGGCAAACAAGACAAAGTCCCTGCCTTCTTGGAACTTATTAAAAGGATAGTAAACATAGCTTTATGTTTCTTTTTTTTTAAAAACAGTATTTTTGAGATATAATTCACATACCATACAATTTATTCATTTAAAGTGTATGATTTCATCATTTTTTAGTATATTCTACTACTGTCACCACAGTTAACTTTAGAACATTTTAATCATCCCAAAAAGCAATGGCATACTCTTTAGCAGTCATTCTCCATTCGCCCCAACTGGTCTTCCTCCTTCCAGCCTAGGCAACCACGAATCTTTCTGTCTCTGTAGATGATTTGTGTGTTCTGGAGTTTTCATATAGATGGAGTCATACAGTATGTGTGTGACCTTTGATGTCTGGTTTCTGTCACTTAATGTTTTCAGTGTTCATCCATGTTGCCATTTATGTCAGAATTTTCAGTCCTTTTTATGGCTGAATAATATTCAGTTGCATGGATATTTCACATGTTGTTTATCCATTTGTCAGTTGATGGATAGTTGGGCTTAGACTTTTTTGGCTGTTATGCATCACACTGCTATGCATGTTTATGTACAAGTTTGTGTGAGCATATGTTTTTGTTGTTGTTGTGTAGATACCTAGGAGTGGTATTGCTGGTTTATGTGGTAACTCTGTGTTTAACATTTTGATGACCTGCCAGACTCTTTCTCAAGCCACGGTACCATTTTATATCCCCAGTAGTAGTAAACGAGGGGTCCAGTTTCTCTGCATTCTTGCAAACACTTGAAGACTCGTTGCTGTTTGTCTTTGATTATAACCATTCTGGTAGATATAGTGGTATTTCACCGTAGTTTTAATTTCTTTTTTTTTTTTTTTTTTTGAGATGGAGTCTCACTCTGTCACCCAGGCTGGAGTGCAGTGGTGCAATCTTGGCTCACAGCAACCTCTGCCTCCTGGATTCAAGAGAGTCTCCTGCCTCAGCCTCCTGAGTAGCTAGGACTGCAGGCACGTGCCTCTGCATCCGGCTAATTTTTTTTTTGTATTTTTAGAAGAGACAGGGTTTCACCATGTTAGCCGGGATGGTCTCCGTCTCCTGACCACGTGATCCCCCCCACCTTGGCCTCCCAAAGTGCTGGGATTACAGGCCTGAGCCACTGTGCCTGGCCTGTAGCTTTAATTTCTATTTCCATAATGTCTAAGGATGTTGAACATCTTTTCATGTGCTTGTTGGTTATTTTTATATCTTATTTGGAAAAATGTCTGTCCACATCCTTTGCCCATTTTTAAAGTGGGTTGTCCTTTTTTTATTGAGTTGTAATAATTCTTTATATATTCCAGATACAAGTCCCTTATCAGAGATAGAGTTTGCAAATATTGTCTCTTTTTCTGTAAATTATCTTTTTACTTTTCTTGATGATGTTCTTTGAAGCACAAAGTTAAATTTTGATATAATCTGTTTTTCTTTGATTGCTTGTGCCTTTGGTGTCATATTTAAGAAACCATTGCCTAATCCAAGGTCATGAAGCTTTTACTCCTATTCATATTGAGTTAATTTCTATGTATGGTATAAGGAAGAGGTTCAGCTTTATTCTTTTTTTTTTGAGACAGTTTTGCTCTGTCACCCAGGCTGGAGTGCAGTGGTGTGATCTCGGCTCACTGCAACATCCACCTCCTGAGTTCAAGTGATTCTCATGCCTCAGCCTCCCGAGTAGCCGGGATTATAGGCATGCACCACTGTGCCTGCTAATTTTTGTATTATAGTTAGAGATGGGGCTTCCCCATGTTGGCCAGGCTGGTCTCAAACTCTTGACCTCAGGTGATCCACTTGTCTTGGCCTCCCAAAGTGCTGGGATTACAGGCGTGAGCCACCATGCCTGGCAGTTTTATTCTTTTACATGTGGATATCTAGTTGTTCCAGCACCATTTGTTGAAAATAATATTCTTTTCTTCAATGAATTGTCTTGATATCCTTATCTAAAATCAGTTGATGAAAAATGTTGGAATTTATTTCTGGAGTCTTAAATTTATCCCATTGATCTGCATGTCCATCCTGTTGCCAGTACCATGCTATCTTGGTTACTATAGGGAATTGTGAGTGTTCCAATTTTGTTCTTCTTTTTCAAGATGGTTTTGGCTGTTTTGGGTCCTTTACATTTCTGTATGGACTTCAGGGTAAGCTTGTCAATTTCTGCACTAAAGGCAGATGGGATTCTGATAGACATTGCATTGAGTCAGTAGTTCAATTTGTTTGTATTGCAATCTTAACATTTAAGTCTTCCAGTCTATCAACATGGGATTTTAAAATTTCGTTTAGGTCATCTTTAATTTCTTTCAACAATGTTTTATAGTAGCTGTGTGTTTCTTTATCTTGTCTTTTATATATGTGTGTTTGTGTTTTTAATGTATGTTTTACATATGTGTTTTATAGTAGCTATATAGTAGCTGTATGTTTTTTTACCTTAAGATTTAGTGGCTACCTTCAGATCATCTTGGCAAAAACTCATGAGTGGTCACGAAGAGGCTTTTCTTCTGGAGCACACCAAATCTGCTTGTTTCCTGTGATGTTAACAGTGTCTCTTGATCTCACTACTCATTCCTTTCTGCTTTACCATCAGTGTGCAGCTCACCCCTATGGCTGCTTAATATACTCTCCACCTTTCCAAGGTAATGTCTTTCTTTCTGTATACCTGATGTTCTATAGAAATCATGGGCAAAGGCACATGTTTTATCTGCTAGAGTTTCACAATGTAATGTCCTGAAAGCTTTAATTAGTCCTTCAGTCAAGAAAACAGTTTTAATCCCCACAATTCCTAAGGTCACTTGCGAACAGAATACTTTCTTATAACCTACCTATTACATCCTGTAAGTCTTAGCATACCAATTTTAGGAAAAATCCTTAGGGAATTCTTAGAGGCAACTCCAGATTTGCTTATCCAAGTAAATAGCTTCATAATCTTTTCCTCTGTCTACTTTTTTTTTTTCATGTTTTTCCATAGTACCCCCAAAGGAAAAAGAAAAACTTATTTCATTGTCACCATCTACGTGTTAAAAAAAAAAAAACTTAAATCTTTTTTTTTCATTCTACCTCGGCAGCCTCATTTCTTATTATTTTGACTTGACAGTCTCTTTCTTAGATAAGCATGTTTATTACAGATAGCTATATTCTCAGTGTGGGTTTTATTTGTGGCCAAGTGGGATAATCGTTGACTTTTTAGTAATCAAAACATCCTCTGATAATTAAAAAGTAGTCACCCAGCAGTACACAATTTATTCATTATCTCCTTATACCTTTGCTCTCCTGCAAGCCCCTACTAAAATGCCAGTTTATTTTATTTGCAAATTTGTGTCAGTTCTAAGCTTTAGAACTACACTGTGTTCCTAGAAAACTAGCCTTGTTAACGCCAAATTGTTTGGGGATTTAAAATTGTGGAGTCCCTTTATCTTTCTGCTGTTCAATCTTGTCTGCCTTGCTCAGCTTTCTAAGAGATATAGGACACTCCAGCCAACAACATATTCTAAATTCTTGAATATAACTTAGATCCTGAGTCTGTCTCTTTGTTGAGAGGATTGAATAATTTAGAAGGAAACCTCAAGTACCCAAGTATTTTTCTGCCATAAAGCTTATAGCAAGGGTTCTCTTCTTTTTTTCACCACAAAGAATTCCTTTTGTTATTTTTTTCTTCCGCAAATCATATGTTTGAAAGATTGTCTGCTAACACCTGAACTTACTAATTTACTGTTTTTTATTTATGATCCATACTTATGCTGTCATAACGTTTGTGTTCTTTGAGCACTGTTTGAAATCATTGATGTGCTAGAAAGACCATGGACTTTGGCAGTAGGCAAACCTGGGCTAAATCCCAGCTTTTGGCTGGGCCAGTGACTCATACCTGTAATCCCAGCACTTTGGGAGGCCGAGGTGGGTGAATCATCTGAGGTCTAGAGTTCGAGATCAGCCTGGCCAACATGGTGCAACCCTGTCTCTACTAAAAATACAAAAATTAGCCAGGCAAGGTGGCCTGCACCTGTAATCCCAACTACTTGGGAGACTGAGGCAGGAGAATCGCTTGAACCTGGGAGCAGAGGTTGTAGTGAGCCAAGATTGTGTTACTACTGCATTCCAGCCTGAGCTACAGAGTGAGACCCCGTCTCAAAAAAAAAATTAAAAAAAATCCCAGCTTTGCTGGTTAGTAGTGGTATGATGCTAGGTACATTATTTATTGATACTTCTAATCTCTTCATCTTTAAAAATAGGGATAATCTCAACTTTGAAGGGTTGTTAGAAAGACTGATGAATGTGGATGCTCTAAGCATAATTCTAGGCATGTAGAATTATCACAGGTTAAATTCTACCTATATTTAGTGAAGTCCATTTTAATGTCTGTGATTATATTCTGATTCCCAACAAAATAAAAAATAAAAAAATAAAGCCTTTTAAGACTCCATAGGTGGTAGTTTCTGTTTGGATATCCTCATAATTTGCAGCTGGTGCTCTATGAAGTAATCCATGTAGAATGTATAGAAACAAAGAAATGCATTTATTAGTCATGATTGCTTCAGCCTGACTTATATACAACATTTTATGTTTTATCCTCATTTATCTTCACTTCTCCTCTGTGGAAAGACTGATTTCAATTTTTTAGTTAAGTAGACTTATTACAGTAGCGAATTTTATGCTTCTAGATCTTGGTGATAAGAACATTTATGGGTCTAATGTTTCATCAGAAGATGTATGTATCTTAAGAATATAGTTTGCTATTATAAGGATCCAAATAATTGGAGTTTTAAAATTCTAAAATGGAAACAGGAATCTGGGAAATAAAATGTGGGTGAAATACTAGTTTGTTTAAAATAAAGTTAGTATAAATAATTGTTTTGTTATTGCCTTGCAGTCCACAAGAATCGGAATGTCAGTGAATGCTATTCGTAAGCAGAGTACAGATGAAGAAGTTACATCTTTGGCAAAGTCTCTCATCAAATCCTGGAAAAAGTTATTAGGTATCATTGATCTTTCCTTACATATATTTATGATGATGTGATTTATTCAAATGGTTAGTGGTTAACATTTTATGGTTAGGTAATGGTTACATTTTTTTCTTCATGAGTCTAGATATACTGAAATCAGTGCCTCGCAATAAAGGTGAGGGGGGTTAATATGACTTTTAAGGTTTTTTGTTTTTGTTTTTTTTGCCTTTTAGACTAGTCAGATTTGGTTTTCTTAACTTCTGACACAACTGGATAAACTCTTTAGGTAAGAAGAATTTTCTCTTAAGGGAAAGGTTGTGCATACCTTTTGAAATGGCTTTTGAAATTTTTGACTTGCAGAAAACTTGCAAGGATAGTAAAAGAATGCTGTGTCCTTTGTCCACATCATCACTTTTTAATATTTGCTGTATTTGTTTTTCTGAACAGCTTGAAAGTAGGTTGTTTTTCACTGTTTTCTGAACCATTTGTTTTCCTGAACCATTTGAAAGTAGGTTGGCTATATCATGCTCTTTTACCCTTTAAATACTTGTGTGTATTTCCTTACTACAAGCTTATTTTTTTAATGGAATCATAATATTAAAAATTTAGGAAATTTAACATTGGTATAGTACTTCATAGTTTACGTTCAGGTTTGTCAATTGTTCCAGTAATGATTTTATATATATACATATTTTTTTTATCACCAGGAAAATATCCAGTTCAGGATCACATAGCTAGTTTTCTAATTTGAAATCATTCTTAAGCCTTTCTTTATCTTTTATGAAATTGACATTTTGAAGAATACAGGCACCCCTTCCCCTTTGTTTTTCCCCCATGGCAGAAATGTTCATTTCTCATTTGAAGACCAGCCTGTTTACTTGGGTTAATGATTTTACTTTTTCTTTGTTTTTGGTCTGTGATCTTTCACTGTGAGTTATCCACTCTCTAGGAAATGTACTCTGTCCTTGTCCATCGGGTCCTAGTCCAACAAATATGAATTCCCTCCCCCTAAATCTTATTTTGGGGCTGTCAGTTTTTTGTTGATGTATTTGCTAAAAGTCAAATTTGGAAGGAAAGAAAATTAGAGGCAATTTATCCTTCACGTGAATTGCACAAACCCAATAAAAAAAAATGATTGTCGTGGGCCATGCTTTAAAATTTTATGTGTATTTGTGTATATGTCCTGCCCCTTCCCCCTCATTCCTGGTCCCCTGCCTCAAGTAGGGCTAAAGAAACAAGTTCATTTCCTATAGAAGAAAGTATGTGTGCCTCCTGAATATGTAGAGTTTAACTTTTTATTTTGACATACTAGTGGCTCACAGAAAATTACAAAAAAAAGAAGTACAGAAAGGTATCATGTACCCTTTATCTAGCTTCCTCCTATGGTTATATTACATAACTATCATATACAGAATCTCAACCAGGAAATTGACATTAATACAATCTACAGACCCTGCTCAGATTTCATCAGTTTTTACAGGCGCTAGTGTATGTGTGGGGTGTGTGTGGGGCGGTGGGGCATGTATCCTGAGCAGTTTTATCCTATGTATACATTCATGTAACCACCACTAATGTGTATTTTTAAATATTCACTTTCATGCAAATCAAAATATTTTTTTTTGAGATGAAGTCTTGCTCTTGTTGTCCAGGCTGGAGTGCAGTAGTGCAATCTCTGCTCACTGCAAACTCTGCCTCCCAGGTTCAAGTGATTATCTTGCCTCAGCCTCTCGAGTAGCTGGGATTACAGGCGCCTGCTGCCACACCCAGCTAATTTTTGTATTTTTAGTAGAGACGAGGTTTCACCATGTTGGCCAGGCTGGTCTCGAACTCCTGATGTCATGTTATCCCTCCACCTTGGCCTCCCAAAGCGCTGGGATTACAGGCGTGAGCCACCATACCCAGCCTGCAAATCAGATTTTTATCAAATTGATAATGGGCTTAAAAAAATAGAACTGGATAAGTTACGCAGTATGCAGAAAATGACCAGAGGTAACGAATGCAAAGTAGAATTGGATTTTGGTTTAAAAGTAAAATAGGAAATATATTCAAGGCAGAACTTCTCCACATTTTTAAGTTGGATCCTTGAAGCAAGTTTATTCCCCCTGTCCACCACCTTCCACACCACTTTTTTTGTTTTGTGTAGAGATTGGGGTCTTGTTATGTTGCCTGGGCTAATCCTCCAACTCCTGGGTTCAAGCATTCCTCCACTTCAGACTCCTGAGTAGTTGGAACTGCTGACATCCACCACTGCCCTCCTTCGTTATTTATTTATTTATTTGTTTGTTTGTTTGTTTGTTTGTTTGAGACGGGGTCTCATTCTGTTTCCCAGGCTGGTCTCGGACTCTTTGGCTCAAGCAATCCACCTGCCTTGGCCTCCCAAAGTGTTAGGATTACAGGTGTGAGCCATCACGTTTGGCCCCCTCCTTTGTTTTTAATAGCATATTCTGTAATTGAGATGTACCTGCTTTTTTTTTCCTCATGATTAGATCAGGTTGTACATCCGCAGCTGGAATACTATGTAAGCATGTTACATCCTTCTCAAGGTATCATATCCAGAGTCACTGATGATAATTTTGAGAATCCAGTCAAAGCTACACTGTATAGTGTATTGTTTTTCCTCTTGTAGCTAATAGCCATTCTGTGGGAGACACTTTTAAGATCCTGAAACTGGCCGGGCGCAGTGGCTCGCGTCTGTAATCCCAGCACTTTGGGAGGCCAAGGCAGGCAGATCATGAGGTCAAGAGATCGAGACCATCCTGGCCAACATGGTGAAACCACATCTCTACTAAAAATGCAAAAATTAGCTGGGCGTGGTGGCGTGCGCCTATAATCCCAGCTACTCGGGAGGCTGAGGCAGGAGAATTGCTTGAACCTGGGAGGCAGAGGTTGCAGAGAGCCAAGATTGTGCCACTGCACTCCAGCCTGGCAACAGAGGGAGACTCAGTCTCAAAAAAAAAAAATTTTTTTTTAATTAATATTTTTTTTTTTTGTTTTTTAAGATGGGGTTTCAGCATGATGGCCAGGCTGGTCTTGAACTCCTGACCTCAGGTGATCCACCCACCTCGGCCTCCCAAAGTGCTAGGATTACAGGCATGAGCCAAAAATAAAAAGATCCTGAAACTGTCATATACCTTATCAGACCTTCCCCCTCCCCTCCCAATTTAGGATCCATTGATTTTTGCTCAAACTAGTCTTTGTAGTGGTAGGGTGGTCATAGCAAAATTGTGATTTTTCTGACTTTTCTGCTTCAATATTTATAAAATCATCATTCTGTTATAAGAAGAACCTTCTTTTTTACCCCTTAGCTATTTATCTATTAGTGTAGACTCTGCAGGTTCCTTTTCTATACAATGGATTATAATACATTACTATTCAAATTTAGTTTGCATAAATTTTGTCCCTACTATAATTTTACTTATGCTGTATGTGTACTTATTTACATTACTTTTTTAATGAAAATATTTTGTTTTTCCATCATAACTATCATTTTTATTGGTTTCAGAATAATTTATTCAGTTGACTATACCATATTTTAGTTGGTCACTTGCCTGTTGTTAGATTTATTATTGTTTTTAACTTTATGGCTGTTGTAACTAATGTCTTGATGGACATCTTTCTGCCTAAAGCTTTTTTCTTCACATTGTTAGCTAGATTTCTACATTTACTACTACTGCTACTAGGTAGCCCATTTTTGAATACTTAAGATATGCCAAGCACTGATCTGTATTAGTGCATTTAATCCTCAGAACAATCCAATTAGTAGATGCTGTTATAATCTACATTTTATGATGAGGAATCTGAGGCACTGAGCGGTTAAATACTTTGCACACAGTTGAATTGGTGGTGAATAGCCAAGCTGGGACTTGACTGCAGATAGTAGGAGTCCAGAGCTGGAGCACTTCTTTCCCTGCTGCCTGGGCTGTGTTGCCCACAACACCGTATCAGATAGTAGGGATGCTTCTAAGGCTGTTCATGCCTCTTACTGCTCTGCTTTCCAAAAGGATTGCACTAACTTATTGTGCCAGAGCAGTGTGTAAGATCAGTTCTGCTGTCCCTTTGGCAGCATTGGATCCTTGCTGATCATATTTCATTGTTCTATCAGTCTTCCCTTTTAAATGCTTTCCACACTATCACTTATGGACCATTTTTAGTCCTTGCCATGTGTCATTATTAATCTTTGTTTTCAGTGTTACAGTGCTATAGCATCTTTGGGATTTGAGGCCTTCAAGGTAAATTATTGAGAATAACAAGGACAGTAAAATTACGTGAAAATGAAAGTGTATGTACACGTTTTATCAGAGGGCTTGAATTTGTATTTTAGGTTTGACAAACTTCAACTTTACAAGATGAGTTCTACAGTTGTGATTTGAACCATTTTCTTATCGGAGATTCTCATCCAGATAACTATATATTCAAGTTATCTAAGGAACTTTAAAAAATAATGATGTTTGCATCTCACTGCCAGAGATTCAAATGGAATGGATCTGGTTTGGAGCTTGGCATGAGAATATGTTTAAAAGCTCCCTCAGTGATCCTGCTATCCAGTTGGATATAGTTTCTTCTGTATTCTATACAGAGAGAGGTGAAGAATTGAAAGAATTCTTCATGTAGCCCTTATTGCTTATATAGGGAGCAAAATGTAGGTAAGTTGGTGTACTTTATACAGTAGACCCAAATGTTTCTGAACTTAGCTTCAAGGTGATATATTTGGTTTTTGTTTTGTTTTTTTGAGACAGGGTAATCATTCTGTCATCCAGGCTGGAGTGCAGTGGTGCAGTTACAGCTCACTGCAGCCTCAAATTCCTGGGCTCAAGTGATCCTCCTGCCTCAGCTTCCTGAGTGGTTAGGAATACAGGCATGCACCAAGATTTACTTATTTATTTTTTTGAGATGGAGTCTCGCTCTGTCACCCAGGCTGGAGTGCAGTGGTGCAATTTCCTCCTCCCGGGTTCAAGGTATTCTCCTGTCTCAGCCTCCTGAGTAGCTGGGGTTACTGGCACATGCCACCATGCCCAGCTAATTTTTGTATTTTTAGTAGAGATACGATTTCACAATGTTGGCCGGGCTGGTCTCAAACTCCTGACCTCAAGTGATTCACGCACCTCGGCCTCCCAAAGTGTTGGGTGTACAGGCACCAGTTTTAAAATTTAAGACTGTGTTGATTGATTTAATGTGAATGTTTCTTTTGGGTGCTAAACTATTACATTGACTCAACCTATTTTATGTATATTATTTCATAATATCTAATTGCTTACCTCTTTAAGTCTTAAAGCTTGTGCACTCTGTATTACTTCAGAGATCATTTAAGATAGAGAAGGTGCTGGGTAGGTCTTACTATCCTGAGGTATTGCCTATGAAAGTGTTTTTTTTGTTTGCCATCCCAGAAATATTTATTTATATTTTGGATATTACCTTAAATTTTCTAACTTTATGAAAAATTATTAAAACAATATTGCTGTATATGCTTTATGCTTTTATTTTTATTTTATTTGAATTTATTTTGAGACAGGATCTGGCTTTATTGCCCAGGCTGGCGTGCAGTGGCACGATCTTGGCTCACTGCAACTTCCACCTCCCAGGCAAAAGCCATCCTCCCACCTCAGCCTCCTGAATAGCTGGGTCTACAGGTGTACACCACCACACCCGGCTAACTTTTGTATTTTTTGTAGAGACAGAGTTTCGTCATGTTGCCCAGGCTGGTCTCAAACTCATGAGCTCAAGTGATACACCTGCCTCAGCCTCCCAAAGCACAGGCCAGTACAGGTGTGAGCCACTGTACTGGTCTGTGCTTTTACTTTTAAAGTAACAGTGCAGATATTTTCATATTCTTCCTATCTCTTTGTTCCATATACTTTCCTCCCTTTAGGTTCCTATGGCATATGAATTTGTAGTTCCCAACAAATGAGGAAATTTATTTGGGAGTGTTGACTGAACTTGCATTGTGAAAAATAGTACATATGCTAATAGCTTATGGGTACTTCATCTGCTTGTGGGAAACTTAGGATTTTTGTTCGTGTTGTTGTGCAAATAGCCTGTTAACATGCAGTATTTCAGTTGTTGTTTACAAATGCTAGCAACTTAAGAGATTTCATAATTTTCAGATGGGCCATCAACTGAGAAAGACCTTGACGAAAGAAAAAAGAACCTGCAATTACATCACAGAACAGCCCTGAAGCAAGAGAGAAAGGTACTTCACAGTATAGACATTTATTTATATTGCAAGTCATAGTTTTACCTTCTCCATCAATTCCCCCATAATCTTATGTTCCCCTATTTACATTCCTTTTTTTGTTTTCTCATCAAATGGAAGTAGTAAACGTATGTAGCCAAGTATTCTAAGTTTTGTTTTTTTTTTTCAGATTTCTTGAAAATTTGAGAGGTAGAAGACACTGAATAAATAAGTTATTTATATTGTACTCAACAAGTTTAATTGAATGGGAATACTGGGTTAGGCACTGAGAATTGATCATGGAGGTAGTGATTAGGGATTCAAATGGTTACTTCCTCTATTTACCACATTTCTTTTTTAGATTTATTTTGGCTCTTGATTTCTCATTCTCCTTTACATGCCTTTTTAATTTCTTTCGAATTTAACAATTTGCGGCCAGGCGTGGTGGCTCATGCCTATAATCTTAGCATTTTGGGAAGCTGAGGTGGGCAGATCACTTGAGGTTAGGAGTTTGAGACAAACCTGGTGAAACTCTTTCTCTACAAAAAAAAAAAAAAGCCAGACATGGTGGTCTGTAGTCTTAGCTACTTGGGAGGCTGAGATAGAATTGCTTGAACCCGGGAGGCAGAGGTTGCAATGAGCCAGGATCACACCATTGCATTCCAGCCTGAGCGATGGAGTGAGACCCTGTTTTGAAGAAAAAAAAAGCAGTTTGTTATAAGAACTTAAATGAAGAGTTCAAATTGTCCCTCACCTCCTGTGAAGCCTTTGCATTTGTTTTTTCCTATTAACATATTATGAGCTATGCAGTATTGAACATGTTGCCATAATAGGGCACACATAGTTAAATACAAATTGTTCCTCTGTTCTTGGGAATCTGGTAGGTTAACGGTCAACATTGATTTAAAGCAATGGTTCTCAAAAGTGTGGTCCCTGGTAAAGGAGGGACCCTGACAGCTTGTTAGAAATACAGATTCTCAGGTCTTGTCCTGTAACTACTGAATCAGGAATTCTGGTGTGGAGGGGCCCAGAAGATCTGTTTTTTAATAAGCTTTTCAGGTGATTCAATGCACTCAAGTTATAGAACCCATGCTTTAGGGCAGCGACTTCCAACTCTGTTCTGTCCCTCAGCTTTTGGCTGCTGTGTAACCCACTTAGAGATGTAGAAGTGTCTACAGGCTGGCCCAGTCTGGAGTGCAGTGGCGTGATCTTGGCTTACTATAGCCTCCACCTCCTGGGTTCAAGCAATTCTCCTCCGTCAGCCTCCCAAGTAGCTGGGATTACAGGTGCCCACCATGCCTGGCTAATTTTTGTGTTTCTAGTGGAGATGGGGTTTTGCCATGTTGGCAAGGCTGGTCTTCAACTCCTGACCTCAGGGGATCTGGCCTCCTCAGTGTCCCAAAGTGCTTGGATTATAGGTGTGAGCCACTGTGCCTGGCCTACTTATTTTTTGTTTATTTTTCATTTTTGAGACGGAGTCTTACTGTGTTGCCCAGGCTGGAGGGCAGTGGTGTGATCTTGGCTCACTGCAACCTCCACCTCCCAAGTTCAAATGATTCTTCTGCCTCAGCCTCCTGAGTAGCTGGGATTACAGGTGCACACCACCATACTTGGCTAATTTTTATATTTTTAGTAGAGACAGCATTTCATCATGTTGGCCATACTGGTCTTGAACTCCCAACCGCAGGTGATGCACCTGCCTCAGCCTCCCAAAGTGCTGGGATTATAGGTGTAAGCCACTGAGCCCAACCCGTGTTGAGGTATTTAGGGCATTAAGGCTACTACCGATTTTAACTTTGTTTCTCAGTATTTTCCCAAAGTTGATTATGTACTGCTCATGTTAATGTTAATATATCATACACTGTTATTGTTTGTATTAACTATATTAAATATATATATTAAACATATATTAACTATTAACTATATTAAAAGGGGTAAGTCAAAGGTGGGCTTAAACAACAATTGTTAATAAAATTTATGCGTTTTTTTCTAACCTATCATACCTGTTAGTTTCCTTAAATCTGGAAGAGTTCCTGAGTCTCTCGCTGTCTTTGTTTTTATTTTTTCGAGATGGAGTCTAGCTCTGTCGCCCAGGCTGGAATGCAGTGGTGCAGTCTTGGCTCACTGCAACCTCTGCCTCCCAGGTTCAAGTGATTCTCCTGTCTCAGCCTCCCCAGTAGCTGGGATTAGAGGTGTGCATCACCACACCCAGCTAATTTTTGTACTTTTAGTAGAGATGGGGTTTCGTCATGTTGCCCAGGCTGGTCTCAAACTCTTGACCTCAAGTGATCTGCCCACCTTGGCCTCTTAAAGTGCTGGGATTACCAGCGTGAGCCACTGCGCCTAGCCTCTCGTCTTTTGTCAGTTTTATATGCTTGACATTTAGGTCTAGAGCCTGTCTGCAAAAGCAGATTACTATGTATGAAGTCTGTTAAAGTAACTAGTTGGTATCTATCTACACATACCACACCACGCCACACCACACATACATGCACACACACACAGAAAAGAGGATTGGAGAAATGGATCTGAGGAGTCATGTAAAGAAAGATACAAGGTTAAATCTAAGTTGCTTGCAGCTAAGCGGGATTTTATATTTTGGGTGCAAGAGTTTAAGGAGAAAGTAATATGTTTAAATGCTTAAAGGAGGGATCAGAATGTAGGAAGTGGGACAGTAGTGAAACTAGTGAGGAAAAGCTTCCCTCAGTTCATTTGGGCAGTTTCTCTTTGTTCCTGTGTAGCGTTTGACTGCAGACACAGAGAAGCAAAAGCATTTAATCAAAGTGTTTAAGAAGTGGGTGTTTGGCTGGGTGTGGTGGCTCACACCTATAATCTCAACACTTCATTTGGAGGCCAAGGTAAGGGAATCACTTGAGCCCAGGAGTTTGAGACCAGCCCAGGCAACATAGTGAGACCCTGTCTCTACAAATAATAATAATAAAAATTAGGTGTGATGGCACATGCCTGGGGTCCCAGCTGAGAAGCTGAGGCAGGAGAATCACCTGAGCTTGGGAGGTGAAGGCTGCAGTGAGCAATAACTGTTGCCCTGCACTTCAGTCTGGGTGCCAGAGTGAGATTCTGTCTCAAAAAAAAAGTGGGTTTTGGGGCCTGGCATGGTGGCTTGTGCACTTTAGGAGGCCAAGGCGGGATTATCACTTGAGGTCAGGAGTTCGAGACCAGCCTGGACAACATAGAGAGACCCAAAATTTTTTTTTTTTTTTTTTTTTTTGAGACAGAGTCTTGCTCTTTACCCGGGCTGGAGTGCAGTGGCGTAGTCAAGGTTCTCTGACTGCAACCTCAACCTCTCAGACTCAGGTGAGCCTCCCAGTTCAGCCTCCCAAGTAGCTAGGACCACAGGTACATACCACCATGCTTGGCTAATTTTTAAAACTATTTTTGTAGACCCTCTGTCTCACTATGTTGTCCAAGCTGCTCTTGAACTCCTGGGATTACAGGCATGAGCCAGCTTGCCTAGCCAAAAAATATTTTTAAAATTAGCTGGGCGTGGTGGTGTGCACCTGTAGTCCTAGTTACTCAGAAGGCTGAGGCAGGAGGATTGCTTGAGCCCAGGAGCTCAAAGCTGCATGAGCTATGGTGGCACCACTGCACAGCATACTTGCTCTGTTCACCACTGTGAAGAGTCTTGCTCAGTTGCTCAGGCTGGAGTCTTAAAAAAAAAAAAAAAAGAAATGGGTTTTTAAACATTGGTTTGCTCATTTATTTATCACTGACAGACATTATGCCACGTAATGAGAATACAAAGAAAAGTAAGTCCTAGTTTTTGCTCTTGAGAAACTCAGTCTGATAGAGACAAAGTGTATGAAAAGTCATCATATACAAACCTGTGTGAATCAATATTTTGGGGATACAGGGGGAAATCAGAGAAGGCTTCAAAAGGAACTGACTAAACTTAGAAGGTACTAATGACAATCTTACCCACAGTGACATGTTTGTGAAGTCTAACAGTGGTTATGTTTTGGAGAGAAGGCAAGGGGATATGTTCTTGCAGTATTGCAGCAAGTCATATCTATGGATGGTGGGTGATTTAATCAATCTTTGAAAAGGGTTATGGCAGCTATCCTCAATGAGATAAAGCTTAATTGAAACCAGGAAGATTATGTTGGAAAGAACCCATTTTAGAGATAATCCAACATAAGAAGCTATTCAGAAGCACTGAAAGGATTAGGTTGACTGGAAAATTATAAAACTGCTCAAATGTTCATATTGAGGTGATGTTTCTGGGGGAGAAGCGCACCATTTTGTAGCCTCACGACTCATCTGTACACATGATATTTGTCTCACGGGACCTCACTGTCTAAGTGGAACAAGGTTTTCATTTTTTGAGTTGAAGTCTCGCTATGTCACCCAGGCTGGAGTACAGTGGTGCAATCTTGGCTCACTGAAACCTCCACCTCCTGGGTTCAAGTGATTCCCCCTGGCTCAGCCTTCCAGGTAGCTGGGATTATAAGCGCATGCCACCACGCTCAGCTAATTTTTGTATTTTTAGTAGAGATGGGGTTTCACCATTTTGCCCAGGCTGGATTCAAACTCCACTGGCCTTAAGTGATCCGCCCGTCTTAGCCTCCCAAAGTGCTGGGATTACAGGTGTGAACCACCACGCCCAGCGAAACAGGGTTTTTCAAGCATTCTCTCTTTCTCTCTCTCTCGTCCCTTCCTTCCTCTCTCTCTCTCTCTTTCTCCTTCCCTCCCTCTCTCTGCGCTTGCGCTCTGTCTCTAGTTTTAGTTGAAAGCTGTCATTCTGTGGTCTCATCCCTTCATCCCTCTTCTCATACCAAGATCATTGCTTTTCATTTATTATACTGAACTGTAATAGGTATCTTCTCTATTAAAAATATCGCTTAATATTGGCCAAGTGTGGTGACTCATGCCTGTAATCCCAGCACTTTGGGAGGTCGTGGCAGGCAGATCACGAGGTCAGGAGTTGGAGACCAGCCTGGCCAACATGGTGAAACCCCGTCTCTACTAAAAATAAAAAAATTAGCCAGGCGTAGTGGAGAGCGCCTGTAATTCCAGCTACTCAGGAGGCTGAGACAAGACAGTTGCTTGAACCTGGGAGGTGGAGGTTGTAGTGAGCCAAGACCTGTGCCACTGCACTCCAGCCTGGGTGACAGAGCAAGACTCCGTCTCAGAAAAAGAAAAAAATTGCTTAATATTTAAAAGGAGAATCAAAGATAACATGTTTAGTTGGTTTTTAAAAAAGACATGAGCCTAGTCTCTTTACTGAATTGTAAAATTTTTAAGTTCTTTTTAATCTGTATGCAGATGTTTTTTCCCTCACATAAAGGCCACTGAGATACTGTGTCGTTTTTTTAGGCCCCATGATAGTAATTTTGCATGATAGTAATATTGTTACTTTGAGAGGATTGTTTTTGATTTCTTTTTGGGATGTTTTGTATGTGCATATTTCAGTACCTCCAGCGGCAATGTAAGCAACAGAAAGGATGAGAGAAATGCTCGAGATACTTACGTTTCATCCTTTCCTCGGGCACCAAGCACTTCTGATTCTGTGCGGTTGAAGTGTAGGGAGATGCTTGCTGCAGCTCTTCGAACAGGAGGTAAGTCCAGTGCATGTTGTTTTATTTCTCAGCCCTTTGGTCACCACCACCAACCACTGCCATAGAAGTTGTTGCTGATAGTGGTCTGTTAAGTGGGAGAGAAGGAGGAATACTGGGGCATTTGCTTGTTACTGCGTAATTGCAAGAAATAGATTCCTCTAATACGTGGATGTTTTCCCTGATTTCATAGTAATGTACATTTTTTTCTCACAAATCTTTTATTTCCCCCACAATTTAATCTGCAAACTATGTGCCCTGATCTTATATTGAGAGTTAACAATACTGAATTATTAAATAAATAGTATGACATATAGTTTTGTATTCATGATTCCGGGGGGGCTTGATTTATATGTGGGAGCTTAATTTGATTTGAAAGTATCCAGTCTTAACAAGTAACATTTTGGCTTTAAAGTTTTATATACAGGAATATTTATCATCTTATACAAATTTATCCTTTTTCTTTTCTCTTATTCTGGACCATAGCTAGTTTGACCTGTTTTTCTCCTTACTCTGCCCTTTCTACTTTGATTTCCTTACTGTCTCTCTCGCTGTCTCTCTCTCTCCCCCATATATATATACACACACACACACATATATACATATACATATATATGTGTGTATATATATGGAATATATATGTATATATATTCTCCTAGTTTATTTCCCTCTGTCCTTTTGAATATTTGTATAGGAGTCTTCTGAGTGTGTATGTGTGATTGGCAGATTAAATGAATGGTTTCTTTGCATTGAAACCTGAGTAGCAGGAGACAAGACAGTTCTTTCTGTAACTTTCTCTACTCTCTACGGGAGCAGCCAGAATTTATGGAGTTATGAAAGAGGAGTTGCCTGCTAGATCAGTTACTTCCCGTGCCTGAGGGATCAGAAGTAATCAGTGCAGGAGCACTGTGGGTATCAGGTGAAGCCCAGAAAAGGAAGTCTAGTGAACAGTGAAGAGACCAGATTCTTTTTTTTTTTTTTTTACAGCATAGGACATGGTTTAGAAGAGACCAGATTCTAACAAAACTCAACTGACCAGCTTCTTTATGGCCAGGCAAATGGCATTGAAGAAATAGAAATGCAGTTTAATTACCTGGTGTTAGAATTTTCTTTTAATCTGTTATAATAACTTGACAATTCTTTATGCCTGTTTTTAGATGACTACATTGCAATTGGAGCTGATGAGGAAGAATTAGGATCTCAAATTGAAGAAGATATCCTTTTTGTATATACTCGTAATTGTTTTAAGTAATTTGCTAGCTTAATTACAATTTTTCCTGCTGGTATAGAATTCAAAGTCCTATTCTTCAGTTTCTATCTTGATTGTTTTGTTTTCTTGGAAAGGAGTGGGACATCTATGTCATTTTATTTGTCTTTTTGTTGTTGTTATTTAAAAGTAAAGTACAGTATTGATGGCATTTAAATGTTTCTGCCTTGTATATAGAGAATGTAATGTCTGAATTTAAGTTGTGCAAAAAGGCATGGAAGGCACACAGACACGTAAATGTGAAGACTTCTCAGGGGAACCTCAGTTCACACAGTCACCTGAGCTCATTATCCCAGAGGAGGCATGTTCATACTGAGCACTGGGAAAGGGCTCCAGGAGAGGGGTACTGTGTGTGAGTAGGGGCCTGGAACATGTAGGCAGCTGTGTAACATGGGACTGTCCTGGTTGAGGAAATTCCTGGTTGTTAGGAAGGGAGCTGTTCCAGGGTTCAGCTTTGGCAGTGGCCTCTTCTGCAGACGAAAAGAGCCTGCTGAGGTAGCTCCTGCTGAGCTAGGGGAGGAGATGAATCCCCACAGCCATGCTGAATGGTCTCTTCTCAGAGACCCTATGGGAACTGTGTGACCAGAGAGACTTTTAGGTTCCTTAGTAGAATTCAGATTTGAGCAAATAAAGTTTGAATAAGTTCAAGCTCTTTTAAAACATATGCTTTCTTGTGTTGAGTACTTGAGTTACTTTTTGAAATGCTGTTGACTTGCATGGTGCTGGCACTAAACCTTTAGGAAATAAAACATGACTAGTCTGGGCATAGTGGCTCGTGTCTGTAATCCCAGCACTGGGAGGCCAAGACGGGCGGATCACCTGAGGTTAGGAGTTGGAGACCAGCCTGGCCAACATGGTGAAAACCTGTCTTTACTAAAAATACAAAAATTAGCTGGGCGTGGTGGCACGCGTGTAATCCCAGGCTGAGGTAGGAGAATTGCTTGAATCCGGGAGGTGGAGGTTGCAGTGAGCTGAGACTGCGCCACTGCACTCCCGCCTAGGTGACAGAGTGAGACTCTCTTCCCCTCCCTGCCCCACCCAAAAAAACAACTAGTTTATAGTGGAAAAGTAATATCGCTATATTATTTGCCAATTTCAGTTCAAGAAATTAGATATAATACCTTGTTGTTAACATACTCTAAATTGGAAACAGTTGTTGTGAACTGCTTAGAAATTTCAGGAATTCTTATTTTGGCAGAATGGGGGGCGGGGGAGAAATGATCTTATTTTTTATAATTTTACCTTTTTTCCTTAATGGCTTCATACCTATATATCAAGAAATAAGGAATACAGACATGAAATACAAAAATAGAGTACGAAGTAGGATATCAAATCTTAAAGATGCAAAGAATCCAAATTTAAGGAAAAATGTCCTCTGTGGGAATATTCCTCCTGACTTATTTGCTAGAATGACAGCAGAGGTGAGTATACATGAATCTGAGGTTTCTATAATGTGATTCCATGTTGTGAAGTGTAAAGCCTATTATCATCATAGAGTACTATATAAATACTGCATATGTAATAAATTTCCATTAGTTATTCTGATGTATACTAGACAAATACTTAAGGTAATTGTATTTTTTATCATCAATACTTTGCTTCTTCTCCAGCTGTTTCTGTGCTTTTAGGGTGATTACATTAAATTATTGTCCAAAAATAAGAGTGTTTTACTTTTTATGAATTCTTGTAGAACCAGAGAGTTGAATCTCTAATTGCAAATACACTTTGTGAGTGCCAACCCTTTTTCATGGTTAAACACTATAAAATTGGTCACATCTTACTGATTATTTCTTTTGTTTTTGCTCTTGTTGCCCATGCTGGGGTGCAATGGCGCTGTCTCAGCTTACTGCAACCTCTGCCTCCCAGGTTCAAGCGATTCTTCTCATAGGGAATTATGGAAAAAAATGAAATTCTTAGCTTGCTATTTATAGACATGGTTGTTCATAGATAATAGCTATGTTGTGTCTACAATTTCACTGTTTTAGTAAACATTCAAGAGGGCGAATTTTTCTTCTGTATACAAACATACCTCAGAGATATTGCAAGTTTGGATTAGACTACTGCAATAAAGTGAATATTGCAATAAAGTGAGTCACACAAATTTTTTGACTTTTCAGTATGTATAAAAGTTGTGCTTATACTGTAATCTACTAAATGAAATAACATTATATCTAAGAAAACAGTGTACACCTTATACCTTGCTAAACCATGTACACCTTGCTAAAAATTGCTAATGATCATCTGAGCCTTCAGCAGGTCATGCTATTTTTGCTGGAAAAGGGAATTGCCTGTATGTTGACAGCTGCTGACTGATTAGGGTAATGGTTATCGAAGGTAGAGGTGGCTGTGATAATTTTGTAAAATAAGACAACAATGAAGTTTGCTGTATTGATGGAGCAAATATTCATGAAATATTTCTTTGTAGCTTATGATGCTGTTTAATAGCATTTGTCCATAGTAGATGGACAAAATTGGAGTCAGTGCTATTAAATGCCACTGCTGCTTTTTCAACTAAGCTGATGTAATATTCTAAATCCTTTGTTGTCCTTTCAACAATGTTCCAGCATCTTCACCAGAAATAGCTTCCATCTCAAGAAACCACTTTTTGCTCATCCACAAGAGACAACTCATTTGTTTAGCTTTTATTATAAGATTGAAGCAACGCAGTCACATCTTCATGCTCCACTTCTAATTCTCCTTCTCATGATTTTTTCACCACATCTGCAGTTACTTTCTTTTTTGGGGTGGGGGTGAGTGGGGGTTGGAGTTTTGGTGTTGTCACCCAGACTGCAATGCAACCTTCGCCTCCCCGGGTTCAAGCAATTCTCCTGCCTCAGTCTCCTGAGTAGCTAGGATTACAGGTGCCTGCTACCACACCCAGCTAATTTTTGTATTTTTAGTAGAGACAGGGTTTCACCATGTTGGCCAGGCTGGTCTCGAAATCCTGACTTCAAATGACCTCAGGTGATCCATCCGCCTCAGCCTTCCAAAGTGCTGGGATTACAGGCGTGAGCCACCATGCCCCTCTGTGGTTATCTTCTCCAGTGAAGTCAAACCCCTCAAAGTCATCTATGATAATTGGAGTCAACTTCTTTCAAACTCTTCTAAATGTTGATATTTTGACCTCTTCCCAGTGAATCACTAATGTTCCTAATGGCATCTAGGATGGTAATCCTTTCCAAAACGTTTTCAGTTTACTTTACCCAGATCTATCTGAGGAATTACTTTTTCTTGGGGAGCTACAGCCTTGCAAAATGTATTTCTGAAATAATAAAACTTGAAAGTCAGCTTAGCATGGTGGCTTATGCCTATAATCTGAGCAGTTTGGGAGGTCAAGATGGGCAGATTGCTTGAGCCCAGGAGTTGGACACCAGCCTGGGCAACATGGTGAATTCCCATCTCTACAAAAAAAAAAAAAAAAAATTAGCTGGGCATGGGGGCATGTTCCTGTAATCCCAGCTACTCAGGAGGCTGAGGTGGGAGGATCACTTGAGAGGTGGAGGTTTCAGTGAGCTGAGATTGCGCCTCCAGTGTGGGCAGCAGAGTGAAACCCTGTCTCAAAAGTCAGAATTACTCCTTGATCCATGAACTGCAGAATGAATGTTGTTGTTAGCAGGCATGAAAATAACATTAATCTCCTTGTATATCTCCATCAGAGCTATTGGATGGGTAGGTATATTGATGATTAGGTGCATTGTCAATGAGTAGGAATATTTTCAAAGAAATCTTTTTTCTGAGCAGTAGGCTTAGAATATTCAGTAAATCATGCTTTAAATAGATGTGCTGTCATCCAGGCTTTGTTGTTTCATTTATAGAACACAGACAAAGTAGATGTAGCATAAGTCTTAAGGGCCCTAAGATTTTCAAAATGGTAAATGAGCATTGACTTCAATTTGAAGTCACCAGATGACTTAACCCCTAACAAGAGAGTCCTTCAAAGTCCTTTGAGGCTTTGAAGCCAGGCATTGACTTCTCCTCTCTAGCTATGAAAGTTCTAGATGTCACCCTCTTCCAATTTACATCAACATTGACAACCTGTTGTTTAGAATAGCTACCCTCATCAATGATCTTAGCTAGGTCTTCTAGATAACTTGCTGCAGCTTCTCCATCAGGATTTGCTACTTCACCTTGCATTTTATACTGTGTTATGTTCTTTCCTTAAACCTCATGAACCTGCATCTTGTATCCTCGAACTTTTCTTCTGCAGCTTCCTCATCTCTCGCAGCATTGAAGAGTTAAGGCCTTGTCCTGGATTAGGCTTTGGCTTAAGGGAATGTTGTGGCTGGTTTGATCTTCTATCTAGGCCACTAAAACGTTTTCATATCAGTAGTAGGGCTATTTTGATCGTTATTCATGTGTTCACTGGAGTAGCACTTTAACTGGTGGAAGAGGCCTAGCTTCTGGCTTATCCCAGCTTTCCACATGCCTTCCTTACTAAACTTAGTCGTTTCTAGGTTTTGATTTAAAGTGAGAGACATATTGACTCTTCCTTGTCCTTGAATACTTAGAGGCCATTATAGAGTTATTAATTGGCCTAATTTCAGTATTGTGATGTCTCAGGGAGTAGGGAGGCCCAAAAAGAAATAAAGAAACGGGGAAAGAATGGAGCAGTCTGAACACACACATTTGTCAAGTTTACCATCCTGTGTGGTCACAGTTAGTGGTGCCGCCAAAACAATGTTAGTAACATGAGAAATTGCTGATCACAGATCACCTAACAGATATAATAATAGTGAAAATGCTTGAAATATTGTGAGAATTGCCAAAATGTGACACAGAGACATGAAATGAGCACATGCTGTTGGAAAAATAATGCCAATAGACTTGCTCAACACAGCGTTTCTGCACACCTTCAATTTGTAAAAAATGCAGTATCTGCAAAGTACAATAAAATGAAGCACAATAGCGCAGAGTAAGATAAAGAAAAGTGTGACTGTAGCTAGTAAAAACTGGCACGAGAAGATGACCCTGGCATATTCTGTGCATTTCTTGTCTCAAAACTGGAATCAGTTATTCCTCCAGAGATTCCTGACTTCTTTTGGGGGTGGGGTGGAGGCAGTGGTATTAGAGGCTCTAATCTGGATACTAGAGGTACTCACTGCTGTACGTTTACATTGTTCATAGTGTAATCACTTGACAGCTTCTTCCTGTCACTGCACAGACAAAACCAATTCACTGAGATTGCCCTTTGCAGTTGAGAAAATTTTATTGACTCAAGGCTGGCCATGCAGGAGACAAAGTTATTACTCAAATCAGTCACTCTGAGGACTTGGAGATTAGAGTTTTTCAAGGGTAGTTTGGTGGTGACTATTCCTAGGTGACTAGGGAATGGGTGCTGCTGATTGGTTGGGGATGCAGTCACAGGGATGTGGGAACTGGTCCTTCTGTACCTCTGGGTGAGGGGCCTGAGTTCTCAAGGGCTCGGTCTGAAAAACATCTCAGAAAACCAATCTGAGGTTCTACAATAATAATGTTACCTATAGGAGCAATTAGGGAAGTCACACACCTTGTGCCCTCTGGCCACATGACTCCTCAGCAGTGAGGGATTATAGAAACTATGCCTACATTTTAGCAGAGTTCAGGCCCTTCCCATAATCCTAATCTGGGCTTTCCTTAGTCTTGCAAAGGTGATCTCAGGCTCTGAACGAGAAGGGATCGGTTTTAGGGAAGGACTGTTATCCTTGTATCAAAGTTAAACTATAAACTAAATTCCTCCCATGGTTAGCTTGGCCTGGGCCCAGGAATGGGAAGATAGCCAGCCTGTGACACTAGAAGCAAGATGGAGTCAGCCATGTTGGATTTTGCTCACTGTCATAATCTTTGCAAAGATGGTTTCATTAGACTTTAAATAATACTTAAATCTAATTTTCACGTATAAACTTTTAAGGATCTGAAAAAAATTTAAGGCCGGGCGTGGTGGCTCATGCCTGTAATCCCAGCACTTGGGAGGCTGAGGTGGGCAGATCATGGGGTCAGGAGATGAGACCATCCTAACAAGGTGAAACCCCATCTCTACTAAAAATACAAAAAATTAGCTGAACATGATGGCGCACGCCTGTAGTCTCAGCTACTTGGGAGGCTGAGGCAGAAGAATCGCTTGAAACTGGGAGGCAGAGGTTGCGGTGAGCTGAGATCTCACCATTGCATTGCAGCCTGGCGACAGAGCGAGACTCCGTCTCAAAAAAAAAAAAAAAAAAAAAGTAAAAGAAAAAAGAAAAAATTTTAAAAGAAATTAAACTCTTAAAAGACCTGTGAAGAAAAATATTAATACTTTTAAAACTTTAAAGGTTGATATGTGTTTTATTATTAGGCTAATTGAGCATAAAAGCATTCAGGATATATATAGAAGGTATCTATAACTGAGTGGTATTGCCCCCCCTCCCTAATAGGAAATGGCTAGTGATGAGCTGAAAGAGATGCGGAAAAACTTGACCAAAGAAGCCATCAGAGAGCATCAGATGGCCAAGACTGGTGGGACCCAGACTGACTTGTTCACATGTGGCAAATGTAAAAAGAAGAATTGCACTTACACACAGGTTTGTGATTCTTTATAGATTCTTACTTTATATTAAGAATGTTTGCAATTCCTGTTTTAAAATAAATAGCAAAGATAGTTACCAGCATGATAGTCCCTCACTTATCCATGGAGGGACATGTTCTAAGACCCTGAGTGGATGCCTGAAACTACAGATAGTACCTAACCCTATGTATACCATGTTTTTTCCTATACATACATACTGATAAGTTTTATTTATAAATTAGGCATAGGAAGAGATTCACAACAATAACTGTTAATCAAATTGAACAATTGTAGCAAGATACTGTTATGTAAGTAATGTGAACGTAGTTTCTGTCTCTCACAACAATATCTTACACTGCACTCATCCCTGTTCATGTGATGAGATGAAGCAAAGTGAATGATGTCATCATTGTGACTAAATGTTAGGCTGCTGTTGACCTGATGATCCATCAGAAGGAGCCTCATCTGCTTCAGGTGGTCCTGCCTCATCGAGCCCTGATGATATGGATGACTAATGAGTAGGTAGCATATATAGTGATGCACACTGGACAAAGGGATGATCTATATCCCAAGTGGGATAGGGTAGGATAGTACAGGCTCTCCTCATGCTACTCAGAACAACGTGCAGTTTAAAACCAATGAGTTGTTTATTTCTGGAATTTTTCACTTAATATTTTTGGACCACTGGTAACTGAAACCATGGAAAGAAAGCCCATGGATAACTGGGGACTAATTCAAGAGGAGATAAGATTTCTTTCTTAAGTATAAGAATGATTTCTTTAAAAAAAATTTTTTTTTTAGTGGAGATGGGGTCTTGCTGTGTTGTCCAGGCTGATCCCAATTTCCAGACTCAAATGATCCTCTCCCCTCAGCCTCCCAAAGTACTGGGAGTACCAGCATGAGCCTCTGTGCCTGGCCAGAATGCTTTCTTAATACTGATTCTAGTTAACTAAAAATAAGTTGATACATTTATACTCTCATGGAAATAGTTACTATGAAAGCTAGGTCAAATAAAATTTATAAAATATAAGAATTAATAAAATGACCATGTTCTTTTAACAGTTTATAAATAGTTGTATTGGTTACTAGGTAAATTGGCCAGAATCCTTTTTATTTTGTCAGACTATATACTTTAAGGAAAGTTCTTCACTCTCCCTCACATGGCTTATGGGTGCTTTCAGCTTAACTGGCTTCTGGAAAATTTGTTCCTTTTTGTAACACTGATAACTTACATTCATGTATGATATTCTTCAGCTGAAAAGCATGTTGTAGTTATTTTGGTTGCATGTGCATGTGTGAAAATTGTTTTTAAGACTGTCTTAATTTCATTTGCGAAATAGGTTTTTGTGCCATATCATCTGCTGTAAACTCTAAATTATCTCCTTAAGGGACAACTTACTGTTTCAGACAGATTTGGGAAATTGAATTTTCTCAGTGATAGAAAATTAAGCAAAAATAGCATCACTAAACTAAAGGAGGCTTTACTTAAAAATTTTGTTGGTAGTTATGTTTGTGGTTAAAAATTCAAAAGGTACAAAAGGTTGTAAGCAGAAAATTCCCTTCCGACTTTTGCCTGTGGCCACCTCGTTCTCCCTCCCTGGAAGTAAAGCAAGGTTACCAGTTGTGGAACTTCCTGGGTATTTTACGTGTATACATGCAAATATTTTTGTTTTCCTTTTTCTAAACACATATGGTAGAGTGTTATATGAGTTTCTGCCTCTTTTCTACTTTTTTTAGGCATGTAATCTCCATTTTCAGATATACTTCATTTAACCAATCTGAAGTCTTTTACCTTTTTGAAATCTCATGTAGTCACAGTTGGGTATTTCCATGTTTCATTTTGTAGCAGTTTTACTACTGATTGTTACTAAAATGCATCAACATTGGTAAAAGTGGTTTGGGAAAGTTCTGAGTTCGAATTGCTCTTTTTTTTTTTTTTTTTTTTTTGAGACAGAGTCTCACTCTGTTGCCCAGGATGGAGTGCAATGGCCTGATTTCGGCTCACTGCACTCTCCGCCTCCCGTGTTCAAATGATTCTCCTGCCTCAGCCACACGGCTGGCTGGGATAACAGGTGCCCTCCACCATGCCCAGCTAATTTTTGTATTTTTAGTACAGATGGGATTTCACCATGTTGGCCAGGTTGGTCTCGAACTCCTGACCTCGTGATCCACCTGCCTTGGCCTCCCAAAGTGCTGGGATTACAGGCATGAGCCACCATGCCCCGCCAAATTGCTCTGTTTTCTTTTAGCCAGGTAGAAATATCTTAGCAATAAAAATTGTACCCTAAAAATGCCATATATTAGAAAATATTAAGTATAAATACAAAGTTATTTAAAAGCTAAAGCGTCTTTAAAATGTACAAAGTAGAAGTGATATATAATCAAATTACAAATAGCTAAGACAAAAAGTCATAAATGCCAAGTTTGTTTCTTTTAGCAGAAATAACCCAGCCTAAAGTTGAAGCCACTATGATTTTCTTAGAATCGCAAAGTGTTCTCTTCAGATAGAAAACTCTCAAAGTTCCGCCGGGTGCGGTGAGCACCTATAATCCCATCACTTTGTGAGGCCGAGATAGGTGGATCACGAGGTCAGGAGATTGAGACCATCCTGGCTAACATGGTGAAACCCCGTCTCCACTAAAAGCACAAAGAATTAGCTGGGCATGGTGGCAGGCGCCTGTAGTCCCAGCTACTTGGGAGGCTGAGGCAGGAGAATTGCTTGAACCTAGGAGGCGGCGGTTGCAGTAAGCCAAGATTGCATGCCACCGCACTCCAGCCTGGGTGACAGAGTGAGACTCGGTCTCAAAAGAAAAGAAAAGAAAAGAAAACTCTCAAAGTTCTTATGGAAATAACACATGTAAAAGAAGTAAGTGTAACTCTTGATTACTATGTACCCCAGAGGGGATTAAAATTTTTCCCACAGAGCAAAAGATTCCTCATGTCTACTTTTGGGGCCCTAGATATCAGAATTAAGTATATGTAAAGTATAGCAGGAAGTTTCAAACCATTTTTATCTCAAGGCCTTAACTAAGCAGAATACTGCTGTTCTGAGAATGGTGCTGCTTCGTCTTCCTTTGGGCCTTTGAGTTGGAAGTCATGTTAATAGTTTACTGGTGTCATGAAGCTTTGATCCTGGAAGTGGTGATAAGCTGGGATTTTATCATCTCATACTGCATTTCAATATACCATATTTAAAATTCAGCATTGTTAGTATTTAGGTTCCTGCCACAACTTAAGAATAACATTTAACTTTAATGATGCTTTGTCATCTTCATTCAGAGAAATAACCTTTCTGGTTTTGAGACCTTTGGTTCTGGTAATTCTCTTCAGTTTAGAACTTCAGAAATGTATAAAATTTTTAAAAATCATGTTAGCTTTTTTTTCTTTCTTTCTTTCTTTTTTTTTTTTTCGAGACAGTCTCATTCTGTCACTAGGCTCTAGTGCAATGGCGCAATCTTGGCTCCCTGCAACCTCTGCCTCTTGGGTTTAAGGGATTCTTCTGCGTCAGCCTCCTGAGTAGCTGGGAGTATAGCCGTGCGCCACCATACCTAGCTAATGTTGTATTTTCAGTAGAGATGGGATTTCACCATGTTGGTCACGATGGTTTTGATCTCTTGACCTCGTGATCCGCCCGCCTCGGGCTTCCAAAGTGCTGGGATTACAGGCATGAGACACCGTGCCCAGCCAGCTTTTTTCTTACTGAGTTATCTTTTTAAGTTAAAAAAAGTAGTTGTGGTAGAATATGTATAACCTCAAATTTCCCATCTTAACCAGTAATTTTTAAGTGTACTGTTCAGTAGTAGAGCATTCACAGTGCTTTCTATCCAGGCTCCAGACGCTTTTCCTCTTGCAAAACTGAAACTCTTTACCCCTTAAACAATAACTCCCCATTCCTTCTCTGCCCAGCCCAACAACCACCATTCTGCTTTCTATCTCTCAGAATTTGACTATGCCGAGTACTTTACATTAGTAGAATCATAGAATGTTTGTCTTACTGTGACTGGCCTGTTTCACTTCGCATAATGTCTGCAAGGTTTATCTGTGTTGTAGCATATGTCAGACTTTCCCTCCTTTTTATGGCTGAATAATATTCCATTGTATGTTCATACCACTTTTTATATATTTGTTCATCTGTTGATGGACACTTGGGGTTGCTTCTACTTTTTGGCTATTGTGAATAGAGCTGCTGTGAACTTTTGTGTACAGATACCTCTTTGAGACTCTACTTCCTTTCTTTTGGTTATGTACCCAGCAGTGGAATTGCAGTAGTAACTGCTTATAGGAAATTAGGAAAATACAGAAAAACATGAGTAATAAATTTAAGTCATCATTAAGCTGCCTTCCAAAGAGAACAGTTATCAATATTTTGTTGTCTGCAATATTTTGTGATTGTTTTCTATGTATAGTTGAAATTAAATACTGTAAAAACTGTTTTACACTCTTCTTTAACTTACGTACCATAATGTAAGCATTTTTTTCTTTTCTTTTTCCAGAGAGGAGTCTATTTGAGTTGCATAACATAAATCAGTGCTATACAAAAATAACAAAAATATTTTGCTGTTTTATTTACAAATTAATTTCATAAACAAACTATATGTAACATGATAAACAAAAGTTCTTCCATCCTTTATGGCTAGAAAAATAAATTATTTTAATAGCTATTTAAATCTGCCTCCTGTTTCCAGAGAAATTAATGTATTATGTTGTTTTTTTTTCAAATTATCCCTAACCTTTAAACAAACTTAAGAGTAGATACTGCTGCTATTTTTACATAGAATTATAAACATCCTTGTTAAAAAGTGGGAGTAGGCCAGGCTTGGTGGCTCACACCTGTAATCCCAACACTCTGGGAGGCTGAGACAGGCAGATTACCTGAGGTCAGGAATTTGAGACCAGACTGGCCAACATGGTGAAACCCCCATCTCTACTAAAAATACAAAAAATTAGCTGGACATGTTGGTACATACCTGTAACCCAGCTACTTGGGAGGCTGAGGCAGGAGAATTACTTGAACCCAGGAAGTGGAGGTTGCAGTGAGCCAAAATTGCACCATTGCACTCCAGCCTGGGCAACAGGAGTGAAACTTCATCCCAAAAACAAAACAAAACAATACAAAAAAAAAGAAAAAAAGCTAGAGTAACTTTTCACTAGTTAGAATTGAACTTCATAAAATATAAACATTTTATAAACCCTACAATTCAGGCAATTTGATTTAATTATGACTAATCTGTAGGAATATACAATACAAATTTGCCAGTCATCCACAATTAAGAACATCTATGAATAAAAATTTTACTATGTTCAGAATAAGATTTTATTCATATTCTTGAAAGGTAGCTTTGTTCCCAGTAAATATCTCTCCTACTATTTCTGTATATTTTAGGAGACGTTTTCAATTCAAAAAGAAGTAACATCTAGTTATTTGACTTTTTGTTTTGTTCTTGCTTGAAACTGCTCTGTTTTGGGTCTTTTCTTTTCTTTTTGAGACGGAGTCTCCCTCTGTTGCCCAGGCTGATGTGCAGTGGTGTGATCTTAGTTCACCGCAACCTCTGCCTCCTGGGTTCAAGTGATTCTCCTGCCTCAGCCTCCTGAGTAGCTGGAATTACAGGTGCCCTCCACCAGGCCTGGCTAATTTTTCTTATTTTTTTAGTAGAGACGGGGGTTTCAACATGTTGGCTAGGATGGTCTCGAACCCCAACCTCAAGTGATCCACCCACCATGGCCTCCCAAAATGCTGGGATTACAGATGTGAGCCACCGTGCCTGGCCAGTGTTGGCTTTTTGATCCTTTTCTGGCATTTCCCAAAATCTCAGGTCCTTTGCAGCCTGCCTAAACTGCTAGTCACTGATTATTTTTTGTTTGGTGCCATTTTTAACTTTTAATCTCGCTGAACAAATGCTTGAAGGAACCAAATACATCTGGAGTTCTCTCCCTCTTAATTGTTTAAAACCAACAGCAGACAAACAAAAAAACCTTTGTAAGCATTGTTCTGGCTGTGTAATATTTCATCAGATGGATATACTCTTACTTTATGTTATTTCCCTGTTGGATATGTGTTTTTAGTGTAGTGCTGTTACAAAATTATACTCTCAAACATTCTTTGTATTTTTGTGTTTTTAATTACCATCTTAGAAATAGTTTAGATACCAAGTTTCTAGGTTATAAAGAATGCTGCCTAACTTTTAGAAAGGTTGTGGCAGTTATGTTTTTTTACATCTTGTTATTTTGTAAGAGAATATTGACATATGTTTAAATTTATTCATTTCTGTGCTTCTTACTGATGAAATTGTTTTTGAGATCCAAGTAACTTATTGATGAATTTTAAAAATATTTATTAGCTGTTTATAAAAAGTATAAGGTGTGACTTTAGAAGATTTTCCCACTTATCTGGGATATATTAAACAGGAAGACAAAGAAGGACTTAGGAAAGTGAAGTTTGGAAATGTGTGCTCTGTTGACATTATTTAGCTTATTTGAACTTGTTTCAGACTTTTATTCATTTTATTGTGGTACCATCATATTTATTAAATATGCTATATCTTATGTATAACATTCTTATTTGGGGTGGGTTTTCTTATAGTACCGAAAAAGTATGTTTAATTTAATTTTGCTGCAGGTGCAAACCCGTAGTGCTGATGAACCAATGACAACATTTGTTGTCTGTAATGAATGTGGAAATCGATGGAAGGTATGGACCCTCTTGGATTCATATTATACTCGCTTATAATAGAGTGATTTCTTCTGGTCTTTTCATAGGTCCATCTAGATATCTAAATATATACAGATATGCTCACACTATCCAGTACTCTTGTAGTTCCTACTTGTAATGGAATATACTATTTTGTATCCTGCTAGAAATAAAGGGTATTAACTTGACTTTACTACCTTTATTTGTTTTGGTGCAGGAAGAGGGAGTGAATCTTAACTGTTCAATTATTATATCACTGTCCTATATATCCTATATTCATTACGTTGTTATGACTCTTTTACTTCCAGAAAATCTGTACGTGTTTAATTACTTGTTTTAATAGATTTTTGATTTTGGAAAAAAACTTTTTCCCTTGTTGAAATCAAACCCAATGATTTTAGTGTTTATTTTAGAAATTACAGATGAGCACTGATGTAGTTTGGTAGGCTTTTCACTAAGCCGTCATAGTGCCTGTGTGCTCTTGAAATTAGTCCCACACAGGCAAGTTTATATTATTTAAATGATTTGTTCTTGAGTGATTTTGTGAACCAAAAGAATAAAATTTAAATTTGGGAGCAGAGGTACACATCAGTATTAAAAACATTTTAATTATTATTGTTGATGTGAATGACAAGGGTGTGAGGTTCAGAGGCTTACGTGGTAGGTATTTAGTCTCTGGAATCATAAAGACTGATTTTGAACTCCCTTGCCACTTCCCATTACTGAGCTATATTGTTCTTACATATTAAATGTGAATAGTACCTTTCATTTCCGATTGTGAAGAGTAGAGATAATGTATTTAGTGTGCCTGATAATTGTTGGTGTTCTAAAAATTCTGGCTATATTTATTAGCTTTTCTGAAGTTTGTACAAAATTCTTTTGTTTTTCATTTATACTTAGATAGACTTTTCAGTTTACTGCTTTTTGAAGTATTCACTTAGCTTAAATCATTTTCTGAAAATCAGAAGTTAACTAGAAGCCATGAAATGAACTAGAAGCCATTTGGGCCAGAGTCCCAAACCATATTGAGGATATCTATTTGGCTTCTTCAGACAACTCCACTTTAAGGGATTGGAGCCAGTACCTATTTTATTTATTCTTTTTTTTTTGAATTAGAGTCTTACTCTGTTGCCCAGGCTGGAGTACAGTGGCGCTATCTCCGCTCACTGCTGCCTTTGCCTCCCAGGTTCTAGCAGTTCTTCCTCAGCCTCCCAAATAGCTGGGATTACAGGCACGTGCCAGCATACCCAGCTAATTTTTGTATTTTTAATAGAGACAGGGTTTTGCCATGTTGGCCAGGCTGGTCTCGAACTCCTGACCTCAGGTGATTTGCGTACCTTGGCCTCCCAAAGTGCTAAGATTACAGGCTTGAGCCACTGTGCCCGGCCCAGTACCCATTTTATTACATACAAAGACTTAGTTCTGAGCTGGAAAGATTTACTGCTATTGAAAGTGTCTTCATGGCTTGAAATAGTATTCCTCCCCGTCTGAGGTTGCAGAAGCTGTCCTTGGTCTAGGAGAGGGACATTCACCTTCTTTTCAATCCTGTTGAGCAAATTTGGCCTGTTCTCTTGGATTTGTTTTGCATGATGGATCATTGTTATTATGGTGATGAGATGTGCAGTGCAGTTTGTTTTGAATACATTCGGTTTGTGACAGAAGTTTTGACATAGTACTTAATTGAATTTAAGAAGTTCAATTTAGGATAAAAAGCTGATGCCTAGGGTGTGGCATATTTTAGCAATTCAAATTTGGAATGGTTAATTTTTTTTACCTTTAAAACATTATAAAGAGGTATTTAATAAAAATGCTAAAATTGTTTTATACAAGTTCTTTAGTTACATGTTCCTAGTAGTTATAAGTTGGGAAAGTTAGACACTTAAGATAGGTGATTTTCATGTGTAAAAAATACAGCATTTTTTAAAAAATGCGTTTATTTTAAAAGCAATATCAGGTGTATGCTGTATTAAATGGGGAATGTACCTTATTGGTATTTAAAGGTCTCACAAAATGTTTTTTCTTTTTGACAGTTCTGTTGAGTTGGAAGAATTGGCAAAATATCTGGACCATTAAGAAACGGATTTTGTAATTAGCTTTAAACTAGGCCAAGCAACTAGTTTTCCTGCAAATCAGATTTTTTAAAGCAACATACATCCCTTGGGTTAGACTTTGGTTTTGACCTAACATCTCTTCCTTAAATGCCTTCTTGGTTTCAGATCTGTAAGGAGACTATATAATAATTGTATGGTATCTGTTTCAAAACATATTTTTTCCAAGTTTATAAGTAACTTGATATTAAACTTTTATCAATTAAACTTCTGGCAATATTTTTTCTTTTTTCTTTTTTTTTTTTTTAAGACAAAGTTTTGCTCTTGTTGTCCAGGCTGGAGTGCAATGGCACGATCTTGGCTCACTGCAACCTCTGCCTCCCAAGTTCAAGCGATTCTCCTGCCTCAGCCTCCTGCGTAGCTGGGATTACAGGCATGTGCCACCATGCCCAGCTGATTTTTGTATTTTTAGTAGAAATGGGGTTTCTCCATGTTGGTCAGGCTGGTCTTGAACTCTCAACCTCAGGTGATCCACCTGCCTCGACCTCCCAAAGTGTTGGGATTATAGGCATGAGCCACCCCACCCAGCCAATGTTTTTTATTTCTTAAAGGAAAATATACCTTAACTTTTCTTTTTTTACAGTGTGAAACATACACAGTAGAAATTCAGTTATTCTGTTATTAATACATAAATGAAAATACATTTTCTTCCATATTGGCATGTAGCTACAAATATTAAAGGAGGAGAAAAGTTAATATAATTTTAGGTTTACCAAATATGGTGTGTATTCAAATAATACTTGACCAGCTTATCTAAAGTGTACATAATATTTGAGCTAGCTTATGAATTTGATTTTAATTATTATGTTCGCAAGCTTCAAATATTAGATATTATTTTGCATCTGTAACTAACCCTGATCATTTCTTGTAATTTCTTGTACATGTATATTACTTGTTCTTAATAGATTTTACTTTTGGGAACAAGACTTTGTTGAGATCAGTTTGGTTTTGCAGTTAATTTACCTGTTTGACTTTATAATGTGTTTTAGTTTTGCAGAAGAATACTGTTGTAGTTTAGAAGGCTTTTCATAAAATCCCCTCACAGGTAAAGATGAAAATTTCCCACTATTTTTTCCCCCTGGTAGGAAGACATACCGGAAAGAAAATGTTTAGCATCTTAGTATAGCGTAGCTGTTGTAAACAGTTCATGATTTGATTTTGATTTGGAAATCTATACTGACCAAGGATTAATCTTAAGGATTGTGTAAATCATTAAATCTGTGGTCTTTTCATGTGGAAATTGATAGAAAATATTTTTGTCTTAAGTCTTATTTGCTGACTTTTCTGTCAATTAGTGAGATTGTTGAACAAACTGAATATATGGGCTATCGAAAGTAGCTTTACAATGCAGGTCTTACAATTAAGTTTTTCTTTTTGTTAAAGTGTGTACCATTTTTTCTGTTTGGAGTAAGACAAGCATTGTTTTCACATAGGTTCCTTAGGGTACACTTGCTCTAGCACACTTTTAAAGGCCACTGTTGCAAAGTCTACATTTTATGCTGAATCATTCTGTCAGACAGCCGTAGAAAGACCTCCGTACATGCTTTGCACTCTCCTTTGCTCCCTTTTTCCAGTTTCTTATTTTGTTATAATACAGAAAGCAACATTTTTAAATGTCCATGTTAAGAATTGGGCCACCGGTACCAACCCACCTCTATGTTGTCAGTTCATAGTTGAAGATTTTGTTTTATCATTTCAAAACTAAAGTACATTTTTGAAAGAATGAGTTTCAGAATAAAATAAATTAAGTAATCCATTTTAAAATTTGTAATTCAATAAAGTTTTTTGTTGTTGTTGTTAAACATATATCACATTGTATCATTTTATTTAGACATTGAAGCTTGCTTTACCTTTTGTTTAACTACACATCCCCTCTCCCCTCAACTACTGAGGTATTTCTAAATTACAGTTTTAATTAAGTGAAGCCTGGTCTTCAGTAAAAACTAGTAGTCAGCAGTACTACAGACTTTCTTGTCTTTTCCTGGTCCTCTGGTGATGGATAGAGTGGCAGGTTCTGAGTAAATATGTGAGCGCATCCATGTATATACTTAATTTAATGTGAGAGACCAAATTGTGAGTCTTGCTATTGGAAAATACTAGCCTTTTTTTTTTTTTAAGACAGTGTCTTGCCCTGTCTCCCAGGCTGGAGTGCAATGGCACAATCTCAGCTCACAGTAACCTGTGCCTCACAGGTTCAAGCAATTCTCCTGTCTCAGCCTCCCAAGTAGCTGGGATTATAGGCACCCGCCACCCTGCCCTGCTAATTTTTGTATTTTTTAGTAGAGACAGGGTTTCACCATGTTGGTCAGGCTGGTCTCCAACTCCTGACCTCAGGTGAGACACCACGCCCGGCCTAATACTAGACATTTATAAAGTAACTGGAAGTAAATATTAAGGGTAATACTTTATGACACTTACTTTCAGGGCAAAGTAACTGTGTTAAATGAACAAAGGAATTAGACAAATACAGATAATGAAGAACCATCCTGTGAAAGCAGAAAATAACAATCTTGGTTTTCTAACTTACCTGAGTGATGAGCATTGGTTTATAAATTTTGCTAAGCTGTGGCAAAAATTCAAAAATATTTATATTCCCCCAGACATCTAAACCTATATATACATCTTACAAATGGCAGATATTTTAAGTATTAACAAGATAGCAAAAGAAATAACAGGCTATGCTTTGAATTTTTAAAGCTACATAGTGGTTGTCCTTATGGGTCAAATTGTAATTTGTGGATCTGAATGGACTTTATTTCTCTCTCTCTCTTTTTTTTTTTTGAGACAGTCTCACTCATTTGCCCTCACTGGAGTGCAGTGGCACAATCTCTGCTCACTGCAACCTCCGCCTTCTGTGCTCAAGTGATCTCCCACCTCAGCTTCCCAAGTAGCTGGAGTATAGGTGCACGCCAACACACCCAGCTATTTTGGTATTTTTAGTAGAGATGGGCCATGTTGCCCAGGTTGGTCTCAAACTCCTGGACTCATGCAGTTCGCCTGCCTCAGCCTCCCACAGTGCTGGGATTACAGACTTGAGCTACCATGCTCAACCATATTTCTCAAAATAAAAACTACAGTTAAGAGTTGTGATTTAAAGAGTTTTAATCAATAGTTGTTCCTAGGCTGGGCTTGGTGGCTCACACCTGTAATCCCAGCACTTTGGGAGGCTGAGGCAGGAGGATTGCTTCAGCCCAGGAGTTCAAGATCAGCCTGGGCAACAAAGTAAGACCCTGTTTCTATAAAAGATAAAAAAAAAAAAAAACTAGCTGGGCATGGTGGTGCATACCTGTGGTCTCAGATATTCAGAAGGCTGAGGCAGGAGGATCCTTTGAGCTCAGAAGATTGAGGAGGCTGCAGTGAGCTGTGTTTACACCACTGTACAACACCCTGGGGAACAGAATGAGACCCTATCTCAAGGAAAAAAAGCCAGACCAGTGAGGTGGCTCATGCCTGTAATTCCAGCACTTTGGGAGGCCAACGCAAGAGGCTTGCTTGAGCTCAGGAGTTTGAAACCAGCCTGGGCAACATAGCGAGACCTTGTCTCTATGTAAAATTTTTAAAAAACAAAAAATTGTTTTCTATCTCCACTTTATTTAGTTGTAGAAAATTAGCCATTCAAGATGAATCGTATATCCCACTGGGAAACACGATGGGGATAATCACTGAATTACTAGTGAAAGCCACATGTGAGGCCCGGCGTGGTGGCTCATGCCTGTAATCCTAACACTTTGGGAAGCTGAGGTGAGTGGATCACCTGAGGTCAGGAGTTTGAGACCAGCCTGACCAATATAGTGAAACCTCGTCTCTACTAAAAGTACAAAATTAGCTGGGCATGGTGGCACATGCCTGTAATCCCAGCTACTTGGGAGGCTGAGGGAGAAGAATGGCTTGAACCCGGGAGGCAGAAGTTGAGGTGAGCCCAATTGTGCCACTGCACTCCAGCCTGGGCAGCCTGAGCAAAACTCTGTCTTTAAAAAAAAAAAGCCACATATGAAAAAGGACCATCCTTAAGAATGCTACTTCATGGGAAATAGGACAGAGTTACTGACAAATTCCTAGGAAGTAATGGAAACATTATGTTGAACAATATTTAAGTAAATTGAAGTCAGTAAAAAGTAATAGTGAAGTAGAGTGGAAAAAACAGCTCATAATCATGGCTATATTCGATAACCAACAGCTATAACTTGGTAGAGGGTGGAGTTGGTAAGTTCTTGTGGGAAATGTGTTCACTGGTGTATCTTTAGCATCCAGAAGAATGCCTGTCACATAGTAGGTGCTCATGAAATAGTTTTTCTTCGATATGTCTTTGTCAATGTATTACATGTTGTCCTTGGCTCTTCAGGAGCTAAGATATAAAGAAAGAATGTTCCATGGGTTGAGGACCAGCAGAGGTAGAGTGGATAGTTACTGGTTGGTCACGTTTTAGACTCCAACTTTAAAATAAGGAATGTAAGGAGTTAGAGTCTTGGTGCTTTATTTCTGCAAAGTGATGCAACAGTTTCCGTGTACTCTTGTACTTGTTTGTCCAGCTGGGGGATGGAAAATGAAAGCACAGGGAGCTATCTCAGGTGACTTACCTTGTTCTGATTCCTCTCCCTGGTTGCTATATAGCTAATTATTTTTCCCCTTAATGGCTGTGACTTCAAAAAGACATTTCATATGTGATATCCCATACAGTCCGGTTAAATTCGTTCAAGTGTTTTTATAATTGGCTGACTGAACTACTTTGAAATAAATGTTACTTATAATGCCAATGTGAAAGTATAGCAGTTATTTAAAAAGCAAAAACAGAGAGCACTGGCGTTGGACTGTGATAGCTAGAGCTTCTGTCTACTCAGCATTAGTTCCCAAATACTTTACTAATTTATTTAGGGGCAACTTCACCCCTTCTCCCTTGTACATGACTCCAGGCGGGTCTCATTCACAGTGTCCCCGTACCCCATGTGCATCCTTGAGATTCCCATATGAACAGGTACAGCTAAGCCAGCATAGCTGCGTTTGGGGCTCCCTGCAGCTTTTTGCCTACTACATGCAGAGATCCTTTGTGTACGATGAAGCTGAGGGGGAGTTGAGATGGAGAAAGAGCCCTGATAATATTGGACATCTGGATCTAGCCATGTGGTGGCTCAAAAAAAAAGGAAAATTTGGTGTGTGTGTGTGTGTGTGTGTGTACAATGAAATATTACCAGTAAAAATAAGGAAATCCTGCCGTGAGTGTACAATGAAATATTAGCCATAAAAATAAGGAAATCCTGCTCTATGTGACAGAATTGATGAATCAGGATAATGGATGAACCTTGAAGACATTATGCTAAGTGAAAGAAAGACAAATACTGCATAGAATAGGTAAACTCATAGAAGCAGAGAGTAGAATGGTTGCCAGGGGCTGGGGGAGAGGGGGAAGTACAGAGCTGCTGTTCAATGGGTATAAGGTTTCAGTTAATATTTCATTTCCTTCTTTTTTTTTTTTGAGACGGAGTGTCACTTTTGTTGCTTAGGCTGGAGTGCAAGGGCACAGTCTTGCTCACCACAACCTCTGCCTCCTGGGTTCAAGCAATTCTCCTGCCTCAGCCTCCTGAGTAGCTGGGATTACAGGCGCCCGCCACCATGCCTGACTAATTTTATATTTTTAGTAGAGACAGGGTTTCTTCATGTTGGTCAGGCTTGTCTCAAACTCCCGACCTCAGGTGATCCGCCTGTCTCAGCTTTCCAAAGTGCTGTAGTTCTTATTATCTCAGAGTTCCCACAGACATATCTGTCTGCTTTACTGAACGTAAACTACTAGAGGGCAGGGCTTATGTCTCATTCACAATTATTCCTTTTTCTTTAGTAAGAAATGAGATTGGAGAACTTGGAATTGAAGCACAGGTAAGGGATTGACACCTCGAAAAGGAGGAAAGAACACATTGTTCTCTGGGACTGAGGGAGATGAGAATAGACACTGATCTATCCATGTTTATAGGTTGCATGGGAAGTTGAGGAGGCTTAGGGACACAATTTGCATAGTAGAGTAGGAGGTAAAATGGTTTTCTGAGAATGAAGGAGAGGGGCTTGGGTTTGGGGCTTGAATTGAGTCATGAACATACAGGCAGGCTATGGAGGGGCCAGGCAGGGAGAGGGACCCTGAGGAGAGCCATCCCCTGCAAGGGCGGGAGCACAGCACCACCTCCTGCAATGCAGCGTCTGTCTCACTACTCAGAGTGTCCTGGATTTTGAGTGTGTTTCCCTTTCATTGTAGAGATGGGTTTCTTCAGGAAGGGCTAGGTCTACCAACCAGTACTTTTACCTGTAAGCTATGAAGTTCTTTTTGCCTATGATAAAAATGGTGGGATCTAAGCACAGAATCCTAGTCTGGGAGCTAAAAGATATGCTGCACGTCTCCCTACTTTCTTAATCTTCTATTTCCCAAATATGTACATACAGAAAAATGAAGATTGAGATAAAATTATTTTGCTTTATTTCTTTAGAGAATGAAAATGCCCATGTTTCTTTCAATAATAAAAATGGAAATATGCTTATTTGACAGTTTTGTTGTGAAGATGACCAAGTTGTGAATTTAAAAATTCATTTTTTAGGTTGGCAAATTCTGATAATAAAATAGCAGTAATTCTTTTCTACAAAAGAATTTTCTAAGCACTGCTTCTGTGACCAGACACCTGAGACTGATCCATCTCGGAGCAGTGCTGTACATTAACCACGTAGAGATCACACACGCACACATATGTATCTCCATACATACATACTCTAAGATCAAGCGGAATGCCATTTTTACATGAACTGTGAATTTGGGTCCTGTAATGGCACTGGTAAGTGAAGTATTCAAACCAAGCTTACTGGACGGGAAGAGGTGGTTGAGAAACACCTGAATGTCTTCTCTTTGGGGGGGACAGTAATCAGTTACCAAACTCATGCAAAACAAAAGTGGTTCCCTTTGCTCTGGCGGATGCACCTGCCCTGGGCAGCAGGGAGCCTTCTGTGTAGCCTTCACCACTGACAACATGCTACAGTTATTGTAAATGCAAATACGCTTTCTACAACAGCCATGTCCCTTTGTTTTCCCCAAAAGTATCACTAAAGGTGGCTGCGATTTACATTGTGAATATATAGCAGTCTGTTGAAGGAATCATCTGTTATTAAAATAGCCTGAGTATTACTCCAGCAGAAGATGCTACAGCCTCTAACTTCCCTGTGCTAGATGTAGCCCATGAGTTCTTTTATTATTTTATTAATAATAAATATGTTTGAAAAATCCTATGCTTCGGTGGATTTCTCCGATAAGGACTGAAGCAAGTCCTTATAGACGGTAGAGTTCATGAATCGAGGATATGAGTCTCTGTGCATCAGGGTGTAAATCTGAAGTTGAGCATCGTCGAATATGTGCTGGGACGGCTCCACCATGTTTCTGTTGATGACTCCCTCACCCCGGGAGTCTAAGCTCACCTGTCGACAGAAACGAGTAGGAGCTGTATTAGAGACTTCGGTTGCAGCTCCACCCCAAACTCCCAGAGCTTGTGTTTTTGTTTTTTGAGACAGCCTCACTCTGTCGCCCAGGCTGGAGTGCAGTGGTGCTATCTCGGCTCACTGCAACCTCCGCCTTCTGGGTTCAAGGAATTCTCCTACCTCAGCCTCCTGAGTAGCTGGGATTACAGGCACTGTCACCATGCTTGGCTAGTTTTTGTATTTTTCGTAGAAACGGGGTTTTGCCATGTTGGCTAGGCTTGTCTTGAACTTGTGACCTCAGGTGATCTGCCCACCTTGGCCTCCCTAAGTGCTGGGATTACAGGTGTGCGCTGTTGCACCTGGCCTTGTTTTTTAAATATCCCAAACCAAAGGAGATCGTCCAAAAATCCAAACCACCGAAGAGAAACCAAAAGCATCATCAATGTGGTTCTCAAAGGCCAGTGGCATCAGCAGGCTCGAGGGCTTGTGAGACAGTAGCTGGGTCCCACCCCAGACTTAGGAAGTGTAGGGGTCTCCTGATTGCTTGTTATTTCCCACAAGTTCTAACTGATGCTGGCGGGGCTCACACTGCTGCTTTATAGAAAACAGGCAGCACAGACTGCCCCTTGCCCATTTCCTTGTAACATGGGGGCTGACGCCTGGAGGCCCAGACTTCCCTGCTGGTCCACAGTGGCAGGTCTCAGGATGAGTGCTGGCCTGCCCGGAGGGTTGGGCACAGGGGGTGAAGTGGATGCTGACTCAAAATCCTGGGAGGTTCCAATCACAGGGCCTGAGGGCAGATGATCCCAGGGTTTAAATTCCAGCCCTGTGAATGCATAGTTCTAGGGCCTTGGGCAAGGTAAACTCTGTGTCCTAGTGAACTCCTCCCCTGAAGTGGGGGATGATGATGATGATGGTGTCAATGTTTTTGATGATCTAATGACAAAGTGCTTGGATTTCACTAACCCCGTAGGCTCTTCCTAGACAAGACTGTCTCATAAACCAGAGCAAAGGACTGGGCTCACACTGTTCCTGTAGGACACCAGACAAATGAGTCCAGGCCAAAGGTGCAAAGATGAACTCACACATCTCTTCTGTGGAAAGAATCTCAGCTGGGCCATCCCTGTACAGGCTGGCCATGATAGTTCCAATGCCACACAGTGCTTTCATAAAAACCTGAAAATAGGCTGGGTGCAGTGGCTCACACCTGTAATCCCAGCACTTTGAGAGGCCAAGGCAGGCAGATCACGAGGTCAAGAGATCAAGACCATCCTGGCCAATATGATGAAACCCCATCTCTACTAAAAATACAAAAATTAGCTGGGCGCAGTGGTGCTTGCCTGTAATCCCAGCTACTCGGGAGGCTGAGGCAGGAGAATCGTTTGGACCCAAAAAGGCAGAGGTTGCAGTGAGCCAAGATCACGCCACGGCACTCCAGCCTGGTGACAGAGTGAGACTCTGTCTCAAAAAAAAAAAAAAACCAAAAACTGAAAATGTAATTACTTAAATCATTAAATACTGGCTTATGTGATCTATCTTTCCAGGTGCATATATCCACGTTCCTCCTGGAAAGCCTCTTTCTTACCCATAGGAGGTACCTCAAACCCAATACTGTCAAAATGGACTCCCAGTATCTCACGATCTTGTGAGCTCGTGAAGAAATGGAGCTAGCTGTCCCCACTCAGTTCACAGCCCTGCTTATCCTTCATCTTCCCCTGGTTCTATGTTCAGTCACACAGTCCTACTGAGTCTACTTTTTAATATTTATTTTGAGATGGGATCTTGCTATGTTGCCTAGGCAGGAATGCAGTGGTCCCATCATAGCTCACTGCAGCCTCAAACTAATGGGCTCAAGCGATCTTCCTGCCTCAGCCTCCTGAGCAGCTGGGGCTACAACTGTGTGTCACCACACCCAGCTAATTTTTTTTTTTAGAGTTGGGGTCTCACTATGTTGCCCAGGCTGCTCTGGAACTCCTGAGCTTAAGCAATCCTCCCACCTACGCCTCTCCCAAAGTGCCAGGATTACAGGCATGAGCCACTGGGCCTGGCCCTCTCTACCTCTCTAACACCTAAATCTATCCACCTTCCCTTCTGTCTGCCATGAGCCTTGGAGAGGTCTCTGGCCATTTCCCCGCTGGATTTGCGCAGCAGCCTCTAAGCGTTCTCCTGGCACCTGTCTAGTGCTTCGCCAAATCCCGTTCCTGGGCTCAGTCCAGGGGCCTCTTCTAAAATGCAAACCCTGTCCTGACATGCCGGCTTCATACTCTGCTCTGGCTTGCTAGTGCTCTCAGGATCAAGTCCAAAGCTTATCAGATCTAAGTCTAAGCTTCTGAGGCCTTTCACACTCTGTTCTGCCTCATTCTTCTCAAGAGCTGTTCTGAACCACTTGCAATTTAAAGAAGGAAGGAGCTGAGAAATACCTTGTCTTTGTTCCCTCTGTGTAAAATAACCTTTCCCTCTACCCTGCCCAAATCTACAGGTGTGATGTTCCCTTCGTACACAGGAGGAAAAAGCTGCAGAGAGGTTAAAAAAGACACCTGCAATCCGAGTCAGGGCACCAAAAAAAATAATAAAATTAAAAAAAAAAAAGACACCTGCAGTTAGGCAGCTAAAAAATGAGAACTGGGGTTTAAACCCAAGCTCATCCAACCTATGCTATGACCTATGCATATGGCTAAATCTATGCTCTTAAGCTTTTTCAAGCTTTTACATTTCAAACAATAAATGCTTATATTTGGGGAGAAAGGGCCATCTTTTTATATTGTTTTTGCTTTATAAATTTCCTAAATTTTTCTTTTCTAGATGTAGTCTTGCTATGTCCCCAGGCTGGAGTGCAGTGGCATGGTCTTGGCTCACTGCAACCTCCACCTCCTGGATTCAGGCAATTCTCCTGCCTCAGCCTCCTGAGTAGCTGAGACTACAGGCACACGCCACCACGCCTGGCTAATTTTTGTATTTTTAGTAGAGACAGGGTTTCACCATGTTGGCCAGACTGGTCTTGAACTCCTGACCTCATGATTCGCCTGCCTTGGCCTCCCTAAGTGCTGGGATTATAGACTGGGATTATAATTTTGTGGTTGTATAATGCTTTAGAAGACTTGAGGAAAAACCTTGCCTTGAAAAATCATGACAAAATAGAAATATGTGGAAGCCACAAATTAAAGGACAAAAATTATCTTGCTCTTATTAAACCAAAATAAAAATAACTTTCTGGACTCAGTATTCAAACATGTCAACCGAGTATCACTAATTTAACAACGTGAATTTAAGAAAGCAAAATGTAACAATGCAAACTTAAGTAAGCCAACAACCCCACCACCTGGTCTGCCTACGCCAGGGATATGGTAGTCATTTTGAGACGCTGGGGTTTGCCTCATCAACCCTTCCCCTCTAGTGTCTTCGGCTGGCCTAGCTAGGCCCTCACCACATCCCTTTGGACTCCTGAATTCGTTTTCTAATGTCTTCTGCCCTTGGTCTTCTCCAGATCCATTCTGCAGGCCTATTGGTCTTTCAAACATCCAAATTTGATATCAACGGGCTAAAATCCAAGGGCTTCCCAAGATAAAAATCCAGACACTTTGGCATGACACCCAAATCTCTCCATGTTCTGACTGTCCCTTTTCTAAGTGTCCTCCCACTGCCTACCACCAACCCTGACAGTTTGGTAAGCACCCTCCCCATCCGCCACAACAATCTGTTTACACTTGCAGTGATAACACATCACGCTTGTCCCCTGGGCTTGCCTGGTCCTGTCTCCTGGGATGTCCCCATCCTGCTGTGTTTCTGGAAATCCCCTTTCATCATCCTTGGTCTATCTGTAGCCTTCCCAAGTACCTTTCTCATTCTTGCCCACCTCTTTGTGGACGGCTCACCCCTAAGCCCCAGTAAGTGCTGAGCATGTGGCCAGAGGTCCTGGTCCGCCCGCCCCCCCATCTCTGGGAGCTCCATGACAGGAGAGGCCCTGCTTCTTTACCCTGGCTTTCCTGTGAGCACATAGTGGAAAATAACCTACAGACTTATAATTAGAGCTACAAGGCACCCAATTGTGAGAACAGTCTGACCTCCTTAATTTTATTTTATTATGATTTTTTTTTTTGAGATGGAGTTTCACTCTCGTTGCCCAGGCTGGAGTGCAATGATGCAATCTCTGCTCACTGCAACCTCCACCTCCCAGATGCCTCAGCCTCCCAAGTAGCTGGGATTAGGGGCATGTGCCACCACGCCCGGCTAATTTTTTGTATTTTTAGTAGACATGGGTTTTCACCATGTTGGCCAGGCTGGTATTGAACTCCTGACCTCAGCTGATCTACCTGCCTCGGCCTCCCAAAGTGCTGGGATTACAGAAGTGAGCCACTGCACCCAGGCTGACTCCTGAATTTTAGATTTGAAGAAACTGAAACTCTGACAGGTGGAAACCTGCCCAATCTCATTCACCTGATAATTTCTTGAATGTGAAAAGGCCAGCCTGGGGGAAAACCTCGGCAATGTCAGTATCACATCTGTGACACTGTGCTTTGTAACATCAAGATACCTACATATAAGATTTTTTTCTCAGAATAACAGGATAATTTTATTTAAAGGAATGTCTTAGGGTGTAATATTTGTAAACTGTTCACAGTCAAATGCATACTCCAGCGGATACTTTCTCCATAGAAATTCACAAAATTTTTCACAGATTTCAGAGGACCTAGGCAGGTCCACAGTCAAAGGGATCTGAATACTGTGACTGCGGGTGCAGCTGTTTTCCACGTTTTGCAGTTACTGTTCTGGGTCAAGCTAAACATGACCAAACCGGGCAGGAGTGATTAGGTTGGTGCAAAAGTATCGCAGTTTTTGCCATTAAGAGTAACAGCGGCTGGGCATGGTGGCTCACGCCTGTAATCCAAGCACTTTGGAGGCCAAGGTGGGCGGATCACCTGAGGTCGGGAGTTCAAGACCAGTGACCAACATGGTGAAACCCGGTCTTTAAAAAAAAAAAAAAGTAACAGCTTTTACTTTTGTTTTGTTTTTTGAAATGGAGTTTCGCTCTTGTCTCCCAGGCTGGAATGCAATGGTGCGGTCTCAGCTCGCTGCAACCTCTGCTTCCCGGGCTCAAGCGATTCCCCCTGCCTCAGCCTCCCAGTAGCTGGGATTACAGGCACCCGCCACCATGCCCGGCGAATTTTTATATCTTTAGTAGAGATGGGGTTTCATCATTTACATCAGGCTGGTCTCAAACTCCTGACCTCAGGTGATCCACCCTCCTCGGCCTCCCAAAGTGCTGGGATTACAGGCGTGAGCCACCCCGCCCGGCCTATGGCAATTACTTTTGCGCCAACTGAATAATTTTACCAGCAGCCCTGGGAGATGGCATTTCGTAGTCACATACCTCCTTAGGGGAAAGTATAGAAATGTAGTCTTCATAGATTATCCTTGCTTTCTCTTCAATCATGTTTTTATTAGCTTCCTTTTTCAGTTCCTCACAGGCCATCCAGAAGAGCATGTTTTCTTCACTGAATTCTGTTCGGAGGAACTCACGGAATGCATTCCTTCCTGCTGGAGTGACCATTAATTTGTCAAATGACTGAGCCCAGGCGTTGACTTCTTCCAGAGTAGGAGCAGGGCTTCGTGGGGAGACCGAAACAGAGGGGGTAAAAGGGAACTGTTATTGGTAGTTAATTGGAATTTCATCATTAGAAATGTATCTTTTCCTCCTCCAAGAATGAAAAATATATGCATTTAGGCCCTTTTAGGAAGGGAAAGAGCTGTTCTCATTTCCTTAAGCCTTTGAGAAAAACGCATGAACATGATACTTTCAAATTATTTGCTGGATTGCATACCGGAAGGCTTGCAAAGCAAGCTGCTAGAATAACTGCTGAGAACATGCTTGTTTGCAACTGGGCACATCTTGCAATATTTTAAAACTGTAAATGTAAAGAAAAATCCTACAACCATATGACCCAGAACTTCCTAATCACCTATGATGAGTTCTGTACTATGACAGAACTGAGTCAGACCTGACAACATTAAACCTCTAGAATAATAGGGCAAGTGTCTGTTTAATATATTTAAAAATTATGTAATATTTGAGAAAGAATATAGGTAATATAAATGCAAGTTATGAAAGGTGACAGCAAAACATTTTGTTTTTGAGACAGTCTGTGCTGCCAAGGCTGGAGGGCAGGGGTATGATCACCGCTTACTGCAGCCTCGACTTCCTAGGCTCATGTGATTCTCTTGCCTTGGCCTCCCAAGTAGCTAGGACTACAGGCACGTGCCACCACGTCCAGCTAACTTTTCCTATTCTTGGTAGAGTCAGATCTTACTATGTTGCCCAGGCTGGTCTCGAACTCTTGGGCTCAAGCAATCCACACACCTTGGCCTCCCAGACTGCTGGGATTATAGGTGTGAGTCACTGTGCCCAACTCCCTTTTTTTTGAAATTACAAATGTTTAAAAAATATGATTAGGGCCAGGGGCGGTGGCTCACGCCTATAATCCCAGCACTTTGGGAGGCCGAGGCGGGTGGATCACGAGGTTAAGAGATCAAGACCATCCTGGTCAACATGGTGAAACCCCATCTCTACTAAAAATACAAAAATTAGCTGTGTGTGGTGGCGTGCGCCTGTAGTCCCAGCTACTCAGGAGGCTGAGGCAGGAGAATTGCTTGAACCCAGGAGGCGGAGGTTGCGGTGAGCCGAGATCGCGCCATTGTACTCCAGCCTGGGTAACAAGAGCAAAAAACTCCATCTCAAAAAAAAAAAAATGATTAGTGCCTCCAAGTGCACTTCTGTAACATGGGCATATTGCACAATGGTGAAGCCGGGGCTTTCAGTGTAGTCATCACATTGTACTCACTAGGTCATTTCTCATCCCTTACCCACCTCCCATCCTCCCATCCACCTCTCCGGGTCTCCAGTGTCAATGAACACTAATGAATGTGCCATTTTCCGTAAGAACCAGAACAGCACTGACAATGCAGCATTGATTTTGGTGCTCCTTCTACTTGCTACTCTCTCCCGGCTCTGTCTCCTAGTGAACTGCTATACTTGATTGTGGGCTTACCCCTTTGAGTTAATTCTTACTTCTGTCGTAATTGTTTTGAGGTCAGCAAACATAGCTTAACGATGATCCTTAATATCTTTTATCCTGTTTCCATAGTTTTAAATGTATGTATGTAACACTGAAAAATATAGTCTTTAGGTTTGATTTATTTATTTTTATTTATTTTATTTTTTTGAGACAGTCTCTCTCTGTCACCCAGGCTGGAGTGCAATGGCGCGATCTCAGCTTACTGCAACCTCTGCCTCCTGGGTTCAAGCGATTCTCCTGCCTCAGCCTCCTGAGTAGCTGGGATTACTGGTGCCCACCACCATACCCGGCTAATTTTTTGTATTTTTAGTAGAGATGAGATTTCACCATGTTGCCCAGGCTGGTCTGGAACTCTTGACCTCAGGTGATCCGCCCGCCTTGGCCTCCCAAACTGCTGGGATTATGGGCGTGAGACACTGTGCCCAGCAGTTTTTTTTTAAATCAAAATGGCTGACTATATGTTGTCTTCTGCAACTTGCTTTTTCCACTCAACATTAAGCTTCTAAGATTCCCCCGTGTTATTGTGTGTGGCCAGTTCCTGGGTAGGATTCACCTCTACCTTTCCATTCTTGAACTATCCTATTGGGTTTCGGTATCACCGTTACACTGGCCTCTCAGATATTGTGTTAGTTATATAGGAGTTGCCTGATCTTGGAATGATCTATTCCTGGAATGTTTTGTGGCCCTAGCCTGTGAAACCATCTGGATCCACTGTCTATTCTGTAGAAAGATATTATGGGTTAAATTGTGCCCCTGAGAACGATATGTTGGAGTTCTAACCTGCTGTACCTCAGAATGTGACCTCATTTAGAAATAAGGTCTTTGCAGATTTGGTGAAGTTAGATGAGGTCATTAGGATGAGATCTAATCTAAATGACTGGTATCCTTGTAAGGGGAAATCTGGACACAGACCCAGACATGCACAGGAAATCTGGACACAGACCCAGACATGCACATGATCTGGAGAAGCACTGGGATAAGATGGCCACAGGACTTGAGTGAGGTATCTATAAGCCAAGGAAGGACATGCACTGCTGGCAACCACCCAAAGCTGGAAGAACCAGGAAGGATCTTCCCCTAGGGCTGTAAGAGTACAAAGAAAGCATGGCCTGCTGACACCTTGATTTTGGACTTCCAGCTTCAAGAAGTGTGAGGGAACAAGTTTCTGTCATTTTAAGCTACCCAGATTTTGGTACTTTGTTACAGCACTTGGGAGACCAAGGTGGGCGGATCACCTGTGGTCAGCCTGGTCAACATGGTGAAACCCCATCTCTGAAAAATACAAAAATCAGCTGGATGTGATGGCGCGAGCCTGTAATCCCAGCTACTCAGGAGGCTGAGGCAGGAGAATCACTTGAACCTGGAAGGCGGAGGTTGCAGTGAGCCAAGACTGCATCACTGCACTCCAGCCTGGGCAACAGAGGGAGACTCCTTCTCAAAAAAAAGAAAAAAAAAGAAAAAAAGAAATGTGTTAACAGTGTTTAATCTCTTAGAGGTTAGATTAGTTTCTTTACTTATACACCATTTAATTTTTGGCAAGCATCTACAACTTTTTCTTTCTCCCTCTCCTTTTTATTTTTAAAATTAACTAATTAATTATTTTTGAGACAGAGTCTTGCTCCGTCTCCCAGGTTGGAGTGCAGTGGTGCAATCTTGGCTCACTGCAAACTCTGCCTCCCAGGTTCAAGAAATTATCCCTGCTTCTGCCTCCCGAACAGCTGGGATTACAGGTGTGTGCCACCATGCCCAGCTAATTTTTGTATTTTAATAGAGACGGGGTTTCACCATGGTGGCCAGGCTGGTCTCGAACTCCTGACCTCAGGTGATCCGCCCACCTCGACCTTCCAAAGCTCTGGGATTACAGTCGTGAGCCACCATGCCCAGTCAGTCTTTTATTTTTACAAGTACATTATAAAAAAATAAAAAAACATAATATATTTTGTTAGGAAGCATTTATTTGTATTTGCAATTAGCAAAGGGATTAGACTAATAATGGAAATGATTTCTTTCCCCCGTCATGCAATGAATTAAGTGGAATTCTGCAGGGGAGGAGTGTGAAGCCACAAAGTGATTGGCTGTTACTAAATTGCAGTTAGAGAAGGAGCATGTTCCGTAGAAACATACAAGGCAAAGAAAAAAAAGAAGTTGATGTTTCTGTTAGTTTAGTGATGTAAAAAACGTTCAATTCACCTTTCTTCCCAGGTTGGAAGGTCTGCTCTGAGTTCGTGGGAAGCTATTGTGGGCCTCTGATCTTCCTGGTTTCTAACAGTGAGACTGCAAAAAAAAAACAAAAAACAAAAAACCACACACATTTACACGTTGACATCTCAGTCTCTGCCAACAAAATATTTTTTACAAATATTTTAAAGAGAATTTCAGATCCCCAAGTATTAATAGAATTTCTTCTTCTACTTAGAAAATAAAAATGACCCTGGTTAGTTTTCCCAGGCAAACCAAAAGTATGACAATAAGGTACTAGAAACATAAATTACATTTATTTATAACATTGTGGTTTCTACTACTGAGGAAGAGTTAGGAATTACTGTGCTCAATTGTACTTAGAATAATACTTTCTTTCATAAAAACAGACCCATTAGAAAATAGTGGAAAAAAAAAAAGGGCTGGGCACGGTGGCTCATGCCTGTAATCCCAGCATTTTGGGAGGCCAAGGCAGGAGGATCACTTGAGGCCAGGAGTTCAAGACCAGCCTGGGCATCATAGCAAGACCCCAGTCTCTATTTAATACCAAAATTTTAGAAATGAAAATAGTAAAAAAGTAAGATTGTCAGGAATGTTTTGGGGTTTCATTTCATTTTCTGCATCTTAAAAAAGGTATACATCCTCTAGGCTTCATTTCCAGTCAAAATGGAGGCTTCATATTTATAGGCACATATACAAAAATAGTAGAGAAAGCCGGGCATGGTGGCTCATGCTTGTAATCCAAGCACTTTGGAGGCCAAGGCGGGTGGATCACCTGAGGTCGGGAGTTCAAGACCAGCCTGACCAACATGGTGAAACCCTGTCTTTAAAAAAAATTAAAAAATAAAATAAAATAAAAATAAAAATAAATAGTAGAGAAAACTAGGAAAGCACATAATCAATCTACTATTGTATTTCTCACAAGAGTTTGTTTTCTTATACACATTCTGTACATTTGTCTGTAAACTTATTCCAAGTATTTTTGTTGTTATTGTAAATGGAATTTATACTTATCTCATCTTCGAAGTGGTTGTTTGTAATACGAATGCTATTATTACTATTATTATTATTTAGAGACGGAGTCTTGCTCTGTCACCCAGGCTGCAGTGCTGTGGCACAATCTCAGCTCAGTGCAGCCTCCGCCTCCTGGGTTCAAGCAATTCTCGTGCCTCAGCCTCCTGAGTAGCTGGGACTACAGGCGTGCGCCAACACACCCAGCTAATTTTTGTATTTTTAGTAAAGATGGGGTTTCACCATGTTGGCCAGGCTGGTTTCGAACTCCTGACCTCAAGTGATCCACACACCTGGACCTCCCAAAGTGCTGAGATTACAGGCATGAGTCATCGCACCCGGCCACTTTTTAAATCACTTACTGAGCTATCATTTATATGCCATAAAGTTTATCTGTTTAAAGTGTGCAATTCAGTGGTTTTTAGTATACTCACAAAGTTGTACAACCATCCCTACCATCTAATTGCAGAACACTGTCATCACCCGCAAAAGAAATACCACCCGTTAGCAGTCACTGCTTATCACCTGTATCTCCCCCACTCCACCAGCCCTAGGCAAGGCGGAATCCGCTTCCGTCTCTACAGATTTGCCGGTTCTGGAGCGAGATCTTCAGTGGCTGTCTCCTTTCACTTGGCATAATGTTTTCCCACTCAACCCATGCCGTAGCATGTATCGGTACTTTTTCTTTTTCCAGTTGAATAATATCTTATTGTTTGGATAGACACATTGCATTTTGTTTATCCGTTCATCAGCGAATAGACATTTGGGTTGTTTCCACATTTTGGCTGCATGAATCATGCTGCTATACACTTTCCTGTGCAAGTACGTGCAAATATATATTTGTGTTTCTCTTAAGTAGAAACCTCGGAGTAGAACTGCTGAGTCATATGGTAACTTGAGTCTGAACATTTTGAGGAACTCCCAAACTGTTTTACAAAACAATCGCGCCATTTCACATGGTAATATTTGAGGGATCCAATTTCTCCATGTCCTTGCCAACAGTTACTGTCTTTGTATTCTAGCTTCACAAGTGGGTGTGAAGTGGTATTTCATTGTGGGTTTGATTTGCATTTTGCTAATGACTACTGACGGGGAACTTCTTTTCATGTGTTTACTAGCTATTTGTACATCTTCTTTGGAGGGATGTGTATTCAGATCTTTTGACTATTTCTAAATTGATTTATTTGTATTTTATTATTGAAATGGAGGGGCTCTTTATTTTAGATCTGAGGCCTAAAGACTATTATTTTAATGTTAATTTTATATCCTTATTTCTGAATTCTTTTGTGTTTGTATCGGTTATAGCTAGAATTCTCTTGGGGTTTCATCTGCAAATAGGGAGAATTTTACCTCTTTATTTCCAATTCTTAGGCCTCCAATTGTTTTCCTTGTCTAATTAGCTAACACCTACAACACATTGTTAAATACTAGTAGAGATTGTGGACATTTTGCCTTATTCTTGATTTTAGCAGGAATGCTTTCAGCATCCCGTCAACTTAAAAATGGATTTTTATCATTGACAATTTGAGGTTTCTTTATCTTGCTGCTGCTGTATTTTCTATTCCTTTTTTTATATCTGTTCTTAACATTCTTTATTTCATAAAAGTTTTCCAGCCTGTTTTCGGCACATCTGTTTTTATAAGTTTTCAGTGTGTGTGTGTGCGTGTGCGCGCGCGTGTGTGTGTGTGTGTGTGTGTGTGTGTGTGTGTGTGTCTTTATTTTTCTTTAAAGACAAAATCATTAGAAATGCAGGAACCCTTTTGACTTCTTCATGATGCCAGGGCTAAAAAGTTTCAGTAAATAATGGCTTCTTTAAAAAAAAATCCAACGGAAAAGAACTTGAGCGGCATCTGGGTGGTACTGTCTCTGCATGACTTCCGAGGCTTCCTTTGTAAGTAGAACACAGTACTGCACAGTGGGTATGCAAAAGCAAAGAGGGAAAAAAAAGATGAATTTGACACGAGATTCCTCAGAGAACCAAAAGCTGTGCCGCAAACTAAATAATGCAAAATTATTTAAGCTTTGACATACTTTTTGCCTCATTCCAAGTAAGAATATTTTTTAAAGAGACAATGTGTTTTTGAAAAAGAGAATAATATGTTTTTTGTGTTTTCTTTACCGTGCTCCACTGTTACTGTTACAGCAGAAGTAGAGAACGTCTATAGCAGCCCAGATAGCTGCTCAGTGTTTTAGGACTATTCAGTAAAAGAAGACCCATGGCCAGATATATTTCGGTAAAATTTTGAGTGATGAAGAGAAAACTTTCTAAAAAGGAAAAAAAACTTTATATTCAAGAGAACAAGAATCAGCATGCCTTCCCTTACAACACCAAATACCAGAGGGCTTTACAGCAGAATGTCGAGAAAGATTCACAAGTACTTAGAAAACATATTGCCATTTATCTTTCTTGAAAATTGACTTGACTATGTATATTAATACAGATAGATCTCAAAAGTGTGGCAAAAGAGAGCAAGGAAATTCACTGTTCAAACAGCTGAAGTTTGCTGTGTGCCTCGTTTCTTTCTATCTTTACCCTAGAGCTAGCCACCATCTTTCAATGCATAGTTATGCTACTATATTATATTCATGATCATATTTTTAAATAGTATAACTGTAATTATGTAATATGTATTGCTTTATACTTTGTTTTTTTTTTTTTTTTCTCTAGCATATGAATTGATTTATTTCTGAGACAAGGTCTCACTCTGTTGCCCGGGCTGGAGTGCAGTGGCATGATCACAGCCCACTGCAGCCCTGAACTCCTGGGTTCAAGTGATCCTTCTGCCTCAGCTTCTAGAGGACCTGGGACTACAGGCACATGCCACCATGCCTAGCTAACTATTTTTTTTTTTTTTTAGTGGAGGCAGGGTCTTGTTATGTTGTCCTGGCTGGTCTCAAACTCCTGGGCTCAAGCAATCTTTCTTCCTTGGCCTCCCAAAGTGCTGGGATTACAGGCGTGAGCCACTACGCCTAACTGATTTATTTGTTTACTTTAGCTTTTCTAGTATATGAATTTAAATGCTGTATAGTAGTGCATTGTGTAATTACATAACAATAGATTCATTCATTCTCCTGTTTATGTCCTTTAGAACCATTTTCAATTTTTCTCACTCAGATGAATGCTGTAGTGAATTCTCTCATGTATGTCTCCTTTTGCAGGGCTGTGAGAGGTTTTTCCAGGGTATAGGTTTTTCTTTTTTCTTTTTCTTTTTTTTGTTTTTGAGACAGGGTCTCACTCTGTTCCACAGTGATGCAATCATAGTTCACTACAGCCTCAACTTCCCAGGGCTCAAGCGATCCTCCCACCTCAGCCTCCAGAGTAGTTGGGACTACAGGTGTGTGCCACCATGCCTGGCTAATTTTTGTGTTTTTTGTAAAGATTGGGTTTCACCATGTTGCCCAGGCTGGTCTCGAGCTCCTGGGCTCAGGAGATCTGCCAGGGTATAGGTTTTAAGTGGGTGTATATTTAACTTTCATTTATCTGATCCTTGTTAGTAGCAGGAGTACAAGCAGATTATTTTCTGTTCCATTTCATTTGCTTACTCTTTTGGTTGTTATTTTTTTATTAACGTATTTTAATGTTCTTTATTCTGGATATGAATTATTTATTAATTACATTGTAACTATCTTCTCTGTGTGTGTTTTATCTTTTCATTTTATTTTTGGTACCTTTTGTTAAATATATTTTTTAAATGGCTTTATTAAGATATAATTTGGCCGGGCACGGTGCCTCACGCCTGTAATCGTAGCACTTTGGGAGGATTAGGCAGGCAGATCACCTGAGGTCAGGAGTTCGAGACCAGCCTGGTCAACATGGTGAAACCCTGTCTCTACTCCAAACACAAAAAATAAGCTGGGCATGGTGGTACGAGCCTGTCATCTCAACTATTTGGGTGGCTGAGGCATGAGAATCGCTTGAACCCAAGAGCAGACGTTGCAGTGAGCCAAGATCGCGCCACTGCACTCTAGCCTGGGCTACAGAGTGAGATTCCATCTCAAAAAAGAAAAGAAAAAAAAGATATGATTTGCACACTATACAAGTTGCCAAATTGAATTGTATAATTCTGTGGCTTTTGGTATATTTACAGAATAATATAACTATTGCCATGATTTAGAACATTTCATCATCCCAAAAAGGAACTCTGTACACATTAGCAGTAACTCCATCTTCCTTATTCCTAGGCAACTGCTCATCTACTTTCTGTCTCTATGGATTCACCCATTCTGGACATTTCATGTAAGTGTAATAATAAAATGTGTGGTCTTTTGTGTCTAGCTTCTTTCACTTAGCATAATGTTTTCACAGTTCATGCTATATTTTGGTGGTGTCAAGACTTCATTCCTTTTTTTTTTTTTTTGGTGAGATAGAGTTTCGCTCTTGTTGCCCAGGCTGGAGTGCAATGGTGTGATCTCAGCTCATTGCAGCCTCTGCCTTCTGGGTTCAAGTGATTCTCCTGTCTCAGTCTCCCAAGTAGTTGGGATTACAGGCACACACCACTACGCCTGGCTAATTTTTTTTTTTTTTAGCATAGACAGGGTTTCACCATGTTGGCCAGGCTGGTCTCGAACTCCTGACTTTAGGTGATCCACCTGCCTCGGCCTCCCAAAGTGCTGGGATTACAAATGTGAGCTACCGCACCCAGCCACTTCGTTCTTTTTATGGCCAAATAATATTCCACTGTATGGAATATCATATTTTATATATTCATTCAATAGTTGACAGGAATTTGTTTTTTTCCTGCTTTTTCACTATTCTGAATCACGCTGCTATGAACATTCATGTATGACTCTTTATGTGAACATGTTTTTCTTTTCTATTGTTAAACACATCTTAATGTTTTAATGTAGCCAAATTTATGAATCGTTTCCTTTTATAGAATTTGCTTTTTCTTTTAAAAATAATTCTTCCCAACACGAACACAATAAAAACATTATCTTGTATTTTCTTCTTTGCCTTTAAGCCATTTGGAGTTGATCTTTTTTTAAAGGTGGGAATTGATTTTTGTATATGGTGCAATGTAGAAATAGAAATATATTTTTATATATTTGGATACCAAGTAGGATGAACAATCTTCCTGGTTTGCCTGGGGTTTTTAGGTTTTCTGGGCTGTGGGACTTTTCAGTGCTAAAACTGAGAAATTCCTTGGCCATGAGGCTGAATTGGTACCCAATTCCCAAGTATCCTCCTATTTACTGAATAGTTTATTTTCTCCTTTGCTGATGCCACTTTTGTCACATGTTGGTAGGTTTTCTAGATGTATTGTCTTCCACTGATGTTAAAACTATATGGTGTATTTTTGGACTAATTATGAAGGACATTACTTTTGAAAGAAAATTTTCTTAAAATAATTTTTTCTAAGAAAGTCTGAATTACTTGATTTGTCCATTTTTGACAGGAGATTGTTTGCAGCTATGGTTTCACACTTTTTAACACAAAAGTAAATGCCACATTTTATATCGATATCTGACCCCTTTGTATGTACCATCGTTATTTGTTTCCTGGATTTTTCCTCTGGGTTCACTTTTTTCCCACTGAAGTAGGCCCTTTCTTAGGTTTGTTTAGGTTTGCAGCCAATAAACTCGGTTGGCTTTTGTATGCCTGAAAATGTCTTTTTTTACCCACACTCTTGAATTATAGTTTGACCAAGTTTTCAGTTACTTTTCTCCAGCACTTTGAAGACATTGCTCTATTGTCTCTTCTACACACACCCAAGTGCTACAGAAGTGTTGGCTATGATGGCTGTGATAGCGTCTAGGTACAGATTCTTATTTTATTTGCCCTATTTGGTACCTGTAGGAGGAGCCTGCTCTGGGACCTGCCCAGCCCACTAGCCTTACACTGTTAGGACAATAGTTGTTTCGGTCAGCATCTGGGCAGCCTACCAACGTCCTGCGGGAGGCAGCAGAGAAGGAAGGGGCAGGAGTGAACGTCGGCTGGAGTCTCACCTGCACCCCCGACATCCTGCACATCTCTCTGGGGATCGTTCCATTTCCGAACTGAGACCTACTTGCAGAGTGAGAATGAAGGCCCCTAAACGCAGTCTGGCCACCACTGGTGTCTTCCTCCTTTAGGGCAGCCCCGGACACCCACGCGTTTCCTCTGCCCACCACCAGGGCCTCTGGTCTGGTTTCCTGCAGAGCTGTACAGATTCCTACCAGGGGCTGAAGTCTCACCTTGACACTGCCTAGCTCTGGTCAGCCCCATGCCACGTTTCCTCTGGCTGTGGGAACGAAGAGACCATCGGTATCAGGATCCCACTGGTGGATGTTCGATGGCTGCGTCCCTTCCACCAGATTGGAACCTCTTGGAAATTAACACCAGCCTGAGTTGGAGAGGAGCCACTGAACTTCGGGCATTTCACTTTCAACCTCCAATCTCCTCCCCAGCGATCAACTCTGTGAGTTCCGTATCACGGTTCGTGATCGGTCCCATAGCGGTTTTTCTTCTTTGTTACCAGACAATGAGGTCTTGATCTAGCTTATTGCCAACCTTCCATAAATTTAGGATGATTTGATTGTGAAAGTGGTGCACAAATTTGGCTGGCACTAAGAACTTTTCAGATCTAAGATTTCGAAGCTGTAACCTAAGGTTCCCATGGTTTTAAGGTGTAAATTATCTCCTTTTCTCCAGACTACTCAGAGGGGCACCGATGTTTGACCTTCGAGTCGTTTCTTCCCTTTTTAAAGCAATGACTGTGCGTCTTCCTCTACCTGGTAAGTTAGCATATATTTTAATATTTGTCTCTAACGCACATCTTTTGACATTTCTATTTATTACAAAACAAAATTTGTGAGATGGAAGCAACAATCCAGGCTCCCTCTACTTCATGGCCCTAACCTTTAAGACCCATCTTAGACCCTAAGCCTTCATTGCCCCAGGAGTGCCCGAGTTCACTTCTTTCTAACCAATTCTGCCCAAATGTTGATCATCAATCGTGAACCGCCTCGCTTGTTCTTTAGTTGTTTAACACACATTGGCCTGATTTGAGGGATCTGAGCATAAGCCCCTTGAGAGCTAGACAGATGTAGCCACTTTTTTATTTCTGGGGTGTCCCTCCGTGTCAGGCATGTAGTAGTTGCTTAAAAAACACTTAGCGAATTAACCAGAGGCTGCCACTATTCAGGGGTGCCACTTCCCAGTCAGGAGCACGTTAATTAAAAAGCCCCAAACCTTACCACGAGCAGCTACAACAGCAGCACCAGCAGAAGCAGCATGCGTTGGACCCGCGGCTTCCCACTCCCGGCTGGCCTGGGGCGGCGCCTGGGGCGTCCGGGGCGACCGGCACCTGCCGCTTCCGCATCTCCATCCGCTCTGATCCCATCGGCTGCAACAGGGAGAGGAATAAAGCGGGAGGGGGTTGCAGCGTTATGAAGGCGTCAGCCCAGGGGGGTCAGCTGTTTGGATCATTGAAAAGACGCAATGCGACTATATTAGGGCATTTTTTGCTCTTTCTGGTAAAATTTAGTGGTTAGAATCTTAGGATCAATTAGCGTATCCAACATGTGACGCCCTGTCCTCTGCCAAGCATTAAGATGCATTCCAGGGAGAAACTAGCAGATGGAAAGCCCCGCCTTAGGCGCTCACAGTTCAGTTAGGGAGAGGGGACACACATGCACTGAAGACTCCGCAGTCAGTGCTAGGCAAGGCCGTTCCCAGCTCCAAGCGTCCCTGTGGCCTGAACCAAAGGGGAGCAGGGATGGTGGCAGCTTCATGACGCTGCCTGTGAGGCCAACGCACAGCTATAGGAGATCAACACGGGAAGGGCGGCCCAGCTAATGCAGGCTGAGGAGAGATCAGAAGAGGAGGGCAGTCCCAGAGGCCAGAGTGGCTGGAGTCACATCTTTCCTAGCTGTGTCACCTTGCCGAAGTGACCCAACTTGGGACGTGGAAGCACTCAGAACTCCGCCTGGTACAGAGTAATTGCTCAATTATAACCAGGAAGCCAGGCGGGAGAGCCAGACTGTGGCCTGCCCAGACCTGTCTTGTCATCCATCCCAGGGACGGTCACCCTCGCCTACCTCAATGGAAGCCAAGCCATAGGACACAAAACATCTGTGCCTTTCAGCCTCCGCCCTGTTGTTGGGGACTCCAAGAACGTGGAAGAAGAGAGACATAAAAGCAGCATGAGAAGCAAAAAATTGCTAAGCCCATTTTACATTAGACACTATCACTTGATGGAGCTAATTGCAAGCTAATATCAAGGACACATTAAAGAACCATATATAGAACTTTGGAATTAATTTCTGGATCTATTATTCTATCTCAACATTAGATTTGTCTGTTCCCATTATTATCTAATCCTCTATACTACTGGACTTTGTTCTAATTATTCAATTTTTTTTTTTTTTTTTTTTGAGACAGAGTCTTGCCCTGTCTCCCAGGCTGAAGTGCAGTGGTGCGGTCTTGACTCACTGCAACATCTGCCTCCCGGTTCAAATGATTCTCCTGCCTCAGCCTCCCAAGTAGCTGGGATTACAGGCAGCTGTAACCACACCCAGCTAATTTTTGTATTTTTAGTAGAGATGGGGTTTCACCATGTTGGCCAGGCTGGTCTCGAATTCCTGACCTTGTGATTTGCCCGCCACGGCCTCCCAAAATGCTGGGGTTATAGGCATGAGCCACCATGCCCAGCCTTAATTAGTCTTGCATGCAAGTTTCAGGACCACAAGAAAGACCCATCAAAGAGCTTTACTGCTCTTTCTCCACTGTGAAAACAAAGCTCCCAACATCCAGAGACTGCCCACAGTGCTCTGCTGGAGTTACCGAGCTGGTGTGGCTCCCTTAGCTAGAAAGTGGAGGCAGAGACCTGGTCAGCCAGTCATGCTTTATGGGCACCACAGGGAGATGGCTTCGAAGGCAGAAACTCTGGGCTCAAGTGACTCCAGGCATCACCTCTTCACCTCACCGGTGGAGGAGACAGCCTATCCATGGTTCCATTTCATTCACTCAATTCAGGTCACTGAGGCTGCAGGAGAAGCCAGCACAATCTCCAAACCAAGATGTTTTGAACAAATGATGCTCCCAGTAACTATTATTTCCTATGAGATATTGATGCAACTTGCCTCATTAAAAAAACATAGCCCTTGGGAGGCCGAGGCGGGCAGATCACTTGAGGTCACGAGTTTGAGACCAGCCTGGCCAACATGGTGAAACCCTGTATCTACCAAAAATACAAAAAAAAAAAAAAAAATTAGCTGGGTGTGGTGGTGCGCGCCTGTAATCCCAGCTACTCAAAAGGCTGAGGCAGGAGAATCACTTGAAGCCGGGAGGCAGAGGTTACAGTGGGCAGAGATTGTGCCTCTGCACTTCAGCCTGGGCGACAGCGAGACTCCGTCTCAAGAATAAAAGAAAACCATATCCTAATTAATTTCCAAAAGTAGGAAGGACTGTGACATGGTGCTGTCCCAAGGTCTCAGGGAAGTCCTGTTTCAACATCTTGGCCATGCTGGGTCTTCCCAGTCAGTCCATGAAATGTCTATTCACTGAAATCCTCTCTTACGTGTGAGGTAAGGGTCTCTTCAAACAGGTCTTGCACATTTTTGATAGCTTTACTCCTGAATATTTTGTAGACCAATTTTTGCTGCTGTCATAAATGACATCTTCCCCTGGCACCCAACTGTTGTTTTTTAAATAGATATTTTGGTATATAGGAAGGCTAAGAATACTATATTGAATTCTCTTATAGTTCCAGTAATTTTTCTGTTGATTCTCTAATTAGATGATCATACCGTCTATAAATAATCACACTAGTCTCTTTGCTTCCTGTACCTTTTTAAGGTATCTGTTCTTACCCTGGTCTTATTTCATTGGCCAGGAAGTTGAGTAAATATTGAAAAGTAGCAATAGTACTAGGCATCTTTGTCTTCTTCAAGACGTTCTTTAGTGAGAAGACTGTTAGTGTTTTGCTGATATATATGCTGTGCGTTGGAGGTTTCTGGAAGATAACATTTCAAGTTAAGCAGGCTTTCTTTCACTATTTGCATGGTATAAAATAAGTTGAGCTAACTTATTAACATTAAAAAAATTTTAGAAATTTTAACCCTCTAGCCCTATGTCATAAGCTAACATACTTTATTTGTTTATACAAATCTATCTCTTTGTAAATATCTGGAAGAACTTTAATGACTGAGTGAGCTAACTCTAGAGAACATCAAAAGATTGCTTAGAACCGAATATAGCCATTAGAAGTGAAAGGGAAATTCTATCAAAGTCTGTTCTTACACATTTTTTTTTTTTTTTTGAGACAGCATTTCGCTCTTGTCACCCAGGCTGGAGTGCAGTGGCACAATCTCAGCTCACTGCAACCTCCACCTCCCGGGTTCAAGCAATTCTCCTGCCTCAGCCTCCCGAGTAGCTAGCATTACAGGCGCCTGCCACCGTGCCTGGCTAATTTTTATATTTTTATTAGATATGGGCACCAGGCTGATCTCGAACTCCTGACCTCAGGTCATCTGCCCACCTCGACCTCCCAAAGTGCTGGGATTACAAGAATGAGCCACCACGCCCGGCCTGTTCTTATACTTTTTAAAAAAATTTTTAAGACTGGAGAGCTCTGGAATCATATGTATTTTTAAAAGCATCTTTATTGAGGTCTAACAGACATCCAATAAACTACACATGTTTAAAGTGTACAATTTGATAAATTTTGACATGTATACCTGGGAAGCCATCACCACAACCAAGCTGGTGAACACATTATCACCCTAAAAAGTTTTCTCAAAATCCTGCCTCTTGAGAATCTCTCTTTTGTTGCCTCTGCTTCGGGTGCTCACTGATCTGCTTTCCTTCTATATCCATTAATTTGCATTTTCTTGAATTTTATATAAAAGGAACCATACAATATCTATCTTTTTTTTTTTTTTGGTCTGGTTTCCTTCACGTAGCATAATTGTTTTGAGGTTGTCACATATCATGTTACTATTGATATGTAACAATATGTAACTATTTGTTTATCCATTCACTTATTGATGGACTGAGACCTTTTTGATGGTTGCTTAAAAAGATTAGATATATTAAACGTTAGATATATTAAAACACTATCTTTTTTTGAACGTAAAAATCTTTTTTTCTTCTTTTTTTGAGATGGAGTTTCACTCTTGGTGCCCAGGCTGGAGTGCAGTGGTGCGATCTCGGCTCACCGCAACCTCTGCCTCCCGGGTTCAAGTGATTCTCCTGCCTTGGCCTCCTGAGTAGCTGGGATTATGGGCGCTTGCCACCACACCCAGCTAATTTTGTATTTTTAGTAGAGACGAGGTTTCTCCATGTTGGTCAGGCTGGTCTCGAACTCCCGACCTCACATCCTCCTACCTTGGCCTCCCAAAGAGCTGGGATTACAGGCGTAAGCCAACATGCCAGGCAGAACATGAAAGTCTTTTATCAGACTAAATTAGAAGAGAATATTATTAAGACTGTCTTCATGTTTACTGAACTATAATTTTGACATTTTAAATCATATAAAGATTCAATAACCAAGTGTACAGAAAAACATGCTATTCCTGGAAAAGTTTACTAACAATCTCTCACCTCTCTGTATAAAAAAATTCTAAATTAACAGGAATGGCTTTCACTGCCTTGCTAAATGTCGGAGTGTGTAGTGGTGGGCCTGATCATTCATGCTATACACGCTGCTGTCTGTGGAGAAGGCAAGGGCCTGAGGGGCACCAAAAGTGTTAATAAAACATGAATATTAAAAAGCAGCAAATGTTAGTAATGTCGAAGTTGACTAACACATAGGGTTTCTTATACTATCCTCTCTTCATATTTGTGTGGTTGAAATTTTCCTTAATGAAGTTTTTAAAATGTTGAATTCTGTTAGATTGAAAAAAATCTATTTAGATGAGCATATCAGTTTCCTCCTTTGCATAGTTAATGAACTGAGTTAAGGCATTTCTTAACATTGAGTCACCCTTACCTTACTAAGCAAACTCTTCTCAGAACTAAAAGATAATTACTCTTTTATTATATCACTGAAATAAATGCTACCTATTTACGAGATTGTAAAAATATGCCATGAATGTATATGTTAATTCCACTGGTCTTTTCAGACATCGGAATAGGATCTAATTAGCCAAACTAGCTTCATACATCTTCTCCTTTGCCTTCATATCTGTGGGAGAACTCTGTGCACATATCATTTCCCTCTGTCCTTTCTAAATAGCATGGAACCAATGCCTTTTGACAGTGTTCTTCTCTCCTTTTATAGTGTGTCTTTAGAGAGAATGCTGGGCATCATTTTACTGTCCTTTGGGACGACCACATCAAGTCACACGCATCATCCTCCAGGTACTGGCTGCCTTCACCTGACAGTTCTGGGGCTCAGAAGTTAGATGAATGTGAAATCATCGTTAGCAACCTCATATGCTAACATGTATGGGATTTCAAAAGCAGCCTGAAGGCTGAACACGGTGCGTCCCAGCACTTTAGGAGGCTGAGGTGGGCGGATCACTTGAGCCCAGGAGTTTGAGACCAGCCTGGGCAACATGGAGAAACCCAATCTCTACAAAACAAACAAAAATATATATATAAATTAGTTGGGTGTGGTGCGCATGCCTGTAGTCGCAGCTGCTCAGTCGAGGAGCCGAGGTGAGAGAACTGTTTGACCCCAGGAGGTTGAGGCTGCAGTGAGTTGTGATTGTGCCACTGCGCTCCAGCCTGGGTGACCGAGTGAGACCTTGTCTCAAAAAAGCCCCAAAAAGCAAAAAACAAGAAAAGCAGCCTGAGGAAATGGGAATAATACAGGTTGATAACTCATTAAATATTTCAGATCCCAACCAAGAGATAATCCTTGTCAACTAACGCTTTTTCCAAATCCCTAGGAACTGGACATTTAAGAGGACGTTCAAAATTCAGCTAAAAACCAAGGCGAACTCTTAATTTTGATCACGGTATTTTAGTATCTTGGAATTGAAAGCAGTAACTAGTTTTGAAAAAATTTTAACCTAACTGTAATTATCTCAGAGAAACTATTTATTATTATTACCTTTTTTGAGATAGAATCTTGCTCTGTCACCCAGGCTGGAGTGCAGTGGTGGGATCTCGGTTCACTGTAACCTCTGCCTCTTGGGTTCAAGTGATTCTCCTGCCTCAGCCTCCCGGAGCAGCTGGGATTACAGGTGCCTGTCAGCACGCCTGGCTAATTTTTATATTTTTAGTAGAGCCAGAGTTTCACCATGTTGGCCAGGCTGGTGTCAAATTCCTGACCTCAAGGGATCCTCCTGTCTCAGCCTCCCCAAAGTGCTGGGATCAGAGGTGTGGGCGACCGTGCCCTGCCCAGAGAAGTTATTTCTTATTTTCTGGTAAACACACTTAGTTGCCAGATTCCATTAATAGTTATTTATTTTCACTATAGTTCCCAAATCCTGAAAATAGCCATTAATGAATTACACATTGGGAATACAATGAAACACTAAGTATTGTGCTTTAAAAAATCTACTGTCTCTTAAGGCCTAAGACTCAAGCTCCTGTTCTAGAAAGATACAGAATCATAGATGAGATCCTGAGGAAGGAACCCAAAAATACATAAATTCAAAGTCTTCTTCAAAGACCCTAAGAAGCCGGATCCTACTGTCAGGGGATAGTTTAGGGCCTTGATAGAGTTAGACAAAGAAATTTGAGAGGACACATTCTCCTGGAGACGACCTCAATCCCAAATCCATTTTCTTTTTTGACAGGATCTCACTCTGTTCCCCAGCCTGCAGTACGGTGGTGTGAACACGGCTCACTGCAGTTTCAGCCTCCTGGGCTCAAGCAATCCTCCTGTCCAAGTCTCTCAAGTAGCAGGAACTACAGATGTGCGCCACCATATCCAGCTAATTAAAAATTTTTTTTGTAGAGTCAAGATGTTACTATGTCTCAAATTCCTGGGCTCAGGCGATGCTCCTGCCTCAGCTTCCCAAAGTACTGAGATTACAGGTGTGAGCCACTGAGCCCGGCCTACTTTTACTTTAACAAACCTTGGCTTTTGACATATTGTCTTTGGGCAGCATGGCTGGGTAGATCATGGCTCCCACAGGGCCTCAGTTAGTTACATCTTTGTCAGAACACAGTACTACTAGATTACTCCTTATTACTAGCTGTTTCCTGCTGTAGACACTGACCTTGAACATCTTACCTCGTTTTAACGTCTAACTTTGTTGTCCTGCATACAATCTTGCCCTGTTGGGCTGGGCGTGATGGCTCACACCTGTAATCCCAGCACTTTGGGAGGCCGAGGTGGGTGGATTACCTGAGGTCAGGAGTTCAAGACCAGCCTGTCCAACATGGTGAAACCCCATCTCTACTAAAAATACAAAAATTAGCCCGGCATGGTGGCACACATCTGTAATCCCAGCTAGTCAGGAGGCTGAGGCAGGAGAATTGCTCCAACCCAGGAGACAGAGATTGCAGTGAGCCAAGATTGCACCACTGCACTCCAGCCTGGGCAACAGAGTCAGACTCTGTCTCAAAACAAAACAAAACAATCTTGCCCTGCTGGGAACCTTGCCTCAGGCTTCACCATTACCCTACCCAAACTCTGGTTCATATTTTTTTTTTTTTTGAGATGGAGTCTCACTCTGTCACCCAGGCTGGAGTGCATTGGTACAATCTCAGCTCACTGCAACCTCCGCCTCCCAGGTTCAAGTGATTCTTCTGTCTCAGCCTCTCAAGTAGCTGAGACTACAGGTGTGTGCCACCACACCTGCCTAATTTTTGTATTTTTAGTAGAGAGGGGTTTCACCATATTGGCCAAGCTGGTCTCGAACTCCTGACCTTGTGATCTGCCCGCCTCGGCCTCCCAAAGTGCTGGGATTCCAGGTGTGAGCCACCGCACCCGGCCTCATATATATGTAGTTTTTACTTCTGGCTTCTGTGTCTTGCTGATCCATTACACCCATCAGCTTCTATCCAGAGAGCTACTGTGAATGTTACAGAGAAGCTAGACACTACAGCATGAAATGTCTGACTGCAAATTCAGGATGGGATTGGGACTCTGGGCAAGCTGGGGCAATGATCCCGCTTTGATCACTGATTCTGTTCCAAGCAAAGCAATGACAGATAAGAAAAGTCTAAAAACATGTAGTTGAGCTCAAAACCAAGATGAATAAACCTCCAAACAGAAATGCAATGGCAATGTAAATCAATGGGTACAGTGGAAGCAGCGGGCCTGCTGGCCTATAGGTCCAAGTAACAGGCAGAGGCAACGTCAGTCCAGAAGCTGAAAGGGACTAAAACTGCTCCAGGTTAAATGTGGGGCTGGAGCTGCAGTCACTGCTTTAAAAGCTGAAAAGAATCTTCTCTTCCTTCTAAAGGAAGCTTACAAAACCACCAACTGTGGCTGACCTCTGATGAGCCTAGATGTGGGATATGGGGGCATATAGACATCTCTGTGGTCCAGAATGAGCTGGAACTGCTGGTTCTGAAATCAATTTTGCCATATTCACAATATCACGTGGGCAGAAATTCTGAATTTGCATCGTAACATCTGGTTTTTAGTAGGATGCCCGGATGTCCAGTGAAGGAAATCTTACTGTTTCTAGATGGAGATAAGTAAAAACTAGGAGGACAGAAAAAGATCAACAACAAAAAGAAAGAAACAATTGCTTTAGAATGAACTTGCAGCTGGGCATGGTGGCTTATGCCTATAATCCCAGTGCTTTGGGAGGCAGAGGTAGGAGGATGGCTTGAGGCCAGGAGTTCAAGATCAGCCTGAGCATCATAGTGAGACCCCATCTCTACAAAAAACTTTAAAAAATTAGGCCTGGTACGATGGCTCATGCCTGTAATCCCAGCACTTTGGGAGGCTGAAGTGGGTGGATCACTTGAGATCAGGAGTTCGAGACTAGCCTGGCCAACATGGTGAAACCCTGTCTCTACTAAAAACACAAAAATTAGCCGGGTGTGGTGGTGTGCCTGTAATCCCAGCTATCTGGGAGGCTGAGGCAGGAGAAACGCTTGAACCCTGGAAGAGGGGGTTGCCGTGAGCCACCATGCGCCACTACACTCCAGCCTGGGCAACAGAGCAAGACTCTGTGTCAAAAAAAAAAAAAAAATTAAAAATTAGCTGGGTGTGATGGCACACATCTGTCGTGCTAGCTACTCCGGAGGCAGAGGCTGGAGGAATGCTTGAGCCCAGGAGGTCAAGGCTGCAGTGAGCTATAATCATTCCATTGCACTCCAGCCTGGGCAACCAAGTAAGACACTCAAAACCAACAAACAAAAAACAAACTTGCAAACTAAAATTCCAGAACACATGAAGAAAGTCATTAAAATCACCCACTGGAATATGAATTTAATATTATAGAAGAAGATGAAAAATAAAGGTTAAGACGCTCAAATAATGATGAAGAAATCATTTACATTTAAAATGTCAAAAAATAGGAAACTAAAACTAATAGAAATGAAATAACAGGTAGACAGGAAAAAGAAGTAGAACGTTTCAAAGATATTAGGAAATAGTACTGAAGGATTAATTTGGAACCTTGTTCAGAAAGACTAAGAGATGAAAAGATGAGGCCACGTCATCTGGGAGGTAGTTCCAGAATGGCTGTGTGAGGGACACAGACCCTCTCTCCCCGCAAAATACAAAAACAATCATTTAAAGTCTCAGGACATTTTCTTTTCTTTTCTCTTCTTTTTTTTCTGAGACAGAGACTCGCTCTGTCGCCCAGGCTGGAGTGCAGTCGTGTGATTTTGGCTCACTGCAACCTCTGCCTCTCAGGCTCAAGTGACCTTCCTGCCTCAGCTCCCCAAGTAGCTGGGACTACAGGCACGCACCACCATGCCAGGCTAATTTATATATTTTTTGTGAAGACAGGGTCTCAGTATGTTGCCCAGGCTGGTCTCGAACTCCTGAGTTCAAGCAATCTTCCTTTCTTGGCCTTCCAAAGTGCTAGGATAACAGGTGTGAGCCACCAGGCCAGGCCTAGTATTTTTTTAAAGAAGAAACTCTATACATGTATTTCCACTGTTATTTCTTTTCTTAGCTTCTTTAAAAGACATAGGATTATATAAAGCAGTAATTATAACAATATATTATTGAATTTGTAACATATATATACACTTACTAGCCACAGAACAGTAGGGAGAGAAGGAGCTATATATAAGAGCAAAGTTTCTATATCTTACTAGAATAAAGGTAGTATACATCTAAAGTTGATTCTGATATATTAAGAAATGTATTACAAGCATTATAGAGGCCATTAAGAAATTACCTCAGGGCCAGGTACATTGGCTCATGTCTGAAATCCCAGCACTGTGGGAGGTCAAAGAAGGAGGATCACTTGAGACCAGGAGTTCAAGACCAGCCTGGACAACATAGTGAAACCCCATCTCTACGAAAAATTTTAAAAATTAGCTGGGCATGATGGTGCAAACATGTAGTCCTAGCTACTTGGGAGACTGAGGCAGGAGGACTGCTTGAGCCCAGGAGTTTGAGGCTGCAGTGAGCTATGACTGTACTACTGCACTCCAGCCTGTGTGACAAGTGACACCCTGACTCAAAAAATAGAAATTAAAATTTAAAAAATATGTAGTGAAAAAAATCACTAATGAAGTAAAATAGTACACTTGAAAATATCAACATAAGACATAGGAAGTTAGTAAGGGAGGAAAAAAGGAACAGAGTAGTCATGAAATATATAGAAAGCAAAAAGAAAAACACAAAGGTAAATCTAACCATATCAATGATGACGTGAAAAGTGAGTGGATAAAACAATACAGTCGAAAGATAGAGATTGCCAGAATGAATACAAACATAATCCAACTATATATTGTCTACAAGAGGCACACTTTAGATTCAAAAATGCAAATAGAAAGTAAAAGGATGGAAAAATATGTATCTGGCAACAGCAACCGTAAGAGAGCTGCAGTGGCTATAATAATAGCCAATAAAATACTATTAAACACAAAAGTTACTAGAGATTAATAGGGACATTTTATAATGATAAAGAGCTAATGTCTCAGGAAGATATAACAATTATAAATATATCTACACCCAATAACAGAACCACAAAATACATGAAGCAAAAACTGACAGAATTGAAGGGAAAATCTGACAATTCAACAATAACAGTAATAAAGTTCAATACCTTGCTTTCACTAATGGACAGAACAACCAGATAGAAGATCAGCAAGGATATGAATAGAGGGACATCAGGACACCATAAGCTAGCTACACCTAACAGATATCTATAGAGCACTCCACCTGCATCAGTGGAATACACATTCTTCTCAAATACACATGAAAATTCTCCAGAATAGACCATCTACTAGGCCATAAAACAGCCTCGATAGATTTAAAATCATTATTATAATACAAACTATGTTTTGCAAACACAATGGAATAGAAAATAGAAATAGAAAAATACAACAGAGAAAACTCATGAAACCAAAGCTAGATGTTTGAAAAGATCAACAAAATTGAAGAACCTTAGCTAGCTGACCAAGAAAAACATAAGACTCACATTACCAAAATCAGGAATGAAAGATGGGAAATTACTATTAATCTTACAGAAATAAAAAGAATGATAAGGGAACAATATGAACAACTGTATGCCAACTAATTAGAAAACTTAGATGAAATGGAAAAAAATCCTGGCAAGTCATAAACTAAAAAACTTAACTAAAGAAGAAAAAATCTAAATACAACTTTAACAAGTAAAGAGACTGAGTTAGTAATTTTTAAGAATCCCACAAAGAAAAGCCCAGACCTGTTCAGGCTGGTGTATTTAAAAAAAAAAAAAAGAAAGAAAGAAAAGAAAAAGAAAAAAAAAAACAGCTCAGCTCAGATCAAGGTGGCTTCACTGGTGAATTCTCCAAACATTTAGCAAAGAATGACTACCAACTCTTCAAAAATTGTTCCAAAAAATGGAAGAGGAGTGAATACTTCCCAACTTGCTCTCTGAAACCAGTATTATTCTGATACCAAAATCAAATAAAGACAACGTAATCATCTTCTATAAAAACAGTTGCAAAAATCTTAAAATACTAGCAAACTGAATCTAGCAACCTGTAAAAAAGGATTATATGCCATGACCAAGTAGAATTTAATGTAAGAATGAAAGGTTAGTTTAACATAAAAAATAAATGTAATAGCCATATCAATAAAATAATAGACAAAAATCACAATAGACTGAGAAAAATTATTTGGCCAGGCACAGTGGCTCACATCTGTATTCCCAGTATTTTGGGAGGCTGAGGTGGGTGGATCACCTGCAGTCAGGAGTTTAAGACCAGCTGGCCAACACGGTGAAATCCTATCTCTACTAAAAAATACATAAACTAGCCAGGCGTGGTGGCATGTGCCTGTAATCTCAGCTACTCAGGAGGCTGAAGCAGGAGACTCACTTGAGCCCGGAAGGCAGAGGTTGCAGTGAGCTGAGACTGCGCCACTGCACCCCAGCCTGGGCAACAGAGTGAGACTCCATCTCAAAAAAAAATTATTTGACAAAATCTAATGCATTTCACGATAAATAATATTCAACAAAATAGGCATATAAGGAAGCTTCGTAAACCTACCAAGGGCACCTACAACACACCTAAAGACTGATGGCTTTCTCTTTAAGATCAGAAATAAGAAAAAAAAATCTACTTTTACCCTTTCTATTCATACTATATTGGAAGCTGCAGCCTGGGCAATTAGGCAAGAAAAATAAATAAAAGGCATTCGAATTGAAAAGGAAGTAAAACTATCCCTAATTGCAAATGACATGATCTTGCTTATTAAAAATCCTAAGAACTCCACCGAAAACAAACAAACAAAAACCTATTAGAACTAATAAATGAGTTCGGCAAAGTTGCAGGATACAATATTAACAAACAGAAGTCAATTGTATTTCTGTACACTAGCAGTGAACATTCTGGAAGTGATATTAAAAAAATAATTCCAATAATAATATCTAAATAAAATAATTAGGAATAAATTAAATAAAAGAATTATAAGATTTATACACTGGAAACCACAAAACGATTACTGAAGGTAAAGAGTATCTAAATAGGGCTGGGCAGATGACTCATATCTATAATCCTAGCACTTTGGGAGGCCAAGGTGGGTGGATCACTTGAGCCCAGGAGTTTAAGCTCAGCCTAGGCAACAGGGTGAAACCCCTTCTCTACTAAAAATACTAAAAATTAGGCATGCATGGTGGCATGTGCCTGTAGTCCCAGCTACTCAGGAAGCTGAAGGGGGAGGATCACATAGCCCAGGAAGTTGAAGCTGCAATGAGCCCAGATCACATCACTGTGCTCCGGCCTGGGCAATGGGTAAGACTCTGTCTCCCAAACAAACAAATAAACAAACAAACAAAAACAAAAACAAAAAACCCTCAATAAATGGAAAGACATCCCTATTCATAAAATACCAGATATAATATTGTTAGGATAGCAACATTCCTCAAGTTAATGTACAGATATTATGCAATCCCTATCAAAATCCCAGGTGCCCGTTTTGTTTTGTTTTTAGAGATAGGGTCTCACTATGTTGCCCAGGCTGGACAACATAACACCTGGTCTCTCAGGTGATCCTCCTTCTCAGTCTCCTGAGTAGGTCAGGAGAGCTACTTGGACAAAAAGGCCAAGCCAATTCAAAGTGGGAAGGAATAGTCTTTTCAACAAATGGTGCTGACAGTCGTGAATATCTACATGCAAAATAATAAAGTAGGACCCTTACCTCACACCACACACACAGATTAACTCAAGTGGATCTAAATCTAAGAGCTAAAACTATAAAATGCTTAGAAGAAATCACGACAGAAAATCTTCATGACCTTGAATTAAGCAATGATTTCTTACACATGACACCAAAAGCATAAGTAATAAAAGAGAAGCTTGATAAGTGAGACTTAATAAAAATTAAAAATTTTTATGGCCAAGTGCAGTGGCTCATGCCTGTAATCCCAGCACTTTGGGAGGCCGAGGAGGGTGGATCACTTGAGGCCAGGAATTCAAGACCAGCCAACATGGTAAAACCTCATCTCTACTAAAAATACAAAAATTAGCCAGGCTTTCATGGCATGCGCCTGTAATCCCAGCTACTTGGGAGGCTAAGGCATGAGAATCGTTTGAACCCAGGAGGCAAAGGTTGCAGTGAGCCAAGACTGCACCACAGCATTCCAGCCTGGGCAACGGAACAAGACTCTGTCTCAAAAAAAAATTCAGTTATGCTTCAAATGACACCATTAAGAAAGTGAAAAGACAACCCACAGAGTGGGAGAAAACATTTGGAAGTCACATATCAGGTAAGGAACTTGTATCAGGATATATAAAGAATTCTTAAAACTTAAGAAAAAGGAGAGAAAACCCAGTTTAAAAATGGAGAATTGGTATGACTAGATATTTCCAATGGCCAATATACACATGAAAAGATGATTAACATCATTAGTCAATAGGGAAATAAAGTCTATACCACGGTGAAATACTACTTTATTTCTACTAGGATGGGTAAAATAAAAGTAGACAATTAGTGTTAGGATGTGAACAAATTAGATCCTCACATCCTACATGTGGGAATGGAAAATGGTTTAGCCACGTTGGAAAACAGTTTGACAGGTCCTCAGAATGTTAAACATGAAGTTTCCAAATGACCCAGCAATTCTACTCCTATATATGCCCAACACACAAAAAAACTTGGAAACAAATGCTGTTTGTTTGTTGTTGTAAACATTACACATAATGGTCAAAAAGTGGAAAAACACAAATATCTATCAACTGATGAATGAACAAACAAAATATGTCCATACAAGGCAATATTTATTCAGCTATGAAAAAGAGTGAAATACTGGATCCTGCTACAACATGGATGAGCCTGGCAGACGATGAGGGGTACAGAGACTGGAGTTTCCCTCTGGACTGAAGAAGACTGAATGGGAGAGGCTGGATGGAACAGCCAGGTCTAGGAAAAGGGAAGCAACCTAGCTTCATGAATGGGTGCGTTTTTCCATGGGAGTCGTGGAAGGTGGCCAAGCTTGAATTTCTTGAAGGATCCTGTGCAAAACTGTTGGATTGGGGATTGGATTTTATGTTGCTATCATAAATGGCATCTCCCTTCATACATTTTCCTTTTTTTGACCACCCTTGTCTAGTTTAAATATTCTTATTTTTCTGCCTTTTAAAACAAAGCTGAAAAACTTCCATCCTTTTATTTATTTTTTGAGACAGAGTCTTACTCCGTCACCCAACCTGGAGTGCAGTGGCCCGATCTTGGCTTATTGCAACCTCCACCTCCCGGGTTCAAGCGATTCTTATGCCTCAGTCTCCCGAGTAGCTGGGATTATAGGCACATGCCACCATGCCCGGCAAATTTTTTTGTATTTTTAGTACAGATGGGGTTTCACCACGTTACGCTGGCCAGGCTGCTCTCGATTTCTTGACCTCAAGTGATCCACCAACATCAGCCTCCCAAAGTGCTGGCATTCATAGTACAGACGTGAGCCACTGTGACGGGCAATTTCCATCTTTTTAATGCACTGGAACATCACAATTGCCTGTTCTTTAAAGATATTGTAGAACTAATTAAATCCTCTGGGCCTGATGCCTTTCTTTACTCTTTGGAGACAGAGTCTCGCTGTGTCGCCCAGGCTGGAGTGCAACGGCACGATCTTGGTTTACTGCAACTTGCACCTCCCGGGTTGAAGCGATTCTTGTGCCTCAGCCTCCCAAGCAACTGGGATTATAGGGGCATACCACCACAATCGGCTAAGTTTTGTATTTTTATAGAGACAGGGTTTCACAATGTTGGCCAGGTTGATCTCGAAATACTGACCTCAAGTGATCCACTGGCCTCAGCCTCCCAAAGTGCTGGGAGTACAGGCGTGAACCCATGTTGCCCAGCCAGTTTAGGACCTTTTACTCCCGTATGACTCAATATTTTAATCCTACATTTTCTAGAAAAGTATCTATCTTACCTAAGATTTTCAAATACATTGGCATTAAACTTGTACATGGTGTTTAGTTTTAGTGTAAAAAAAGTCTTGACCTGGTTTTGCACGTAACTCATTTCTGATGGTTTGTGCTTTTCTGTCCTCTTATCTGAATCAGATTTGCCAAAGGTTAGTCTGTAGTTCTGTTTTCCAAGGAACTGGCTTTGGGTTTTATGGATCAATTTTCCTTTTTGTTAACTGTAAGTTTCATTAATTTCTGCTTTTATTTTCATTATTCTGTATCTAGTTTTTAAAAAATGACTTCGTTTTCTCCTGTCCTCTCACACTAAAGCTTTAGTTCATTTATCTCCAGTCACTGCTGTTTTTTACTAAGGGGGTTTAAAGGTATACGTTTTTATCCAGTGACTGCTTTGATCATATCCACTGAGTTTTACTCTGTAGCACTATTTTTATTTCCAAATAGCTCAGATCTAGTAGTTCACCTCCAGATACCTCAGATCTAATTGCAGCTCAGATTTCTTTTTATCCACAGCCTTTTAGAATTTTATTTTTAATTTCTTGACTAGCCTGACTAGTTTGTATGTTTCTTTACATTTTGATCAGAAAATGTGGCCTGTATGATTTTAACATTTTGAAATATATTATTACTTGGTAGATTGACGTGATAGTTTTGCCTTTTCCAAAATATCATACAAATTAAACCATATGGTATGCATTGTTTGGAGTCTGGCTTCTTTCACTTAGCACAATGTTTTTGAGACTCACCTAGTCGTGTGTATCTATGGTTCATTCTTCCTTATTGCTGAGTAGTACTCAATTGTGTAATTATAACTGTTTATCCAGGCACCCACTGATGGACATTTGTGTTATTTCCTGTTTTGGGTGCTTATGAATAAAGCTTCTGTAAACATTTGTGCAGAGATTTTTGTGTGGGTGTAGTTTGCATTTCTCATGGGTAAATACTCACTGGGTCACATAGTAAGTACATGTTTATTCACTTTCTAAGAAGATGCCAACATGTCTTTCAAAGGAGCTGTATCTTTTTTCTATTCCCACCAGCAAGGAACGAGAGTTTCAGTTGTTCCACATATTAGTCAGTAGCTGACATTGTCAGATTTTTTTTTCCTGGCCATTTTAATAGGTGTAAGTGGCAGCTCATAGTGAGTTTAATTTGCATTTCCCTCTTGACCGATAATTTGAGCATCTCTTCATATATTATCTGCTATGTGTACCTCTTCTGTAGTGAAGGATCTTGGTAATTTTTTTTGGCCCATAGCTTGAAGCAAGAGCCCCTCAAATACTAGCTCTGTGCTCTTTCTGGTACCGGGGCATCTGTACTTTTGCCGGCTACACGGCTTTCTTCATGCTCCTAATAGTGCTTTGATTGATTCTGTTTTACATAAAAGTGTTTCATATGTATGTGATCAATGATTAGAGAACTAATAATGTATCTTTCTGTGTTTCACCTCATGACTCAGTGCATCTTTGCTCTGTCTGTTTGGTAACACACCTGAAAGGTCTGAACCCAGCCCAGGGAAGGTGTTTGTCCCTGTTCTCTTCAACTGTCTACTGGTCACCTTCATTTCCCGTCTCAGACACTCTAGACACAAAGGACTCTAGAAGCAAGAGAGAGAACACACACCCAGCAGGCATTTTCCTTCCTTTAACTGCTGAGTTTCCATCACCTCTGTCCTTCCACATCAGTCAAAATTTGTCAAAGACAATGTATCACACACATTTAATCCATTTTCAGAAATGGTTCATCGTTATTCACATAACAACTCCCTCCCTCTGTATTGCTACTTTCTATAATGTCACTTCTCCACCAGAAGCAAGAAACCTCCAATATCAGGCACCAGGACAATGATATCATTCTTCCATAAGAATGTATATAAAATATATTTATATATTACATATATGTATATATTACATATTGTATATAATGTATATAAAATGTCTATATATTTTCTAATATAAAGTATATATAAAATGTATCTAATATATATCTCCAAATTTTTAGTATAAGCATGCATTTAAATACCTACCTGTACACTAGTATATCAGGGTTTAAAAAAATAGCATAATGGGCTGGGTGTGGTGGCCCACAGCTGTAATCCCAGTACTTTGGGAGGCCAAGGCCATGGCTGGATCACTTCAGCCCAGGAGTCTGAGACCAGCATGGGCATATAGGGAGACCCTGTCTCTACAGAAACAATAACAACAAAAAATTAGCCAGATGTGGTGGCACAGGCCTGTAGTCCCAACTATTAGGGAGGCTGATGCTGGAGGATTGCTGGAGCTTGGAAGGCAGAGGCTACAATGAATCAGGATTGCACCACTGCATGCTAGCCCGGGTGACAGGGCAAAACCCTGTCTCAAAAAAATATATATATATATGCTATTTACCATAAAGGATAATAAAGTATTTGGAATCAAATGGACCCAGTACCACCGCTACCTGTATGAACACAGGCACCTCACCCCAACTTCTCTGTGTCAAATCAGGAAAAGAATAATATCTGGTTCATGAGGTTGCTGGGAGGAATAAATATGATAATTCCTGTAAATCCTCACATAGTACCTGGAATTATTAAATGCTCAACAATTATTACCAAGTATATTTTTAAAAAGAATAACATCATAAATCCATCATGCCAATATTTTAAATTTTATTTTGTATTTCCGTCCCTTTGTTCATAAAAATTATTGACATGATTACAAGAGAGTGTATATATGATTTTGAATGCTGCTTTATAATTTTCTGCGCTGACATGATAGTTTGCTTGCTTATTTATTTATTTATTTAGCTTGAGACAGGGTCTCACTCTGTCACCCAGGCTGGAGTGCGGTGGTGCAATTATAGCTCGCCGCAACCTCCATCTCCTGGGCCTCAGATGATCCTCCAACCTCAGCCTCCTGAGTAACTGAGACCACAGGTGCCAGCCACTGTGCCCAGCTAACTTTTTTTTTTTTTTTATTTTGAGACAGAGTTTCGATCTTGTTCAGGCTGGAGGGCAATGGCGTGATCTTAGCTCACTGCAACCTCTGCCTCGCGGGTGCAAGCATTTCTCCTCCCTCAGCCTTCCGAGTAGCTGGGATTACAGGTGCCCGCAACCATGCCTGGCTAATTTTTGTATTATTAATAGAGATGGGGTTTCACCATGTTGCCCAGGCTGTTCTCAAACTCCTGAGCTCAAGTGATCAGCCCAACTTGGCCTCCCAAAGTGCTGGGATTACAGGCATGAATCACTGCTCCCAGTGGTAGTCTTTATAAGTTTTAGTAGCTCGGCAAGTCCAGTGTTTTACTTTTCTGTATCTCCTTTATCTATTGCTATATTCCAACTATTGCTTCTAATTTTCATGACTTCCTTTCCATAGTTGCCTTGCCTGCCTGTGTCTTCCTTTATTTGCTACTTTCAATGCTCCATAAAGAAAATTTCTAACAGTTAAAAAAAAATCACCCATTATCCCATCTCCCAATGTTTTCCATCTTTTCTTTCCATACACATTGGCCGTTTTCAGTAGTTTCAGTGTCAATGATCTTCAGATCGAATGCTCTCTGTCAAGCATCATGAATGCGTCAGGCAGCTTTAACCTTTCATCACCAGCCTCATAACTTTATTGAAACCGAAGTACTGAATGCACTTCTAGATGGATTTTTTTCCCCGGCTGGCGTTGTGAGTATTTCAGGGTCAGGGTGACAGTACCTCCTACCTCTGATGGCTCCACAATGACCCAAAGGCAGGAATCCCAAACCTCACCCTTAGCCATGGTAGCTGGTCGTGACCTTTAAACTCAATGTGTATCCTGATTAACTCTTCTGGTCCCTCATTTCCTTCACCTCTAAAATGCAAAGCGTAAGCTTGCCATTCATTTTCTGGGATCCTAAGAAGCACTGAGATGCAGGAGCCTGTTAGCCTGGCCTCTGGCCTCTGACCTCCCAGGAGAATCATTACCTGCCCCGCCACGCCCCAAGAGCATCTCTCTTACTCTTTAAACATTTTGGAAAGATTCTTTAAATCTTTTTTTTTCCCCCTGAGATGGAGTCTTGCTCTGTTGCCCAGGCTGGAGTACAGTGGTATGATCTCGGCTCACTGCAACCTCCACCTACCTCCCGGGGTCAAGTGATTCTCCTGCCTCAGCCTCCCGAGTAGCTGGGATTACAGGTGCGTGCCACCACGCCCAGCTAATTTTTGTATTTTTAGTAGAGACGGGGGTTTCACCATGTTGGCCAGGCTGCTCTCAAACTCCTGACGTCATGATCTGCCCACCTGGGCCTCCCAAAGTGCTGGGATTATAGGCGTGAGCCACCACGTTCAGCCAAGGTTCTTTAAATCTCAATAGATACAGGAAGGCTATCAAGACATAGAACACATCAAACGCTTCAGAAAAAAATGTGGTTTACAAGCAGGAGGAATCGGCATGCTTTGTCATCTGAGATAAGGAAGAACGGGACCAGTGTGAAGACAGCTCTGATACCAAGCCACTCGGCCACTTAGCTTCATCGCTCCTCCCCAATTTTTGTTACGATATGCTGCAATTACTGATGGGACATTTGGCCTGCTTTCTATTTTCACAATGAAGAAATGACTAATGGCATTAATATGGGGTGGAATGTGAAGCCAGAGAGCTATGTCTGGGGATTTTACAGCTTTGGTAATCCCCAATACGCCAACTATAGCAGATGGACACAAACAAGGGAGTCTCCCCTCCTAACTCTCAGCTGTATGCCTTCCCCTTGCATTGCACTAGGATGCTATAATTTTACCTTAGTCCCTCACTTGTGCCCTATACATCTCTCCCACTTTTTGGAGTCTGTTCAAATGATCGGGTCTTTGCTGTGCTCCACATTAAGGACAAAGCTCCTTTCCTCATGAGCCTCATTCATTTCAATTTCGCTGTTTTTTGAGCTCCCACTGACTGTGGTTCCCAGGTGCATAGAAGGCACGGCGATATTCCAGGAATATCCTCTTGTGCTGCGGCCTCAAGAGACACTCTCATTTCCTTGTTCTCTGCAGTAACGTTTCTGAGTATTTAGCACAACGTGTTCCAATTTACTCCTAATTTTACCTTCCTCTTGGCCGTCCTGCCTTTTAGGTTTCTCCTGCCTGGGAAATCGTTCTCTAATACTATTTTGCCTTGGATGCAGGATGATTTCCCACAGATACCACCTTTGCCAGCACATCCAGGGGCCACTCAATACACTCAATAGCAAAGCCGCAGAGGGTTGACTGAGTTTGTTGTAGGGTCCGCTGGTCTTAAACACTTGGTCTTAAAGTTGGATGTCACATGTAGGTGGCGGAGGAGGAACCTGTGATCCAGGACACTCTCACCCCATGCGTGCCTCTGACTTCAGACAGAACTGGAAGTGAATGGGAAGATAAAGACGAAAAAGCCATTTGGCTGGGGTCAGGAGACATCAAGTGTGTTGGAGGGAGGGACAAATCTCATGTGAAGGGCTCTTGGCTTCCAGAGCCTGAAGGAAACAGTTTGTGAAGATGTTTGGCTTTGAGAAGGATGAGCTCACAGGAAGTCTTTTCTTTTCTTTTTTTTTTGGCTGCTTGCTAGATTCTCATTCAAGAACCTACACAATGAGGTTAGAAAAACAGACCTGCCCAGTCCATATGCTAAACTCTCCCTGGGTTTATCTGCCTACCTGAAAATAGCAACAGGGGAATGTGGCTTTCTCTGAATCGTTTACTGCAAGGTAACACCAGATCACTAGATGCTGCTGAAGTCACAGACAGGCCCTCTGCTGCCCAAGGCTTCTACCTGTTACCGTGAGCCGCTGAGACTGAAGTTGAATGTTGGTCAGCAGTGACGTTCTGTTCAGTAGGATGCTGAGATGAAGCGATTCTAAGTTTGAGAGAATGCTGGCCCATTATCCAGCGGTGTAGTCATCACCAGACAAAAGTCCATCTCACTGTGGCTCATGAAATATTAATGAAGAGCTAGAATTACTTGTACTGACTTCAGTACAAATAGACGAAAAATCCAATCAAAGGTCTACCTTCCGCAACATTTGATGTAGAAAGCTAACAGTTTCTTAGCTGGTGGGATTTTGTGGAAATTCTAAACTTTGCCTCTGGGCAAATCTATGAGTTATCAAAAATATCTATCTTTTGGTTTTATTGTCTATTTTGGTTTTGTCTATTTTAAGAAAAAGCTGGTCCATTGTTTTCCAGTAGGGGAAGTCAACTGGACGCTTAATAGTAACAAAAGACTTTTGAACTATAATTACTTCCAGATGGATGCTTACAGATGTCCTCATCTTTTAAAAAACCATTTAAGCATCTTACCATCTGTTTTTCAGTGACTTATCATGGAAATCTTTACACTTTTGTTTATATAACTGTTGCCAAATGTGTAAGCCCCAGGTGGTTTTAAGCCACTGAAGACTTTAAGACTATAATAAGAATGTCTTTCTCTTCTCTTCTGCCATTACTAAATGAACATCCTGTATAACTCAACTTTTACAATGGCCTTTTGGGAAGTATTAAAAAGAATAAGAGAGTGTGATCTGAAGGAAATTAATAAATTATGAATGTTTTTATTTGTTATTTCCTAAGGTCAGCCAACAATGAAGGAGCACTTTGCAAGTACTGATTGAAATCTTTATTAAGACTTTGCTTATCCCAGGAAACAGTGGCATTCTGAAGAAAACTGCAGCTGGAGTGCATTCCCGGTGCAAACTTAGCCCAGAGCACCTCTGAAAGTATGAAACAGTTGGGAAAAACTTCGTCTACGGCTGCTTTAGGGACTTTTCAAATGGCTGAGGAATGTGTCAGGCTATCATGAACAGTTTGCACGAGAATGGCCAGCTTTTTACTGTTTCCCAGCAAGGAACAGGCTCCCTAATGAGAATTTCTACGTATTTATTGCAAATTATAGAAAAAACAGGCAAATTACTTACAACATAGAAAAATTAATGTCAAAAATCAAAGCTATGGCTGGACACAGTGGCTCATGCCTATAATCCCGGCACTTGGGAGGGAGAGGCAGGAGGATCACTTGAGGTCAGAAGTTTGAGACTGGCCTGGCTAACATGGTGAAACCCGGTCTCTACTAAAAATACAAAAATTAGGTGGGCATGGTGGTGGGTGCCTGTAGTCCCAGCTACCTGGGAGGCAGAGGCAGGAGAATCGCTTGAACCGGCGAGGCGGAGGTTGCAGTGAGCCGAGGTCACACAACTACACTCCAGCCTGAGTGACAGAGTGAGACTTGCTCTCAAAAAAAAAAAAAAGTCGAAGTTATCTCCCCAGGCAAACCCACCCCTGCTTACTTTTTCCTCTCTTGGTAAGAGTTATTATCTGTCCAGTCCAGTTGTTCAAGAAAACTTGTCATCCTCAACTCCTCCCAGCTCCAACTCCCAAGAAGGCAAAGGCAGTCTGTCTCCCAGCATGCCTCTCACGTCTGCCCTGTTCTTCTCCATGTGCCACGGCCCTCACTAACATCTCAGGCCTGAAAAGCGGTGGAAGTCTCCCGGCCATTCATTCTGCCTCCATTCTCACCTTGGATAAAAGATAAAATTCTGGGAGGAGCTATGAGAGGGCCACAAATGCCCTTCTTCCCTCTGTGGTCTTTCTGCTCTGCTCCTCCTTCTGAAGCAGCATCTAGTGCTAAGACTCGGTAGGGAGGGACCTGGCTTGAGGGTGAGTGTGCTTTTCTTGGGAAATACATTTCACTGTGGAAGGTGGGGGTAGGCAAGGCCAAGGAACAGAAGAACAAGTTCCCTGATGCTGCTTGGCTCAGCTGGGAAGAAGCATGGAGAGTGCTGAGCTGTGTAAGTGACATCACCGAGGCTGCAGACCTGGCAGAGATCCTAGGCAGAAACCAGTTTGCTGTTTGTGGCTCCTTGGGTGGTGTCTCCTGTCAGGGACCTAACTGCTGTGGAAGGTGGCTGGCTGGGTTGCAGACATAGCCAGAACAGGATCAAAATTAATTCTGGGACTGTGTAACAAGCATTCCAGATTAGTCAGTTAATAACATTTTTCTTTTCTTTTTTTTTTTGAGATGGAGTCTCACTGTGTCACCCAGTCTGGAGTGCAGTGGCACAATCTCACTGCAACCTGCACCTCACTGATTCAAGCAATTCCCCTCTCTCCGCCTCCCAAGTAGCTGATTACAGGCACACACCACCACGCCCGGTTAATTTGTTGGTGTTTTAGTAGAGACGGGGTTTCGCTATGTTGGCCAGACTGGTCTGGAACTCTTGACCTCAGGCAATCCACCTGCCTTGGCCTCCCAAAGTGCTGGGATTACAGGTGTGAGCCACCACAGCCGGCCAACATTTTTCTAAATTGAGATTTCTTTTCTTGTAACAAATGTTGTAAGCCTCACTGTTTGTTCACCATGTTCAGATTTTTTAAAAAATTAACAGTAAAACAGAGCAGTGCTTCTTCATGATGGTAGAACAGTGTCTAGCATATAGTAGGCACCTAAAATATTAAGTGTCCAGCAAAATATATAGTTATGTATGTACATATACATCTATCTATACAAGCACACACACGTACCATATTGATAACACAGCTGCTCAATAAATTAACCTGTCCATTTAGAGGAAATGAAATTAACCGCCAGTGTATGAACTGATCCATCTGATCTCTTTGTCAAAAATATAAGAATCAATCATTTTGGGGTGGGCACGGGTGGTTCATGCCTATAATCCTAGTACTTCGGGAGGCTGAGGCAGGAGGATCACCTGAGGTCAGGAGTTCGAGCCCAGGTTGGCCAACATGATGAAAACCTGTCTCTACTAAAAATACAGAAATTAGCCAAGTGTGGTGGCGTAGGCCTGTAATCCCAGCTACTCGGGAGGCTGAGGCAGGAGAATCGCTTCAACCTAGGAGACAGAGGTTGCAGTGAGCTGAGATTGCACCACTGTACTCTAGCCTGGGCAACAGAGCGAGACTCCATCTCAAGAAAAGAAAAAAAAAAAAGAACCAGTCATTTTGTTTATACATTTAAAAGCTTATCTTTTTCTTCATTTTCACAGCAGCATCCATAAACTAATGGTCAGTGTAATGAGCCAATACAAATATTGCAACTATGCATAGACAGGGAATGACATGCACATCCCCAAGCGAAAGAGCAGCTAAAATAGCAAAGGAAATGCCAAGTGATGAGGAGAGGGAGCAACCAGAACTCTCCCCGCAGACTGACGATGGGAGTGTAAATTGGTATAAGCAGTTAGGAACACTCACAGAATGTGTTTCAGCTGACCACATGCACACCCTCTGACCCAGCCATTCCAGGCGTTGGTATATACTCCTCGAGAACGTTGCACCAAAAGCATGTATTAGGATTTTTTTGGATGTTCTACACCTAACAGCCTAAAACTATTCAAATGCTCATCAATAGTAGAATGGGGCTGGGCACAGTGGCTCATGCCTGTAATCCCAGCAGTTGGGGAAGACACAGTGGGCGGACGGCTTGAGCCCAGGAGTTGAGGCCAGCCTGGGCAACACAGTAAAACCCCATCTCTACCAAAAAAAAAAAAAGAAAAATTAGCCAGATGTGGTGACATGCGCCTAGTCCCAGCTATTCAGGAGGCTGAGGTGGGAGAATTCTTTGGGTCCAGGAGGCGGAAGTTGTGGTGAGTTGAGGTCAAATCACTGTACTCAGCCTGGGTGACAGAGCGAGACCCTAACTCAAAGAAAAAGAAAGCAGAATGGATAACTGAATGTATTTATCTAATGGGTTACTATTCAGTGATGAGAATGAACAATCTCCAACTACTTCAATTTGTGGATTAATCTCACCAACGATGTTAGCAACTGCAATTCTGCATTCTATCTCTGTAATTTTTTCCCTTTTCTTTTTTTTAGGATCTCACTGTTGCCCACACTGGAGTGCAGTGGCTATTTACAGGTACAATCATCCCACTGCAGCCTAATCCCCTGGGTTGGAGCGGTCCTCCTGCCTCAGCCTCCCAAGCAGCAGGGACTACAGGTGTGTGTCAGCTCTGTCTCTAGAATTTTGACTACTCTAAGTACCTCATGTAAGTGGAATCATACAATATCTGTCCTTTTGTGTCTGGCTTATTTCGTTCAGCATAATGACCTGAAGTTTCAACCATTTTTGTAGCATGTGTCGGAATTTAAGAGTTGGGATTTTTCAGAGAAGGAATGTTTTAGAAGTGGCAATAGACAGCAGAGATACCGACTTTACTTCTAAGCCCTGCAGTGGCAGAATTTCTGTGGGAAATTACCAGGGCCATACGGGAGGCAGTGTTCTCAAAGACTAGCCAGATCTCAGTAAGAAATGAAACAGAAAGGGACATTAAGAGACAACAAGTATAGGCAGGGTGCGGTGGCTCACGCCTGTAATCCCAACACTTTGGGAGGCCAAGGGGGCGGATCACTTGAGGTCAGGAGTTCAAGACCAGCCTGGCCAACATGGTGAAACCCCATCTCTACTAAAAATACAAAAATTAGCTGGGTATGGTGGTGCACACCTGTAGTCCCAGCTACCACTCAGGAGGCTGAGGCAGGAGAATCACTTGAACTTGCGAGGCGGAGGTTGCAGTGAGCCAAGATCATGCCACTGCACTCCAGCCTGGGCAAGACAGCAAGACTTCATCTCAAAAAAAAAGAAGAAAAAAAAAAAGAGACAAACTATAAAGACCAGGGCATGTTGCTGCTGGCAGACCAAGGCCCAGAGAGCACAGTGGGATGCCGTGAGGGACGTGGAGAGGTGTCCCACGAAGCCAGGTCAGGATGCGAGCAGCCCTGCTGTGACTGGGGACAGAAGGCCGAGTGGGAATATCGGGTTGACCTGGAGGAGTCCTCTGAGTCCTGGGCTGGCCTTCCAGGCCACAGCTGGTCCCTACAGAACACTCGCTGGAAACAGAGCACTGGGCCAGGATGTCCAGAAGTCCGGTGCGACAGCGGGAGGACAGCATGGGGTATCCAGTCAGAGGAGCCCTGCCATCCTGACCTCTGCCACTTGTGAGGCCGGGACCAGATTACTTCACCTTCCTAAGCCTCCACCTCCTCACGTGTATAACATTAGCTGCCTTGAGACTTGTTAAGAGCACCTGGTCTCTGAAACCCAGGTGCTACTCTGGTGCCATTCTTTTTCAAAATTTAGTACTTATTGATATTTTATAATATTGATATTTTTTGTTTACATTTCTTGCTATATAAACTTATTGATATTTAATGTAAAAATAGGATGAGTAACATGGAAAGACCTTGTAGGGGTTTAAAGTTTGTAAATAAGGCTGGGTGTCGTGGCTCACACCTGTAGTCTCAGCACTTTGGGAGGCTAAGGTGGGTGGATTGCTTAAGTCCAGGAGTTCAGGACCAGCTTAGGCAACATAGTGAAACCCAGTCTCTTAAAAATATAAAAATCAGCCAGGCATGGTAGCGTGCACCTGTAGTTCCACCTACTCGGGAGGCTGAGGTGGGAGGACAGTTTGAGCCCAGGAGGTTAAGGCTGCAGAGCTATGATTGCACCACTGCATTCTAACCTAGGGGGAAAAAAAAAAGACTGTAAACAAATTGGTCCAGTACCTTTGTGTCTCCATTCAGCAGGGACTGAAACAGCAGGGACCCCATTTACCCACCCTCAGACATCTGGCACCTCGACCATTCACAAACCTAGAAGTAACCCAGAATGCCTCCAAGGACACGCAAGCAATGACAAAAGTAACTGGGCAAAGCTGAGAACGGAAAGACTAGAGGAGAGGCATGTAAATCTGCCGGTTCACCAAGCAGAGCACCTTTGCATGCATGTCAGGGACGCACCAGGAAGCCTGCTGAGGGCAGCGAGTGGTGAAGGGTCTGGCTGGGTCCTCACGCTTCCCCTGCTGGGCTTTGTGATTGGAGCCTGAAGCCACCTCCCTAGGCCTTACTTTCCTTCTCTGTGAACTGGAGGCAAAATGACCACCAAGTTTTTCTTCTCATTTTAACATGCCACGGTTTCCTGCCACTACATGGCTGACCTGTGCAAACAGGATGCCGAGTGAGAGAAGCCAGCTAGAGGGGGCTATGTATCATATGAATCCATCTATATGAAATGCTCAAAACAGGCAAATCTGTGGAGACAGAAAGTAGCTCAGCGGCTGCCTGGGGCTGCTGGAGGAAGGGACTTGGTGGCTGATGGCTAAGGGGTGCTGGGTTTCTTCTTGGAGTGATGAAAATATTCTAAAATGAATTGCAGTGATGGTTACGTATCTCTATGAATGCATGTCATAAAACGGTTTTTAAATGCTGGTATTTTAATTTACCTTAAAGGCAGCACAGTGGATTGAGTACCAAAAAAGTACAGAAATGCAGGTTGTGAGTTCTGTTCTGCCACTAACTTGTTCACCTGACATAAGTCAGTTACCTGCTCTGGGCTGCTATTGGCTGAGTCATTTTCCTTTCTATTCCATAAAGTCATGATTCTGTGACTTAAACCTGAGACACATGAGAAAAGGAAGAAAAAAATACCCAAGAAAGAGAATAGGGAGAGACAAAAGGCAGTAGGCATAGCAGATGTGGCATGCTGGTGGCAAACACGGGTACACAGGCACTGTGGTACCAGAAGGACAGACACAGGAGCATCGCATGGCATCGTGCGGCGTGGTCAGTGCAGGGGCCAGCTGCCTGACTTCTGGAGGAAATGCTATTGATACATCACAGCTGGGAACAACATAAAGTTCCTAACAGCAGAAATTTTAATATGTATTTGAACAAAAAATGTACCACAAAAAACTTTCCCTGACCATCGTGCTATGGTGTGAAATGCAAATGAATGTGCCAGTCACGTTACATAGCATTTCAGAGTTTTCCTTTATAGGCATAGGTCAGTACAAAAATCAGAAATGCAAGCTCCTTCCTTGGTTAAAAGCACCTGCAGTGCTCTTTCACCTAGAGAATTATTGTATTTATAGTCTTTTCAACATTCACCAGGTGAAAAAGTGGGTTCCCACGGTGCATCTGGAAAAACAGAAATGCATCTTAGCTAATTACAGTTCAGATTTTATTTAATAGAGAAAACAATAAATATGAGCAATCAATGCCACATAAGCCCTTACTGTATTCAATCTCATACATATTTCATTTCTCTCTGGTTTTGAAATCTAAGTAATCTAGAGCCCACAGGGTATCATGTGCTACGCTTGCTTCAATATAACCCTAAAAAATGGGAACTGACATTTGCTATGAATTTAAATCCTCCACAAATCCATACTTCTGTTAAAGTGCCACAAGATTATTATATGGAAGTAATGTTGAAGGCAATGGAGCATTAGGAGGAGGCCAGTTTCTTCTTTGGTTCTGATGTGATGGAAGGAACACAGACTCCCAAAGGGAAAAGAAAAACACTCCTTCTCTGCTCCCTAATGGTCGCACTTACTTCTAGGTACACTCTGAGTACCCTCAATACCAGGACAAGGGTCTGGGTAACATCTGATGTCCTCTGAAGGTGATGCATTTTCCTCATCTAGAACATTCTCCAAATTAACAGTGCAGAAGGGAAATGCAACGTCATCATCGTCTTCATCACCCCTCCTCAGGTCAGGCAGGAAATTATAGCCAGGGGGGAGGCAGAGCAGTAGCTCCCGTTGGTGCAAAGCAAGGGGGTGAGATCCAGCCCCACAGCCATCAAGGAGGTATTCCAGCCCTGCTGAGGAACAGAGCTCCCAAAGTGTGGCCTGGAGTGGACACTCAAGCTCTTTCAGCAAGCAGAAGGCCCCTGTAGTAAGAATAGCACCTGTTGCCTTTGCAGTGTGTGCCCAACATGCCTTGCACCCGTCAGCCACTCTGTATACTTTGGACTGACCTATCAAGCTTTGGAAATAATGTCCTTTGCATAACTAAAAGTGAGCCAATTGTGCAGACATTGTGTCTCGCTGATGTGATACAACAGGAATTTATCTGAGCCTTTAGGTCTAACATCTAGTCTGCAGAAATTTAGGGAATACAGGAACAAGTTAGCAACTGAAGGAAGCAGCAAATGAATTCAATGTGGGACAATGGATGGTGCAGCAGGTTCAGTTTCTTCAAGCTGGCGTATGAAAAAGAAGATGGATGATAGGAAGGTAAGTAAAGAGACTAACGAGAAAGAAATGTGATATAGTTACATATTAGATGATGCTAACTGCTTACGGTTCATTTTGTTGGATATGACAAATGTATTGTGGTTATTATCTGGGTATTACAAAGTATGCTTATTAAAAGATTAGCTTCCTTAAAATAAGATTCTTTTTTATTTGAACCATCTTTAATGAATAACATTTCTGTTGATGCTTCCTACCACTGCCCCTAAATTATTAGCTGGAACCGAGGGAAACTCTTATGGACAGGGCATCCTAGTTTGACCACAAGTGAGAGCAAGCCCTTACCCAGTCCTGCAGGAATCCACCTGCAGTCGGCTCCAGTCTGCCAGGGCAGTCCTAACCCATTCTGCTTGTGCTGAGCACAAATCTTAACAGACATTAGGCCTGAATGAATATTTGCTAAAGATCTTCCTCTCCATCAATTATAGCAGATGGGTTATGAAATGTGTTAACGTACATGCAAATTCAGGATAAAAATGTACAAAAGATGTGTTTGCAAGTAACTAGCTTTCTCTACTTCTTACAGGAATGTCTGGGCAAATTTTCTCTCTGCATTTCTTTTCTCACAAATTCCACTTTTGCCCACAGAAAATTCCCTATGGTCCCCCCGGGGACAGTAGCATTGGCTCCTCAAACTTTGTCTTGTGTCCATTATTAGAATATTTTATCCTGGGATGATTCTCCTATGATAATGATATGAAATAGCAAGCTCCTATTCTATTTGAAGCTTTCAAGCTGTAAGTAATTTGAAATCTCTGAAAGCCATCTGAGCTCTCTTAGCCATGAAACCTTTGTGCATATTATTACCCTGTGGTCCTTCTTCATTAGGCCTTTCGGGGCTTGTTAATTGCTACTAAGTTTTCCTGTTAATATGAAAATGCTGAATGTTCAAATAGTGGATACCCAAAGGAATCTTAAAGTTGGGTCCTTTGGTTTTATTTCCTATAGGACATTGCCTTTAATTGGATTTTTGGTCTGTCTTATGACATATTTTTAAAGAGTGGACTATTTCTGTAAGAAATAAAATTGTTATTGCTTGAACTTCATATTTACTTCATACAGATTGTTTCTTACAAAAACCTAGTAATACCCCACACCTACTTTTATGCTATAGTCCAGATGTAGACAAACGTTTTCAGTGAGGGACCAGAGCGTGTATATTGTACGCTTTGGTCTGTCTGTACTGGCCGCGTGGTCTGTCTGTAACTACTCAACTCTGCCTCTAAAGCACAAAGGCAGCTTCAAACATCAAACAAATGAGCATGGCTGTGCTCCAATCAATCTTTATGAATGCTGAAATCTGAATTCTATAAAATGTTTATGTGTCACAAAATATTCTTCTTTTTCTCTTTTACTTTTTTTTTTTTTTGAGGCAGCGTCTCATTCTGTTGCACAGGCTGAAGTGCAGTGGTGCAATCCACAGCTCACTGCAGCCTCAACCTCCTGGCTCAACGATCCTCCCTCATCAGCCTCTTGAGTAGCTGGGACAAGGCTCATGCAACCACACTTGGCTAATTTTTTATTTTTTTGCAGAGGCAGGGTCTTGCTTTGTGGCCCAGGCTGGTTTCAAACTAGCTGTCTTGAGAGATTCTTGCAATTCGGCCTCCCAAAGTGCTAGGATTACAGGCATGAGCCACCATGCCTGGCCTTATTCTTTTGACTTTTTCTCCTAACAATTAAAAAATGTAAAAACCATTCTTGGCCAGGCGTGGTGGCTCACACCTGTAATCCCAGCACTTTGGGAGGCCGAGGCAGGCAGATCATTTGAGGTCAGGAGTTTGAGACAACTCTGACCGACATGGTGAAACCCCGTTTCTACTAAAAATACAAAACATTAACTGGGCATGGTGGCGGGCACCTGTAGTCCCAGCTACTCAGGAGGCTGAGGCAGGAGAATTGCTTGAAACCAGGAGATGGAGGTTGTGGTAAGGCGAGATCCTGCCACTGCACGCCAGCCTGGGTGACAGAATGAGACTCCATCTCAAAAAGGGAGGGAGGGGAGGGAGGAAGGAAGGAAGGAAGGAAGGAAGGAAGGAAGGAAGGAAGACCACTTTTAGTGTTCAGAGCATACAAAAGCAGGCAGAGGGCTGGAGGTGGCCCTGTGCCTTGTTTGCTGACTCCTGTCAGAAGCAGAAACTCTTCATGGACTGTTTATGGATAATTGAGAAAAGGAAGCGTAGATTCTACAGTAGTAACACCCTATGGATTATGCTCAAGAGATTCCCACCATAACATCATGATCACTTAGCGTACCACAGTACGGCAAGCGGCACATCATCAGAGCCTAATGAATCCACACTTCTGCCTCTAGCCCAGGCCATTCCCTGGCTGCCAGACACACAGATCCAACCAGCTGCCCAGCACCACAGCTGGAACTCTCCTGGACATCTCTAGGTTCTAACATGGAATCCTGCATCTCCCCCTCCAGCCCCTCTGTTTTTCCTCCTGTCTTCTCCATGGCCACACATGGTGCCACCATCCACCCACAACAAGGAATCACCTTGATTCCTCGGGTGTCCTAGTCTTCTGTGCGTCACTCAGTAGCAAGCTCACTGCATCTCCAGGACTCACAACAGGCCTGCACTGCATCCCCCGCTGCCTCTCGTCTGGATGGCTACAATTAGTCCCATATCCACTACCTTCCCTCTCCCCCGACAGTTTTCTGCTACAGTAGCAGAGTTGAGTAGTTGCAAAAAAAAAGCACATGGCCCACAAAGCCTAAAATATTTATTAACTGTTTTAAAATAGAATCTACATCCAGTCAGTCCCCTCCTGTGGGCTTCAGTGGCAAATGCTGACACTGGAATAAATCCAAGCTCGATCAGAGCCTACACAGTGCATGACGTCCCCGTGTTTCCACGAGCAAATGTGTCACATCTTATATTTACTACTTGCAATGACTTTGTGGAGATTTTTTGAGATCCCATTTATCAAAAGGGGGAAACTCAGCCTCAAGGAGGTTGTCCTAATGTGCCTGACATCTCAGCCCCAAAGAGATATGAATCTAGATCACGTGGCTCCAGGCACAGATGCATCTGTCACCCCACAGAACTGTGCCCCTCACACCACAGCTGTGTGTGGCCACGATTCGATGGGTTTGGATTATGTGTGTAGGCCCCTCAGTGAAGGCCTCTGGAGTCCTTTTCCCAGAAGACCTGCTGTTGATTCGAATGGGCTAATAGAAACTCCAGCACATTACTTTGTCCCACACGGCCTTAGCATTCCCAAGACAGTTCTCTGGGCTGAGCTGACAGAATGTTTTTGTGTGCAGTTCCTAGGATGTGTGTGTGGGAATCTCTGCTCCTAGAGGTTTTAGTTTTCTACAGTTTGCACCAAAATATCTACTGAATTTTAGATCTCCCTCCCCCTAGGCCTGAAGTGTCAAATAGTGGATACGTTGAACAAACAGATTTAAAATTGAAGAAATTTCAGACTTGAAATGTTCAGTGGTTATGCACTTCAGACTCTTTGCAGGAAATCATAGCAATTTATAACCTTTCAGTGAGACAACATAAGGCAGTTGGGTACAGAGACCTAGGACGAGATCCCGGTGCTAACGTATTGGGTAAAAGGCTCATATAGGACCTGTTTCAATTAAGAAAATATAAGCTATATGAGCCAGGCGCGGTGGCTCATACCTGTAATCCCAGCACTTTGGGAGGCCGAGGTGGACGGATCACAAGGTCAAGAGATCAAGACCAACCTGGCCAACAGGGTGAAACCCCGTCTCTACTAAAAAACACAAAAATTAGCTGGACGTGGTGGCTCACACCTGTAGTTCCAGCTACTCGGGAGGCTGGGGCAGGAGAATCGCTTAAACTTGGGAGGTGGAGATTGCAGTGAGTCGGGATCGTGCCACCGCACTCCAGCCTGGCAACAGAGCGAGATTCTGTCTCAAAAAAAAAAAAAAAAAAAAAAAAAAGAAAGAAAGAAAATATAAGCTATATGTAGCCTCCTAATTATCAGAACCGATTTGACAGATTTTGGCAAATGTTTTCTCTATCTAAATCAGTATTTATAGTTTTCATGCCCTTGTGATTTTGAATACAGATCACTAGAAGATAAAGAAAATCAATAAAGCCTGTTTGGTTTATGACATTTGTTTAACATGCTCATGCTCGGGGTAAGTGTTAACCTTTACTAGATTTTGCATACTTTTATTCTTTTTATGCTTCTTAGTACTCTTTCATCCTTTAAGCCAAATTTATTCTACAGGGTCTGGTTATGATGCTCTGGTGTTTTTGTTAATAAGTATTTCATTTTGCCAAAAGAACAGCACGGCCTAACCAGTCACTCAAGGGGCTGGAGGCAACTTACGCGTTTGGCAAAAACTTAGCTCTAGTGAGAATTAGATAAATTGCAGGTTGTTGCATAACTAGATCCCATGGTAAGGAGAGCAGTCGTTCTCGGAATATGGATGTCAGAGCAGCGAAGCCAGCTGTCATTGAAGCTGGCTGTCATCACAGTAAGGAAATAAAGGCTGAGATAGTAAGAACGAGATGTCAGGTGAGACTGAGGTAAGTCCAAGGCCTTGGGGGACACACACATCCAGCACTGTCCTCCTGGCCCAGGTGAGGAGAGTCCTGCTACTCTGCCTCCAGGTTTACTATTTTCATCTCAGGTTTAGAGTAGAATCTAACTGTTTCCATATATTAGTATCGTATTCTTTTTTCAGGAAGCAAATGCCATAGTCAAAATAGAAGAGCAACTTGGCAACAGGAAATTTAATATGAAAATTAATTATATTGAAATCATTCATGGAGATAATGTTAAAATTATAGTCCCCACAGAGACTGTCCTCTGCAAAGGTCAACCAGCTGTTCTTTCCAGAAAATACTGTTAGCCTTTTCCTAATTTTTTAAATATTGTTTTTTTATTGCCAATATCTTACAATAAGCCCTACTAGATATAACACGAAGTAGTTAAATGTGGATTTTACTGAGAGTGACTATTTTGAATGCAATTCTTTCTGCAACTAAATTTTATCTAAATTCCTCAGTTTCAGGAGGTCATTTTTGGGGGTCTATAAGTGACAATGATTAGGCCAAATATGAATTCATAAACTAATTAGTAATATTTTCCTGGGTATTAAGTCATGGTACAGGTCTTTTATATTAAAAATTTTTAAGAACATTGTTCAAGTGGTGAAAATTTTCAAAACTGTGCCAGATAGAAATATATCAAAATATAAATGTTTAAAATCAAATTATCCATGGTCAGCGGCTTAAAGTAATGATAAATATTAGAGGAATATTGGTAAGAGGTACCACTTACTGATGTTCTCTTGAACACCACAGCTGCCATACATGTATTGCTTTAAAACAAGTATTCTTATCACTACTACACACATTCAGATTCAGAGGCTCACAAAACTAGTGATCAAAGTCAAAATTTGAGCCCAGTTCTCTTCATTCCAGTGCTCATGCTTTTTATATTACACACCGCAATTTGAAGCATAAAGAGTTGCAAAAAATATAACATACTTCTTTTCTTTCTAATGTTTTCAAACTTACAAAACATATATTACATTTTACACACAAAAATGGCAAATTTACACTTTCTGAATTGCACTGGAAACAAATGATATAAAAGAAAGATAACAATGTAATCCACAGAAACTTAATTCAAGAAATATGTCGGTAGGTCAGGGCAAATTACTATTTTATTTTATTTTGTTTTTTGAGACAGAGTCCTGCTCTGTCACCCAGGCTGGAGTGCAGTGGCATGATCTAAGCTCACTGCAATCTCCGCCTCCCGGGTTCAAGTGACTCTCCTGCCTCAGCCTTCTGAGTAGCTGGGACTACAGGCACACGCCACCATGCTCGGCTAATTTTTTTGTGTTTTTAGTAGAGATGGGGTTTTGCTATGTTGGCCAGGCTGGTCTCAAAATCCTGACCTCAAGTGATCTGCCCGCCTTGGCCTCCTAAAGTGCTGGGATTACAGACGTGAGCCACCGCACCTGGTCCAAATCACTATTCTTATGCAACAACTTAAAAACCCCAAATAAATAAGTGAAATTACATTTCTAAAGTCATCAGAGAACCGTGAAAGCAAAAAGATTACATTAACTAAAATTTCCGAGTAAGAGAGCACTTCCAAGCTGAGCAGTCACCAGCTGTTTTCTTTTCTGAGGAGATTTGCCGACCATTAGCACAAGTGGAAGATATAAAGGGACTCTTTTCTCATGTGGGAGAACAAGTCCCCATCAGTAACAAGGCCTTCCTCAAATACATGGCTGGCTCCCTAAAGACATTTACCAAATGTGGAGGCCACATGGGGAAGGTGGAGGCAAAGAGCAAACCTAAAACCTCTGAAGCCAAGACTGAGTTTTCCATTCTTTTGAGACCTAGGAGATGGAAGTCCACCAGGCTCTCATTCCAGAACCCAGGAGAAAATTCTCAAGGAACAAGAAAGAACTGGGGGAGAAGCTAAATCTTATTAAAACTGCAGTCAGGGCTGGGCGCGGTGGCTAACGCCTATAATTCCAGCACTTTGGGAGGCCGAGGCAGGCGGACCACCAGAGGTCAGGAGTTTGAGACCAGCCTGGCCAACATGGTGAAACCCCGTTGCTACTAAAAACACAAAAATTAGCCAGCCATGGTTGTGGGTGCTGGTAATCGCAGCTACTCAGGAGGCAGAGGGAGGAGAATCGTTTGAACCTGGGAGGCGAAGGTTGCAGTGAGCCAAGATTGAGAAACTGCACTCCAGCCTAGGTGACAAGGACGAAACTCTGTCTAAAAAAAAAACACAAAAAACTGCAGTCACTAGCCTGGGTAACATAGTGAGGCCCATCTCTACAAAAAAATTTTTTAAATGGCCAGGTGAACTGGCATGTGCCTATAATCCCAGTCACTCAGGAGGCTGAAGTGGGAAGACTGCTTGAGCCCACGAGTTCTAGGCTATAATGGTGCCATTGTACTCCATCCTGGGGGTGACAGAGGGGGGATTCCATGTCAAAACAAAACAAAAAAAAACCAAAAAACTGTAACCAGACCTGACCCATTCTAATACCTGCTGGCCTGAAGTGATCAGCCCTTCAGTCCTTCATCCTTAGGCAGGAAATCCCTCCAAGGGAGATTCCATCCTTGCTGGTGGAAGAAATTACCGGAACCTACACAGTTTCTTTATATACAATATCTACATATAATAAAAATTACTAGATATGTGAAGAGAGATTAAAATGTGATGAATAAAAAACAGATATAGGCACACAGATGATCTCATTGGATTTAGTAGACAAGAATTAGACTAAATTGATGAAAAGATAGGAAATTTCATCAGATAATTTAAATGTATTGAAATGAATCAAATTGGCATACTACATTTAGAAGAAAGGAAGTTCTGAAATAACAACTCACTAGATGGTTCGACAGAAGGCTTAGGCACAGAGGAAGACAGCTTAATTAACTAAAACACAGGTCAACAGAAAATATTCAAATTGAAGCAGAGAGAGAGATGAGAAATGAACAAAACAGATCAGACAATAAGAGACATAAAGGAAAAAAGTGTAACGTATGTATGATTTGAGTCCCAGAAAACCAGACAAAGCTGTATTTGAAGAGATACTGAGTGAAAATTTTCCAAACTTGATGAAAGACATCAATCCACAGATACAAGAAGCTCAGTTAACCCAAAGCAGAATAAATAAAATGGAAACCACATATAGGCACATTATATTCACTGTGGTAAGTTAAAAACAAAGAGAAAAACTTTAAAGAGCCAGAGGATAACGATATGCTACCTTCAAAGAAGTGTAACTTTTCAACAGAAACTATGAGTAAAAAGATAATGTAATGAGAGTGTATAGGTAGGCCAGACCGAAAGAAGAGATTTACAGTGTGTGCCTGCACACGCATACACACACACACAGTTTTGACAGATAGCCTGTATCCAGAATATATAAAGAACTCCTACAGGTCAATGATAACAATAATAATAGATCAATGGCACAATAGAAAAATGGGACAAACAGAAATTCAAGACCAGCCTGGGCAACATGGCAAAACCCTGTCTCTACCCACTCCCCCACCCAAAATAAAAAAATCAGCTGAGTGTGGTGGTGCACACCTGTAGCCTCAGCATCACAGCTAATTGTGCCACTGCATTCCAGCCTGGGCAAAAGTGAGACCCTGTCTCAAGAAAAGGAAAAAAAGAGAGAGAAGAAAAAGAAAAATGGGCCAAAGGCTTGTAGAAGTATTTTAAATAGAAAATATACAAATGACTTGATCCAAAAACGTAAGAAGATGCTTAACATCATTAGTAACCAGGGAAATACAAATTCAAACCACGATGAGATACCACTACACAGCCACCAGGATGACTCAAGTTAAATGGGGAAACAATACTAAGTACTGGTGAGGATGTGAAGCAATACACACTTTGCTGGTAGGGATGGATATAAAATGATTTGGACTATGAAACAGTTTGGCAGTATCTACTAAAGCTAAACTATACTGAATGTATTACCCAACAATTTTTATCCTGGGCATATACCCAAAGGAAATCAGTTCATCAAAAGACATGAGTGAGAATGTTCATATTAGCATTATTCATAATAGCTACACACTGGCAACAACTAAAATGTCTTCAGTAGTGGAATGGATAAATACACTGCGATGTATTCACACAAAGGGACACTGCACTGCATTAAAAACAATACATACAATAACAAGTGAATCTCAAAAACATAATGCAGAGCTAAAGAACCAGATGCAAGGATTATATGCTGTATAATGCTAGACGAAGTTCAAAGCAGGCACAATTGGTATATGGTGAAAGAAGTTATAAAAGTGGTTGCCTGTGGGAGTACTGAATGGAAGGAAGCGAAATGGGCTCTTTGGTGGGCCCGGGGGGCCTGAAAATATCTTATATCTTGATCTAGAGCCGTAGTGAGTGATTTTGCCCCCAAGGGGACACCAACATCTAGACACATTTTTGGTCATTGCATCCAGGGAGGGATGCTACTGGACCACCCAGTGGGTGGAGATCAGGGCTGCTGTTAAGCATCCTACAGTGCAGTGGGCAGCCCCCCCTCAATAAGGAGTTATTTATCCCCAAATCTCCACAGTGCTGAGGTGAGAAACCCTGATTTCAATGGTGGTTCTCTGGGGGGTACACTTACATAAAGTTTATTAAACTGTACTCTTAAGATGTGTAAACTTTACTGTAAGTTATAACTCAAGTAAACAAAGTTAAAAGCTGTCATAAACCTCACAAAAATACCAAATAGCTCCTCACTGAAACCTAACAAACACATAGAAACTTTGTTTCAGTTTTAGAAATACTCTAATTTATTAAAAAGTCCTAACAACCTAAATTTGCCAGGATTATAATAAATCAGAAAGAATTAAAACCTTTATGTGAAGTCCCCCTTAAACGCAAATAAATATCTATACCTTTCTTTATGGCAAGAGATGCATAAATTATATCTGGGTAATCACTAGAAATAAACATTTGTAAAAACCAATAAATGTACATCGAAGACCCCATACACCTAAGGTTCTTTAGGAGTCACCAAAAGAGAAATAGAGAAAAATACTTTTTTCTATTGATCTTTTTTTTTTAAAGTCAGGGTCTCACTCTGTTGCCCAGGCTGGAGTGCAGAGGCAAGATCATGGCTCACTGCCACCTCGATGTCCCCAGGCTCAGGTGATCCTTCAGCCTCAGCCTCCCAAGTAGCTAGGACGACAGGGGTGCACCACCGCACCCAGCTGATTTTTTGCATTTTTTGGTAGAGAGAGGGTTTCACTATGTTGTCCAGGCTGGTCTGGAATTCCTGGGCTCAAGTGATCCACTCACCTTGGCCTCCTAAAATGTGGGAATTACAGGCATGAGCCACCACGCTTGGTCACATACACTTTTTAACAGTAGTCTAATCTGGGTTATAAGGATAATGACTTCCTGCCACTAATTATCAACATGACTTTGATACAAATTAAGAAATCTATGGGTGTGTGCTCTTGGGCTGCTCTCTGGCCAGCACCCTCTCCTGTATTAACTCTCCTGTGTCCACAGTCTAACCTATCTCTTCATTTCCCTCACCCTCAAGTGGAGCCTCCACCAAAATGCAGATTTTTGCAAAAACTCTTACAGGGAAGATCATCGCCCTGGACGTTGAACCCTCGGATACAACAGGAACTGTAAAGGCCGATATCCAGGATAAGGAGGGAATTCCTCCTGATCAGCAAAGACAAGCAACTGGAAGATGGATGTACTTTCTCTGACTACAACATTCAAAAGGAATATACTCTTTTTATCTTGTGTTGAGACTTCATGGTAATTCTAAAAATGGGAAGAAATCTTTTATGACTCCCAAGAAGAATAAACATAAGAGAAAGAAGGTGAAGCCAGTGTCCTGAAATACTGTAAGATGGATGAGAATGGCAGAATTAGCGGCCTTCATCGGGAGTGCCCTTCAGATGAATGTGGTACTGGAGTTTTTATGGACAGCCACTTTGATAGACATTATTGTGGTTAATGTTGTCTGACTATTGCTTCAACAAACCAGAAGACAAGAAATTGTGTATACTAGTCCTTTAAATCTCATTATCACCCCACCCTGAGACATAAAAGTTCATTATAAGGGTGAGGTAAGGGGCAGGCTGCATAATTCTTTCTACTGTTGCACAAATGCAACAGCTGTATAAGTGTTCATTCCAGCCAGTCAGCCTTACAAGGATTAAAGTGCCTGGCATTTTTAGCCTTAGAGCAGGAGTACAAACTTGTGTTCTAGTCTTGAGCAATCACAGTTCAGTCAGCTTCAGAGGGGTACAAACGTAGACAAACCAGACAGCAGGGCGTTCTCCACTACTTCACTGTTAAGTGGAGGTGCACAGTGTACAATCCAGCACCTCAGGAAGCCAAATTAGCAGGTAACTTTGCATAAGATGCCTTTGCCTCAAACCCAAATTCTCACATGAAAAGGATTTTACACTTCAGAGTAAACTGAATGTGTAAGTAGAAATTGAGCATTCCCAAATCAGAAAGGTTACCTGGCTTTAATAACTATTAAAATAACTCATGTAAAATATCACTACTGGGCAACAGAGCATATTACTCATATTTCACAAGTGATTCCCCATGCAATTAGCTAGACTCTAATCAGCTGGATTAGAATCAAGGTCATCTACTCCATGAATTCATGATCATATAATATTACCTTGAGCACTCAGCCACATAAAACTTGATTATGAATGGCCTCTCCAAGAGCCCATTCAATTGTACTACGAACTGACTCACTCCATGCAGCATGTCACCTTAACTCTTGAGCTAGCTGAGCAAGGTAACATTCAGGGACCATCTCAGATTGTGCCAGGTAGTCAGTGACTCATGCTTATTGTACTAAATGCTAGCTCTGACTCAGAGTGAGCTCTCTTAGTTGCTGACTGACACTGTACTTGTTTGAATAGAAGCTCACATTGTGAGTCACCTGGTGGCACACTGAAAACCAATCTGAAATATTCCCAACTGGACAGTGATTCACATTATAATCATATTGGGATTGACTTGACACATGTGATTTCAAAACTAAGTTCTGCCAAACTGGCTTGAGAGCATGCTAGAAAGTCACTCCCTTCTTAACACCCTGTCCTTCTGTTTAAGAACATGTAATAAGTATCCCAAGATGCAAAATCAAGAGTAGGGCATTCATGCAAGAGGTTTCGTGGGGGTCAAAAGAAAAAAAAAAAAAAGAGCAAGATACTCAGTATCCAGTTCACATACTGGAGAAAACCACAGTTTGCTTTTTCAAGGATGCAGGCATAATTCCTAGAAGTACCTTCCCTGGAAGACACACAATCCCTCTAAATAACTTTGAACGACCAGATGTTCACTAGAAAGGCTCTGCCATATAATTCTTAAACTGTTCATGTGAGGGCTGGATCTTTTTTTTTTTTTTTTTGATACGGAGTCTTGCTCTGTCGTCAGGCTGGAGTGCAGTGGCGCAGTCTTGGCTCACTGCAACCTCCGCCTCATGGGTTCAAGCGATTCTTCCGCCTCAGCCTCCTGAGTAGCTGGGACCACAGGCGCGTGCCACCATGCCCGGCTAATTTTTGTATTTTTAGTAGAGACGGGGTTTCACCATGTTGGCTGGGATGGTCTCGATCTCTTGACCTCGTGATCTGCCCACCTTGGCCTCCCGAAGTGCTGGGATTACAGGCGTGAGCCACCGTGTCCCGCCAAAGGCTGGACCTTTAAGCCACCATCTACCTCTGTCCATGGAAAGTGAATGTCGTTAGATGGCCACATGCAGAAACAGAACAGTGGGATTTCAGGAACTGATACTCAAGTTCCTGGAATGAAACCAGTTACAGGCTACTGCATTAAAATAAAAAAGCTTTTTTTCTTTTACTCTCGCTAGTCCATAAAATTTCCTTCTGTGTAATTTTGAAGGCCTTTCTGAAAGGCTTTCTTATAGGAAAGACCTTCAAAGCCATCGGGAAGGATATTTTTAAGAATTCAAGAACAGCTAAAAAATGATTTCTAAAACTGTTACAAGAGATTAATAGAATATGCAATCAAATGTATACCCAAGTGGGGCCTAAAATGCTAATAATGCTGGCTCTGACAGTAGCTTGATCTGGGACCTTACCTTACCTGAGGCGAGTCATGTGGTCATGTCTTATAATGTGAGGGACCAAGATAAAGCTGTGGGATAACAGTAGCCACGACAGGACTGCCTGGTCTTTCTTGGTGCTATAGATAGCACATGCTTGTACACTTTTTCCTTATGTATACTTTCTGTCTGTTAACAGTTCACTAATCCGTAGTAAACAGGAAATCAGCAGTGTGGTGTTTAAGAGCCCCGGGAAATGAGTCAGAGGTCCTCATTCTATTTTGGCCCCTAATTAGCGGGAGATCACTGGCCCAGACCCTTAACCTCTCTCAATGTTTCCTCATCTGTAAAATGAAGGAGGTAGAATAAGAAACCTGACTTTCATTATTCTGTATTTTTGATATAAGGGGGTGTTTCAGCTAAAACGTTTACAGTCTCAGACAAGTTAGCACTTCAAGCTCATAAGGTACATTTTCAGATTCTTGTAAGCTGGCTGTTCATCAATCCTGGCAATATAGCGAGATCTTGTCTCTATAAAAAATGAAAAAAGTAGCCAGGCGCGGTTGCAGGCACCTTAAGTCTCAGCTACTCTTGAGGCTGAAGTGGGAGGATCCCTTGAATCTGGAAGTTCAAGGGTGCAGTGGGTCTCGGTTGTGCCACTGTACTCCAGCCTGGGTGAGAGAGCGAGACCCAGCCGCAAAAAAAAAAAAAAAAAAAAAAAATTGGCCGTTTTTAAAATTTTTATGATGGACATGTGTTTCATTATGCATACTCTTTATAGTATACAAAAATATGCATTCTGTTCCTAATCTTATTTATAGTTTGAGGTCTAGCCAATTATATCAATATAATAATAGCAATAACAGCTTTTGCTTGGTATGTACCAACCAGTTATAAGAGCTCTATGTTATTAGTTTACCGAATGCTGTCAGCTAGCCCATTAGGTAGGTACTTTTTTTTTTTTTTTTTTTTTTTTAAGACAGAATTTTGCTCTTGTTGCCCAGGTTGGAGTGCAGTGGCTCAATCTCGGCTCACTGCAACCTCTGCCTCCCAGGTTGCAGCGATTCTCCTGCCTCAGCCTCCCGAGTACCTGAGATTACAGGCATCTGCCACCACGTCTGGCTAATTTTTGTATTATTAATAGAGATGGGGTTTCACCATGTTGGACAGGCTGGTCTCAAACTCCTGACCTCAGGTGATCCACCGCCTTGGCCTCCCAAACTGCTGAGATTACAGGCGTGAGCCACCGTGTCCAGCAGAGGTAGGTACTCTTATCATCCCCATTTCACAGATGATGAAACTAACACCCAGGGAGGATAACCAACTAGTCCAAGGTTATGCAGTTAGGTTAGGATCGGAACCCAGTTACAGAGTTCAAGACTCTCACCGGTTAGGCAGCACTGCCTCTCATATGCGTTACTAACATGTGATAAGAAAGATGTCACTTAATGAACAGAAGATAAACAGGATGAGGCCCAATAGAAAATTAGGTTTTCAGCAAAAAAATATTTTAACAAAAATAATAAATTGCAAACCATGGCTGTGCCAAAAAACTTACAGATGGTAATTTCACTAGAAATGCCCTTGTTAAGTTTGGGGAGGAAGTGAGACCGTTTTGTGAACTTGAACATTTGTTTAGTCAATTTCACGGCCTGGAGCTACTAGAGGTGAAATGAAAATAACCCACGGGCCAGGGCTCTGTTACCTGTGTCCCAAGGAGGGTGGCTGGAGACTGATGCAGAATCCCCTTGCTCCCCACACTCCGGAGCAAGGAGCCCGCGTGCAGGTGCCTGATTCTGCTAGCCAGTGGCTGACGGTCCTGCCGGCACCGAGGGCACCGGGGCTGGGGTTTCGACACCAACCAGCCAGGAAACTGGAGAATGTGGGGAGGAGCCCCAGCCAGGAAACGGGGGATGTGGGGAGGTCGCCAAAGAGCGATAGGCTTTTGCGAAATTCTGAGACCTACAGGAATCGAGGAGATTTCCCCTCTAGCGCTCTCCACCTTCGGGACAAAATCCTGTCAACCACGTTCCCTTCTCCAGCCTGTGCATTGCCGGGGGCCCATGGGCAGCAGCTGCTTCCCCCGGGATCCCCCCTCGCCTGTCCCCGAGCGCTCTGCACCGCCGCGTCCCTGCTGCTGGGGTTGCTCGCTGGCCCTGGGTGCTCGCCCGGGTTTTCCTTCGACGCAGTCAAGTCCGGGACGCTCAAGATGCACCTCAGTGCCCGCCTATCCCAAAGCCCCTTCGCCACTCACTCCCCCCACAAGCGTGGAGGGGAGGCGGAGAGGTCACGGGGCCTATAGACCCCCTCCCGGGGACCACTCTCTCTCGCCCACCTCTCTAGCAGCGGGAGGGCCGCAGCGCAAGCAAACCTCTCCCCAAAACGCCCACCCACCTCACTCTCTGGGGAGCAGCTTCTCTCAGGGCTCCTCCCCACCCATTCCTCCACCGGAGCTGGGTGGGGGCATCACGGCGCACAGAGCCGGGAAAGCCACCCCTGTCCCGGAGCGCCGCTTCCCTAGAGGCCCCTGGCCCGTCCGCTCCCCCAACGCAGGAGGACAGCAGCGCACACAGATCCTCCCCTCCAACGCCCACCTCAGTCCCCGCTGCATCCGCACCTCCAATCCCCGCCCCCAGTCTCCCGCCCTCCGCCCCCCGCTTTCCCGTCTCCGCAGTCCCGGCGCCCAGACTTGTTCCGACTTCCCAAGGCAGCTCCGAGAGTGCAGAAAATGAAGCTCCCGGGTTTGTTCCAGGAAAATCTCTGCGGCGCCCGCACGTTAACCTCCTTGGCGCAGGCGAAGGGTGGAGGGCACTTCTGTTCTTTGGTTTTAGAGAGCGTGAACAGAGGCCCCGAGTGAAAGCCCACATCTTGTTGGCCCTCCAGGGTCCACGCGTGGGGCGCCCACTTCTCCACCCTGCCCCTCGGTACCCCCGCGTACCGCTCTGGTTGCACTTTTCCTAAAAGGAGGCGCTGCGATTCCGGGGAGGGTTTCCTTTTCCTTCCCAGCTGCGCTCAAATCTCCAGCCTCGGGCGCCCGGCCCCTTCCTTGCCCTCTCCCTATCCGGTGGAGAACGCCGACGCTTCCACCGCCTGGACTTTCCAACACACGCTTCGGGTGGTCAATGCAATTTCTAGGGTCTAAAGTCTAGACTCCCGCGTCCTCCACCGACCCGAGGCCGCAAAGATGGAATCGCGGACGCCCTGGCAGACCCGGGACAAATGGGTCCTGGTGCGGCGAAGCCCCTCTTCGGACGCGACGCACCCGCAAGCCCCATTCCCCAAACTCGCACTAACGCGGGCAGGAACCCCCGACTCGCACCCGTTCCCGCCCCGCAGCCACGGCGACACCCCGAGGTCCCGACGAGCTGCGCGCCCCCCCCCCCCCCCCAGCCTCGGCCACTTCCCAGCGCGAAGCCTAAGAGCGAGCCCGAGAGGAAGAAAGAGAGGTCGAGGAACCGGGATACTCACGAGCCCACCGTCCACCCCGCCAGCCGGAGGGGGAAGCCCCGGCCGGCTCGCCTCCGTCCGCCGTGCGCATGCGTCCCGCGGGTGCCTTCTTGCTATTGCCGCGCCGCGGGCTGCTCTCTCTACGTCGGCGATCGCTCTCCGCGCCTTTCCCCTTCCTTCGGCTCGCGGTCTCGGCTCTAGCCCTCTACTCCCGGCCTCTTCCTCCCCTTGCTCTGCTTTCTCCCGCCTCCTCACTCCCTTACCCCGCCGGGCAATCCCACGGCTCGCCTCCCTCCAGCGGCGGCGCACTCCACCAAGGCGGGGGCGACAGGTACCCCGAGGCCCCCGCGCGCCGCGACTTCCGCCCCGGTCGCAGCTCCTCTGCTCCAGTCTCGGATTAGCAAGCCCTAAGAGTGTGGATGCGAAGTCAGGCGCGCGTGGAGGGCGTCCGCGAAGCCCCCTGTGTCATCGCTTTCGCTCGGCGCGCGGGGGCCGAGCGCGACTCGAGTGTGCGGGACTGCGTGCTCGGACCTTGTGAATGAAGGGAGCGGGAGGGAGGAGCAGGGGTGGGCGGCGAGCGTGGAGGGGGTGCTAGGTCCCCAGAGCTTCGCGCCGGTGGACTGCCCGCCTCTGGAGGGCAGCCCCCTATCTTCTCCTCGGCCCGGGGCGCCTTTCTGAGCTCTGTCCCCGCCCCACCCCGGCGCAGCCTCCGCCTCCGGTCTTCCCGCCCTGGAAAGCGGCCCTCGCCCCCTCCCAGCCAGCGGGAGCGCGGAGGCCCCACCCGGCAACGGAGCTGGGGGGTAAGGGGAGGAACTAACCCCTGACCCCGGATCTCGCTGAGACCCTCGGTAGTCGCCCTCCGCGCCCCCCTTCTCCAGGGACTCCAGAATCCCGGGAGAGGAGTAGATCAGAGCGTGGCGGGGGAACCCAGCCGCCCAGCTCTCCGGACTCGCAGCACGGCGCGTCCCAGTAGCTCGCGGCGTCCCCTGGGGAGTGGGACCCGTTGGGGCCGCGGGGTAGTTCCCCGGAGCCGGGAGGGCTAAGCTGACGCTGGAAACTGACCTGACACAAAAATAACATCACGTCATTTCCTCTCTTGCCTGCCGAGAGGGCAAGGGAGTGGGAGAGCGAGTCGGGGAGCCGGCGGAGGAACGTCTGGGGGGAGGCTTGGAGTAGGGAGAGGAGAGCGACACGCGGAGAGTTTGAAAAGCAGCCTCGGGGAAGAGCGAGGGCTGCCTCGTGTTTTCTTGGACCCTGGAAAAGAAATGGCCCGGGAAAAAGTAGCTTGGAGTGCCTTCCTGCGGGGAGGGGCGGTGTCCCGGGAGCCGCCAGCGTCCCATCCTAGGACTTGCACAGCCATGTCCCGGCATTCCCGACCTTGCCACCCTCCCCGCTGCTGGCCCCGGCGGAGCGGGTCAGTTGGAGTTAGGAAGAAGCGAGAGAGGCTGGTGTCCTGGGGGAAGCTGAGTGTGGGGCGTGGTGGAGACCATGGTACTCACCGGCGTGGGCGAGCTCTGCCCAGCGGTGGGATCTTCTTCCCTGGGCTTGGTGACCGGACGGGTGGGCCTCAGCGGGGACCCCCCGAGGGTAGGCCAGACAGTGCCAGAGCCGCCCCGAGCAGGAGCGAGAGGCGGCCTGGCAGCTCTCGTGCCCCCGCGAGAGCCGGGCGGCCGTCAGGGCGGGAAGCAGAGGGGGAGAAGTCCGGGCGCCTCTGGGAAGTCTCGGGAGGGGGTCGCCGGAGAAGGTGAGAGAAGAACCTTGCGAGGCTGGAAAGCGGGCTAGAAAGGAGGCCGAGCAGCTTCGGGGCAGCGGGCGAGTCTGGGAGCTGTGCAGGCATGAAGGGCTGGGGCGGGGAGAGAGAAACAAAAACCAGCGGACGGTTACTGTGGTGTCTGGCCGCTTAGACGGGGCTCTGTACTACAGAATTTTGAGGCGTTACTTTAGGGGTGCAAGAGAAGGTCGGTGAAAGCAGAAGGAAGGGCCTATGATTAGATTCTTTCCCCTTCCACTCCTGTTTTTCCTAACTCCGTGCTACTTCAAGTGTGGTCCGTGGGCCAGCAGCTTCGCCAACACCTCGGAGCGTGTTAGAAATAAAAACTCTTGAACCCCATCCAGCCTACTGCATCGGAATCTGCATGGTAACATTCCTAGGGGACTCCTATGCGCGCTGAATGTGACATGCAGTATGCAGAAGGGTCTGTGTTCACATTTCTTGGTTCTTCAGAATTTGGATGAAAATCTTGGTTCACTTTTGCAACTGTTGCTCTTCCCCCTCCCTTCTCTGGTCTTCCCTTGTTCCTCCTGCCCTTTCCGATCTCACTAAGTGTCCAGGGCTCTGCTTGCCAGAGGCACAGAGTTGGACTTGGCTACTAGATTCTATTGAGATAGTTGTCTATGGGGGGTTCAGATAGTGGCTGAAGGTGGCTGACGGGCCCCAGACCCTCCACAGGCTGGTTGGAGGAAGAGACTGGCCAGTGTGGCTGTGTGTATGCTGCTGGAGCAGGGGACACCAGGACTCCATGTTAGGGCCGCTACTGCAGGTGAACACTCTGCAGGCCCCCTTTCCAAACTCCATGTGTCCTTCTTATTCTCGGGAACACCGGCCTTTCAACCTTCCACTTGTTGCTTAAGAGGCCTAAGCAAAGAGGTATTTTTTCCCCTTGAAAAGTGGAGGGAAGCATTAGCTTAGAAGTCAGAAGCCCACTGTTCTAGACCCAACCTTGCCACTCACTTAGTGACTAACTTGGGAAAGTCTCTTTATTTTTTTAGTTCATTTATAAAGGAGTTGAACTCAGTGGCTTTTTAAGGTCACCTGCCTCGTTCAGGCTCTCATCTTTGAGAAGCTTTCAATTTCTTGATACATTAACATTTAGTGTAGTTACAAACCGGAATCTAGCTCGGCCAGTGCACACACCCCTCATGCCAAACAAAAACCAGTTTAATCTGTGAAAAACAAGAGCGGTGGTTGCCAAAAAAAAAAAGAATTAGAAGGTGGAGGCGGGAAGCAGCGAATAAAGTGCCGAGGTGGTGCGGCGCGGGAGGCGAGGGCGGGCGCTCTGGGCTGGGCGCGGGTCCCCGGGGCGCGGCGGCCGCTCTCCAGGGTCCTGAAGGCGGGAGCAGTCGCGGGCGGCCTCGTGGGCCTGGCGCGGTTCCCTCACTCCGCAGTCACCAGGCCCGGCCTGTTTTCTTTCGGCGGTAGAAATCTTGTGGGAAGCGATTGTCAGGAGAGAGGGAAGGAAACCTAGCAACCCATTCTCATTCATGAGGCCCTTTCTGGGAAGCCGCGAGTGTGGTGGCTGATTTGCCTTTCTGTCGTTTGTTTGCTCCCGGGTGAGTTGAACTCGGTTTGCATTTCCGAGTAAGTTCACACTGTTTCACTTCCCCTCATTACCTTTTCCTGGAGAATGGGGTCGTTCTCCTAGTATTCTCACTCTCCCCGTTCAGCTGCTCCCCTCCCCGCTTTCTGGCAAGGTGCTTTTATTTTAGGGGCTGGAACTGGGAGCCGAGGAGGCTTCTGGAGAAGTGCCAACTGCTCGCTCGAGCGGGACAGTGGGCGACTTGGAAATTGGCCTTGGCGTCCAGGGAATGAGCTTCGGAGCGTTCGTCTCGCCCGGGAGGAGGGCAGGGGACGCGCCCCTCCGGCTGGAGCTTGAGGTGGAGGCTTGGCCGCCGCCGAGCGTGCTCGGCCTCTGCGGGGCAGCTGGTCCTGGCCTGCACCTGCGGGGCACTGCGGGCCCGCGGCCACGTCTGCGCCCCGCTCCGGAGCTAGGGCCCTCGGCGAGGGGGGGAACCTCGGCGGCCGTGGACGCCCGAGCCGGAGGGACCCTACGCTAAGAAGTCGAGAGAGGACCAGCCGGGTTCCCAGCGACCTAAAGCCAGACTGAGCCCACCCACTACCTTCCCGGCCCCATGCAAGGCCTTGAACAAAGCCGAAATGCCGAAAGCGAGCGCCCAGCACTCTTCTGCGACGCACGCCCAACTTCGAGGAGCCCGAGCGAGCTCCAGAGGCCTTTCGTGGGTCCCAGAATTTGGCGTCTCCAGCTCATGTTCACATGGTTTTGTGAGAACGTGCGTACTAGTAACCTCGTTTCTCCCCTCGCCCCAGCCCTTCTTCCCAAGTCACTTGCACGCCCCTGCGCCTTCCTCCGGCACGCTTCATTAGGCATTTTGCTTCGGTCCTGTGCTTCAAGACAGAGACTCTTGTGAGGGAAGTCGTGGAAATGTTCAGACAGAATAAAAGTCCAAACCCGATCCAAGAAAAACAAGACTCAGCTCCTTTGCTTAGTCACCGCTTGCCGGCCCCATACTGGCCTCCGGATCAGCCAGCCGCCTGCTCACCTACTGCTCTGTAGCCACCGCGAGACTGGCACGGGACCCAGCGGCTTCTCCAGTTAGGGGAGGGGTTGAGGGTGAATCAAGCAAGGTGTTGGGTGCTGGAATCCTTCCGCACTTCTGGCAAGGACAGAGCGGAAGAGTATCAGTGTAGCCATACATTCGATCTGACAAAAGTTATCTGAGGAGCGACTTCCAGCTGCCCGCAGGGCTTGCACTTCAGAGAGCCTTGTCCTCCTTTTAAGACAGATTCTATTTGACAGTCTGAGGATTTCAATAATATTAGTCACAAAATGGAATCATCAGGACCGTATTCCTGGAAGCACTTGCCCTTAGGGATCCAGAAGACTTAGGGAATACTTTATTCTGATTGAACCACCACTTCCCTAATCAATCATGTTGGCTACTGAACAGCAACTACAGTGCGTTTACACAGATGAAAATCGCCACAGCCCAAATCCGTATGAACCATATCCTGGCCATTTCAAATGGAAGGTTTGTATTCATGCTCAAATAGCAGCATTTCATAAGGGAAACATCCATAGTAGAATAAACGACATCTGTACCAAATATTTCTGAGCGCCTTTAGAATTGAAGTCACAGTTCAAATAGAATTTGAAGTCAGTTTTAATTTTACGAAATGACCTATTTCCTCCTGAACTTTATTTTTAAGTTCCACTTTGCTGTGGTTTAGTCATATTATGCATTTTAACTTTCTGTTATTTGGAAATGTAATTCTTCCACTTGGATTGAAGAATCTAGCTGACAGTGAAAACTATAAAGGCAAATCTTTTCCTGCACTGACCATAAATTATGCAATTGAAAGATGGTAATATAAATAAGCTAACAGATCCTGGCTATTAGAGCCACAGGTTAAAATTAATTTGAGGTGAACCCAATTCTTCATAATATGTTTCTATTATTAAGGTTCCTTCAGAATCTCAATGTTCCTCATGAAAGTACAACTCTTAAAAAGAGTATTTCTGAAGCTCATAATCAGTTCTGACTTGTTCCATTCTTTTAATAACTTTTAAAATGTATTTATGCCTAAGGTTTGTGTGGAGATGTCATAAAGAGATGTTGTGTAATTGAGGCAATGGTAACGAGGGGAGGAAGGGCTGGAAACGGAATTGGAATGGGCCAGAAATGAGAGCTGCTTAGATGACTTGTATGTCTAGGAAGAGAAACACTCAAAGGCTCTGTCTGCCCTGCTCCTGCAGAGATAACTGGGTCCTCTCTTCTCACCACAGGCATTACTGCCAAGTAAGGGACCTAGGGTTGGAGATGGTGCCCTTTTTTTTTTTTTTTTTTTTTACAAGAATCTCACTCTGCCGCCTAGGCTGTAGTGCAGTGGTGTAATCTTGGCTCACTGCAACCTCCATCTCCTGGGTTCAAGCAATTCTCCTGCCTCAGCCTCCCAAAAGTAGCTGAGATTATAGGCATGCACCACCACACCCAGCTAATTTTTGTATTTTCAGTAGAGACTGGGTTTCACCATGTTGGTCAGGCTGGTCTTGAACTCCCAACCTCAGGTGATCCGCCCGCCTTGGCCTCCAAAGTGCTTGGATTACAGGCATGAGCCACCACGCCCGGCCATATATTATAAGTTTTCAAAGCACCATCTCTGGCTGGGCATAGTGGCTCATGCCTGTAATCCCAGTGCTTTGGAAGGCCAAGGTGGGAGGATCACATGAGGTCAGAAGTTCGAGACCAGCCTGGCCAACATGGTGAAACCCCGTCTTAAAATAAAATAAAAAAAGAAAACTTATAATATAAAAAACGGAAACCTTCTTTTTATTCTTCAAACTTTCTCCTCTTGCAGTTGTCACCACCTTAGTAAATGGCAACTTAATTACTTTTGTTCAAGCGAAAAGCATCATTGGAGTATCCTGGACTCTCTTTTTAAAATTATCTGGCCAAATCCAACTATGTCATATTCACAGCTGTCACCCTGTGTTATAGGTTGACTTGCACCTCCCAAAATTTACATATTAAAATTCTAGAACTTAGTACCTTGGAATATGACCTTACTTGGAAATAGCATTGCAGCAGATGTAATTAGGAAGATGAAGGCCACCATATTCCAGTATGACTGGTGTCCTTATAAAACGGGGACATTTGTCACAGATATACACACAAAGAGAATGCCAGGTAAAGGCAGAAATTGAGGTGATGCATCCACAGGCCAAGAAATGCCAGAGACAGACAGCAAACCACCAGAGGCTAAGAAGAGGCAGGGAACAGATTCTGCCTCAGAAGGAATTTGGCCTCAAGATTGCAACATGGAAACCCTGACTGAGTTTCCAACCTTCCTGTCCTGTCCTGTGGACTTCAGAATGAAGACTGCAACATCAACTCTTACCTGAATTTCCAGACTGCTGGCTTGCCCTACAATTTCAGGCTTGACACCCTCCACAGTTAAATGAGCCAATACCTTAAAGTAAATCTCTCCCTATGTAACACACAGATGAGCGCCCACGTGCACACACACACACACACACACACACACACACACACACACACACACATTCTGTGGGGAACCTTGACTAGCACATCCCTCACTGGTCTTTCTCCTTCCCTGTGCCATGTTTCTTGTCATAGCCTCATCTCAACACTGAAGCCAAGGTTATCCTTGAAAATGTCACTCTACAGCTGCAGACTGTCTTTCTCTTTCTTTCCTTTCTTTCTTTTTTCTTTTCTTTCTTTCTTTCTTCCTCTCCTTTCCTTTTCTCTTCTCTTCTTTTCTTTTCTTTTTTCTCTTTTTGAGACAGAGTCTTGCTTTATCACCCAGGCTGGATCACAGGGCTCACTGCAGCCTCTGCCTCCTGGGTTCAAGCAATTCTCATGCCTCAGCCTCCCAAGTAGCTGGGATTGCAGGTGTGTGCCATGACACCCAACTGATTTTTGTATTTTTAGTAAAGACGGTTTCACCATGTTGGTCAGGCTGGTCTTGAACTCCTGGCCTCAAGTGATCCACCAGTGTTGGCCTCCTAAAGGGCCGGGATTACTGGTATGAGCCACTGTGCCCATGCCAGCTCCAGACTGTCTATTGACTTCTTATTTCAGGGTAAAATCCAAAATCTTTACTCTAGCTCCCAAGGAACTACACGAATGGTTCCACTCTGCCTCAGATTTCTTCTTCCTCTACAGTTCCTCTCTGTGATATAGTTTTTATCTATAGCACTTGTCACCATCTGATATAGTAGATATTCACTTGTTAATCTGTAAGAACTAAGCAATAATTTTGTCTCTTTTGCTCATTGCTATTTCCATAGAGCCTAGAACAGAGCTTGGGTGGATAAACTATTCAATTAATATTCCTTGGACAGGTGAATTAAAAACAAACTCAGATATCACTCAGCCATAAAAAGGAGTGGAATTCTGATACATGCTGTGACATAGATGAACCTTAAAAAACATGATGTTAAGTGAAAGATCATAGGCACAAAAGGACAAATATTGCATGATTCCATTTCTATGAGGTGTCAAGAATAGGCAAATTCATAGAGACAAAGTAGAATAGAGGTTATTAGAGGCTGAGGAGATGGGAGAATGGAGAGTGATTGCTTGGTGGATACAGAATTTCTGTTTGAGATGTGTATTAGGCCATTCTTGCATTATTATAAAAAAACACCGGAGACTGGGTTACTTATTTTTAAAAAAAAGCAATTTAATTGGTTCATGGTTCTGCAGCCTGTACGGGAAGCACGGCACTGGCATCTGCTCAGCATCCGGGAGGCCAAAGGAAGGTTGTACTCATGGTGGATGGCGAAGTGGGAGCAGGCCTGTCACATGGCAAGAGGGGGAGCAAGAATGAGCGCAGAGGAGGGAGGTGCCGCGTATTTGTAAACAACCAGATCTCCTGATAACTCACTCACTATCATGAGGACAGCACCCAGCCAAGGGATCTGCCCTCATGACTCAATCGCCTCCCACCAGGTCCCGCCTCCAACACTAGGGATTATAATTCCACATGAGATTTATGGGGGACAACATCTGAACTATGTCAGGAAGATAAAAGAGTTCTGGAAATAGATAGTACCATTAAATTGTATGCCTACAATAGTAAATTTTATGTTATTTATATTTTACTACAATTTTTTTTTTTTTTTTTTTGAGACAGAGTCTCGCTCTGTCGCAGGGTGCCAGGCTGGAGTGCAGTGGTGCGATCTCGGCTCACTGCAACCTCCGCCTCCCGGGTTCAAGCAATTCTCCTGCCTCAGCCTCCCGAGTAGCTGGGACTACAGGTGCGCACCACCATGCCCATGTAATTTTTGTATTTTTTTTAGTAGAGACGGGATTTCACCATGCTGGCCAGGATGGGCTCGATCTCTTGACCTTTTGATCCACCGCCTTGGCCTCCCAAAGTGCTGGGATTACAGGCGTGAGCCACCGCGCCCGGCCATATACTACAATTTTTAAAAAACCTCAAGATGTGAGCTGAGAGGAGCCCAAGAAGTCCATCCAGGGAGAAAGGATGGCTGAGTAAATTACTCTTCATTCTGTCATTGAGTTTGCACCTATCTCTTGGGGTTCTCTCACCTCATTTCTGCTGCCACCATCAAGGTGTTTGTAAGAGAGACATTGCCTAGTTTCATTCTGCTCCTAGCGTTTGGTGGAACATAGATTGTGACATGGGGGAGTAGAAAGATAACAGCAGAAACAGAAACCAGACCAGGAAGTGTCTTGTAAGCCACTCACTTACTCATTCTTTCAACAAACATTTATTGTGTGTCTTCTGTGTACCAGGCACTGTCCTAGAGGCTTGGGATTCTGTGAATGAGAAAGAACATGACCTGCTCTCATGATGTGGTGAATGCCAGGGTAGTAAGGGTCTGTATAGTTTGAATAGGGCAACCAAATTATGGTAAGGATTTTGGATTTTATTTTAAAAGCAATGGAAAATAGGCCGGGCATGGTGACTCATGCCTGTAATCCCAGCACTTTGGGAGGCCGAGGCGGGCAGATCACAAGGTCAGGAGATCGAGACCATCCTGGCTAACACAGTGAAACCCCGTCTCTACTAAAAAAAAAATTAGTCGGGTGTGGTGGCACACACCTGTAGTCCCAGCTACTCGGGAGGCTGAGGCAGGAGAATCGCTTGAACTCAGGAGGCAGAGGTTGCAGTGAGCCAAGATCGCACCATTGCACTCCAGTCTGGGCAACAGAGTGAGACGATCTCAAAAAAAAAAAAAAAAAAAAAAAAAGCAATGGGAAATTATTGAGAGGTTTTCCAGCAAGAGAGACATCTGGTTTACATCTTTAAAGACTCCTTTGGCTGCTGTGTCTTGGAGTGAATTAGAGAGGGGCCGAGGGTAGGAATAAGAGAGAAGATGGTGACTTGGACAGGTCATGTAAATAAAAACATAAATAAATGGGCAGGTTTGGCAGAAGTTTTAAAGATAGAATTAAGAGAACTTCAGATGGATTGGAAGTGGAGGCTGAGAAAAGAAATCAAAGATAACTTTGAGCAGTTAAATGGCTTACGGAACAGAGAGGACTGGGGAGGAAAATCAAGACTCCTGCTAAAGACAGATTTTTCAGATGCCTGTGAGTCATTCAAATGGAGATGTCAGGCAGGTTGATGTAGAGGAGGCTTGAGCTCAGGGTAGAGAGGTCCGGGTGGGAGTCTAGGAGACGTGAATTTGGAAGCATTAGCATACAAAGGTATTTAAAGCTGCTGGAATTGGATAGGATCCCTAGAGACCAGGAAAGAGAGAGTCAGAGAGAGAGGACTGAATCAATTTTTTTTTTGAGACAGAGTCTTGCTCTGTCTCAAAAGCGGCTCACTGCAACCTCTGCCACCCGCCTTCAAACAATTCCCCTGCCTCAGCCTCCGAGTAGCGGGGACTACAGGCGTGCGCCACCACACCCAGCTAATTTTTTGTGTTTTTTAGTAGAGACAGGGTTTCAGCACGTTGGCCAGGATGGTCTTGATCTCCTGACCTCGTGATCTGCCCGCCTTGGCCTCCCAAAGCTGAATCAATTTAAGTAGTCTGAACCATATCTAGGTGGAAAGGGGATTCTCTGACAACATTTAATCAGGAAGTTAACACAATCATGTGTGTGTTTTTGAAAGATCTCTGTCCTCTAGTGTTACTTAGAAGCAGGTGTGACTGGAAGGGAGATCAGAGACAGGCTGCTGCAATGATGTTTTTGTTTGTTTGTTTGTTTGTTTTGAGACAGAGTCTTACTCTATCACCCAAGCTGGGATGCAGTGGCACTACCTCGGCTCACTGCAACCTCCATCTCTCAGGTTCAAGCGATTCTCCTGCCTCCGTCTCTCAAGTAGCACCATGCAGGTGCTGCCAAAGGAGGGAACACCTGCGCTTTTGTGTCAGCTTTCCCAGACATGGGGCAGATGGGGGAGTAGGAGTGATGGTGACTAGAAGCTGCCAATGACCAAACATTTAAAAAATTGTTTCTGTATCATAGACTCATTATTACAACAATAAGAAGAATAAAATATATACAGTATAGTGAGTCTCCATCCTGCCCACTGCCAACCACCATTCTCTCACCCAAGGCAACCACTCTTCACTTTTTTCAGCTCCTATGCTCCTTTGGCAGCACCTGCAGGAAGTTCAAACCACGGAAGCCCTGGCCCTTGCAAAGGAGAACCCTCCACTCAGTCCCACGGTGAACTGCAAGCTGTCTTGGCTAACTTTGGGTCTGCTTGGGGCCCTGTCCTGCTCTGCTCAGAGAGCCTCGATATGTGATCAGTAAACCTTTCCATGCTCTCTTGGCGTGTGTAGCCTACCAGTCCTGAAAACTGTAAGACTATGCTGTTTTAATTTTGTGTTGTTTTGTTTGTTTGTTTGTTTGTTTTGAGACAGAGTCTCTGTTGCCCAGGCTGGAGTGCAGTGGCGTGATCTTGGCTCGCTGCAACCTCCACCTCCCAGATTCAAGTGATTCTCCTGCCTCAGCCTCCCAAGTAGCTGCGATTACAGGCACCTGCCAGCACGCCCAGCTAATTTTTGTATTTTTAGTAGAGACAGGGTTTCACCATGTTGGCCAGGCTGGTCTTGAGCTCCTGACCTCAAGTGATCTGCCCACCTCGGCCTCCCAAAGTGCTGGGAGTACAGACGTGAGCCACCACACCTAGCCCCTATTTTAATTTTGAATGTTCTGATAAATAAATGTGAATTAACTAAACAACATTTTAAATGACAGGAACACAGAGTCCATGTGCCAAAGTCCTAAGATTCCATAATCTACCTGTGCTTTCTCTTCACTTTTTAAATTTGCTAACTCACTAAAAGGAAAAACAAACATGAAATAAAGTAAAGCCTAATTTTATTCTGTAGCATTCTGTATCTCCAGAGAGCAGGACAAGAATTATTAATATCAGAAAACGGAAACATTTAAAACTCATTTTTGAAGCTTCAGGATGTTTTTCTTGGATCCCCAGGTCTATAAAAATTGCATTTGTCGCCAGGTACAGTGGCTTATGCCTATAATCTCAGCACTTTGGGAAGCTGAGGTGGGCAGATCACCTGAGGTCAGGAGTTCAAGACCAGCCTGGTCAATATGGTGAAACCATGTCTCTACTAAAAATACATAAATTAGTCAGGTGCGGTGGTGTGTACCTGTAATCCCAGCTGCTTGAGGCGGGAGAATCGCTTGCACCTGGGAGGTGGAGGCTGCAGTGAGCAGAGATGGCCCCACTGCACTCCAGCCTGGGTAACAGAGAGAGACTCCATCTTAAAAAAAAAAAATTGCGTTTGTCCAAACTACTGTATTTTCTTATCATGGAGGTTTACAATTTTAAAAATTCAGTATGTATATCTATATCTAATATATACATACATATATATTTACCAAAGAAGCCATTTCTAGACAATAGTAGGCAGAAACCTATAAAAACACCCACTATGTTTTGTATACTTATCTTTATTATAAAAATATTGGCTTTTTGTACCCTGAGGTATAAACGTTTATAAAATGTCCCTATAAACGTTATTTCAATAATTACTCCTTCCTACTCCCAGCTATTCGATGAACTGGAGACCAGTGAGGCTGGATGATTTCTGTTAATGCTAGTAAGGGGTAGAACTGGCTCCCCCAGCCCCGCCTCCTGGCTGTCATGCTCCTCGACACCACATTCAGGAGACACAGTCATTGTTAACTGATGCTGATGACTGTAATGTATGACAGTGATATTGTTGGTTCATATTCTCCCAACGCATGTTTACGATAGTTTCTAGGAGTAATTAAGGACCTTTGACCACATTCATGGTCTTAGACCAAAATTTAAATTTGTCATCCTCTCACAGTCAGCAAATAATAGGAATCAATGACTAATTACTAATCCCATATTTCCAAACCTACACAGAAGGTTGAATTTACTGACTTGAATTCTATAGGTACTAGCTCAGTTAGTCACATGGCTGCTAATTCTCCACTTTACTTAGTTGATTAGTTCTCCGAATAATATGAAAATAATAAAAAGAATGACACAGCTTTGGCAAGGCGCGGTGGCTCATGCCTGCAATCTCAGCACTTTGGGAGGCTGAGGTGGGCAGGTCACTTGAGCACAGGAGTTTGAGACCAGCCTAGGAAATGTGGCAAAACCCCGTCTCTACAAAAAATACAAAAAATTAGACAGGTGTGGTGGTATGCACCTGTAGTCCCAGCTACCGGGGACTGACTGAAGTAGGAGGATCACCTGAGCCCAGGAGATTCAGGCTGCAGTGAGGTGGGATCACACCACTGCACTGGTGATCTGAGACCCTGTTTTGGGGGTGGGGGGAGAAAGAAGAATACTATTTCCATAATGGTTGGATTTACCTAAAGTTAGGAAACAGTATTTTAGATATTAACAGGGCATTAGAAATGACAGAAGCCCCTGACATTTTGCATAGTAAAGAATACACACCAAAGTGAAGACCCTTAGCAGAATCTGCCTCACATAATGCCAAACACCTTTGGTAAATTAAATCCATGGAGTTCAGAATATTGTTAGTCTGTAAAACAGGTCAACAAGGTACATATCGTAATATTTCATCCTAAGGTTTTTTGAAGACGGGTGTTAGTAACTGTAAGAAATGAAAAACCGTCTCATCCAAATCCCAAGAGCTACTAGAAGCAGATGCAGGCATAAAAATGTAGCGTCAGAAATGTAGAAGACAGAGTTGCTTAGAATAAATGTTTTAAGAAATTAACTTCTCTTTCTTGAGTGACATAAGAGATAAGTCTCACACTGCCACCATTTGAGTTGTCACGGTTTCCCAGGCTCTGCTGCTCTCCTGAGGCACCGGTGAAATGAATGGAGACACTTGGCTAAAGCACAGAGCAGTGGAGGCAGGGTCAGGAGAGGGGAGACACGACCACAAATTTCCCTTGTGACTTTGGATCCATCTGTGAACTTGCCCTGGCCTGGGTCTCCTGGTCTGTGCCATGGGGTTTAGTGAAGATGGTCTTTAGGGCTTCTAACTGAGCTTATGTCTGAATTCAGCATGGGGCCCGTTCTCTGATAAGTAATCAGTCTCCAGTGCACGCTCTCAGGACACACGCACATCCCAACCCCAAACCTTCCACCTTACAGAAGAAGCAGAGCATAATCCCCAGAGAGAGCTCCAGAGCCAACCTGCCTCCCCAAGCGTGCACGTGTCAACATCCCAACGGTGACTTCCCAGCTCTCTTAATTAAATTACAGTGGCCTGCTAAACAGCTCCAGCCTTTGCCCCTACACAGTGCCTCTGTCCACTCCACTCCATTCCCCACCTTACAGATGAGGGATCTGTCTAAAGGGTAAATGTGTCCTGTTCTTTCCTTCCTTTTAGCTTCACAGGGGCTCCTTATTTCTCTGCAGGATGAAGTTCAAGTGACTTCACGTGGCATAGAAGACCTTCTGCGATTTTCCGATGGGTACTCTACCCATCTTTCTGCCACCTATTCCTTGGTACTCAAAGCACCATTCACATTTATGTTCCTTCCGTTCCTAAAATCTGCTTGTTCATTCTCATTCCTGGGACTTTGTGTCAACTACTCCTGCCTGAATCACTGCCCTCTGCAGTTTCTTCTTCCTCTCCCCCCAGGGCAATCTCCTCTCCTATTTATCCTTCAAGTCCCAGCTTAGATGCCATTTCCCTCGGGAAACTCTCTCACCTGGGGGTTTCCTTTGTGCTCTGTATTGTGATAGTCTGTTTTCCCATCAGGCTCTGAGCTCTGTGAGCCTCAGGACTTCGCAATATTCAGATCTGTGTCTCAAAACCCTAAGCAGTCGGCTAGGCGCAGTGGCTCACGCCTGTAATCCCAGTACTTTGGAATGCCGAGGCGGGCAGATCACTTGAGGCCAGGAGTTCAAGACCAGCCTGGCCAAAACAGTGAAACCCCATCTCTACCAAAAATAGAAAAAATTAGCCTGGCATGGTGGTGCACACATGTAATCCCAGCTATTTAGGAGGCTGAGGCATGAGAATAGCTTGAGCCCAGGAGACAGAGATTGCTGTGAGCCGAGATCACGCCACTGCACACCTGGGTGACAGAGCAAACTCTCAAAAACAAAGAAACGAAACAAACAAGAAACCCCACGAGAAAACCTAAGCAGTACTGGGATATAACATGTACTTAATGAATATCTGTTAAATGAATGAACTTCAAAATGGCATAATCTGGAGTTGATAATGGTTGAAGCTGGGTAATGGGCACATAAGGTTTTATTATGCCATGATGTTTAACATTTTTGTAATAAAAATCTTTATATATATATTTATTTATTTAAAGACAGGCTTTCACCATGTTGGTCAGGCTGGTCTTGAACTCCCAACCTCAGGTGATCCGCCCGCCTTGGCCTCTAAAGTGCTTGGATTACAGGCGTGAGCCACCACGTCCAGCAGAAATATTTTTTAATAGATGTAGTTTTAAATTTCCAAACAATGCATCTCATCTCTTCCTCCATTACAGAGGCAAGAGACTGTGGGATAGAGACGGCCACAATTGCATGAGTTGACCCTGAGGTTATGAGGTTTGTTAAAATGGGTGTTCAGAGAAGGCGGGACACAAGAGGGCCACTCCATTTGTCCCCCACGGTCCTGGGCCGGATCTCCCGATTTCACACTGATGGAGCCTGAAAATCAACAAACAAGATGGCAAGAACAGGGAAGACGTTGTTCTCTCCAAAGTGGACAATTTGTGACAGGCTCAGGAAGGCTGCCTGGGCTTTATAGCTTTTCCACCGGTTCCTAATAAACCGGGCTTTGTGCGAGTTTCGCTCAGGCCACGCGGGGCCCTGTCATTCTAAGGCTTTTTCCCTCCTCTGGCCTGGCTGCTGGGAGAACTTGTTAGTGGGCATTGATTTCTTTGAGTTGGACACAACTGAATTAGACTGCTTTGCTTGGCATGTTAAAGGGATGTTTTCTTGGGTAAGTTGGAGGTTGGCACTGCCTTGAAATTAAACATTTTAGGGGCCATTCAGAATTCTTAACGATCATTAATTTCTTTCAGGGCATATGAAACATTTGCCGAAGAAAGATTTTAGCAATTTCAGTTTGAAGACATCAAGAAATACTGTATGATCTCTGACCTTAAATCAGATAAAATCTTGTTTCATCCACACGGTAGAAAAAAAATTAGAGAAATAATGCATTTCTATAGCTACTAACCAACTGGCCAATCAATATTAACTGGGCTCTTATTCTGTGCCCAGTAGGTTCGAGGTCCACCTGCAGATGGAAATAACTAGATGAACAACTATTATGGAGAAACTGGCTACAAATCCAGCCCATAGGGTTCCAAGGGGTTCCCCGGGAGGTAGCACAGGACTAATGAAAAACTGGACCCACTGATGCAGGCTTTAAAAAACACTCAAAGGTATCTGAGGTTTTTGTTTTGTTTTGTTTTGAGACAGAGTCTCCTCGCTCTGTTGCCCAAGCTGGAGGGCAATGGTGTGGTATCAGCTGACTGCAACTTCCAACTCCTGGGTTCAAGTGATTCTCCTGCCTCAGCCTCCTGAGTAGCTGGAATTACAGGCAATTGCCATCATGCTTGGCTAATTTTTTTGGTATTTTTGTAGAGATGGGGTTTCTCCATGTTGGCTAGGCTGGTCTTGAACTCCTGACCGACCTCAAGTGATACACCTGCCTGGGCCTGTCAAAGTGCTGGGATTACAGGCATGAGCTACTGTGCCCAGTCATATCTGAGTTTTTTTTTTTTTAAAGCCTATGTCTTTATAGTTTACCAGTGTTTTTACATGCCTTGTCTCATTTGATTTGTTTCAAAGCAATCCATTCAAATTATATGTGAGAAGTATTACTGTCTTTATTTTATTTATTTATTTATTTATTTTGAGACGGAGTCTTGCTGTGTTGCCCAGGCTGTAGTGTAGTAGTGCAATCTCGGCTTCCTGCAACCTCTACCTCCCGGGTTCAAGTGATTCTCCTGCCTCAGCCTCCTGAGTAGCTGGGATTACAGAAGTGCACCACCACGCCCAGTTAATTTTTGTGTTATTAGTAGAGACAGCGTTTCACCATGTTGGCCAGGCTGGTCTCAAACCCCTGACCTCAGGTGATCCACCAGCCTCAGCCTCCCAAAGTGCTGGGATTATAGGCGTGAGCCACCGCGCCCAGCCTTGTCTTGATTTTATAGAAGATAAAATGAAGACTCAGAGAATAAAATCCAACTTAGCTCTGAATTCAAAAACGAGTTCTTGGCATTTCAAAGACATTGCCTTTTATGTCATCATCCTGCTTGCTGGCAGTCTGTACCTGTGTCAGCCAAAACGGCGATATCACTGAGCTTTTCACTTGGTAAACAAGGACATCTTCATGTACACAAGCTTCAGTTAGTTCCAACTGAGCCTCAAGTCGTACTGGTTTGAAGTGCTGCGATGCTTGGATTTCCACCAGATGTCACCATTCGCCATTGTTCTACTTCCTGCCTTTAAAAAGCATTAGCAAGGGAGAGCCCGTCTGGTGGCTCCTGTGCCCCTGAGAAGGATTGTTGCATCTGGGAGTGAAAGGGAGGGCTGTATTCCAAGAACGGAGCAATGAGCTCTGAATCTTGACTCGGGGAGAAGGAATTTGAAAATGTCATGAACTCTCTGGTTCCCCGATTTCCTAAAACCCAAAGGCGTTCATTTCCCTCTCCCCTTGTGATTTCATGTATCTAAAAGCCCAGCCCATTTCTGATGGGTAAACTAAGCAGAATTATAACCTGGCTTTTGGCCAAAACTGCTTAGAAAAGGAGGAGATTTTCTTTTCTTTTTAGAGACAGGGTCTCGCTCTGTCTGTCACCCAGGCTAGAGTGTAGTGGCGTGATCATAGCTCACTGCAGCCTCTAACTCCTGGGCTCAACTAATCCTCAGGCCTCATCCTCCTGGGTAGCTAGGACTCAGGGGCACGTGCCACTCACCCAGCTAATTTTTAAATTTTCTGGTAGAGACAGGATCTCTCTTTGTTGCCCAGTCTGGCCTCAAACCGCTGGCCTCCTCAAGTGCTGGCATTATAGGCATGAGCTGCCATGCCCGGCCCTCTGGCTAATTTTTTGTAAAGGAGGAGGTTTTGAGGTGAAGACAGAACTGAGGAACACTGCACTTTCTCTGTGATCAGAAGTAGAAGCCAGTGGGATTTGCTCCATGCTGGAGTGTGGCTTCTGAGGAGGGGCTGGAGGTAGCCCTGAACCCCCAAGTCTCCCACCTGCTTAGATTTTATATGGTCTAAATTACACTCCTCAGGTTCATTCCTGTGGATCTGAGTGTTCCTTGTAGGTTTCATGAGCAGGAGTGACATATGAATGCACTTACATCAAAGTGCATATGAATTTGAATTTTTATTTCTTTTTTTAAAGGAAGAAACTGGGCCGGAATGAGAGAATGAGGTTCCTAAGGTATGTCTGTGGAGGTTGGGGGAAGAGTCTAAGGTGAGCGGTGGGTGAGAGAGGGGGAGGCAAACTTCTCTTAACTTCTAGTTTGGCCCAGGCTAACGACCAGGGGCCTGAGGGACCCTCCTTTGCCTCCTGTTTCTTCCCTCTCCTCACCTTCACTTTGCCTATCTTCAGGGGTAGCAAAGAATGCATGTGGGGCAATGGCTTGCCCCACAAAGCCTGGACTCCCCCATGGGCCAACAAATGATGGGAGATGTCTGGCTTCTCTAAAACTGCAGCTCTGGGAAAGGGGAAGCTTACAGATCTTACAGACACTAATAAGCTGTTAAAAATAGCCAGGCACAGTGGCTCACACCTGTAATCCCAGCATTTTGGGAGGCCAAGGCAGGTGGATCACAAGGTCAGGAGTTCGAGACCAGTCTAGCCAATATGGTGAAACCCTGTCTTTACTAAAAACACAAAAAAAATTAGCCGTACGTGGTGGCATATGCCTGTAATCCCAGCTACTTGGGAGGCTGAGGCAGGAGAATTGCTTAAATCCAGTGGGAGGAGGTTGCAGTGAGCCGAGATGGCGCCACTGCACTCCAGCCTGGGTGACAGAGTGAGACTCTGTCTCGGAAAATAATAATAATAATAATAATCAGGTGCAGGTATTTTTAAGACAAGGCAAAAATAGAAAAAAGGAAACCAGAAAGCAATAGTACCTGGATTTTATTTGCTGATCATAAGCTTATTTTTTAATCCGGCAAACTTGTTCTTCAACAAAACTCTGTGTAAAATTAACTGCATGTTCTCCTGGGATGGTGTTGATGGTAATAATGCTTTCTCTTCAAACAGAAACTTCGAAAATAAATCCTTCAGAACATGATCCTCTTGGCAAATGGTCACAGATGAAAGCCTTAAATCCAGCTCGCAGAAGCAAAGAGAGCAGATTTATTACAGAATTCAGAAATGCCGTGTGACATTGGTAATATCAACTGCTTTGATAATTTCTTTCAAGAAATGTTTTATTCATTTCATTTGGTCATATTTTGCTCAACTATTTTTATGCAACTTCACACAATCTATATATTTTGTTGATAACTTGCAGGTAAAAATATTCATGTATCAGTGTGGGTGGAGTATCCAGTGACCCACACTGGGTCAACTGGCATAACTCAAGAAAGGATAGAGGGTCACAGAAGAACTTCATGGCCCGTGTCCCCTAGGGACTGAGGATCTGTTACCTCCCGACTAGTTTTGTGGGGCTCATCCACAGATACTTTGCAGAATGTCTGCTGATGGGAATAGGAAATAAACAGAGAAGATATGTAGATTTATCTCTGAGGCGTGATTATAAAGCTTGGGGGTGATAGATATAAAAATGCCAGGCCTCAAACATCTAACTCAGGGCTGTCTACTTCAGATGTCATAGTTGATTTGGGAATCCTATAAGCTTGTTCAAAGTTGCAATCACTTGGCCGGGTGCTGTGGCTCATGCCTGTAATACCAGCACTTTGGGAAGCTGAGGCAGGCAGATCACGAGTTCAAGAGATGGAGACCATCCTGGCCAACATGGTGAAACCTCATCTCGACTAAAAAACACAAAAATTAGCTATGCGTGGTGGTGTGCACCTGTAGTCCCAGCTACTCAGGAGGATCACTTGAACCCGGAGGTGAAATCTCATGGTGAAACCCCATCTCTACTAAAAAATACAAAAATTCGCTGGATGTGGTGGCACATGCCTGTAATCCCAGCTACTTGGGAGGCTGAGGCAGGAGAATCGCTTGAACCCTGGAGGCAGAAGCTGTGGTGAGTCGAGGTTGCTCCAATGCACTCCAGCCTGGTGACAGATTGAGACTCCATCTCAAACAAAAAACCCATAAAATTGCAATCACTCAAAGTATGTGCTGGACAACCCCTTAAGATTCTCTTACTAACTACAGAACAGTCAGGGCGGATGGATCTTTTTTCTTTCTTTCTTTCTTCTTTTTTTTTTTGAGACAGGGTTTCCCTCTGTTGCCCAGGCTAGAGTGCAGTGGCGTGATCTTGGCTCACTGCAGCCTCTGCCTCCAGGGTTCAAGCGATTCTCCTGTCTCAGCCTCCCAAGTAGCTGGGATTACAGGTATGTGCCACCATACCTGGCTAATTTTTGTATTTTTTTAGTAGAGATGGGGTTTCACCATGTTGGCCTGCCTGGTTTCGAAATCTTAACCTCAAGTGATCCGCCTGCCTTGGCCTCCCAAAGTGCTGGGATTACAGGCAAGAGCCACTGCACCCAGCAGGGCTGATGGATCTTGAGACAGAGACCACATCTATACTGGGCCAGATCCTCTCTCCTGGGAATTTGGAATGAGAACATGGAGACACAGCTCTTAGAGGCAGTTTGCAGGTGTTAAACTTTCTAGCATCTTCTGCAGATTCCTGGACTGAGGTTCCTGGGCTGCTAGCCTTTTCTCATAGAATGGAATTAAATGGTTTCTAGAGAACTTAAAAAAACAAGTTTACTCCCTGATATAGTTTGGTTGTGTCTCCATCCAAATCTCATCTTGAATTGTAGCTCCCATAATCCCCATGTGTCATTTTGTGTCTATCACCCACAAGCTTTATAATCATGCCTCAGAGATCAATCTACACATCTTCTCTGTTTATCACCTATTCCCATCACCAGACATTCTGCAAAATATCTGTGGATGAACCCCGCAAAACTAAAGTCAGCAGACGCTCAGCCCCTAGGGGACATGGGTTATGAAGTTCTTGTGTGACCCTCTGTACTCTCTGGAGTCAGAAAGTTGACCCATGTGTCATGGGAGGGGACCTGGTGGGAGGTAATTGAATCATGGGGCAGATTTTTCTCATGCTGTTCTCGTAATCCCAGCACTTTGGGAGGCTAAGGCGGGTAAATCATGAGGTCAAGAGTTCGAGACTAGCCTGGCCAACACAGCAAAACCCCGTCTCTACCAAAAAAAATTTTTTTTTAATTAGCTGGGTGTGGTGGTGGGTCCCTGTAATCCCTGCCTCCTTGCTATTTCTTCTTGTCTTCTAGTCACACGCAATTTGGACAGACAGTTACAAAAATGTGTTGAGACTATGTCTTCCATATTTTAGCTCATTTCCAGTCTCATTTTGAATAAAAGTTCTATCACTTGAATATAAATCCTTACAATTTTTAGTGTTGAGAATTCAAAATGATATAAGCCAAATATAGTCTTATGAAAAAACATATTTGGTTACATAATTGATGTCAAATCAAATTACTTTTGTAGTCTGTGATTTGGGTTTCTTTCTTGTTTGAATATATTCCAATTGCCACTATATGGTTTAAACTGTTACCCTTTCAACATATTGGCTTCATCTTAAAATTTCATTTTTCAGTCATTTTAAATGCAGGAGCTATAAAACCATTCTACAGAGGTTTGTAAAATAAACTCTTAAATGACACAAGCTTGATCTGGATCACCTTTTCTCATAGAATGGAATTAGATGGTTTCTAGAGAACATAGAAGAAACAAGTTTACTCCCTAATATGGTTTGGCTGTGTCCCCACCCAAATATCATCTTGAATTGTAGCTTCCATAATCCCCATGTGTCATGGGAGGGACCCGGTGGGAGGTAATTGAATCATGGGGGTGGGTTTTTCCCATGCTGTTCTCGTAATAGTGAATAAGTATCAAGAGATCTGATGGTTTTATGAAGCGCGGTTCCCCTGCACACGCCGTCTTGCCTGCCACCATGTAAGACATGCCTTTGCTCCTCCTTTGCCTTCCGCCATGATTGTGAGGCCTCCTCGGCCATGTGGAACTGTAAGTCTATTAAACCTCTTTTTCTTTGTATGTTACCCAGTCTCGGGTGTTTCTTCATAGCAGTATGAAAATGGACTAACACACTCCCTGAGGTTCCCAATATAGTTTATCCACATCTTTATCTTGCAAGAGGGTAAAGCTTTAATGTAAATTTTCTAAAGCATTTGCAGTGATTTTGTAGCTTTGTGAAGACTGGCTTGATTTCAGCAGGGAAGCCAACATGATTTTTTGAGACCTTTTGAACAATGGAAATGATACCAGATATATTTTTCCCTAACCATTAACATCATTTAAAATCTGAGAGTTGTAAAATCAATGAAAAGACAAACAAACCAGCCTACTAAAGCTAGCCAGGATTCTTGCAGTATGCTTCTTTGATTTTCATATGGGATTTTTTTGCCATTAAAAAAAATTCCCTTGAAAGGTCAAGATGATTTGTGCAGTTACTGAATGTTTGCTAAGTAGCATACACAACAGCTCCCACTGTGGTGTATAAATAGAACATGAAATGTTTGTCATTTAAATTCAAAGGTACATTGTAAGCTCTAGTCTTTGGGATTCTTAAAAATAAATGTATTATGTTAATTTTCAAAATGTAAAGAAACTGAATGACTGTCTTCATGAACCCTCATATTCATTACCCAGTTTCAATAATTAACAACATATTGCCAAATCTGTGTTATTCCTTACACTCTTCCTTCCCTCCTTTCCTGGATTATTTTAAGGCAAATCAAAGATCATGCCTCTTCTGAAAACATTTTCAGTACTTCCCACTAACTCTGTCCCACTCCCCCATGGTTATTTTTTTTTAAACTAAACATTATACTAATGAGAATCTAAAAAAAAACCAAAACGAAAACAAAAAAACATAACCCTGGTTCCATTGCTGGATATTTTTCAGACAGTCAAGGAGGCATTGCACATGGCCTACAGGTTAAAAAAACGGGGCCACATTAACAGTAGCAAACAATCTTTTGAGCTTGCCCCAGGTAATCACTGGAGACCCTTCTCTACCTTCCTTGCTAGGGGACTTCTCAATTGTTTGTAGAACCTCTAGGGTGAATCAGCTGTCACATGCCATCTCCCTTTTCACTCTTCCCCACCTCTCTTTCTTCAGCACTGCCACCTCTGGCTCTTTGCGATATTATCTTGACTCTTTTCAAGCTAATGTATATATGAAAAGCACAAATATGCATTATGCTCTCTTTCAGGTATGCACATACATACATTTTTAAAAGGATGTGTGTGTGTGTGTGTGTGTGTGTGTGTGTGTATGCATCCATTTTTGATATAAGGAATGCTTTACTTTTTATTTATAGTCACTTGAGTTTTCTGTTTATGACCTTATCTCACTATGGCCTTACCATAGTGAGATACTTGTCTGTTTCATTGATAGAATGGCTTTTCATTTTTCCTGTTCAGAGTCTCAATCGAATTGTAAGTGGAGCGTATAGGTGTTCAGATTAGAGCCCAGTGGATGGTGTGGTGGAGGCTGATGGTGCTTACTGGTGTCTTGGGCTCCTCTATGTTTCCAAGCCTGCTTTGTAATTAAATTGGGAGTGGGCCTGGTTTTGTCAAAAATAACGTGAATGTGAGTGTAATCAATGGGATCACTTCCCTCTGACATGATTGGGGGTTTATTTGTTACTGTAGCATGATCCAGATTACCTGACTGCTTTAGACAGGTTGGCTGAGCTGGGCTACCTACATTGAGATACTGATATTTCTTGCCTAGTGTTTTCATCAGTGAAGGTGAAATATATTTCTTTGTTATTCATGAACACATCATTCACTTCTTAAATGTTATGAAAGTTATATGAGGGATTTTGAAGGTTACCTTTTGCCATTTACTTTTTTATTTATTTTATTTTTTATTTAGAGACAGGGTCTCACTATGTTGCCCAAGCTGGTCTCAAACTCCTGAACTCAAGAAGTCCTCCATCGGTCTCCCAAAGTGCTAGGATGACAGGTGGAGCCACTGTGCCCAACCTTCCCAAAATGCTGGGATTACAGGTGTGAGCCACCACGCCTGGCCATCATTTACTTTTAAATTGATCACCATTTCATTTATTACTTTGAAAGGCATTAGCTGGTACCTTAGGTGCTTCATTAACGTAAGGCATTGTCCAAGTTAGCTATGTAAGAAAAGTCTCTGGGAGGAAAATAAGTACCTCTTATGACAAGCTGAAAGCTATTTTATTTATTTTTATTTTTAAGGGACACATGATAATTGCATATATTTACGGGGTACAATGTGATGTTTCAATATTTGTATACATTATAGAAACCTTAAATAAAGCTAACATACCCATCACCTCATCTATTTATTATTTTGTGATAAGAAAGTAAAAAATCCACTTGTTTTGCGACTTTGAAATATACACGATTACAAGCTGAGCATTCCTTACACAAAATGGTTGGGACCAGAAGCGCTTTGAATTTCAGATTTTTTTTCAGTGTTTGGAATATTTGTATTATATTTGCTGGTTGAGCATCCCGAATCTAAAAATCCAAATCTGAAATGCTCCAATGAGCATTCCCTTTGAATGTCATCTCTGCACTTAAAAAGTTTCAGATTTTGGAGCATTTTGCATTTTGGACTTTCAGATTACGGATGCTCCAAGCTATGTTAACTACGGTCACCATACTGTAGAATAGATCAATAAAATTTCTCTCTCTAATCTAACTGATACTTTGTGCCCTTTGACCAACATCTCCCCTTTCTTCATTCCCCCCTCTTTGTTTGGTTCTTAATGTCACTTGGATTGTCCTAGGTTGCAAGCTTAGAGGCTGAGTAATTGAAGACCTTTTCTCACTTTCCCGAAGATCATACCCAAGGTCTTCCTTATGGTCTCCATCAGAGGAAGACCATGTAAGTACTGGTCACTGAGAACCCAAGGCCCTGAGCCCCAGGCCTGTGGAGCCACAAGGCCCACATCCCCCTTGGCCTCACTTGGGAAGACCCCGAAGCAGGTGCTGGAGGACGGCCAGTGAACAAGTGCGTGCTAGCCAGCAGAGAGAAGCATGGCTGACTTCCAAATGAGCCTTTTCCTCAATAGGTTTGTGAATATCTCAAGTGTTAAACTAATTACTATGGAATTATTTTCGGAGGGCCTTCAGGAAAATAAGAAACAACGATATTCTTTTCAGTGAACTTCCTTTTCCGCAAATGGAGGCAGGACAGAATTATTCTGAATACACTAATGGTAAGGTATTTGGCCAACAGGCATAATTACTCCCTTACTAAGCTGTTTTTCCTTTCTTCTTTTGTCTATCCTTTTCATCACACAAGGCTCCATTGTCTATGTAGCTGCCCTTTGGTGCCTTGAGATTTATTTTCTCCTTTCTGTGTATCAGGTTTCAAAATAAGTGCTTTGATCATCTGCTCAAGGGATCACACGTCTGGAACAGCAGGCAGACCTTTTAAGTGGTCAGACCACTTAGAAGCCAACACTTTCAGAAGGGCATTGACTTTGGAATGGGCTAAAAGTAACATTTGGAAACAGCTCTCCTGTCTGAGCTCTGACTATGTTTATTACTGAGAAAGAATGCACACATATAAACATATATATTTATATTGACAGAGTTGACTTCTCACTAGAGTGGCTGTAACGCTTTCTCTTCCTTATGTTGATTGTCTAGAAAAACTGCTGGCCTTGGGTTCACCCGGCCTCCCACTTGCATTCCTGCCATGAAAAGAAACAAAAATCCTGATGGAGGAAAAAAAAATCTAATCAGCCAGGCACAGTAGCTCATGCCTGTAATCCCAGCACTTTGGGAGGCTGAGGTGGTGGATCATCTGAGGTCAGGAGTTTGAGACCAGCTTGGCCAACATGGTGAAACCCTGACTCTACTAAAAATACAAAAAAAAAAAAAAAAAAAAAAAAAAAAATTAGTCCCAGCTAGTTGGGAGGCTGAGGCAGGAGAATCACTTGAACTTGGGAGGTGGAGGTTGCAGTGAGCTGAGATTGCACCACTGCACTCCAGCCTGGGCGACAGAGCGAGACTGAGTCTCAAAATAAAAATAAAAATAAAAATAAAAATAAATAAATAAGTAATTTGATGAAGACAAGTATGTGAGTGTATGTGCAGGTGTATGTGTTTGGGGGGTAGCAGTTTATTTTGTAGTAAATTAGTGGCCCATGTTGGAGTATTTTGGGCAGAATGCATAGAGAAAGTACTATTAAGAAGGCTGGCTTCAAGCTCAGGAAACTACAGTCCACTTTTTAAATCACTGTCAGAAGCTATCAAATATATATTGAAATAAGTGTCAGAAAATCCCGGTTCAAATCACCTCTCAGCTGCATTCACATCAGTCAATAGTATATCCAAACTAATTTTCTCATCTCTAAAACAGGTCAGACCACATCAGCGCTATGAACCCAAGGATCCAAATGAAAAGAACAACTGGAAGAGCCACAGCAATAAATGCAGGCAATTTGTGTGTCGTATTCTCAGTTTAACCTGCCTCTGGAGGTTTGCTTTTAAACATTTTTTATTTTGAAATAATGCTATAGTCATAGGAAATCACACACACACACACACACACACACACACAGACACACACGTACAGAGTGGTCCCGTGTACCCATCACCCAGTTTCCCTCAATAGAGACTGAGTAACTGAAGGACAATATCAAAACCAGGAAATGACATTGGTACCACTCACAGAGCTTATTCAGATTTCACTCATTTCTGTGTGTGCACGTGTATAGTTTTATTCGGTTTTATCACATTACACGTGTAATATGTGCAACTGCCACTGCAGTCAAGACACAGAACTGGTTCATCACCATTAGGCTCCGTTTATATAGCTACCCCTTTGTAGCTATATCCACCAGCCTACCTTTATCCCTAATCTTTGGCAACCACGAATCTGTTCTCCATGTCTATAATTTTATTTTAAGAGTCGCTTAGATAGGCTGGGCATGGTGACTCACGTCTGTAATCCCAGCACTTTGAGAGGCCGAGGTCATATTATTTCCTCTGGACTGTGAGTTCTACCTAGCACTTAGGCAGAGGCATTCAGTAAAAACATTTAAAATCAATGGACTCATTAAAAACTATATAATCTTCTGTGATACTTAGCAATGAAAAAAATAAAAAATAAAAAATATAATCATGCATGTGTTATTTAACCTATCTGAACAGTTATCTACTCATCTTTAAAAGAGAATAGGATAGAGGCTAGGTGTGGTGGCTCATGCCTGTAATCCCAGCACTTTGGGAGGCCGAGGCGGGTGGATCACTTGAGGTCAGGAGTTTGAGATCAGCCTGGCCAACATGATGAAACTCCATCTCTAATAAAAATACAAAAATCAGCTGCGCGTGGTAGTGTGTGCCTGTAGTCCTAGCTACTTGGGAGGCAAAGGTGAGAGAATTGCTTGAATCCAGGAGATGGAGGTTGCAGTGAGCCAAGAATGTGCCACTGCACTCCAGCCTGTGTGACAGAGCGAGACTCCATCTCAAAAAAAAAAAAAAAAAAAAAGGCTGGCTTATATAGAATCATACACATATATGTAGCATGTGATCTTTTGGAATTGGCTTTTTCTCCCCTACTCAGCATCATTCCCTGAAGTCTACTCAAGTTGTTTTGTGTATCAGTAGGTCATTCCTTTTCGTTGCTCCATAGGATTCCATGGTATGGATGTACCACCGTTTGTTTAATCATTCATCCCTTGAAGGGCTTTTGGGTCGTTTCTGGTTTTTGGCTATTACAAATAAAGCAGCTGTGGACATTGGTATACAGCATTGATGTAAATGTAGGTTTTCATTTCTCTGGGATAGATGTCTAATGGTGAAGTTGCTAGACCATATGGTAGCTGTGTATTCAGTTTTATGAGAAATTGCCAAATTGTGTTCCAGACTGGCTATACTATTTTACATTCCTATCAGCAATGTACAAATGATTCAGTTTCTCTGCATCCTTTCCAGCAGGTGGTGGTGTCACAATTTTAACCATTCTAACCATTTTTATAGCCACTATTTTTTTTTCATTTTAGCCATTCTGCTGGGTGTGTAGTGATATTTCACTGTGGCTTTAACTTGCATCTCCCTAATGGCTAACAGTGTTGACTCTTTTCATATACTGATTTGCCATCTGCATATGCTCTTCAGTAAAATGCCTGTTCATGTCTTTTGCCCAGATTCTTGCTGGATTGTTTGCCTTTTACTCTTGAGTTTTGAGAATTCTCTATTCTAGGTTCAAGGCCTTTGGCAGACATGGGGGTGAAAGTATTTTCCTGCCATCTGTATGCTGTCTTTCATCCTCTCAATAGAGTCTTTGGCATGACAAGAGTTTTTTAATTCTAATGAAGTCTAATTTATTGGTTTATTTTATTGAATGGATCATGATTTTTTGATGTCTGTGTACTGTTTGCTTAGCCCTAGCTCATAAAGATTTTCTCCCATTTTTTTCCTAAAAGTTTTATAGTTTCACATGTAATTGTACATTTAAGCCCATAATCTATTTGGGGGTAATTTTTATATAAACTGCAAGGCTTAGGTTGAGGATTTTTGGAGAATTTCTCACTGACCCCTGGACATATAGACACATTTTAGCCCAAGTTCCCGCTTTCTGCCTCTATATGTATGTTCTTAGACATTATTTCACATCTACCTTAAATTTCACTGCTTTCATTCTAACACTAGGCTTCTTCAATTGTCTTACCCTATACTGATCATATTCCTTCCCTAATATGTTACTGATTGAAATAATGTACAATAATTATGTAGGTATCTTATATTATTGACATGAGTCATGCTGATAATATGCTATATGCTTGTCTTTCTCAATATAAAGTAAATCTCTAGAAAGGAGGGAGCAGATCTTGCTCTTTCTCTTCATTTCCTACAGCTCCTAGCCCAAGGTTTTGCAGTTAGTAAGGATTCAATGATATCTGCCGACTCAAAATGAGTTGAGTGTTTCCATCCTTTACATATGCTAGAAGGGCACATGTTTCCTCTTTCTGTATTCAGATGCAATATAAAAAGATATTTTCAAAAGGCAAACTGAGTGAAGGAGCCAGTAGCATCCCAACTGGATTTTTCCCTTCTACCCTCACCTGCCGCTGTACAGGCTGGAACCTATTAGCAGGTTAGTGAGGTTAGGATAGAAGTTAGGTTGCCCAGCACCAGCGTGTGTGGTCGATTCCAGCATGCTATGGGAAGGTATAATACTGATTCTTAAATATTTTTGCATTTTATTTGTCTTTGATTCCACTTAGAGCATACCTTCTCAATACAGTTAGAACTCTGAAATTATGTGTGTGTGTGTGTGTGTGTGTGTGTGTGCGCGCGTGTATATACATGCATACATACATATACACAGTACACATATGCCTCATACAGTGGGTATATTTGTTGTTGTTGCTGTCTGTTTCCTCAAAGTAGCCTCCACGTTCTGTATTTTAGAAATATCTTTTGCATGTGTTGCATGACATTAAGATGTCCATTAATTCAGGACTCTTGGTCACTACATCCCATTTCGTTGCAGTTTCCTAAACTCCTAGTGCTCAGATGATAATTTGTGTTGACCCTTTTAAAAAAATCTTTTTCCCCTCCACTTAGGCCAAATGAGGGTTAAAATAACATTAGGAGAAAGGGCAGATCTAGAGAATTATATAAAGAATTTGCAAATAAATAATGATTATTATCAGGATATGAACCATGGCACAAGAACAGGTGAATTTTCTGGAGTTAAAGTATCTGAACAGTTTTATAGTTTTGCAGCATTTAGTTCTGAGTGTCCGCATTGCTTGTTAGACATTAACACATGTCCATATTTTATACCAAGTAACCTTTCAGGAGATGGTTCTATTAATAGCTAAGAGGATTTACAAACTCAAACTGTATTTTCTTCAAAGACACACGTAACATCCAGCAGGAAAATTGCCACTCTTTGCATAAATAATGTAATTACTGACTGATAGAAACTCATGCTAAGGAAATTCACCTCAGGAAACTTTCAATTTGGAAAAATCACCCCTTAGCTTTTTAATGTTCTTATGTTCCTTTATTAGTTTATCAATTTTTTTTCCCTAGGAATTTTTTTTAGAAAGCAGTCTATAATTTTTCTTTCAGTATTATTATATGGGATATAATATTTATATCAGAGAAAGATATCCAAGGTCTAACACCAATAGCTACAAAATCTGTCCAGATTTGCTGAATGTTATAGCCTGAAACACGCAAACAAACAAAAAAGCAATAAACCATCATTTGTTTTGGTAAAGGGAATCTGTATAGATTGGAGAAAATTAGATAGATCAGGTAATTATCATCTAGGTTCTAGATTTCCCTTGGGGTTGGTTTGAAAACATTTTTGATCAAACATTAAGATGAGTGAGCAATGGCACTAAAGCTTGCCTATAGTTTTATATTCTTTCTGAGAAAATGCTTTCCTTTGACAGGAAAGGATCATGGATTGCAGGGATCATCTTACCTTGATGTCAGGTACAGCCCTGGGGTTTCCTTCATTTTCTGTGGTTTGGTGAATGTCCATGTTATATCTCTGAGCCCTAAACAGGGGGCAGAAACTGTGTCCATATAGACGTCCTGGAGAAGTGTTTCTGGAGGCACTCTTGGCTATCTTGGGGAAGCTGGGGCATGTTTTTACAATAAAGGCCCCAAATGAGTCCTGTTGCCTGGTTTTGCCAATATTAGCACAGGATCCACTTTGTTTCTCCTCGTTTGGTTAATGCTGGACTGGCTCTGAGTCTGTGGGAAGGCTCCTTGGAAAGTTACGCTAATGAAAGCAAAAGGATTATCTGCTTTGTGGCTCAGTAGCTTATCCACAGATCTTTAATCTTCTGTTCTTGGTAGAGCTGCTTATTTGAATGTCTAGGTACTGTATGTTACGACTGCCCTCTAAAGGTAGAAACATATTCTTAATTCAAATGTAATCCTAAATCGAAACTGAAAGAAATGATCCAAGTGATATACAGCTTAGCATATAGTGATAAACAGATTTCTTGGCAGAAATTCTGTATTAGCGGTGTGTGATAGGAAATAGTACTTGACAATCTTGGGCTGTGCAATTGACAGACAGATGGTTGGCCCAATCTTTCCAGCTTTCTTAAAAAGTCATTTTAATAGCAGTCATCTTTGTAGCTAGAAACTGATACAAAACTCATACCCAAACTTAAACTCAAGGATTATTGTACTTTTTATGTACATCATGCGGAATAAGTTAACTTGATTTTCTTATGAGACATCTAGACAATAAGTAAGCCAAAAGTGACTTCTAACACTATATTTCATATTTATAAACTGCTTTATAAACATAAGATTATTAAGCAGAAAGGAAAAGGTAGAATACCTTTCTGTCAAGAGGTAGCTAATGCCCACGTAGCTTCTGTTGGGTTTGAGGGTGCACAAAGATAAGGGATGTATATTACTGGGGTCTATAAACTGAAAAAGTTTCCTTCTGTAAAATTGCTTTATAGATTCAACACAATCTCTATCATATCTCAGCTCCTTTCTTCTGCAGAAGTTGACAGTAGATTCTAAACATTCATATAAAATTTTAAGGGGCTGGGCACGGTGGCTCATGCCTGTAATCCCAGCACTTTGGGAGTCTGAGGGGGGCAGATCAGGAGGTCAGGAGTTTGAGACCAGCCTGACCAACATGGTGAAATCACATCTCTACTAACAATGCAAAATATTAGCTGCGTGTGGTGGTAGGCGCCTGTAATTCCAGCTACTCAGAAGGCTGAGGCAGGAGAATTGCTTGAACCTGGGAGACAGAGGTTGCAGTGAGCTGAGATTGTGCCACTGCACTCCAGCCTGGGGGACAGGGTGAGACTACGTCTCAAAAAAAAAAAAAAAAATTACAAGGGACCTAGAATATCAGAAACAGTCTTGGAAAAAAAAAAAGTTGAAGGATTACACTTCTCAATTTTAAAATGTAGCACAAAGCTACAGTGATTATCATTGACATTCTTCACAAAATTGGAAAAAAAACTATTTTAAAATTCATAGGGAACCAAAGAAGAGCTCGTACAGCTAAGAAGATCCTAAGCAAAAAGAACAAAGCTGGAGGCATCATGCTATTGGACTTCAAACTATACTACACGGCTACAATAACCAAAACAGCATGGTACTGACACAAAAACAGACATATAGATCAATGGAACAGAATAGAGAACTCAGAAATAAGACCATCTATAACCATCTGATCATCAACAAACCTGAAAAAAAACAAAAACAAAAACAAAAAACAAGCAATGAGTTCCCTATTTAATAAATGGTGCTGGGAGAGCTAGACATATGCAGAAAATTGAAACTGGACCCCTTCCTTAGACCTTATACACAAATTAACTCAAGATGGATTAAAGGCTTAAATGTAAAACCTGAAACTATAAAAACCCTAGAAGGAAATCTAGGCAATACCATTCAGGACATAGGCATGGGCCAAGATTTTATGACAAAATTGCCAAAAGCAATTGCAACAAAAGTCAAAATTAACAAATGGGATCTAATTAAACTAAGCTTCTGCACAGCAAAAGAAACTCTCATAAGAGTGAACAGGCAACCTACAGAGTGGGAGAAAATTTTTGCAACCTATCCATCTGACAAAGGTCTAATATCCAGAATTTAGAAGGAACTTAAACAAATTTACAAGAAACAAACAAACATCCCCATTAAAAAGTGGGCAAAGGACTATGAGCAGACACTTCTCAAAAGAAGATATTCATGCAGCCAACAAACATATGAAAAAAAGCTCATCACTGATCATTAATGAAATGCAAATCAGGCTGGGTGTGGTGCCTCAATGCCTGTAATCCCAGCACTTTGGGAGGCTGAGGTGGGTGGATCACCTGAGGTCAGGAGTTCAAGACCAGCCTGGCTAACGTGGTGAAAACCCATCTCTACTAAAAATACAAAAATTAGCTGGGTGTAGTCCCAGCTACTCAGGATATTAAGGCAGGAGAATCAGGTTTGAACCAGGGAGGTGGGGATTACAGTGACCCGAGATTGCGCCACTGCCCTCCAGGCTGGGTGACAGAGCAAGATATTGTCTCAGAAAAATAAAAAAAGAGAGAGAAATGCAAATCAAAATCACAATGAGATACCATCACATACCAGTCAGAATGGCAATTACTAAAAAGTCAAGAAACAATAGATGCTGGTGAGGTTGTGGAGAAATAAGAATGCTTTTATACTGTTGGTGGGAATGTAAATTAGTTCCACCATTGTGGAAGACAGTGTGGGCAATTCCTCAAAGATCTAGAACCAGAAATAACATTTGACCCAGCAATCTCATTACTGGGTATATACCCAAAGGTATATAAATCATTTTGTTACAAAGATACATGCGCATATATATTCATTGCAGCACTATTCACAATAGCAAAGACATGTAATCAACCCATATGCCCATCAATGATAGACTGGATAAAGAAAATGTGGTACATATATATCGTGGAATTCTATGCAGCCATAAAAAGGAGAAAGATCATATCTTCGTAGGGACATGGATGGAGCTGGAAGTCATTATCCTCAGCAAACTAATGCAGGAACAGAAAACCAAACACCATATGTTCTCACTTATAAGTGGGAGCTGAACAATGAGAACACATGGACACAGGGGAGAGAACATCATACACTGGAACTGTCAGGGTGGGGTTGGGGGAGGGAGAGCATTAGGAAAAATAGCTAATGTATTCTGGGCTTAATACCTAGGTGATGGGTTGATAGGTGCAGCAAATCACCATGGCACACATTTACCTATGTAACAAGGCTGCACATCCTGCACGTGTAACTGAGAACTTAAAAATTAAAATTAAAAAAAAATTTAAAAAGGTACAGTAATTAAGACAGTGTGGTACTGGTATAAGGATAGGTATGTAGATGTGTTTATCGATGGGACAGAACTGAGAGTCCAGAATTAACCCATACATTTATGGTCCATTGATTTTTGACAAGGTGCCAAGACAATTCAATGGGGAAAGGATTGTTTTTTTCAGCAAATGGTGTGGGGACAACTGGTTATCCACATGCAGAAAAATTACATAGGACCTCTATTTCACACTCTTTAAAAAAACTAATTCAGGGTGAATCATAGATCTAAATGTAAGAGCCAAAACTATGAAACTCCGAGAAGAAAACATAAGGTTAAATCTTTGTGATCTTGTATTAGGCAAATCCTTCTCTGATACAACATCAAAAGCACAACTGACAGAGAAAATAGGTAAATCGGGCTTAATAAAAACTAAAAACTTTTGTGCTTTAAAGTACATCATAAAGAAAGTGAAAAGACAACCCACAAAATAGGGGAGAATAGTGCAAATCATGTAAATAAGGGACTTGTAATCCAGAATATATAAAGAGCTCTTACAATTCAAAAACAACAACAAAAAACCTACCCAATTAAAAATGGGTGAAGTGTTTAAATAAACATTTCTCCCAAGAAGATGTGCAAATGGCTAAATAAGCACATGAAAAGATGTTCAGCACTATTAGACGCTGGGGAAAGGAAGTCAAAACCACAGCGAGATACCTATTCACACCAAAATGGATTTGCTTTAACTAAAAACACAGACAATGACAGTGTTGGTGAAGACGTGGAGAAACTGAGTCTTTCATACATTACTGGGGCAAATGCAAGGCCTTGCAACCACTTTGGGAAACAGTTTGGCAGTTCCTCAAACTGTTAAACACAGTTACCATATAAACCAGCAATTCTACTCCTAGGTATCTGTTCAAATAGCAGAAATGAAACCTATGATCATATGAAGACTTGCATACAAATGTCTAAAAAATTGAAACAGGCCAGGTGCGGTGGCTCATGACTGTAATCCCAGCACTTTGGGAGCCTGAGGAGGGCGGATCACTTGAAGTCAGAAGTTCGAGACCAGCCTGACCAACAGGGAGAAACCCCATCTGTACTAAAAATACAAAATTAGCCGGGTGCGGTGGCACAGGCCTGTAATCCCAGCTACTAGAGGCTGAGGCAGGAAAATCGCTTAAATCTGGGAGGCGGAGATTGTGGTGAGCCAAGATCGTGCCATTGCATTCCAGCCTGGGCAACAAGAACAAAATTCCATTTCAAAAAAAAAAAAAAAATTAAAACAATCTGCATGCCCATTAACTGGTAAACAGATAAACAAAATGTAGTACATCATACAATGGAATATCATTCAGCCATAAAAAGGAATGAAATATAGATACATGCTGCAACATAAACCTTGAAAACTTCATGGTAAGTGAAAGAAGTCATCCACAAAAGACCACATATTGTATGATTACATTTATTAAGGAAATCTCCTGAATAGGCCAATCTTGAGATATAAAGAAGTTAGTATTTGCCTAGGGCAGGGGGGTGTTTGGAGAGGAAGAAAGTGATTACTATGGGTAAGAGGCTTCCTTTTAGAGTGATAAAAATGTGCTAAAACTGATTGTGGTGATACATGTATAGTGTGATGAATGTACTAAAAACCATTGAATTGTATCTTTTAAATGGGTGAGTTACATGGTGTATGAATTATATCTCAATAAAACTGTTAAATTTCCTAAAAAGAAAGGCAACTTCCTCAAGTGACCAAATGTTTAGAGTGGGGCAGTAAGTCTCATGCACTATTGCAGTTTCAGGGACCGAGCTGCAGTATAGCTGTGTTTTCTGGTGCCAGGTCTCTTGCAGGCTGCAGTGAAGGTGTTGGCTGCTGACATTTCAAAGCTCAACTGGGCTTAGTTTCAGGTTTACCCATGCAGTTGTCCATATTTGTTTCTTTGAAGCCTGCTGGACTAAGGGCTTCAATTGTTCACTGGGGGCTATTGTTAGTTCGGCCACATCAGCCTCTCTATGGTTTACAACATGGCACCTGGCTTCATCAGAGTGAGCAAGTGAGAAGAAACTGGGAGAATGCAAGCAAGACAGCAGTCACAGTCTTTTGTAACCTGATCTCAGAATTGACATCCCTTTACTTTTGCCATTTTCTGGTCCTTAGAGGAACATAAGGACCAGAAAGTATAGATCTAGCCCACACTCAAGAAGAGAGGATTATACAAGGATATGGGTCACCGGGAGGTGGGGATCATTAAGAGCCATTTCAGAGGCTGTCTACCACATGGACCATATTTTTAAAATGTCAAATTGTGGGAGGTTGTCCTTATGGGGCCAATGGTGCAATGCAATGAAATGAACTTATCTGGGAAATCTGAAGCTTGGCTGCCATAAGAATTCAGGACACTGGTATGGAGTGTAAGTGAAAACCTGTGTAATTGATGACAGATGTGCTTTGGCAATACCAAAGCAGTCAGAGGCTGCTAGGGCAGCTGGTTACAGCGCTTTGTGAAGGGGTCATGACATCACTCTTCAGTGCTACCGTTAGGCCAAACTAGGCCAGCTTCTTGCAAATGCCTATTGTTCCCAAGGGGACTGCATGAAAGAATGGAAAACCGTTCTTCCATGAAACTAGTAATTTATTCAGTGAGCTATACAAACTTCTCAAAGTCCTTGTGTAACTGAAGGTAGGCTGGTAGCATAATCTTCACTTGGGGGTGGTAAGTTTTCATGACAAATATTTTAGAATAGGATTTTCTTTGACTAGAACTCTTCTATTTCTGTGGGCAAATATAAGTTCGATTCATACTTGGAAAGAAAAGATTGGAAATGATGTTTATAGCAGTCCATATATTTCAGACTGAAGAAATTCCCTTGAAGAAATAGATTATTACTATTATTTTCTTCTGTCCATATAGATTTATCTAATTTCCCTTGTGGCATTTCTCAATAACAAATCTGAAGCTTACTTTTAAAGAAATTACAAAGTAGCTCAAGGCTACCTTGCCTATGCTATAATGCAACAGTCCCTAATCTTTTTGGTACCAGGGACCAATTTCCCGGAAGACAATTTTTCCACAGACAGGGTGGGGGGTGATGGGGCTGGTTTCAGGACGAAACTGTTCCACCTCAGATCATCAGGCATTAGATTCTCATAAGGAGTGTGCAACCTGGGTCCCTTGCATGTGCAGTTCACAACGGGGTTCATGCTCCTGTGAGAATCTAATGCCGCTGCTCAACTGACAGGAGGCAGGAGGTAGAGCTCAGGCATTAATGTGCACTTGCCCACTGCTCACCTCCTCTGTGCAGCCCGGTTCCTAACAGGCCATGGACTCCACCCCTATAAGATATATTATTAGGCAGTTGACTTCATTGCTATGGTCTGGATGTTTGTGTCTCCTCAAAATTCCTGTGTTGAAATCCTAACTCCCAAGGTGATGGTATTAGGAGGTGGGACCTTTGGGAGATGAACAGGTCATGAGGGTGGAGCTCTCATGAATGAAATTAATGTCCTTATGAAAGAGACCCCAGAGAGCTCTCTCACTTTCTCTCCACCATGTGAAGCTACAATGAGAAGTCAGCAGTCTGCAACCTGGGAGAATCCTCCACCAGAACCTGAGCATGCTAGCACGCCAGTTCTGGACTTTCAGCCTCCATAAGTGTGAGAAAATGAATTTCTGTTGTTAACAAGTCACCCAGTCTATGGTACTTTGTTACAGGAGCCTGAATGGACCAAGAAAAGTCTCCAATAGAAGTGTTAAAGAAATAATGTTAAGAGAGGTAATACCAGGAGTACCTGCCTCTCCTTTCTCCCTATGCCAGACAAATTGGTAATGCTGTGATGTTCAGAGAACGCCAGCCCAGGTGACCTGTGAAGCAGACCCCCTATCTGCTCACTGCACAGTTCCTGATTTTGTTCCATATCTTTGTGCCTCCCGGAAGAGGCGAAGCGGGCAGCCTTCGGAAAGCTCATGAGACTCGCTGTATCATGCCAGTCTGTGGCTGAGGTGATACAGAAAGGAAATGCGAAGATCAGGTCCCCTTGCCAGCTTTGCTTAGTTACACAGAAAACCCACTCTGTTTCAGCTTTTAGGAGTTTATTAGTACATGATCGGTTTCTGTTTCTCCTTTATAAAAGTTTTCCCCCCTTAGATTTGCTTTCTAAACAACACTCAGACTTTCACTTCTGGCTAAGATAGAATGAGTGACCTAGTACAATCTTCGACACTGTTAATATATCTTTATTCGTAATCAATGCAAGATTTTGATTATTCTAACTTTAACTTTACTAAAAATTAATATTTTTAGTAAAAATGTGGTAATAGTTATAAATCCCTTTTAATTTTTTTTCTTCTTTTGAGACAGAGTCTCACTCTATTCCCCAGACTTGGAGTAGAGTGGTGTGACCTCAGCTCACATCTCAGCTCACCACAACCTCTAACTCCCGGGTTCAAGCGATTCTTCTGCCTCAGCCTCCGCAGTAGCTGAGACTATAGGCACACGCCACCATACCCGGCTAATTTTTGTATTTTTAGTAGAGATGGAATTTCACTATGTTGGCTAGGCTGGTCTTGAACTCCTGACCTCGTGATCTGCCCACCTCGGCCTCCCAAAGTGCTGGGATGAGGTGTGAGCCACCAGCCCCGGTCCTTTTCAGTGCTTTTTAAGGAAAACATACTGTCATAACATACCTCACCTTCAGGGCAGTACATTCTGATTTTAAGGCAAAGACAGTTGCTGAGGCCTGGACTAGGGGAAAATTTGGGCTCCAGATGGGACTGTCGGATAAATACAGGACGTCCAGTAAATGTGAGTTTTAGATAAACAAAGAATAACTTTTTAGTATAAAAGTAAATACTGTAATGGGATTTATTATTTGCTAAATATGCAACCCTAGGTCAAGAGAGCTTTTCTGACCCACTTCTCAGCCTTGCTTTTATATTTAAAATCGGAATAAGAAGGCCTGCTTCATGAAGCTGTTAAATACAAATGAAAATTAATTTGAAAGCGCTAAATCAAACTTTTCAAAAGAATGACGGTTAAAATAAGAGAGTTTTGGCCTCGCTGGCTGCTTCCGGGCGGGGGTGGGGTCTTCGGCCTCCCCCTAGGCGAGGCGCTGGGTGTGGGGAGTCGGGGGGGTCCTCGCGTGCCTGCCGCGCTCACCGCCTCCCACCTGCCTTGGCTGGCTGAGGTCCGACCCTTTTGTCGCTCCCCCGGCCCAAGTTACGGACTCCGGGGCTCCGGCGGCCTGCACGGAACAATGCCCGCCACAGCGTCCGCCCCTCCTCCGGCTGTTTTGGACTCTCCCGGCTTCCGCCTTCCGCAGCGGTCACGTGCCTTCGATCACGTGACCGACGCCTCTGACGCCTCTGTCATTCTACTGCGGTCGCGCTGGCTTCCTTCTACCTGTGCTGCCCTCAACGACTCCTTGGTGCGGGACCCGCTTCACTTTTCGCTCCCGGAGTCTCCCACCGCTGTTCCGACCTCCGGAACTGACAGGAGACGCCGACTTGGCTCGGACTCGGCGCCCGAGCCCGGCTGTGGCCCCGGCGCCCCGGACCGCCGCACCCTCTCTCCAGCTTTGGGTGCTTTGTGGGGTCACGAGCGTTCGTGAGGTACGGCCACCTTCCGGGTTCTTTTGTCTCAGGCTCCGGACCCGGTCAGGCGCCCCTGCAGTTTCTCCAGCTTGTCTGCTGCGTGCTGCTGTCTCGCCGCTCGGGTCCCTCCTGTCCTCCTTCGGCCCCCGGTTGCCAGATTGCTTTTCTTCCAGGCCTCAACCAGGTTTACGAAATTCTGAAGCCTTTCTCGCAGGGGGGAAGAAACTTGAGGGAGGGCAGGAGAGTGGAGGGAGAGCGGTAGAAAGTACACCTTCCCCAAGCCTGGACCATGGCCCTGGCTTGCTGGGGGTGCGAGTCGTTCAGGGACTTGGGTAACTGTCCAGAGACACCTTGAACTACCCCAGGACGGGCTGCTGGGGCTGAGCCTCCTTGGCTGCAGAGTTCCAGCCTGGCCCGGTTGAAGCCCGTTTTTCCTGGTCTCGGTCGTTCCGCGCGGCCCCATTTGTTTAGACAGCAAATCTTCAAATACAGAGATTAAGTTCCAAATTGGCTAAGATCACTGGGAACCCGGAATAGAATTTTTGGTAGGATTTTAGCTTCTTTGTGGCCGTGGCCATAAATTTATATTTTGCAAATGGCAACCTGTATTTTGTGTTGTGATAAATCAGTCGTTTGTATCTGGAAGTTTAGGAGTGAGAATTACGTAGAATTTCATTATTGTAGGTTCTTGTTGTCCGGCCAGACCGCCATTGTTGTCTTACCTAAATTGTAATAGGTATCTGTTCTAAAAATTTCTCTCCGAATTGATTTTGCAAATACTATGAATTTTGTTTGCAAAGGAAAGCACTGTCGTCTAAGAATTATGTTCCCACTTTGTGTATTTTGAGTAATATTAGAAAGGACTTAACAATTTTTAATGTGCCACTTCAAAATGATGCTTAGTAAATGTTTATAAGGTAACTAGCCTTATCTGTACTATACATATTCTTACTGTTTCTCTATGAGAAAAGTTAACCACAATTGTATAAATTTACAGTATTTTCCAATATTTATACCTATTCTATTTAATCATGATTTCTGATTTTAGTATATTAAGTGATTGCTTTAAAAATCTTATTGCAGTGTTAGTGCCAACAATGAAAAAATCTTTTCTAGAAAAGCAAAAGCCTAAAGAAAGAACTCTTTTATGAAGCAGTGGACAAAATTTGAAATATAATGATACTTTCAGACTTAGGACATTTAATATTTGAGTTGAATGCCTGGGGGAGATTAACGTGATCATGATATTAATAGTTGTAAAAGAAACACCTAGTATTCTGGTTTTTTTTTTTTTTTTTACCTTGCATCTAAGTTGAAGATCTGTTAAAAGACATTCAAGGTTACAGTTTAGATGACCAAAATGGATATCCGAGGTGCTGTGGATGCTGCTGTCCCAACCAACATTATTGCTGCCAAGGCTGCAGAAGTTCGTGCAAACAAAGTGAACTGGCAGTCTTATCTTCAGTAAGTACCGATTTGCTGTGAATCATGGACAGTCATATGCTTTTGCCTCAGACTTTTTCATGGTCATGCTTCTATGAGAGAAATACTGGGAAAATATTGATAAATGTGGAAGAAACACTTCCTCCTCAGAATAATTAGCTGTCTTAGGGAGTTAAGTGTAGTGTGGTGGAAACAGCTTGGCACTCTAGTGCGAAAGCAGAGTTGCTCATGGTACTTTTGACCTTTCCTGGCTGGCTAGAAGTACTTTTTGAATGAGCAGGAAACGCAGGAGGAACGTCTTTGGGCTCCGGAGGGAGGAGGGGATGAGGGGGAACAACCTGCTAGACTGGTCTAATATGCTCTGGCAATCAGCATGGGGGCAGATGGCCTTTCTAGAGTAGTGCTTACAACGAATAAGAAGCATAGATGTTTGAGTTGAGGGACCTGGGTTTGAGTTTTGATTCTTGCTATTAGTTTGGTGATCTTAAGCAAATCACTTAACTTCTCTGAGGTTCAATAAAATAAAATGTGAAATGGGGGAGACATACCCCACAGGCTTGTTGCTGAAATAATGTATTTTAAAGTATTCGCACAGTAGAATACAAGCATTAGTATGTTGAATACAATAAATTTTAGTTCTCCCTTCTTTCTTGTGTGTATTCATTTTTAATGTGCTGGTGTTTCAGTATTCTGTATTGGTCTGTAAAGTGAGCATTCATGTATTCTTGACCATATTTTATTGATTTCATATTTATTTTGGTATATTTATAACTGAGTAATTAAAGAATTCAGTTGATTTGCATATGCATTTTGAAAAACAAATTGAGGAATCCGTAGTTTTATATTAGTGTTAATTTTATATTAGTATTAATAGTTTGTGTTGTTGTAGGAGGAATATATAGTATACAAAAACAGTCGTTTCATTTCTGTTAATTTAATCACTCGTCAAACATTTATTGATTGCCTACCAAGTTTGAGGCATTTTTCCAGGCTTTGAGGCTACCAAAATTCCATATAGAGTACTATCCCTAAAGCAACTAATACTCTAGTAGGGAAGTCACATATATTAATAGATCGTTTTAATTCAGTATGCTAACTGTGGCAATAGAAGGATGCACACGGTCTGGCAGGTGCACATAAAAAAGACAACTAATTCTACCCTCTGGAAGTTTTCCTGAAGGGGCTGGTCCCTGAACTAAGTTTCGAGAATGAGGGATATTTAGCCATGTGGCAAGTAGAAGCAGCTTTGGGAATAGAACAGATAGCATGAGCAAAGTCAGGGAAGCAAAATCAGCACTCTGGGTGGGAGCCGTACATGTTTTGGAGGCAGGCAGTGCAGAGAGCTGAGGCTGGAGAGGCAACCAGGGGCTGATGGTGAAGGTACTGTGTGTGGGTGTGTGGTTGGAAGGAGTTTGGACTTGATCCTATCAGTCAGTGCTTTTCAAGCTGATTTCTAAGCCATGAAACCAATGGTTGATGTGAAGTCATCATGTAAAACAGATGAAAATGATAGAATGGAGGTGGGAGTGTGTGTCTTAGAGTCCTCTTGAGACCATTCACCATTTTCCAAGGAGCCGTAGGTGTTGGAAACTAATGAATCTTGTAGCTGGGAGTTAGAAGACTAAATCTGTCTCTTGACTGAATTGTTCTATCGGCAGCATAAAGGGTGAGTTTGTGGGTGATAAGCCTAGAGGTAGAGAGAGGCTATAGCAGTAATTAAGGTATTGGAATAGACAGAACTGGTTACATTTGAGAAAGTTCTTAACAATTGATTTGGTGTGTGAGGGTGAAGAGAAGTCTTGGATGACTTCTGGATTCCTACTTTAAGGAGCTGGGTTATTGTGGGGCCACTGACTGAAGGACAGGAGGAGGGGAGGCTTGCTGATATATTTTCTGTTCATCGGCATCTGTGTAATTGTTTAAATCCCCTGTGAAATTAGGATTCTGAGCTCCGTTTCCTAATTTCTTTGGTCCAGAGTGCATTTAGACTAGAGGACAGGGAGTTTCATGTTTATAAAGCCCGGATCTGTTTATAGCCTACATAGAATAATATTGTTGATCATAAAGCACTGGCGGACTGGCCAGAGTTCTCCCTAACATTGGTATTTGGAGTGTTTTTAGTTACATGGAATTTTTAAAATTGCTTTATTTCTATTCTTTGTTACCCATGGCCTATGATATATGTTTTATTTTCCCGTTTTCCTATATATGTCTGTCCTTTGTTCTGCTGTCCATCTCACAGATTTCTTTTATAAAACCCTTCCACTCTGTAGGTGTGTGGGCAAGTGTTCACCAAATGTTAACTGTGTGCCTGTTGAGCCTGTTGATGTGTGGGCGCTAGGGAGTGTGAAATGTGTCTCATAAAAGAGCTTACAGATTGTTGGAGGCTGGACACAACGTGAAGAATCAGTGAATCTTTGATCACATTCTGTACTGAGATAATAAAACCTGTGGAAGAGCTCCCTAGTGTCGGGAGCTCAGTATGTTTCTGTCCCTCACAAATTAACATGTTATTATGAAAATTTGGTATTTGAAACATGCATTTATGTTTGATTAAGCTTTCTCTTAATAACTAGACAGTACATAAATGAATGGGTAGGGTCTGTATTTAGAGATCAGGATGGGGTTTGCTGTGGGATGTTGGAGTCCCTGAGGAGTGGAGAAGTTGGGAAAGTTGAGCTGTGTGTCTTCTGCCTCCTGAGATAGTGTTACCATTTTCAAAGTCAGCATCCTCACCACTGGGGAAGACGACAGTGGTGAGGATACTGACTTTGAAAATGGTAAGACTATCTCTGGAGGTGAGAAGGCAGTGGAGATGATTGAGTGAGAGGGAGGGTGGGAGTCTGACTGAATCTCTCACAGGAAGTAGTTTGGAAATCAAAAGCAAGATTTCAATGATCGAGTGCTGGGGAGGAGCCTTGAAGGGTGAAGAGCCAGTGATGAAGTGACTCCTGGAAGATAAGGAGGAAAATAACAGAGTGTGGGGTCAGGATGGGCATTTATTCTCTAGAGAGGAGGAAAATCAGCTTTTCCCCTCCCTTTTTTTGGTCTGGATAGAAAGAATATGCTAGAGAAAAATGACCATAGAAATTCATATAAAGTGGCTTTAAACTTGATAAATTAGAAAGTCATGTGAATTGTTTGGCTTGGAAAAGGGAATAAGGGTGGGACTCTGGGTAGTGCTGAGAGGTGACATTTTACTGAGTGCTTCCTATTTGCCAGTGCTGCTCACCACCTTATGTGAATTTAATTTCATCCTCAGTACAGCCCCTTGGAGGCAATGTGATAATTGTTCGCATTTTGCAGATAAATTAAATCAGGTTGAATTCACGTCTGTCTGATGCCAGGTCCCTTGCATCAGCCCTTGTGGTTTGCTGCCAAGGAGAGAAGAGAAAGACTGAAAATTCCTCTATCACTTGCTTATATATTCATCTCTTACTGAACAAAACATTTTATTCTTACTTTCTAGGGGACAGATGATTTCTGCTGAAGATTGTGAGTTTATTCAGAGGTTTGAAATGAAACGAAGTCCTGAAGAGAAGCAAGAGATGCTTCAAACTGAAGGCAGCCAGGTGATCGATAAACATTGTATAATGAACACTCCCTGTGTCATCCAAAAGTTTAGAAGAATCTTAGTGATTATAAGTGACTTCCAGTTTTCTTGTTAATTTGGAAAAAATGTTATATTGAATATGTTTACCTTCATCCTTTTCTGTATTTCTAAATATCTTCTTAGAATATACTCCTAGAAGACAAATTTCTGGAAAAGAAATTACTGTTTCAGAGTATATTATGTTTTAAAAGTCGCTTAACTTTTTTTAAGATAATTTTTCCAGTTGATATTCTTACTAGTAATGTTTGAAATACCTAATACAATTGAAAATCTTCGAATTTGCTAAGTTAAAAGGGATATCTTATCACTGATGACATGGGATTACATTATTTTCCTGTTGATTCATTAAGTATTTATATCTTCTTTGAAAAATTTTTTTGGGGGTATTCTATTTTTTTAAATCTATAAGGTTTTATTACCTTTTGATATACAGTCTTTTTACATACAAAATCTGTTACTGTTTGCCACATTTATAGCAAACTTTACTATTTATCTTTGAAGTGTTGTGGAGTTTTTTTGTATACAGTGGTTTAAAATGTTTAGTTACATATGTTTATGTTTTACCTTCTTTTGTGATACGTTTATTGTAGAAAAATAAAATACTATTAAGCAAAAGAGAAAAGTTAATCTACCTAATATTTCTCTGTTCAAGATGAGTTGTTAACACTTAGTGTATACCTCTCTAAATATTTTTCTGTGCGTATAACTTACACACATATTTCTACAAATGCGAACTTTTTACAAAAGGGGTGATATGTGTGTAGCTTTGTTCTCTTCGTTTAACTGTATATTCTTCCCTCCCCCTACCATGCCTGTAAAGATATTTCTGTGGTATTTAAAATAATTATTAGTTTCCATTTATGGAAAGTTCCATTGGGTAATTTTCCATTTAATGGATGAACCATAATGATCTAAACTAATTCTATATTGTTGCATGTTTTGGCTACTTCCATTGTTTTCTGTTTTGAGATGAATATTTAGTAATCTCCTCATAATAAATTTTAGAAATGCAATTATCTGGCCTGTAATCCCATCACTTTGGGAGGCTGAGGAGGGCAGATCACTTGAGGTCAGGAGTTTGAGACCAGCCTGGCCAACATGGTGAAACCCCATCTCTACTAAAAATACAAAAAAACAAAAAAATGAAGCATAATTATTGATTAAACTATTTGAGCATGTGAGAGTTTTTGATATAATGAGAATGCCCTCTTGTTAGATTGTACCAGTTTGCAGATCCTGCCAGCAGTATATGAGAGGGCCCATGCCCTGCTGCTCCAGTACCCTCTCTGGGTCTAGCCATTCATCTTTTGGTCATTTTGATAGGCGAAACATAGTATCTTAATGTAATAGTGTTACACATTGTCAGATGGTTTTTGGCACCTTTTTATCCGTGTCAATTGCTTCTATAGTGTCATGCATTGATTACATAACAATGTTTTGGTAGGTGTCGGACTGTGTATGCAACGGTGGTCCCATAAGATTATACCACCGTGTTTTTACTGTACATTTTCTATGTTTATGTTTAGACACACAAATACTTAGCATTGTGTTACGGTTGCCTGCAGTCTTCGGCACAGTTACATACTGTACAGGTGTGTAGCCTAGGAGCCATAGGTTCTACCATATAGCCTAGGTATGTAGTAGGCACTACCATCTGGGTTTAAGTACACTCTAGGATGCTTGCACAACAAGGAAATTGCCTATTGGTGAATTTTGGAGAACTGTCCCCATTGTTAAGTGACACATGGCTGTATGTTTTTTATTTACTTGTCTATGGAAGTGTTTTTAATCTTACTGATTAGTCAGATTCCTTTATGTTTTAAGTATACCAGCTTTGTGCATGCCATATCTTCCCAGATTGTTTGTTGAATTTTTAACTTGGTTTATGGGGTTCTTTGGCATATTGAAGTTGAAGTTGTCTGATGAAATCTAGTTCTTTCTTTCCTTTGTGATGTCTGCTGTTGGTGTCATCCTTTGAAAAAGCTTCTCTACCCCAGCTGCCTGTGCAATGGAGCGTGCAGCTCATTCACTGTTTATTCAGTATATGCACACTGAGTCCCTGCCATGTGCCTGGTGACACTGGGGATGTGTGTTAATAAGACTTTTCCTTTAAGTTAGGAGTTAAAACAGCCCTTTCTTTTTTTTTTTCCATTTTTTAAAAACCTGTTTCTTATTAAGTGTGCAAAAACATTTCTTTCTTAATTGCAGTGTCTGGTGTGATGGGCCTTTTATGGGGCAGATGCCAGGAAACTTTTTATCTGAACAAAATGGTAGTATATCTGCAAAGAGTTCTGACAGAAATACTATGGGCAGCTTGTATCTTTGTTTTTTTTTTTTTTTCTTTTGCTCAAAGAGGTTAGAGTGTTACCACTTTAATGTTTTGATTAAAAAACCCAATTATTTGTTACTGTTAACTTTTTGCATTCAGTATGTGAGTGGACTGTCTGTCCATGGAAGACGTGATTCATAGATAAGCATAAGTTCTAGGATGAATATGATTTTGATAAGGTCTCCATTTTTTATAGCATGGCTTTTATCACATGCTCTTTGTTACATTGGGGATTTATTGAATGAATGGATACTGAGTGAAATACACTTCACTTTATACATCCTTAGGGTGGGGAAGTTTTTCAAAGTATGACAGCAAACCTGTTACTGACTGATGTTGCATACTTAAAACCATGTTTTGAGGGTGATTTAAGGGATTTTTATAGAGTGTTTTGATTTGCACCCTATTTGATTTATATGCTGAGTTTAAACCAGGCCCCATAATAAGGTCCAATTCTGCTGCCTATCAGAGGGGCATGGTTGGCTGAAGGAGGCCATGTACAAATTGGTCTGATTCTCACAACAAACCTGGGGAAGTTGCTAGGTAATATATTGTTGGCTCAGTTTTACTGAATTATGGAGAGGTTGTCATACAGTTGATATGCTATAGAATGGAGGCAGGGCAGGGCCTTCTGATTCCAATCTCCAGTACTCCTGTTGCCCTAGTGTTCTGTTCCCTTTAAGTACAACAAATAAAATATTCAAAACTGATTGTAATTTTGCTTACCTATATAACTTCATGCTGTCATGGATAATCAAGAGTTATTAGTGGCTAGGTATATCTATTTAAAAATAGTAAACATTCTGAAAATTATCATTAGAAATGATTACAAGCTGATGCAAGTCATAGTAAGATCCTCCCATACTTCATCATAATATTTGTAAAAGGTATACGTTTTCTATAAGTAAAATTTATTTGTTAATAGTATTTGTATTCTAATTTATAAAAAGAGAAACAATGTTTTACTGAAGTTCTATTAAAATGTTGTGTTTGCAAATAAAAACAATAACGTTAATTTCATTTTTTTTTAGTGTGCTAAAACATTTATAAATCTGATGACTCATATCTCCAAAGAACAGACCGTTCAGTACATACTCACGATGGTGGATGATATGCTGCAGGTAGGTATATCCTTTACTTAACACATTTGGTGACTTCATTTTTTTGTGTATTTCACAGTAGCAACATTTTTGGTGAGATTTCACTTATAACACTGGTACTTTTCTAGAGTGTGATAATATATTTTTCTTATTTATGTGGGTTGTAATTTGCTAATAGAGCTAAAGACAGAGATACCCACACACAGGCTATTATTGTTTTTCAGAATACCAAGTAATCAATATGTATGTATTTCCGAGATACCTGAGAGTTTTTTGTTGAACGCCAGCAAAGCTTGGTGAATCACCTGAGGCTTTCTGGATACTCTGTGTACTTACAGCTCTTATGGCTCCTTCTCATTCAGTCAGTCAACACGTTTCAGTGCTCATATGTTCTAGGCCAGTGCCAGACCCTGGAGGTTTGGTGCTTTCGTTCCTTTTGGGAACAGTTTTGCTTATCATCAGAAACTTTTCCAGTTTCGTACTGTTCCTTATTTTATGCTTTACCATCCCTGAACCCAATTATAGAGGACTCCTTTATTCATATTTATATATTTTACACTAGAGTGTAATCTAGGCTTAGATTGTTGGTATGTAGAGCAGTTCTTATGAGATAGGTCTTCCAGCTGCTGAGTGTCTCAAGAGACTTGAAGGAAAGAGTCAGTCTAGGTGTTTAGGGAGGGTGATTCTGTTAACTTACAAGGAAAAAAAAATTTACTGAAGGCCTGCTTTTTACTAAGCACTGTACTATTATTGGGAATACAAAGGTTAGGCAGAGTGGTGCTGTCTTCCTAGGGGTCATCATGTACTTTACAGGAATCTAGTGATTTTGTAACGTGAGGAAGAATCAATATCAGGCCTGTCTGAGAATGACCTTGGGCTCCCTGAGCACTTTTTCATTTAAAACAGTAAAGTTTAGAAAAAAGTGAATGTTATGATCTGCCATGGTTATCTTGGTTACTGTATGGGACTGCACCTGGAATGAGGGAGCTGTGAGTCGGCATGTGAACCGTGGTTGCTCATATCCCCAGTGACTGTTCACATGTTCCTATCTGTAAATTAACACCATGACGTGCTGGTAGCTCCCATTACATGTCAGCTGAGTACCACAGGGTTCTTTCTTGTCTCTCCTTTCCATATGTGTACCTCTTCTGTAACAGTGAGATTATGAGTTCCTCTTATCCTCAGTGTATTTACTTGTTTGTTCTACACTATAATACACAGAAAATAGTTTTAGAGTTGTGGACCCATGCAACTCAATCGCTGAGGAAAGCAGTGTGGTGAGTCTTCAAAGAGCTAAAAACAGAACTACCATTTGACCCACCATTGCTGGGTAGATGCCCAAAGGAATATAAATTGTCCAACCATAAAGACACATGCACATGTATATTCATTGCAGCGCTGTTCACATTAGCAAAGACATGGAATCAATCTAAATGTCCGTCAATGGCAGATTGGATAAAGAAAATATACGTATACTCCATGGAATACTATGTAGCCATAAAACAGAACAAGATCATGTCCTTTGCAGGAACATGGATGGAGCTGTAGGTCATTATCCTTGGTAAACTAACACAGGAACTGAAAACCAAATACCCCATGATCTCAATTATAAGTGGGAGCTAAATGATGAGAACAGATGGACACAAAGAGGGAAACAACAGACACGGCCTACTTGAGGGTGGGGCATGGGAGGGAGGGAGAGGATTAGAAAAAAATAACTATTGGGTACTAGGCTTAGTAGCTGGATTATGAAATAATCTGTACAACATACCCCCTGACACGAGTTTACCTATATAACACACTGGGACATGTACCCCTGAACCTAAAATAAGAGTTGAAAAAAACATGTACACATAAAAAACAAGCCTTTTACCTAGAGTTCAGTATTTGTTTTTAGTTTTTTGTTTTAAACTGAGGGTATGTAGTCAGAGTGTTGTGTTCAAGTTTCAGAGTGGTTATGTTATTTTTCATGAAATACTGTAAGAGTCATTTGTTTCTGTTGTATTCTATTTTAGTTTTTTCCTCATCCTTGTGTATTTTATTATTATTATTATTTTTATTTATTTTTTTGAGACAGGGTCTTGCCCTGTCGCCCAAGCTGGAGTGCAGTGGTGCCATCTCAGCTCACTGCCACCTCTTCCTCCTGGGTTCAGGCAGTTCTACTGCCTCAGCCTCCTGAGTAGCTGGGTTACACGTACCTGCCACCACGCCTGTCTCATTTTTGTATTTTTTTTTTTAATTCAGATGGGGTTTCACCATGTTTGTAAAGGTGGTCTTGAACTCCTGACCTAAAGTGATCTGCCTGCCTCGGCCTTCCAAAGTGCTGGTATTACAGGTGTGAGCCACTGTGCTCAGCCCAATATAATTTTTTTCTCTGTGAACATAGATAGGCAGACACTTGTATATTTTCTTATTCCCCCCTCTTATTTCTACAAAACACTTACTAGATATAGTCTCTTATTTTTGCTTGTTTCACTTAACCAAATATGTCGGAAATCATTACATGTCAGTTCATAGAGATCTCACCTTCCTGTTCTGTTTTTGACAGCTACATGGTACCCCATTAGTGGATGTACCATAGTTTACTCAGCCTCTGAGATAATAATGGATGTTGTGGTTGGGTAGAAATCATGAAGCAAAGAATAACCTTGTGCAAATGTATTTTTGTGTTGTTGGGTATGTATTTCATGGTAAATTCTTAGAAATGGGATTGCTGGGTAAGAAGGAACTCCATATGTAGTTTGTTAAGATATTGCCAGATGTTTTATTTTGCATTCTCATCAGCATTGTGTGAGTGCCTGGTTCCCTGAAACCTTCTCAACAGAGGATATTGTCAAGCTGTTACATTTTTGCCCATCAGAATGGTATCCAACGTTGAACATCTTCAGATGATCTTAAAGATTGCTTTTACGTTTTTTCCCCCGAATTATTTGTTCATGTCTTTGCCCATTTTATTTTTAAGAGTTCTTTATATATTGGGCATCGTTGAGAAGTGCTGAGTGTATGATAAATCATATTGTTTGCTGAGAACGATGGCAGGGAAAACCTGGCTGGCCCCCTCCCAAGTGGAAAGCTGCTTGGGGCATTCTAACATAGTAAAACAGTGTATGTATATCATACACCAGTTAAGACAAGTCTTTAAGCATGGGGTATGTGACCCTGCCCCCATGGCTCCCTTGTGGAGAATACTTTCTAGTTTGTTCTTGATCAGTGGTAAGCAGGTACCAGCTGCCTGCGTAGTTTATCTTGGTTCTGTGAGAAAACACAGAACACCTGTTTGTTAATAATCATCACCTGTTCAGAGAGAATAACTACGTGAGTCAGCGTCTGCTCGAGGCCCTCAGCCCGGATTCCTGTCAGCACCGTGAGGCTCTCAGCTCAGAAGCCTGCTGGCCTCCCAGTAGTCCCACTTTGCTGTTCTATCTGTGTGTCTGCTGCTTAATGCCTTCAGCGCCGCCTGGGTAGGGGGATCTCTACAGCTGAGCTGGTCTCGGTAGGACATATATCTCTGATATAAAGTGCAGATATTTTTTCCCTGTTTGTTATTTACCTTTTGTCTTAGCGCATAACATTTTTCACAGGGTAAAAGAATTTTATTTTTATTTTTTATGTGGTCTAATTTATCAGAATTTTTTTAAAATGTAGATTTTGAGGAATAGAAAACTTTTCCTTATACCTGAGTTTATAGTGGAATTCACCAAGGTTTTTTTGTAATACTTGTATAGTTTCATCTTTAGTTAGACGTTTCGCCTGCTTAGAGTTGGTTCTTGTCTATGGTGTAAGGCATGTGCCTAATTTTATTTCCAAATGGCCATTCAGTTGTCCTAGCACCATTTATTAAAATATCAGTCTTTGCCATAGTGTTGGAGATGCTGCTTTAACATTAAACCTCCCTGTATAACTGGGTTTATTTCTGTACCTTTTATACTTTGCTTCTGGAATGCTTGTGTATTTATGTCCAGCACCACCCAGTTTTAATTAGAGGATCTTACGGTTAGTTCCCTTTGCAGTTTTTTTTGCCCCCAGTATTTACCTAGGTATTCTTGATTGTTGGTTTTTTTTTGTATGAAATGAAGTGTCAGTTTATATGATCTATGAAAAAGTTTGTTGGTATTATTACCAAGTTGTGTTAAATCTGTAAGTTACTATTAAAAAAAAAAGTCAAAGCAAGGCCTGGCACTGGCTCAAGCTTGTAATCCTAGCACCTTGGGAGGCTGAGGTGGGAGGATTGCTTGAAGCCAGGAGTTTGAAACCGGCCTGGGTAACATAGTGAGACACTGTCTCTATTTAAAAAACTAGTAATAAATTTATAAGTTAACTCAGGGAGAAATGACATCATTATGACATCATTACGTCATTTCTCAGCAATGGCGGATGCCCCCTCCCCTTGGACTGAATTTTTCTGTCCAAGGACAAGGTATGCCTTTCTTTTTGTTAGGTATATGTCTGTGTCTTCAGGAGTGTTGTAATTTTCACATAGTGGTTTTGTAACATTTCTTGTTAAGTTTATGCCTTAGTATTTTATCTTACTATTACTGTTAAAAATAGCATTTCTTTTCCATTTTATCCCTGAACTTTTGTTAATGTATATGAAAGTCATTGATCTCTGTATATTTTCTGTTTTGGTACCTTAGTGAATTCTTTTATTTGAATTACTTTTGTAATTGAATTTTCCTCTAATTTATAAAGGTACATTCTGCAAAAACAGATTATTTTACTTGTTTTTCAATTCTTATGGGTTATAAAACAGGTGATTTTGCTTCTTTTTAAATTCTTGTGGGTTATAAGAACTTGTCAGTTCTTATTTTTTGAGTGCTGTTATTAAGAATAGGTGTTGAATTTTGTTAAAGGCTATTACTTTCTGGGCATCTACATAGATAATTGAATGACTTTTTTCCCCTCTCCTTAGGTATATAAATATAGTGAATTGTAGTAATGGATTTTCTAATACTGAACCAACCTTGCATTTGAGGTTAAATCCCACTTGGTTATATGTCTTTATTTTCTTGATATGATACTGAATTCTCTTTTCTGTTATTTAGAATTTTTGCCTCAGTGTTCATATGTGTTACTGGTTTATAATTTCATTTTGTTTTTTTGCTTTCTTGATTTGGTTTAGATATTAGCATTATACTTGCTTTATAGAAGGAATTTGGAGATTTTTCTTTATTTGCTGTGCTTTACAGTAATTTATGTAGCATTAGGACTACAGAGGCCAAGTTTTGGTAAAATTCCCTCATGAATACATCTGAACCTGTTGTTTTTTGGTTTGGTGATTCTTTGATAGCTTTCTCTGTGTCTTCTGCAGTGGTTGGTCATTTGAAGCTTTCTATCTCAAATGGTGCTAATTTTGGTAATCTGTATTTTCTTTGGAAATTACTATATTGAAGCTTTTACATTTATTATCATAGAAGACTATATGTAATCTTATTAAATGTTATGCTTCAAAATTTTTTCTCTGTTTCCATATTATGTCCCTCATGTCATTTCTTATTTTGTATATTTGTGCTTTCTGCTTTTTTTTCTTGATTAACTAGTGTTTCTCCCCCATTTTGTTAATTTTTTTCAGTCAGGATTTTCATGATAATTGATCTATATAGTTTTTCTGTTCTCTACCATAATTTCTGCTTTTGGCTTTATTATATTCCTCCTTTACTCTTTTTTGTTGTTTACCTTGTTTTTCTAGCATTTTGAACTGGGAATTTTATTTCCATTCTTTTATTAAGAAGAAATAAATATTGGCCGGGCATGGTGGCTCATGCTTGTAATTCCAGCATTTTGGGAGACCGAGGTAGGTGGATCGTGAGTGCAAGAGTTCGAGACCAGCCTGGCCAGCATGGCGAAAATACAAATACAATGTACTAAAAATACAAAATTAGCTGGGTATGGTGATGCACACTTGTAATCTCAGGTACTTGAGAGGCTGAGGCAGGAGCATCACTTGAACCTGGGAATCACTTGAACTGCAGCGGAGGTTGCAGTGAGCTGAGATTGCGTCATTACACTCCAGCCTGGGCAAAAAAAAAACAAAGAAATAAGTATTTAAAGATATACATTTTCCTTTGATTACTGCTTAAAGTATATCTCTTCAGATCTGATGTGTAGTGATTTAGGATTTTCTTAATTCAGTTTCTATGTTCTCTTTCACAGAGGGTTGTTTAATATTTATATTTTAATTTTCAGGTAGAAATGCATTAAAACATTTTGTTATTGATTTCAAGCTTTATCATGTTTTAAAAACATTTCTACTTTATGGAATTTACTGATTTTTTTTTTTTAAATAGTATATGATCAGTTTTGTAAATATACCAGGTGTACTTGAGAAGATGTATTCTTATGGGGTGTAAGTTTGATTTATATTTATAAGATCTACTTTATTGATTATGTTAATAATTAGGATATAGTTTTCCTATACCTTTTTGTTTACTTCTTTTGTGGTCTGCTTTTTTTGTACTATGAGTGGTATGTTAAAATTCTCCCCCTTATAAATGTCTTTTTTTTTTTTTTTACTATTTTTTTCTAATATCTTTTGTAGTTTTCACTTTATAAAGGTGGATCCTGTATTTGGTGCATATATACACATTTAGTGTTATATCTACAGTGAATTGTGGCATTTATCATTAAAAAGTATCCCACGTATACTTAATATATTTTGGCTTAAATTCTCCTTTGATACTGGTATAGCAACTCATGGCTTCTTGTTGTTTCTGCTTGTCTGCATATCTTTCCCTGTCCCTTTTTTAGGTGAATCATTTTGTTTTAGGTAAGTCTTTTGTATACAGTATAGATTTGGGTCTTGCTTTGCAAGTTGAAAGCCCTTTTTTTTTTTTTTTAAATTAAGCCATTCACATTTATGAATATTACTAAGAAATTTGGTCTCAACTGTTATAATGTGTTACAATTACTGTGTGCATTACTGTTTTATTCTCCATTATGTGTTTTGTTTGCATTTTTATTAAACTTTTTGGCATTTAGGAAGTTTTCTATTTGTTCTATTGGTTATCTTTGTATTTATATCCCTTTAATGCCATTAATCCCCTGTTTTATTCCTTAATTATTTGGTTTGTCATTTTTAATAGTATTTTTTTGATTTGCAACAATGAACTTATTCTACTTTTCCTCTCTAATTTTTTAGTGGCTACTTTTTACTTTGTCAGAAAATACAGCATTTACATATTATCATTCTACGCTTGTTCCCACGTGTGTTTTGTTATATTACATTTTTACCACTGGTTCTTTTGCTGAAGTTTTCCCAGGGATCTCTTGATTAATCTTGGCTGTTATAGGATCTCTGCTTCACAGTTCTGTGACTTTTGAGTCTGTTCTCTGTTGAACACCTTATAATTTAGTTTTAATTTTTGAGACCGTTTTGCTCTTTTCTTTCATTTCTTTCCTGAATTCAATCAGCTGTTTTTAAATTTTCTTTTATTAGGAACAGATTCTCAGTTGTGGTTTTGAATTTCTGATTCAAGGTGGTATTTTATCTTTCCAGATGTTGTTTGAGGATATTTAATTCAGTTTGCATTGTTATATTACAGTTTTTTTTTTTTTTTGTGGTTGTATTTTTGGGAGACAAATTTCATCACCTGAGATCTTTTGATTTGTATTGTTTGGTTTCATTTTTATGATAGTTTTGTATCTGTGTGGGGTTCTTTCATCTATTGATGTCATGGATTTGGGTGGTGTACAAAATTCGTCATTCAGGAGTACCATTTTTTTTCCTCATTTTTTTTTCTTTGAGACAGGGTCTCACTTTGTTGCCCAGGTTGGAGTGCAGTAGTGCGATCTCAGCTCACTGCAACCTCCACCTCCCAAGTTCAAGCTGTTCTCATGCCTTAGCCTCCAGAATAGTAGCAGGGATTACCGATGTGTGCTACCATGCCCAGCTAATTTTTGTAGTTTTAGTAGACATGGGATTTCGCCATGTTGGCCAATCTACTCTTGAACTAATGGCCTCAAGAAATCTGCCTGCCAGGCTTGGCCTTCAGAATTCTGGGATTCAGGTGTGAGCCATTGCACCCGAGATGGAGTCTCGTTCCATTGCGTACGGTGGAGTGTAGTGGCATGATCGTGGCTCATTGCAACCTCCACCTTCCGGGTTCAAACAAGTCTCCTGCCTCAGCCTCCTGAGTAGCTGGGACTACAGGCCTGTGCCACCAAGCCTGGCTAATTTTGTTTTATTTTTAGTAGAGACAGGGTTTCACCATGTTGGTCAGGCTGATCTAGAACTCCTGACCTCAAATGATCCACCTGCCTCGGCCTCCCAAAGTGCAGGTGTGAGCTGCTGTGCCCGACTACATTTTTTTTCCTTCTTGTGAGATGCAGTTTGTTTTTTTTTCTCTCTCCCCCACACCCTTCCTTGCTTTCTTGTTGTTTTTTTTAATTGAGGTGGAGTTTTGCTCTTGTCCAGGCTGGAGTGCAATGGCACGATCTTGGCTCACTGCAACCTCTGCCTCCCGGACTCGAGGGATCTTCCTGTCTCAGCCTCCTGAGTAGCTGGGATTACAGGTGTGTGCCACCATGCCTGGCTAAGTTTTATATTTTTAGTAGAGACAGGGTTTCACCACATTGGCCAGGCTGGTCTCGAACTCCTGACCTCAGGTGAGCCACTTGCCTCGGCCTCCCAAGTGCTGGGATTATAGGCATGAGCCACTGTGCTTGGCCTTTTTTTTCTTTTCCCTTTCCTTTTCTTTCTTTTTTTTTTTGTTTGTTTTGAGACAAGATCTCACTCTGTCACCCAGGCTGGAGTGCAGTGGCGCTGTCATAGCTCACTGTAACCTCAAACTCTTGGGCTCAAACAGTCCTCCCACTTCAGCCTCTTGAGTAGCTGGAAATACAGGCACTCACCACCACACCTGGCTAATTTTTGGAATTTTTTATTTGTAGAGAGAAGGCTCTCACTATATGCCAAGGCCGGCAGTTTCTTTAATAGGTGACTTTCTTTTGGTGGGAGGTAGATTGTGTGTCCTTGGATTTTTTTTTTTTTTTTTGGTCTCATTTTGTCTTACAGAACCCTAAAGTTTTCCCTTTTGTTTCTTTTTTCTTTTTGCCACCCAATGTTTTAAAGATGGTTCTTCTTCTTCTTTTTTTTTTTTTTTTAAACCTTATTATCTCTCAAAAGTGATGCCTTTCCAAGACTTCTGCTTCCTGTAGTCTGTGCTCTGGTGTACCATTAGTCTTTTTCAGTTTCTTCACAGTTAGAATTTATTTTATTTTCTGGTGGTGATTGTAGATCCACCTTAGAACCTCCCATATCCTTCCTTCTACATACATTTTTCAGATGTACCTTGTAATCCACAAAAGCTTGTGGTGGAGTATGACATAGCTTTGCTGGGATTTGGTGTTTCTTTTATTATGGTTAATTATTAATGTGGATTCTCTGTTTTTTTGTTATCCTGAGGGTATGGATTTTGGTGTAGTTTTATTTGATCTTTTTGTCAATCTGTTTTATGAAGGATCAGTGGAGAGATTCAGATTTAGGTAGCTGGTATTATTCTCACCCACCAATTCAGTGTACTTTAAATTATATATATATATATGTGCTTTTTTTTTTTTTTTTTTTTTTTTGAGATGGAGTCTTGCTTTATCGCTGAGGCTGGAGTGCAGTGGAGTGATCTGGGCTTACTGCAACCTCCACCCTCCCAGGTTCAAGTGATTCTCCTGCCTCAGCTTTCCAAGTAGCTGGGACTAAGGCACACGCCAGCACGCCCGGCTAATTTTTGCTTTTTCAGTAGAGATGGGGTTTCACCATGTTGGCCAGGCTGGTCTCGAACTCCTGACCTCAAGTAATCTGCCTGCCTCAGCGTCCTAAAGTCCTGGGATTACATGTGTGAGCCGATGTGCTCTGCCCAATGTATATATTTTTATTTTTTAATTTTATTTTTGTTTCCTCGAGACGGTCTTGCTGTGTCACCCAGGCTAAAGTGCAGTGGTGTGTCACAGTTCATGCAACCTCCACCTCCTAAGTTCAAGCTGTTCTCATGCCTCAGCCTTCAGAGTAGTAGCTGGGATTACAGGCATGTGCTACTATGCCCAGCTAATTCATGCAACCTTGATCTCCTGGTCTCAAGTGATCCTTCTACCTCAGTCTCTTGAGTAGCTGGGACTATAGGCGCGTGCCACCATACCTGGCTAATTTTTTATTTTTTGTAGAGATGAGGTTTCACCATGTTGCCCAGGCTGGTCTTGAACTCCTGGGCTCAAGCAGCCCTCCTGCTTGGCCTCTCAAAGTGCTAGAATTGCAGATGTGAGGTACTGTACTTAGCCCTCATTATATATTAGCAATTGATTTTATTTGTACAATTTTAGTTACATGGAGACGTTTGCATCCACCTTTTATCATTTGATTTCTTGTGCTATTTATAATAATTTTTTTCTGTTTTTAATCCTATAATTTCATCCTTATCACTTCGGAACAAAATGCTTTTGAACAGAATTGCTTATGTTTCCTCACATGCTGAGTTTTCAGCACATGATTTTGAGGATTAAATTCTTTTCTATGCCTGGATATCAACAGCAGTTGCTAAGTGTACCTGACCGGAAGGAGTTCTTTATCCTTATTCCCTTAAAGCTTTGTAACCTGGGTGCCTCTACCAATGAAGCAATGATGGCTCACCTGAATTTTGGGTTCCTTGAGAAAATCGTTATTACAACTATTTCAATTGTTATTCTAAACAATAATGACTCATTACCTAAGGAGACAGTAGGCTATTCCTCGAATAGGTAATTATTAGTGTAGACCAATATTAACCAATAAAAACCACTAAATTTAAAAGTAATTGAATGTTAATCTGAAAATAGGAATTTTTGTTTATGTGGTTATTTATGCTTTTAAAAAAGTATTACTACTCACACACCACTACTAAAGAAGTTACTCATTCAACCAAATACCACGTGTTCCCCAGTAACCTATGGAAATAAATAAAAGCTTAAGCAGAAAAAAAAGTATTACTGCTGATATGGTGGTGTAGTAAAAAAATTTTTTAAAAAGTATTGCTATTTAGCAGCTATAGTCACTTAATGAACCAGAAAGTGGATCTCAGCTAGTGATACGTAGAGAAAATTTAGGTGAGAGGTGAAGTTTTCATGATTGGAACTAAGAATTCCCCTCTTACTCAGATCCTATGTCCACTGGCAGTATATGCTGTTTTCTCCTGTGTTCATTTATCCCAAATTTTCTACCATGATATGCTAAGAAGTAACCTTGAACATTTGGGATTCATTTAATTCCGTTTGCCTTGCCTGTTTGTTAGTAGTTTGACGTGCATTTTTTTTTTGGTGCTCTTCCTGCTTCCTTCCTGGTTTTGATTTCCCTCATGTGGTAGTCAGGTGCTCACACTAGGGTGTCGGTGGTGGGTGTAGACCTGCTACATTGGGAGTAGCAGGTCAGAGGTGCTGGCCGAGAAGTGTGACATATAGTCTTATACTTTGTGATTTAAGATAATCGTAATCATTAAAGGTGATTTTATTAGTAAAATATCTGTCCCTACCACCATCCCTACCCCCTGCTCTGTAATAATCATTATTATTTTGTCTCTCATTACAGAGAGACAAATCACACATACACACACACTCAAAAAAGAACAGACTGATGGGAGGTTGAGAAGTGGTGCATAATCGTTACATTCTTTAGCAAAATGTGTTCTGATTGGTGATATCATTTCTTTGTTTTAGGAAAATCATCAGCGTGTTAGCATTTTCTTTGACTATGCAAGACGTAGCAAGAACACTGCGTGGCCCTACTTTCTGCCAATGTTGAATCGCCAGGATCCCTTTACTGTTCATATGGTAAATTTTGAATTGATTGGATTCTTTTCTTTTTAATTTTTTTAAAGAGGGGGGTCTTACTGTGTTGCCCAGGATGTTCTCAAACTTTTGTGCTCAAGCAATCCACCTGCCTCAGCCTCCCAAGGTGTTGAGATTACAGGTGTGAGTCACTGCACCCTGCTAGATTTTTCTTTTTAAATGCAAGAAGAAAGGGATTTATTTGAAAATTTTTATTTTATTTTTAAAGTGCCAGATAAAATTGTGATCACATTCTCATTTAGGTAAGAAAGAAACCTGGGCCTTTTATGACTTAGTAACCTGTCCGTTCCCATAGGAGTAACTACTATGACATTAGCTTTTCAGTGTTGTTCAGTAGAGGCAGGACATTGGTAGTTGGAGGGAGATAGGGTTGCTCTGACACAGTTAAGGTTTTGTAGACTGTAAGGAATGCATCAAAGCCTGTGGAGAATTCTCACGTGTAAATAGCTCTACAGTGTTTGTAGCGGGATTAACCACATTTTACTGTATAGAAATTAAATTTTACTTTGAAGCAGCTACTGTGTTTCATTTTTATTTTAAGTAATTACTTGATTGCTTTTCAGTATCTTAAATACACTCCTGTTTTAAACTTAGGCTATGTTTGGAAGCCCTAGTACTGCAATCTTTCATGGAGTCTGAAAGCAGGGTTGAGAGATTAAACCTTTGTACAAACAAGCCTTCTCTGTTCCCACTGGGGAGTGGGCTATGGGGATGGGGATGGCAGGAGCTGATTGGGGGCATGCGGTAGCTCCAGAGGCTCTTGTTTCAGTAGATGTTTTTAAAGTTTTCAAATCAAGGGCCACTGGCGGCGAAACATTTTTGAGCATGTGTGTTGTCTCCCTCCCTCTTTCACATGTATATGTATTCATATAATATATCGTATTCATATAGTATATTTATATGTTGTGTACATTATGAAATATCTATAAAAAGAGAAATTAAGGAGGACTGATAAACTGTATTTTAAAGAATACTTTTTATTCTTTAATGTATTTCAGTAATATATTTCCCTCTTTAAATATAGAGGCTTATCTTCACTGTTTGGTTTAAATGTCCTCCTAATGGTGTAAGAAAACTGACAAATATATTAAACAAACACACACTTAGGGAAAGGTTCATTATTACTGTGCAGCCAAATCCATGTTAACTTCTTGATTTCATTTACTTTTGGCCAATCTTACACATTTTGAGGGGCAGACTCCCACTGGTTTACCATGTGCTGATAAAGAGCTTATGCTAGGAGTAAATGTCAGGTCTCTTGTTTCTTGGTCTTGTGCGTGCACTGCTGGTAATATTTTCAATCCTTGGCCTCCTAACAGTAATTCTTTTAAGTCAGTTGTCTATTTTGTGACAGTAAGATGAGTTTAAACTAGATAATGTATCTATAAATTCATTTAGCTGGGCATGTGAAAACCTCAGCATGTCACAACTCAATGAGCGACTAAAGGCACCCCTGTTAGTCCCTATGTTGTAGAATTCTAAATACACCAGAACGCTTAAGTATCTGACATTCTGACCTTGGAAGTGCACCAGTCAGTCTGGTTTGCTGTATTCAAATGTAAGAACAACATGAGTCTACTATAGTACAGGAAATTATTTTGAGGTTAGCTAGGGTAGCCTTTCATTCTCTACTAGGATGAATTATTGCTGAATGATTTGGAGTTTTAAGACAGTGATTTGCTGTTAGTACTGATAGAATATTTATTAAACTGGTTTGTGTGTGGAGAAGTAGTACTTTATATTGCCTATTTAATTAAAAAAATAATGGTTATATAGCTTGAAGAAATTGGAGAAATCTTTGAGGAGGGAAGGATATTTGTTTATGTTGGGAGAGGTAACTAATACTTAGGATGTGTATTATCCCAAGAAATGGATTTTTAAGTATTAGAACTCCCAAGGGACTTGAATGAGTGTGGGAGAGGTTGGCAATTTGTTGTAGAGATTGCTTAGAATTCTGGCAGGTAGTTTGGTGACAGTCTGCTTCTAAGAAAGATTTTTGTGTTCTTTTTTTTTTGGTGGTCATATAACGAATCCTGATCTTACTTTTGAAACTCAAAATAATACAGGGAATGTCAAGACATTCCTAAGACCCAGCTAATTTTGGTTCACTTTGATGAAAATATTTAAAAATATATTTTAAATATTCGTTTCAAAATATGTTTTTAAAAATGAAATATAAACTATTTTTAGAGGAGTTGAGTGTTAAGAAATTATGTAGCAAAATGGTTACAAATCCTTTTTTAAAGGTATATAATGTGATTTTTAGAATTAAGGTTGCATTCACATGTATTTCTTATTTGTTTTCAGGCAGCAAGAATTATTGCCAAGTTAGCAGCTTGGGGAAAAGAATTGATGGAAGGCAGTGACTTAAATTACTATTTCAATTGGATAAAAACTCAGCTGAGTTCACAGGTAAAAGAATTTTTTTTAAAGTATCTTTGAAAAGAATGTAACATCCGTGTTCTTTTAAGCTTTTTATAGTAAATATGTTAAATTACAAAAATGTTTTATTAAAATAATGCCATTTTGAACTTGACAAGTAAACCAAACTACTCTTAGATATGGTAGTGTGCTTTGCTTTTTCTTTCTTTGACTGGCTTCATTTCAATCCTTTCTGTCTTTGCTGCCACTTGGGGTTTCTTATTCATGCTTTTCAGGGGTCAGGGAGTACCTTTCTTCTAGGTGGCTGCCAAGATGACAGAGGCTGCAGAACTGAAAGGACCCACACAGCTCCAAAGAGCACGCGCGTGTGAGGCTTCGGTAAAGGAAAAGAAACGGTGCAGCAGGAGAGAGGGTGCTTCGGGCCGAGAGACTTCCAGGAGCAGCTCCCTCGGCTGCCCCAGGATTGTGAACCACCAAGATTTGTGCGAGAAATCCTGGTTTTGGGAGAGCTCTCTGAAAGTTTCGAGTGAGATCTTTTATACCCTTTTGGTTACATAACCAGGCTAAGCTGTCTAACTGGGTACACTAATAAACAAACTGGTCCTGGGTGCACCAGGGGCATTTCAAACTGCAGACAGCATGCTCTGGATCATTGTTAGCGAATCTGCTTATCCTTGTTCTGGCCAAGTCCCTTCCATGCTTCCAGCTGTCCCTGGGTGAGCCTGGAGCTGCCCAGTCCAGCTGTTAAAGGACATTGTCCCACACACTGACTTGTTTTCACAATTTCACAGTTTCAGGGTGGGATTGGTTAGGCCTAATGAACAACCTGAAGCCTGCCTACTGGTCATCTTGGTTGCGTACAGGCCTTTCTAGCTCTATGTCTCTGTGGAGGAAAATAGCTTGCAGGTGTAATGACTGGAAAAATGACAAGTTTTTGGTTTTGTCTTCATGTTTCCTCAGAACAGGGCAAAAAACAGGACATGAGTGATGGCTCTGTGGAGTGTTAGTTTCAGGCTTACAGGGATGAAGTGTAGATATGAAGAGGTTTGATGGGATTAATACTCAGAAGAGGAGAGAACTGAAGGTAGACAGGGAGGAGGATTCTGGAGATGAAAAGGTAGAAGGGAGTGAGATTTTGATGTGAGGGTGACCTGTTGGAGAGATGGGACCAGGAGAAACAATATTGTTAGGTTGTTAGGTTACAAATATCTATTTGAAATTTTTTGAAACTTGTTTAGATTTCAGGTGACTTTATTATTTTAATAGATTTTAGTTTGAGACGTAAGAAAGACACCATATTGTACTTAGATTTACTTTTTGTCTTATTCTTGCCTGCCTTTTTTGGGGGAGCCTAATTGCCATTTATGTATTTGGATAGAGATAGTTTAGAGTTTGTTGAACAAAATTCTTTTTATGTTAATAGCATCAATTTTAACTGGTTTGGGGCTTGGTTTTTAAAAAGTGTTTTTATAAGAGCCATCAATTGGCAGATTTCATTGAGTTTGTGAGGTATTTAAAAAAACAAAATATTTAAAGCATGTCAGAAACAAGCTTGTGAAAGTGAGATTTAAAATTTCTAGATGTAGCGTATCATTTGGGATCAGAATGTTTAGTTAAATAGGATACACCTCTCCCTTTTTTCCTACTTTGAAATAATCTCTCCCCTTGAATAATCTTCATTCCAGGCCTGGTGCAGTGACTTAACGCCTGTAATCCTAGCATTTTGAGAGGCCAACGCAGGCCAGTTATTTGATCCCAGGAGTTTGAGACTGGCCTGGGCAACATGACAAAACCCTGTCTTTACAAAAAATAGGAAAATTAGTTGGGTATGGTGGTGCACACCTGTAGTTCCAGCTACTCAGGAGGCTGAGGCAGGAGGATCACCTGAGCCTGGGGAGGTTGAGGCTGCTCGCGCCACTGTACTCCAGGCTGAGTGACAGAGTGAGAGTCTTGTCTCAAAAACCAAACTTCATTCTGCTGTAATGTTAGCTTTCAGGTATATTCAGTGTCTAGAATAGTTTTCATTAGAATTGAGTTTTTATAGATCAATGCTCTTCAAGTATTTTCTACATCCTTTTTGTGCACTCTTTTTATCACAGAGTCTTTGGCTTTAAGTTGTGGACTTTAAGCTGTGCAACACCTCTGCTTTGCGGGTCCTTCTGCTGCAGGGGACCTCGTCTGGGTACCCAGGTGCAGCCTGGCCTTGCTTCTTAGTCTGGTTACCGCTTCTGCTTGGCCCTCATTGCACTGTCCCTCCTGCTGCGGGCAGGCACTTCTTCATAGCCTTCTATCATGATTAAAATCCAGACTCTTCGTTTTAAAAAGTAACAGTCATTTCTGATACCACTTGCCACTTTGCTCAGTTGTGATGCAATAGTGCTACATCTGGAGTGTCTCTTTTTCTCTATCACAAGTGTTTTTCTCTCACAAAAAGTACCACAATTTCGTGATTTTAATAGGAATAAACTTTCAAAAGTCCAAGTTAGTTGCAAGTTTAGATGTTTTGTTCTTTGACCTTATAGTGGACTTCGAAGCCTTTTTGGGTAGTTTGGAGTGTTGCATTTGGGTTATGGAGACTCATGCCTGCACTTCATAGATAGTAGTTATTGAATAAAACAAAATAAAAATTACCTTTCAGAAATTGATTATTGCTTTTCTCTTGCACTTTCTGCCTCTGACTTTCTGCCTAAAATTTTCTTTGGTCATTTCTATATGACATTTGAGATTTTGATTGTCATTATAATTTGTTAGCTTTGCTGTGGATAGCCAAGTCTCATATTGTACCTTCCTGACATCAGACACCTATTTTTGAAAGCCTTGCTACAGAATATAGTGTGGATAGTTCAGTTTAAGGCAGTCATCTTATTGGAAAAACAATTCAGTAAGTAAATCTTAAGACTTGGAAATTCGCACGATCTTCGCCCATGAAATTTACCTGGAGCTTAGTAGTCAGTTTATTATTCCATTTTTAGCTATTTACAGGTTAATATATTGTCTCTAGAAGAGTGTAACGAACTTTAGAACATTTTATGTCATCCCCTTTTTATTGAGTGGGATTAGGAATAAAATTACAGGGGGAAAAATTATTACATAGAATTAGGGGAAAATGTGCTTAGCTCCCTTTTGTAAGCTGATAAATTAGGATAAAATTAAAACAAAACTAAATAATGAGTTATTTATTTTGTAATAGAAACTGCGTGGTAGCGGTGTTGCTGTTGAAACAGGAACAGTCTCTTCAAATGATGTAAGTATATTCCTTCTTAATTCACTGGCCTCCTAAACATTTCAAAAATAAATTATTTTGAGTTATAGAACTTAACATTTTGAAGGTGTTTACTAGTTCCCCCAACTATAAATCCATGGTCACCTCCATTTAGGCGATTGTATTATAAACTATATATAAATATTGGTGGTCTGTGGGGATCATCTTTTCTGTGGTAGCCATAAGACTTGTTTTTCCCCGTTGCTCTTTTTCCAGGCCACTTTGTTTCAGACCTGAGAATCAAAGCAAAAATCTGAATTCAGAAGCACAACTGGAGCAAATACAGTTTTTCTCTTTAAACTTCAGTTACCTGATTAAACTGTCTGATATCTGTCTCATCAACAGGTGAACAAAAAATGTCAGACATTTGAAAGAAATTCAGTTACTTTTTTTTTTTTTTTTTTTTTTTTTGAGACAGAGTCTCGCTCTGTCCCCAGGCTGGAGTGCAGTGGCACAATCTCAGCTCACTGCAACCTCTGCTTCCTGAGTTCAAGTGATTCTCCTGCCTCCCGAGTAGCTGGGATTACAGGCATGTGCCACCATGCCTCGCTAATTTTTGTATTTTCAGTAGAGTCGGAGTTTCATCACGTTGGCCAGGCTGGTCTCCAGAACTCCTGGCCTCAAGTGATCTGCCTGCCTCGGCCTCCCAAAGTGCTGGGATTACAGGTGTGAGCCACTGCACCCAGCCAAGAAATTCAGTTACTTGATGGCACTAAAACTGGCTGCTACACTGTGAAGCTGACGGCTTTGTGTGGGCTACATGGTGGCCAAACAAACCCCTTGCCCGACTTTTTTTCTTTTTTGACCAGTCTCTTTCTACATTTTTGTAGAGCCAAAAGGTTAAAGGTTAAAACTAATTATGGCTCCCCAAGTTCCTTTCTTGACTAAAGTTATTGTTCCAATTTGGGAATGACTTGACTTTGCTGTGCTCTAGGAATAGCTCAGGAATTGGAAGTAAGATTGGACAAGTATCGACGTTCATGATGAGAGTCATTTGAGAGAAAGATAGGGAAAAAGGAGACAGAAGCGGAAGTACATCTAGCTTCCTTTGTTGGAAACATTGCTAGGAAGTTGGGAAGCATCTTTAAAGGGTAGTTTCTGTAACCTGCCTGCAATAGACCTAAATAAGGCTCTGTAGGAGCCATTTAATATCCGTATTGGTTACTGATACTTTCATAATCTGAATGAATGCTACGGATATGTATGTTCTAAGACCATAGATGGCAGCAGAATCCATTTTGAAACTGGGCATCTCTTGGAGCATGGGCTGAAGTGTTTGATGACTCCTGTGTTAGGCCAGAAAATGGCTATTAGCCTTCTGAAGTGGAATCAGAATTAAGATGTAGAACTAGATGTGTGATCTTGGGGCCTGATGGGGTGAGAAAATGGTGAGTTGAGGAAATGGTGGGTAGGAAGTCTCATTTCTCAGTCAGAAGCAGATGTTTACATTGATGATCTTTATTTTGTTTAAATTGGGAATCTTTATTTCATGTGACTTGAATTTCTGCCAGTTTGAAAAATTATTTATCTTGTTTATTTTAGACTTATAAACTTATTTAAGTTATTAGAGCTTAAATAAGGAGATACAAACTCTGGTGACATGACATCATTAGTTTGCTATTTTCTGTGCAATGCATTAGAAAAACAAAATTAATTGAATTGGTGGTGTGTTGGTCTAAAGTGGTTTATCTGGTAGACTCTTATACATCCCAAATGGAATTCACATCAGGAGTGATTGTGAGTTAGGAAAAGATGGCCTTTGGTTTCTTATCTTCTTCCCTTTAGTGCCTCTCAACCCTGAACATTATTTCTGGACTCTTCCTGAAGCTTTTTAGATGGCTGTCAACTTGAAAAGCAGCCTCCATGTATTGAGAGTAGAGTGTCGGCCCATCCTTTGATACTTGTATTTCCAAAGGGGAATCTTAATCTAGCAGCTAATATTTATTGAGTACTTAGTATGTTCCGGACACTTACTCATTTTACATTTTCATCTCCTTGAATATTTATACTCCCTGTTCAGTGTAGTTCATATCATTAGCCACATTTTATGAATGAGTAGTGAGACCGAACAGAAAAACATACCAACATTCCTGAGGTCACACAGCTGATGAGTGGCAGAGACTCTGAAGAAATGGATTGCTTAGAGAATTACTTGTGAGGCAGCTGAGCTGGAATTGAATCTTTAGGCATTCCTCAAGTCACATTGCTTACTCAGACTTTTTAAGGTGTCAATATCATATCTTTAAATCCCTTTAGGTTTTCAGAGTGGTAAAAAGCAGTTTGGTAAACTGCATTACAAATTATTGCCATTTGATGTCAGTATAAAACAAGTTTTATACTGCAAAATGTGAACTAAACATGATTTAACAGTCTTACCTTTTTAAAATGGCCTCAGAAGCATTATCTTAAGTTATGAGTGGATCATTAAAAAAATTTTTTTTTTTTTTGAGATGGAATCTCACTCTGTCATCCAGGTTGGAGTGCAGTGGCATGATCTCAGCTTACTGCAGCTTCCACCTCCCAGGCTCAAGCAATCCTCCTGCCTCAGCCCAGCACCCCTGCCAGTAGCTGAGACTACAAGCGCATGCCACCATGCCCCACTAATTTTTTTTGTATTTTGGTAGAGACAAGGTCTCACTATGTTGTCCAGGCTGGTCTCGAACTCCTGAGCTCAGGCAATCCACCTGCCTTGGCCTTCCAAAGTGTTGGTATTATAGGTGTGAGCCACCGTGCCCAGTGAAACATTTTTATATGTAAGTGGAATTTCCTTAAAGTGCATTATGTTGTCTTCTCCTAATTGTGAAAATAGATGTCAGATTATATTTACTTTAGAGTTCTTTACCGATCCTTAAACGTGAATTGTAAGCCTTTTCTTCTGAGGAAGGCAGTACGGCGAGGGAAGTGGATTGTTACGCTGATGTCCTAATGAAAGAATACTGTGACTCCTTCACAAACTTTGGAAGATTTAGAAAGAACCTGGGGATTTGTTTCTTCTCTGTTTTCCTTTTTCTTCTGCCTAGCTTCATTTGTACAGTATGCATATGCAGGAGAGTGATACATGCGAGAGCCCATATGTGTCTGTGTCCTGTTTTTCTGTGATTTTTGTTGCGGAATCAATCTGGCGTGAGTAGTTGCTAGACGAATGCTGTGTCACTGCTAGTGACTTAAGTTGCCAGGCCCTCCTTGTTTGTTTCATCTTGCCTCTTGATTTAAAGGAGCAGTCGTGTCCAGTAGAGGTTTCTGCGGTGGGAGAAATGGTCACTGTAGCCACACTGTCCATTATGGCAGCCCCTAGCCATATGTGGTTCTGGAGCCCTTGGAAGTGTGAGTGAGGAAGTAAATTTTCAGTTTTATTTAGTCTTAAAAATAGCTTTATTGAAACATATTTCACATGCCATAAAATGCATCCTCTTGCAGTTCAGTGGTTTTTAATATATTTACAGAATTGTGCAGCCATTACCACAGTCTAACTTCATAACATTTCAACATCTCAGAAAAACCAACCAACCCTGTCCACATTAGCAGTCTTGCCCATTCCTGTTCTTGCCTCCAAGCCCTGGCAACCACTAACCTACTTTCTGTCTCGGGATTTTCCTCTTTTGGACATTCCATAGAAACGATATCATACATGGTCTTCTGTGACTGGTTTCTTTCACTTAGCATAATGTTTTCAAGATTCATCTGTGTTTTAGCATGCAGTAACAGTATTTTAGATTGAGAGGAAAAAGGACTTAGTTTTTTTTTTTTTTTTTTTAAGTAGAGATGGGGGTTTCGCCATGTTGGCCAGGCTGATCTCAAACTCCTGATCTCAAGTAATTTGCCCACCTTGGCCTCCCAAAGTGTTGGGATTACAGGTGTGGGCCACTGTGCCCGGCCCAGGACTTAGTTTTTTTTTTTTTTGTCTTTTGACCAGATTGCTTAAATAGTTTTTCTATGGCAGTTCTAATATTCTTGTTAATGGATGCTAGTTTCACTGCTTTGACTTTGTTTTTAATTTAATGTGTGCCGATGTAATACTTGTCACCCCTTCAGAAGAGGTAGAGGACTTCCTTCCTTTAGTTCTTTACTGTTTTGACTATAAGTCCATCAAAAGTGCTGATTAAGTAGCAGAAATCAGTGGGCCACATCAGTAATTCATGTAGTGTAGGACTGTTTTTAAATTGTAGACTGCTCTAGCTGGTGAGTTGTGAAGTTTGTGGGGGACCTAGAGTAATTCACAGACAATTACAGATAGTCCCTGACCTATGATGGTCCAACTTACGATTTTTCAACTTAACAGTTGTGCGAAAACCATATACATTCGGTAGGAGTAGTACATCAAGTATCCATGCAACCATTATGTTTTTTGCCTTCAGCACAGTATTCAGTAAATTACACTAGCTGTTCAACACTTTATTATAAAATGGGCTTTGTATTGAATTTTGGAAGGATTGCCTGGAGATATATTCTGAAATGCAAAAGAAAATTAACTGGTAAAATATTTAGGTATGAATTCCTTTTACATGTCATTTTGAAAGTATAGCACTGATAAAAATAAGCTAACCTAATACTATGTATTTATTAGTTATGTTCTGAAAGTTGCATACAAAGCAATAATTTATAAAGTAAATCACTTTTTTTTTTAGTTAGGCCCACAATTTTTTTCTATAATACAGATTCCCACTAGTCATGTAATTGAATTACTGGATTAAGCACATTAGATTGAAAGTAATACTTTGAAGATTTATAAATTTGTAAACCAATAGTGAGAATTTTTTTTTTTTGGTAAAACTGTGTCTTAATTTAGATATGTTATGACTGGAGGATCTCTTTTAATCAGCCAACTTCAAGAGAATTCTTGGGGTATATATGTATTTTCGTTCCTGAATATTGATGATAACAGTACTTTACAATTGTTTAGTGTTTTATAGAAATTGATTTCAGTTTCATAGCAGTTTTTTTTTTTTTCCTTTTCCCAGTTTGGTAGAGCTGATATTGTTTTTCTTTTTCTTTGCTAACAAGAAAACAATTTTCAAGAAGTTAAGTGATTTGCCCAACATGATGTGACAAAACTTCTGATTCCTGTTCCAATGTTCATTCTGTCCTTCTCCTTTCTATTCCTCTTTTCCTTTCTTTTCTCTATTTCTTTTTATTATGTCATATCTTATATAAAGGAAAATGCACCAATGTTAAGTGTTCAGTGGGATAAATTTATACCTCACAATTCCTCCTACTGCCTTCACCTCAACTTGCACAAAGGTTATTATTAAGACATCTATTACCATAGAGTCCTGTTGTCTGATCTTGAACTCCATTTAATGGAATCACATACAGTATAAATTCTTATGTGTCTGAACTCTCTTGCTTAACATTGTATCTCTGAAATTCATTCATTGCCTTTAGCAGTAATTCTTTTTCATTGCAGTGTAGTAGTTCATTATATGAATATTACTCATTCTCTTATTGATGAGTATTTGGGTTGCTTCTAGTTTTTTGACTCTTGTGAATAATCTTGCTGTGAACATTCTTGTACATATCTTTTGGCAGATATATACCTTTATGTCTGCAACACCTAATTTTAGAATAGAATTGCTGATTAATGGGGTGTATGTAAATTCAGTTTTAGTGGGTCTTGCAGTTTTTTCAGTTTGTCTTTCAACAAAGTATGAAAGTTCCATTTGTTTCAGTTCTTTACTGACACTTGATATTGTCCTGTATTTTTTTAAGTGTCTGTATAGAACCAAAACTCACACATACACACAAACATACAATCACCTTTTAGTTTTAAGAGAAAGAGAGTGGTTTAATAGTTATGAAACATATTAATTACTTTTAGAACTTTGGTCAGCATCTTTTCATTTCACGTAAAACTGCTTTCTAGGCCATATTTTAGTCAATTATATGTTTGAAAAGTTTCTCTCTCTGCTTCACTGATACCAATGTACTGTGCATTTTCACCATGTCTCTGAGGAACAGATGCCTTTTACTGCAAGCAGGCTTGTTTTCTCAACTGCTGACAATTTTGGAATTTAGGTGAATACTGTTTTTATCCTTTTTCACTTAGTTTGTACTTAAATCCTAGCATTATGAAGATGAATATCGAAAATTTGTAAACATTTTTATAACATGAGTTTTACTTTGTATACACAGTATCATTGATATTTTTATGTTTCTTTAGTTGCCTACTTATTTTGCAGTTCCTCAGTTACTGAATTTGTAATTCTGTAGTGTATGGATCTCTGAGACACATTGACCAGGAAGGTGAATACTGTAGTTGCTATTTTCTCTTACTGTATTACTTTCACTGTAATACAGTAAGAGTTTGCATTTTCAGCAACATTGGATAATTTTTCTAAATCATACTCGCTGTAATGTGTTGAGAAGTGAACATAGTGTTTTTCTTTGACCATCGAGGTTTGCTGCATAGAAAGTGCATGTTGTATCAAGTTCTTAGCCCAGAATGCTTGGCACAGTGCAAAGAATACTACCTCAAGCAGGAGGAGAATTGACTTCTAGTGCCAATCTAAGATTAACTCACTGTTTTCTTTTTTTTTGAGACAGGGTCTCACTGCATTGCCCAGGCTGGAGTTCAGTAGCACCGTCTCTGCTTACTGTGACCTCCACCTCCTGGGTTCGAGTGATTCTCCTGCCTCAGCCTCCTGAGTAACTGGGACTACAGGTGCATGCCACCATGCCCAACTATTTTTTGTGTTTTTAGTAGAGACCCCAGGGGTTTTGCCATGTTGGCCAGGCTGGTCTCAAACTCCTAACCTCAAATGATTTGCCCGCCTCGGCCTCCCAAAGTGCTGGGGTTACAGGTGTGAGCCAGTGCGCCAGGCCAACTCAGTATTTTCATTTCAGCAAATTATATCACCTGTTTATGTCTTGGGTTCCTCTTCTGAAAAAATGGATATCGTAATAATGAGCTGTTGGTATCATAAAAGCAGACACTTTTATTTCCTCTTTAACTTCAGTTTAAGTGAAAAACAAGAAAATGATGCAGTCTACTTTGTGTAATTGAAGGCAATAATTTAATCATTTACCAGTGCTGTTTCTGTCTGTACTGTGAAAGTAATCTCTGGAATGGTATGGCTACTGCCTGATCATGTGCGATAGGAGAGAGTATGTCAGCTTTAGGACTAGCACCTTTTATATGCTCATTTGTAATGGGAATACTGAAGCTAAAATAACAACCAAGAATCCATCCTTGCCGTGTGTTACGTATTTCAACATAGCATGGTGAGTAGCCACAGAAAAGAAAGACTTACCCTGAAACAAAGAATTTTTGTGATGAGAGGAAACTGATGGTAAATGGAAGAGAAGAGGGTGCTCAAGGTTGCCTTTTTATTCATTCGTCTAGAAATCGTGCTTGGTCATTTCTCTAAACAGGAAAGATGGGATTTGTCGTCTTTAGAGAAAGTTTCTACCTGATGACTTAATTGGAAAAAAAGTATTGTTTTCATTATGAAATATTGTTTTAGAGGTGAAAATGCACTATTTCATTGTCATTAATTTTTGCTAATGTTTTGAGTTTTCAGGTGAATTGTATTACTAGATACATTGTGTTTTTGTGGAACTAAATTAACTGCTTTTTAGGTACAACCCAAGATAACCTTTTCTTGATAACGTTTGACTATTCCACCAGATCTACTTATATTGTTGTGTTTTTGTGTTAGAGTGCCTGGAATTTCTTTGAAGTGTTAGGCTTTTATGAACAGTATTTAAATTAGAACAAAGTTAAGTAGCATCATGTATGTTAGGTTCTGTGAATTTATGTAACACTCATGATTTTTCTCTTAAGTTTTTTTTTGTGTGTGTGAAATTAACATGTTCATCTTAAAGGCTATTCTCTGAAATTTCCTTTCTTTTCTCTACTTCTTTTATTTATTTTTTTGAGATGGGGGTCTCAGTTTGATGTCCAGGCTGGAGTGCAGTGGCATGATCGTGGCTCACTGCAACCTCTGCCTCCCGGGTTCAAGTGATTCTCCTGCCTCAGCCTCCTGAGTAGCTGGGATTACAGGTGCCTGCCACCATGCCCGGCTAATTTTTGTATTTTCAGTAGAGGCGGGGTTTCACCATGTTGGCCAGGCTGGTTTTGAACTCCTGAGCTCAAGCGATCTGCCTGCCGCGGCCTTCTGAGGATTTAAGTGCTGGGATTACAGCTGTGAGCCATCATACTCAGCCTTCTTTCTCTACTTCTTAAAGTTATAGGGCTTATTGTACATATTTAAGGAAAAGTCCTGGTCAGATGTTCCTGCTAGCTTTGGTAAAATGAAGCGGCTTGGAACTTTCTGGGATTGTTATTCCTATTTAAGTTTCAGGTTTAAGCACAGTTTCTAAGGGACAGTGTTATTGAACTGATGGTTTTAAAAATCATAGTCTTTTTCAGGTGTTTAATTAGACTTTTTATATGCCACATGAATTTTTTATAAAGTTTTAATTTATTGAGTTGCTATGTATGTCTAGCTGTGTTGTATAATGAATTATTTATTTATTTACTTTTTTTTTTGAGACAGAGTCTCACTCTGTCGCCCAGGCTGGAATGCAGTCATGTGATCTCTGCTCACTGTGACCTCTGCCTCCTGCATTCAAGCAATTCTTGTGCCTCAGCCTCCCAAGTAGCTGGGATTACAGGCACGTGCCACCATTTCCAGCTAACTTTATGTAATTTTAGTAGAGATGGGTTTCGCCATGTTGCCCAGGCTGGCTTCGAACTCCTGAGCTCAGGAAGTCCACCCACCTCAGCCTCCCAAAGTGCTCAGATTACAGGCTTGAACCACTGTGTCCAGCCTGAATTATTTTCCCTAAATCTAACAATATTCAGGGTGCTTGGCAGTGTTCTCATAAGGATGAAGAAATTGCGTATTGAAAAAGTTCAGTAACTTGTCCAAGGTCATTCACATACAGGCCTATCTTGAATTACTTACTTTTCTTTTTGTTAATTTTATTGTTCTTTGATAGGTCTGTAATTATGTGGAACAGTATTCTCTATACATACTATCTTTATTCAGGGGTATGTGAAATGTTGTAAGGCAATATGCTTATCAAAGTATATCAAATATAAAGTATTTTGTTCCTGATTTCCCCAGCTGTGTGTTAAGTAGTCTTGACTTGTGTAGATTTAATTCAGGAGACAAAATTGTGTTTATTTCTAGGAGGTGGAGATAAAAGCAAACATGAGAATTAACTTTTGAAAAAAGATAGGGAATTTTGGTTGCTTGGATGCTAATTCCAGTAGGTAATCAGACTTTTCATTTAGAAATGTGTCTGATCGCATGACTTTAAATGTTTTCCGATTTAAAAACCGTGCACTTCTTCTTGTGCAGAGTTCGCAGTACGTACAGTGCGTGGCTGGGTGTTTGCAGCTGATGCTCCGGGTCAATGAATACCGCTTTGCTTGGGTGGAAGCAGATGGGGTAAATTGGTGAGTGCCCTTTACTTTTAATGTAAAATAACATTTATAAGCATCTCTCCTTGACATTTTCAAAGAAATAACGTGATCATCTAAAAGAGGTATTTTTTTCATATCTGTTTAACAATTGGTTATGCTAGCCTTCTTGGAAGTGAGTAACTATCGAACCCCTTCCCTTGCTTGATCTGTGCTTTTATAAGAGGTTAAGGCCTCTTAAGAACCTAATGCTTAACAGGACAGATTCCAGGTACTCAGAATATAAAAAATTCAAAAAATATTTTATGGTGAATGTAGGCAAAAATCAGCAAAAGTTCTTATCTAGGAAAGAGTGAATGTAAACCTTTCTTTCTAATGCCATATAATTTAGCTCAATCTTTGTGGGATCCTAATTTGCAGGTACAGAAACTTTGAGGAGCTGCCTGTTCAGGCTTATACAGACAAGCAACTGAAAACCTCCTAAATAATGGAAATCTTGTTTTACCATCAGAAAATCAATTTATTTATTCATAATGAGAGCTCTGACTGCTCTTAAACCAAATATTATTTTCAGTTAGCTAGGCATTGTTTCTCTAGAAAATCTACAGAGAGAGTTAGGTTATCAACAGTAAGTTGCTTGGTGAATGAGGATTTAAAGCAAGCATTGGACACTTACCCTGTATCTCCAGTGTAGGATATACTTGTGAAACGGACCCAAATATTCTAGATCTTCTCAGTTAATATTTGTATGCAATTTCTTAGAATGAGTTACTTCTGCAAATAGCCTTTCTTATGAATTATATTTGCATTGTCACAACTATTCAATATCCATCAATTTAGCAAGTTACTAGTTATTTTTTCTATTACTCTATAAAATTTCAGTCTCTTCTTGTTTATTTAATCCTCAATTAGGAAAATAGCCATCACAGTTTGCCATCTGGGTCCAACAGACCCTTTCAAATATATTTTTAGTCATTTTGTGAAAAATTAACCAAACTAAGAATAAAGAGAGTGAAAAACAACTATTAGAAATTTCAATAAAAATTAAAATATAGCAAACCTTTTTGTAAAAAGTATGTTTTGATACACATATATCATGAAAGATGACAGAAAATCATCACACGTCCTTGAGTGAAATGGTCTAGGTTCTTGCCACAAAATGCTGTCTGTAAGTCTTTCATGTTCACTGGCTAACTAGGTGAGAGTACTATATTTCCTTTTTGTCCTTAGAAATCTATTCCTCACTTATCAGTTCTTGAGTTTGAGAAAATTCATTTATGATATAGCTATCTGGAGACTTACAGTTTAAGATTTCACTTATTTGACCCATTTCACCATTATTGTTAGAGAATAGAGTGCAGTCTATTTGTTTTCATCTTCTGAATAACCTAATAATTATGAAACACTTTCCTCTGTTGGTCATTGTTATGGACAGAAAATAAAAAATTCTGAATTCTCAGCTGTGTTCACACTGTCAGGAGATTAATTAGAAAGACTCACGGACTTAGCATATAGTTGTATTCACAGGTAAGTTTTATTACAGAGATGTAGTGAGGATGCACAGCTGTGTCATAAGGGACAAAGACACAGGCCAAGTGTGGAGGAATCCATGCGCAGGCTCCCTTACGTTCTCTTCCTCCCAGAGGGTTCACGCAGAGTGCATCTTCCCCCAGCATTGAAAATGCAGCCACATTTGTGTGAGATTTCTGTTCAGGAAACCCATCAGAGACTCAGATCCTAAGATATTATTAGAGGTTAGTTATGCAGACATGCTCTACCTAAAACACACCAAAATTTCAAACTCCTGAAACAAAGTAGGTGTCTTAATTCATTTGGGCTACTGTAACAAAATGCTGGGTGGCTTATAAACAATGGAAACTTAGTTCTTACATTTCTGGAGGTTAGGAAGTCCAAGATCAAGGCACTAGCAGATTTGGTGTCTGGTGAGGGCCTGTTTCCTCATTCATAGGTGGTCATCTTTTCACTGTAAACTCAGATGGCAGAGGCGACAGGGGTCTTTCTCAGGACCCTTTTATAAGGGTATTAATCCCATTCATGAGTGCTCTGCCCTCCTGACCTAATCACCTCCCAAAGGCCCCACCACCTAATACCGTCACTTTGAGGGTTAGTCTTTCAACATATGAATTTTGGAGGGACACAGACATTTAGACCACGGCAGTAGGAATTCAGCATAAACCACGTGTTTGTACAAATGGTTTAGTTTGAACAGTGTAGGGAACTGTTTACCAGCCAAATTCCCAGAGGCCAGTCAAGGGCCAACCTTGGTAAGCAGGTCTTTCTGAGGTTAGCAGCCTCGGGACTTTGCTGTTAACTCTTTTCTGCACAGAAACCTAAAGGTGAATGACAAAAATGATGTTACCAGTCTTTTTACCTTTGTAAAAGATAATGCCGTATTTTGGGCAGTGCGATAGAAAGGGCGATTATTTATTTCACTATTATATCGTCTTCCTAGGTCAGTCTCTAACTTTATTACTTTAGTTTTTCATTTCTTAGTATAATTGGTTATAATCACTTAATAATGATAAAGTAATATATAGGATGATAAAATAGCCTAAGACAACTAAAATTTTGTGGTTTATAAAAGAGCCCGGTAGAATTGTTTGGCAGAATAAAAATTCGTTTTATCTTACAATTAGGGTTATTGTACAATAAAATGAATTTTAATTCTGCCAAATAAAAATTAGATTTTTTTTTTCCCTCTATGGAGGACCTGTAAGAAAGAATCAAAGTCATGAATTAGCAATCTCTACAAATAGTTATAATTGCTTATAAAACAAATACCTAAATTTGGTCCCTTTGAACTCTCATGGTATACTGAGGTATGACAAATGCTGCTCTTCTGATGACTAGTACTTAGTATTTTAGAGAATATTCAGCAATGGTAACTATTCAGCAGCAACAAGATCAGGTCTAAATAAGGTCTAGGCTATTTCATGTTCAACCAATATATTTTGATATGCTAATGACCACTAATAAGATTAGCAGTAATCAGATAAACCTTTAGGTAGAGAAATGGGCATTAATAAAGGTATAATATCTTAATTTGTTGAAAGTATAGCAATTTCAAAAAGTCAATCTTTTCATTTTTTCAGAAATAAAACACGTACTTTCTGCTTTTCGAGTTTCTGCTTAGCATTGAATTTGTGTGTGTGTGTGTTTCTCACATTGCAAACAGGAATAAGGTGAGGAGAAAAAATTTCAAGTATAGCCCATTTGAAGAGAGGAAGATAATGGAGGTCTTAAAAAAAACTAAGTACATTTTAATCTATATAATTTGCTGACTTTTTTCTTGTTAAAAAGCCTATTATCTACATAATACAACACTATTTCTGAATATTTGTATACCTATATAAGATAAAAAGAATTTACATTGCATTGTGCTATATAGTGTAGCTTCACAAGAAAGTCTGAAGGTTAACATTGACTTTTTAAATATTGGAGCTATAAGTGGGCGGTTGCTGGGGGTAATTGCCTCTACTGCCCAAAGTATTTTATAGATTCAGTGCTATTCCCATTAAATTACGATTGACATTCTTTTAACAGTTTGATACGAAGAATTATTAACCAGGTATACATTTGCTAACTGATTTATTTTTGTATTGTTTTGGACATGTTTTTATATTATTATGTTCTTTTGGTAGAGATGCGGTTTTACCATGTTGCCCAGGCTAGTCTTGAACTCCCGGCCAAGAGATGAGCCCACCCTGGCCTCTGAAAGTGCTAGGATTAGTGGCTTGAGCCACCATACCCAGCCACTGATTTTGTTTAAAATGAAACAAGTACAACAAAAAATGACTCTCGAGTGTCAGAAAGGTAGCAAGTGCAGATACCACCCATAAGGCGGGGCAGGGGGAGGTAAAGAGGGTGGGCAACAGTAAGAGATTGGAATCATTCAAATTTGCATGCTTGAAGGAGGGGGTGAGTACAGTTGAAATTTAGACATTTGAGGAGGAGGTTTGCCCAGCTGATGTTGGTGTCTCTGAACTCCTAGGAAGAGCCTCGTGGATCTGGAAACCGGGACTCTGGGGAGGGGGAAGCCAGTTGGCTAGTGCTCGTGTCTCTGAGGAAATGTGATGAGGCTTGTTCTGCTAGAACTGGAAAAACTGCAAACTGAATTTGGCTGCTGCCATGGAAAAGAACTGGTGCTGCTGGGTTAAAGGAGTGTTCCTGGGGTAATGCTTTCAGGAACAGGAAGCCGACAGGAGGAAGTCCCTTCTTCTTCCTTCCTTGAAGTCAGCCTCTAGCTCCTGTTCTTGGCGTAGCCTAACAGGGAGCCAGCTGGTAGAACAGAAATATAGTTTTCAGGGTCTCAACCACAGCATTACAAAGCCAAGTGGAGAAGGCTTGGCTTCATAGCTGGAACAGAGAGCAAGGGAAACCAAGGACTAGGGTGTTTAAAGTATAAAATGACATGATTTTACGGTAGCGTATATACTGATACCAATATTAATTAAAAAGCAAGTTTTGCCTCACAACCAAAAATGGAGACAAGACAGAAGCCATGCGTGAGAAAATTAAAAACAATTAGTGAATGGAGCTATATACAAATCATATAAATGGAGAAATGACACAGATAAAAGCCTTTCAGTAAGTTACAGTAGGTTTAGATTGTAAAAATCAGGCTTAGAATTTTAAACATTTATATTATTAGAGTGGCTTTAATTTTACAGACAAAGTGCAGAGAGTTCCCATTACATCTTCCCCCTCTTCCCCACAAATTTCCCTTATTAACATCTTGCATTAGTGTGGTGTATTTGTTCCAGTCGATGAACTAATGCTAATAGGTTCTTATTAATAAGTTCCATAGCCTACATTAGGGCTCACTCTTTGTGTTGTACATTCTGTGATCTTCGAGCTCTTAACCCCTCTGGTCTTTTTATTCTTCTTTATAAATGGTAGGCTCTGCTCCAATATGAAGGTCATTTTTCAATGGTCTTATTTGATGATTTCTGAACTGCATTGTTTGAATGTAGGCATTACCCACAGCAATTTCCTTAGCTCTTCTTCTGTTGTATTATCTCTCTTGGCGTAACCTACTTCATTTCCATGTCATTTTCCTGGTTTCCTTACCGGTAAAGTAAGAGATAAAACTAGAAGCTTCCCGAAGTTTTTCCTGACCCACAAATTCAGTAACTGACTGTGTCAAATTTGAACCCATCACAGGTTTTCACCAAACTCATCCCTTCTTTTCTCTGTTTCCTTTATATTTTAAAGTTATCGGTGGTCTTACTGGTTTCCTAGACTCCAAATCTCCATGTAACATTTGGCTCTGCTGTTTGTCTGATTCTTCTTACCATTCCCGTTGCCATATTGCAAGTCTTTGTTCCCTTTCTTGTTGGCGCACTGCAAAAGCTCCTGCTTCCTGAGGTCCTGTGACTTTTGGAGAGAGGGTTAAGTGGAGCTGAACTGGAAGTGGTTCTCTGTGAGTAGCAATCTAGCTGCTTGTTACTGCTGGCAGAAAAGAACAGGACATAATTCAGAGAGACTTGTTCCATTAGTGCAAAAAGAGAATAATTGCTTATTTCTTCTTTCTTCTGCTATCATATTAAATGTTTTCTAAATGTGTGTGTTTGTGTGTTTTTTTTTTCCAGCATAATGGGAGTGTTGAGTAACAAGTGTGGCTTTCAGCTCCAGTATCAAATGATTTTTTCAATATGGCTCCTGGCATTCAGTCCTCAAATGTGTGAACACCTGCGGCGCTATAATATCATTCCAGTTCTGTCTGATATCCTTCAAGAATCTGTCAAAGAGAAAGTAACAAGAATCATTCTTGCAGCATTTCGTGTAAGTGTTTTATGTTTGTTTGTGTGTGTGTGAGGCATTTTTCACTGTGCAGTATATTTGAGTTTTTAGCAAGCAGGAAAAGTTATTACTTGTTCTTCATGTGGTTATGAAACCATAGTGTCTTGGTGAACATAAAGTATCACTAATTTGTATTTGTGGTGTGGGCAGTGGGATCGGTGAGAGGAAACCATCTAAGTGAATGAAATGTGTGAGTTACAGCTTGGAGGGAAATGCAGTTGGATCATGTTCAGATGCAGGAACTCCTTTTCTGCTGCAGTACATTCCAAGAGACTGTTTTGGAAGGAGTTTCCCTGTTATGAAGCATGTATTTTAGTATGGAGTTGTGCTTCAGATTCTGGATCTCTTGACTGGAGTACATTTTTGAGGCAACTATAAAGATCTATAATTATTTAAACAGTAAAGTTATCCTATTAGAATATTAGATTTGTTAGATCTAAGTCAGCTTCCTCCTTTGAACAGATGAGGAAGTTGAGGACGAGAGAAACCCTTGCTAGAACCGAAATCCTAGGTTGCCAAGCAGTTTTAATACTTCATGTTGCTAATTGGTTATCAAGAGTCAGTGTATTTGCTGTGCCAGTTGTCTACTGATAATTTTGTTTGTCACTTTAGATGGGCTTTTGTGGATGGCTGGGTTGAAGTAATGTGTCGCTAAGAGTGCTATTCAATGTTAATAATAGTGGATATGTCTCATACAGTGCTTACCCTCTGCCATACATTGTTCTAAGCATTTAACTCATTTAATCCTCACCAGAGCCCTATAACATAACAGTTATTGTTGTTACTGTTAGTATACAGGTGTCATTGCTATACATTGGGAATACTGAGGCATGGAGGTCACATTGCTGATAGATAGCAGACATGCAAATCCAGGATGTTGACTGTACAATCTGTGCTTTTAACCATTTTTGTTCTTATACTTCTTTAAAAAAACAAGTAAAAAATAAAAAGTGGTACACGTGTTGCTAAAATGTAAGTAATGTAGTTATCACATTTGCCAAATGTAGTTACTAGCATCTTTCAGATGTTTCCAAGCACAGAGATAAATCAATAGGTGTGTAATTTTGTTTTGTATTTAAAAATAAAATGATGCATTATACTGTTGTATAACCTTATTCTTAATATGTAGGAATATGTTTTCATTTCTGTATATGTGGATATTCAGTATTTTTAGTGGCTATTTTCCACTGTGTGGGTATAAAGCTATTTATTTAACCAGTGCTCTATTGATGGCCATGTGGTGGTGTTTCTGATTTCTTTTATGTATGTTTGCCCACTTTGATGAATATTTCTTTTGGACTGAGTTCTAGAGATGGAACTGCTGAGTCAAAAGAATGTGTTTTTACACTTTTTTTTTTTTTTTTTTAGACAGAGTCTTGCTCTGTTGCCCAGGCTGGAGTACCATCTCAACTCACTGCAACCTTCATCTCCCAGATTCAAGCGTTTCTCGTGCCTCAGCCTCCTGAGTAGCTGGGATCACAGGCATGCACCACCATGTCCAACTAATTTTTATATTTTTAATAGAGACAGGGTTTTACCATGTTTCCTAGGCTGGTCTCAAACTCCTGACCTCTAGTGATCCACCTGCCTTGGCTTCCCAAAGTGCTGGGTTTACAGGCATGAGCCACTGCACTCCACCTTTTTTTTTTTTTTTGAGACAGGATTTTTACTCTGTCACCCAGGCTAGGGTGGATTGATGTGATCATAGCTCACTGCAACCTCACACTCCTGAGCTTGGGGGATCCTCCTGCCTTAGCGTCCCAAGAAGCTGGCACTATAGGTGCATGCCACCAAGCCTGGCTAATTTAAAAAATAAAATATTTTGTAGAGGCGGGATCTCACTTTGTTGCCCAAGCTGTTATTGAACTCCTGGGCTCAAGTGATCCTCTCGCCTCAGCCTCCCAAAAATTCTGGGATTACAGGTGTGAGCCACAGCACCTGGCCTATACTTTTGTCATATACTTTTCAAAAATGTGCAAGTTTACCTTTCCATCAACTATATATTGGGAGCGTGTATTTTTTTGCTCAGTAGTATTTAATATTACCCATTTATTTTTTACAAAATCTTGGGTGAAAAATTAAATCATTGTTTTAAATTTGCATTCTGTTAATAATGAATGAGGCTGAGCATCTTTTAATATTATTGGCCGTTTATATTCTTTCTATAAATTGCTTATTCATAGCATTTGTCACCTTCCCAATTTTAAAATTTGATGTGTAGGAACTCTTTTTTTAGATGTCTGTAGTTAGTAACTAATGTTTATTGAGAGCTTATTCTGTGTCAGTCACTGTTCTAATTTTAAACGTATTACATATATAATTGTCCCAGGAACTCCATTTAGTGGTCACTAGGACACGAGAGGTTAAATTGCCAAAATAGCTAAGAAGTGGCAGAGCAGGGATTTAAACTCAGGCAGTATGACGCACGCTTTTAACAATCATGCTAACCTATCTTTGGTGCAGAGAATAATAATCGTTAAAATTTATTAAGTGATTTTTATGCATTGCCTTATTTAAGCTTTATGATGACCCTGTAAATTCTATTACTATTTCTATTTTATTGGTAAGGCACCAAGACTAGGAGATAATTCCTCAGTAAGTGAAAGGATTGGCATTTCAGTGAGATATGTCCAGCTCCCGAGCTGTCCTCTTAACCACTCTGCCATCTCCTTTTTTTCTTGTCTCGATGCATTTTCTCAGGAACCTTAAGACTGGCATTAAAGGGGGGATAATGTGAAAAGGAAAATCAAATCTAACATCAGGGGAAGATTTCTTTGCTTAAAATACCAGCTGGATGTATTAAGCCCCGTGTATTTCCTGGCTGCCTGGCAAGGGCCGAGTGAGTGAGCAATAGCATGGAGTGGTGTTCAGTGTGGATTCTGGGAGAGACTGGACAGTGAGATCTGAGTGTGTCCTGCTGAGTGTGATAAACGGTGACCAGCTGTTGACCAGGTGTTGGACTGGGCATTAGATTTTCTTTTGATTATGTTTATTTATGAAAGTAACACAATTTTTCATGTAAAAATCATTCTGTGGTCCTCGAAGTTCACTCTTGAGAAATAGGCAAATGCTGAGCCTCCTTGCTTCCCTCCCTCACCATGGTGGCTCTGCTCTTTGCATTTCCTGTACACTCTGTCCATATGAGTTGTCACGGTGAATTTCAGTCCAGCTAAAATAATAATCAGTTCTTAAATCAGAGTAGATTGTATTAATGAGGCTTTACTTTGAAGTGTTTTAGTAGGTAAACTGAATGTATTTTTTTCTTCTACTTAAGTACTTCATTATCCATATTCTTATGTAGTAAAAGTAAAAAATTCCAGAAGTGGAGTCTTTTGCCAATCTCTCCTAAATCACAAAACAGTTGTGGGTTCCATGTGTGTGCCAGCAGCTATGCTAATTATTAGGGGACACAGATGACTAAGATAGAGCTGGACATTGGAGGTCTTCTGGTTTGGTAAACACAGACAATGTGAATAAGCAATGCCAGTGCAATACGATGATGAGTGATGAAGGGAGGAAAGGCAGTAGAAGGGAGATGGACAGCCAGAGTAGGAGTGTGAGGAGGAGACAGGGCCCGAGGGGCTTTTTGAATGGGGCGGGGAGGGGGTGTGTGAAGAGAAGAGAGGGCTCAAGGGGCCTTTTGAACCAGGCTTAGTTATCTTGGAAGTGCAACGGTGGGGGAGAGGTTGAATGTTAACAAGTAAGGAAAGAATCTTCTGGAATCATCAGTAATTTGTTCTTGTAGGATTTATTATTCCTCTCTACCACCCAGGGTGAATTCTGAGAGAGTGAATGGAGCACTTAAATCTGGCTCTTGAAGATGCAATCCTGGTACTTGTGGCTGTCGACTTTCTGAAGGCACAAACTTGCTCTGTGAATGGATCTTTTGGCTCTGCCATTCTGGGCATAGAACTAGTGAGGCCAACGTGGATGTTTCAGTCGTCATGGTTACCACGTGACTCTAACTTGTCTTCACGCTCTTGGACGTCACTTGCCAAAGCATGACACCGTCAAATAAGATCTTTTGTCAGATCTACTTTTAGCACTTCATTTTGTACTTTCCTGCTCTGAGAGAATGTGGAATAAGAACCGATTCCTCTTCTAAATTTATTCACTGTGGCAAAATAGATATCGCATCTTTTCAACTCAATAACTTTATGCTCTGAGGGCTTAATGCGCCTTCTTTTCCATTTGCCTTAGTTTTGAGTTTTCTCCCTTGTCTTTCCTTTTTTTAAATTCTATTATTGTCACAGGAACCTTTATTTTGCCAAAATTTTCTAGTGTAAATTAAGCATATACCTTTTGGAAAAATGGAGCTAGTTTGATCTTTTACTGTTATAAAAATAATATGGTTAAAAATATATGATAGAAAAACATTAAGTAAAATTATAAATTACCTACAATATCCTTCCCACATACGGAGCCCCCTTGACATTTTAAAACCTGCAGTTTATAATCTCTATTCCCTTACTACAACTAGGCTTCAACTCTGGATGAATTGTAGGCACTGAATAGCTGAAGGAGTCTGAAATCTCCTCTCTACGTGATTTGGGTGGATCATGCTTGGCCTTCCTCACTGCAAAGTATGTGTGCACTCAGGCCGGCAGTGAGTGTGCCAGCATGTGCAGTGGTGGTCAGGTTCGCTGGGCTCTTCCGCTGGCCTCCAGGCTTGTGGCCAAGTTGCTTAGCCTCTCTGTGCTTTAGCTTTTTTCATGTGTCCTGTGAGAGTAATATAATCTCTCCTAAATCTATCACTTTGTTGATGCCCACATGATAACAGCCTTTGAAAAATGTGTGCTAAATGAACCTTTGGCACCTAATATACCCTCAGTAAATATTTGTAACTGTATAAGGGGCTGGTCGTGGGGTTGCTGTTGGCACCAGGGCTACAGCAGTTGTGGTGAACTTACTTCAGATTGTGTGAGCACCGGGTTCATATACTTGTCTCTGTGGGGTTTGTCTTTGGATGTTACCTAGACAGACAGAAAGAATAGTGAAAAACCTTTTGGAACAAAAGTGAGCTATTTACGAGGGAATTGTGATCCAATGAAGAAGTTACCTGGAAGTAAAGATTGGCCAATTACTGAATATTCATATTTTAAAAATTAAGAGAGAAATAAAACGTGTTTACTTAATTTGATGAACATATCACAGAAAGCAAGACTAGAGAGAGAGGGGTCCCTGTTTTCTGTTAGTGCATGGACTTTTGTCTAAATTGGGAGCTGTTAATAAACTTGGTACAGAAAGCTTTTTTTCAGAAAAGGGGATATATTTTGTAATTGCTAAACTGTTAGGAAAGATGGTTACCTTTGACTTGATGTCTTTGCAATTAGATTATCCTAGAAAGATGAATTATTATTGTTATTATCTTTTGTTTGACTTTCACTTATGGGCAATAGAAAGGTCAACAGTTTCCTAAGTAGTTAATGGGGGAAATGAATAGTACTATTTTTCCATTTATCTCTACCTGTTCTTTTCTGTATGTTATATATATTTTTGAAATTAAAATATCTGTTTTTTAAAATGTTAAAGACTAAAAATTTATCATTATTTCTTATTATAGGCTTTCGATAATTTGTTAATAACTTGTCTATTTAAGGTAAAATAGAGGTATGGGAAAGAGCTATAATAGAAATCAGGGTCTTATTTTAGCTGTCCTGTTGTTTCAAAGAATATATCTTTACCTTGTATCTTTTCCTCTCAGTTTCAAGAAACTACATGACTTTTAAAGGTATTATTTAGATAATATTTTAAGTGCTGCAAGTTACTATGAAAAAATCAGGCACTAATAATTTTTTTTCTTTTTGAGACAGAGTCTTGCTCTGTTGACCAGGCTAGAGTGCATCACTGCAACCTCTGCCTCCGAGTTCAAGCAATTCTCCTGCCCTAGCCCTCCAGAGTAGCTGGGACTACAGGCACCTGCCACCATACCTGGCTAATATTTGTATTTTTGGTAGAGATGGGGTTTTGTCATGTTGGCCAGGCTGGTCTTGAACTCCTGACCTCAAGTCATCCGCCCGCCTTGGCCTCCCAAAGTGCTAGGATTACGGGTGTGAGCCACCGCACCTGGCCCAGGTACTAATAATTTTTAATAATGGACTGAGATTTAATCTAAAGCCCCCAAAAAACTGCTTTAATCAATGTATGATATTCTATCTAAGCTTCCCACATACCCTACTTAATTTTTTGTCCCCACTTAGTTCCTTCTCCGTTCCATTATTTTTCACTTTGAATCATTAGGTAAAATAAAAGGGTTATTGGAAGCAGGTATCTAATACTGTAATGTCACAGAAGAGAGATGTTAGTTGATATTAATTGAATTCTGCCTTTAAGTTCTTCCTTCTCTTTTTCTCTCCCGTTCTTCCTCTTGTAGATTATTTTATTCATCTATCAATGCATCAGATGTTTATTGAAGACCAAATATATGCAAGGCAATTCGTTGGTTACTGAGGATGTGGAAAGATGCATAAGATAGAATATGTTTTCTCAGGACCTTTGCATTTTGTTTAAGCCTTTGTTTTGATAGAGTAACTTGATGAAGTCACTGTGTTTACGATATACAAAGCTAAAAAAAAAATCGCCATATGTGTAGAGCCAAGACTGAGATTCTTACGTTTTTTCTTTGGACCTCATTTGGGAGCTTTCTGAATTAATTATGTACTTTTATGGAAATTTGAGAAGTAGAGTCATGTAGCTCTTTCGTAATGGTGCAGTAGAAGGGTAGAGAAGAATCTTTCTGGAGTGGATAGACCTAGATGTGAATTCCAGCACTTGACTGTTGAGTGTTGGGAGAGTGGCTTGGACTCCCAGAGCTAGTTTCTTTATGGTGAAAGGTGGTAGATGGTACTTAACTCATTTAAGCATTAGGTAAGGAATCCATGAAATAACAGTTAAAGTGTCTGCAATAGTAAATATATAGTATGTATTTATTTTCCTGTCTTCTTTCTTCATAAAATCATGGAATAATAGAAGTTTTCATCGTTATCTCTGTAAGTTAGATTCTTGCTAAGTTAATATTAAGCCCAGGTAAAGATCTAGTGCTGTTTTGTTTGATTTAAAAGAGACAGGGTGCATATGTCACTTTAATATTTAGCAAGACTTAAAAATCTTTTATAAATTATATAATTTCAATTTTTTTAACCTACGATGGATAGAATTTAATAATTTATGGACTTCTATTGTCTAATTTTGGTTTTCAGAATATTTAAAATATACCCAGTTCAATGACAGAAATACTAGGTTTTTTTTAAAGATTCTCATATGCTAAATTTGGGGTAATGCAGTCATTCCATGAATACGCTGAGAGCAGAAAGTCAGAAGAACATCTTTAGACATCCACAGTTTTGATATGCACAGTGGAACTAACATTGAGCCATTGTTAAAGACATAGTAAAGCCATTTGATTTATACCACCAAACTGATTTTAACAATGATGATTTTTAAAGTAATTCAGATTCCTGTAGCCTTTAAAAATGTTTTACTGATGAAGTTATTTGAAGACAGTCTGGTCACATCCTAAAACTCGGAGTTTTTTTTGTGGGAGGCTTTAGGAAGCTTGCTGAGCTGCTGAGCTACTGTGAGATGAACAAATATAGCAGCTGCTAATTATTATTATTTTTCCATTTGGCTGGATGAATATTAATTTTGAGAATATCAGTCTCACTTATTTGTAGTACGTGCTGAACTCCAGGTCTCTGCAAATATTACTGCTGTTGGTTAAATTGATTTGTCAATCTTTAGGTCCTTAAATAAAGTAGGATGTTTTGGGGCTGTGACTGATAAAGACATTGAAGATCATCTTTGTTGCCTAGAGTTTTACATCTGTTTGTTGTGCATTTGATTTCTTTTTTGGGCTCTGCTTAATCAAAAGCCTATGTTATCTGTCATATAAAGTGAATTGTATTTTTTTTTACAACGATATGCTTTTCATCAGAAAAGCTTAGTAATTATGGCCAAATTGAGTTGTTCTTTTTATTAGATTAACGGTGATGTTTAATTCACATCTACACAAGTATACTCACCAGACATAAACATGCACATGCATGTACATGCATTTTCCCATGTAGGCAGTTCATAGTCATAACTCTTTCAAAGAGGCTAGCTCTAGTCTGAGTGTATGGGGCTGTGGGGGCTGTTTTGACCACTGCTATGGCATGGAGGTATTGCCATGAAGAAATTTTATTCTGGAGTCTGTCCCCTTATTCCCTATTTAAGGAATTGCGCCTCAACCTCTTTGCCTATACTTTATCTTGCTTAGTAGATACCAGGTTTGGATGAGGTCTAGCAAGACAGACTTTTTAAATTTTGGGGTGAGTTCTGTAATACAGCAGTTTTTAAAGTGTGGTCCACGTTATCAGTGCAGTGCAGTGAACTGTTTGTTAGTAACCTGCGATGGGTAAGTACAGAAAGTGAAAGTCAGCATTTGGAAACTTGTAGGAATTTGACAGAATCATGGTTTATTGAATTTTATAATACGAAAATTGAACTTGTATTTTACATGTCTTAAAATTTATTCTTACTGTGCTTGATAAAAGTATTTGCTCATGACTGATTGAAAGTCAAAAAACAAGCAAAACTGGTCTTCACCACTAATGGTTTTTGAAGCACTGCTTTTCACATATACTTGACAAGGCCAGCAGTTCAGTTTTGCTGAAAGAAAGATCTGAATTGTTACCTGATTCCACCTTGTTTTTGGAGATGTCAACATCCCTCTGTACCATTAATTTGCCAAAGGCAAAAAGGATGTTTATACCAGATTGGCCACTTCTGATTTTGTTGAGGTGAAGATACCATTTACTTTTAGAGAAAGAATAACGTATTTCAAAGAATATATTGCTGCCAGATTAAGTAGATTGTTTCTGGCAGATTCAGTTTCTTAATTACTTTTTATAACTTATTCATTCCTTTTCATTTGTTATAGTAAGATGAAGCAGTGAAATGAGAACGTGTATTTAAGGAAGAATAAATAAGGCTTAATGACTGATTTGACACAATTGAAGAAAAAGGGAGAATAAAAAATAGCTAATCTTTGAAATGCCATTATCTTGGACAACTGAGAGGGAAGTTGGTTTTAGAATACCATAGAACTGTTCTGTATTAGTTATTGAATGTATTGAAGTAATAGTTGAAGCCATTAGTTTTGATGATATCTTTTTTTTTTTTTTTTTTTTTTGAGATGGAGTCTCACTCTGTCGCCAAGGCTGGAGTGCAGTGGTGTGATCTTAGCTCACTGCAGCATCTACCTCCTGTGTTCAAGCGATTCTCCTGCCTCAGCCTCCTGAGTAGCTGGGGTTACAGGCACGGGCCACTGTGCCTGGCTAATTTTTGTATTTTTAGTAGAGATGGGGTTTTACCATGTTGGCCAGGCTGGCCTCAAACCCCTGACCTCAGGTGATCTGCCTTCCTTGGCCTCTCAAAGTGCTGGGATTACAGGCATGAGCCACAGCACCTGACTCATAATATCGTAAATATGGAGTTTAATTCTCTGGGCAACAATATATGAAATTAACCAAGAAACCATATACACAAAAGAGCTTTGATATATTTCTAAAGTTAGAAGAGAGGGTAATAGGAAAAGTAACTGGAAAAGACCATAGAAAGTTTAATAGAAAAGTAAGTAAAATCTCACAAAAGGAAAGGAAGAGGGGGAAGAGTTTTATCAGAGGAAGAGATTAATAGATTTATGCCTTCCCATAGTTGAAGGACTCAGAAAAATAATTGGTTTAGAAAGAAATAACAGGTGTTCTGAAAGAGAATAGTTTGTAAAAGTAGTCATGCAAGGAACTGGGGATCTAGTATGTCATATTTACCAGGGTCTCACATTATAGTAAAGGAGGCAAGCATGTAAATAATAGTGTCATACATCATGATTTCTTCCTTGACTATGGATTACATAGGAGTGCATTGTTAAATTTCCAAATGGAAATTAGAAAGTTACTTGTCTTAAGCTTAATTCCATTATGGTTAAGAACATATTCTGTAAGATTTCAATCCTTTGAAATTTGAGACTCATTTTATGGCTCGTCTTACAGTCTATCATAGTGGTTGTACCAGGTGCACTTAAAAGAATGGATGTTTTGCAGGTGGAGTCATGTTCTTTGTCATTTAGGTCAGGGTGGTTGATAGTGTTATTTAGATCTTCTAGGTGCTAATTTTTTTTGTTTAGTGGTTCTATCAATTGCTGAGAGAGCTGTTAAAATCGCTAGCTGTTATTGTGGATTTGTCCGTTTCTCCCTTCAGTTTTGTCAATTTTTGCTCCATGAATTTTGAAGCTCTGTAATTAAAACACTTATAAATGTTACGTTTTCCTGATGAACTGGTCTTTGTATTATAGTGAAATATCCTTCTTTATCACTGGTAATGCTCTTGGTTTATTTTATTTGAAGTTAACATCACACTCTGGCTTTCTTATGCTTGTGGTTACATGCTGTATCTTTTTTCTTTCTCAGTTTCAACTTACCTGTGACATATGTAGTCTGTCTCTTTTAAGCAACACATTCTTGGGTCTTGAATTTTTATCTATTCAAATAATTTCTGCCTCTTAACTGGAGTGTTTAGTTCACTGGCATTTACAATAAGTATTGGTATGACTAGATTTAGGCCTACCATTTTACTCTTTGTTTTCTGTTTGTTCATCTATTTTTTTTGTTCTTCTTGTCTTCCATTTTTGCTTTCTCTTGGGTTAAGTGCATCTATAAAAACCTTCATTTTACTTAACATAATGACCTCCAGTTCTGTCCATGTTGTTGCAGATGACAGCATTTCATTCTTTTCTATGGCTGAATAATCTTCGGTTATCAGAAGCTGAGAAAGGTACCATGGTAGGACGGAATGAAGTGAGATTGGGTAATGGGTACAAAAATACAGTTATATAGAAGAAATAAGACCTAATGTACAATTCGGTAGGTTGATAGTAAACGGTAATCTATTGTGTATTTCAGAATAGCTAGACTAATTCAAATGTTCCCAACATAAAGAAAAGATAAATGTTTAAAGTGGTCTATATCCCAATTACCTTGATTTCATGATTATAAATTATATATGATTCTATCAAAATATCATATGTACTCCCCAAATAGGTACATCTGTTATATATTAATAAATTAAAAAAATATTGTAACATTTCTTTGAGGTCTTTAACTGTTTCTTTTTGTACTATTTTATTTCTTAGAGGTGATCTTGGGAGTCACAGTACACATCCTCTCTATCGTACTTTCTTATGTAAAATGTAAGCACTTGTAATCTTTTATGCTACAGTTGTCATATTACTGTATTTACATGTTATAAGCCATACAATACAGGGTTTTAACTTGTGCTTTAAGCACTCTCATGTATATTATGAAGTAAAGAAGGAAAAATAGTGTTTTATATTTACCCAGCTACATATTAATATGATATCTGCAGTTCTTCTTTCTTTTCTGGACACTCAGCTTTCCACTTGTGGTATCACTTTCCTTTAGCTGAAGAATTTTCTTTAGCCCAGGGATTAGCAAACTATGGAAGCCTGTGGGCCAAATGTGGCCTACCTGTTTTTTATAAAGAAAGCTTTATTGGAACACTGCTTTGCTCATTTGTTTGTTTTTTAATGACTGCTTTTGCACCATAATAGTAGAATTGTGCAGTTGTGACTGCAAAGCCTAAAATGTTTACTCTTTGGCCTTTTACAGAAAAGCCAATCCCTGCTTTCGGATATCTTCCAGTGCATGTCTGCTGGTGAATGATTATCTCAGTTTTGTTTTATAAAAATGATGTTATTTTACTTTTATTGTGGAAGGATATTTTTGCTGGATGTGGTTCTTTTTTTTCTTTCAGTGCTTTCAAGATATCATTCCACTTTCTGCTGATCTCTCTCCTTGTTTTCCTCTTTTTTAATGCTCTCTCAGCAGAATCATCTCCATTGTTTCTGATGAGAAGTCAGCTTTCCTTTGTATTTTTGTTTCCCCTGTATATAATGTGTTATCTTTTTTCTGGCTTCTTCGAACATTTTACTATATTTGGTTTTTCTGAAGATTGTGATGTGTCTGGATTTAGTTTTATTTGTATCTACCTTTCCTAGTATTTACAGAACTTACATATTTGCAGAGTTATGTCTTTTACTAAAGATGGAAAATTTTGGCTATTATATTTTCAGGTATACATTTGCACCTTTTTACTTATCCTTGACTTGTGGCATTCTGATTCCACTTATATTAGACCTTTTGATATTGCACTACAAGTCACTGAGCCTTTGCTCACTTTGTTTGTGGGAAGGAATAAAGAGCATTTTTTCCTGTATCTGAAATTGAATAATTTCTGTTGGTCTGTCTTCATGTTCACTGACTCCTTTGTCATTTCCAGTCCCCCTTTTGAGCTCATTTATAAATTTCAAAAATTTAAATGATCTATATTTTTATTTCTAGGATTTCCATTTGGGAATTTAGTGTCTGTGTCTCCACTGAACTTTCTTTTTTTGCTTTTTTATTGGTACCATCTTTTTCTTTGGGCATAGTCATAATGTGTACCTTAAATCTTTTTCTGCTAACTCCAACATCTAATTCATCTCAGGGTTGGTCTTCCTTGATTGACTTTTCTCTTGAGTGTTGGTTACATTTTCCTGTTTCTTCATATGCTTATTAATTTTGGAGTGTATTCTAAATGTTGTAAGTAATACATCCTAGAACTGGTTTCTGTTATGTTTCTCCGTAGGACATTGAGGTTGTTTAGCAGGCAGTTAGCTTGGCTGGGCTCTAACTCCAAGCTCTGTCTTCCTGTGGTGAGCAGCAGCTTAAATCCTTTTTCAGTTCTTTTAGACATGGCTGGGCTGCCGGCGTTCTGTCCTTACATTGCATAAGTCAGTGGTCAGCTAGAGATTGGGCAGAGTTCATATGCAGAATTTGGGGGCTCCTTTATGTTTCTCTCTAATTTCTCCTCTCCTAGCTGCTGTGGTCACTCTGAACTGTCCTCTGTCTCCTCAGGCCAATGAGGTTGTGGGTTCTTTCTGAGTTTTACCTGAATTTTTCTGAGTGGGGCCTGTCCTTGGGAGGAGAGCCATATGTAAAACTAGAAATTTTCCTAGTGCCATTCCTTTTTTTTTTCTTCTCATATCTAGACTCCATTCTAGTTTCTGCTGCCTTTTGTTCTTTCAGATAATCTTTTATATTTCATCCAGATTTTATAGTTGCTTTCTATGGAAGGATTGATCCAATAGAAGCCACTTTACTATTACTGGAAATGGAATCTCTGGAATATATTTAAAATTGAACCAGTAAATATACACTTTATTCATAATTGAAAGGATAAAACAGTAACACAATAGAAATTCAGAAGTGCTGGGACCATTCCTAATATGTGTGATAAATTATATTGTTTACTGAGAATGACGGCAAGGGAAACTGAGCTGGCCCCCAAGTGGAAAACTGTTCAGGGAGTTCTGAAGTGGTAAACAGTATATGTATATCATACACCAGTTAAACTAGTTCTTTAAGCATTTGATGTGTGACCCTGCCCCCCATTGCTTTCTCTTGGAGAACTCTTTCTAGTTTGTCTTTGATCAGTGGTGGGCAGGCACCAGATGCCTGCCTAGTTTATCTTTGTTCTGTGAGAAAGCAGAGAACACTTGCTTGTTAATAATAATCACCTGTTCAGAGAGAATAACTACGTGGGTCAGAGTCGGCTTGAGGCTCTCAGTTGGTGAGGCTGTCAGCCCTCTGTGGCTCTCAGCTTGGAAGGCTGTTAGCCCCCTGGTAGTCCCACTTTGCACTCTATCTCTGTGTCTGTTTCTTAATACCTTCAGCACCACCTGATGGGGGGTCTCCACGACTGAGCTGATCTGGGTAGAAGTAACCTGATGAAAAATATCACAAAATTGTAGTTTTGTTTTTCTGACTTAAGATAACAGTTCACTCTGAACTGTCCTCTGTCTCTGAAATGAATACTTTCTACTTTAAGTAGATGGAAGCTTTGCTGACTTTAATAGTCTCAAAGAATTTACCAGGGTCACTTTGGTTCTTATGTTTTAGTTTTGTCTTTTTTGTCTATGAATTATAAATTCAGAATTCTGTATGCAACAAAAATATTCTTCAAACTTTTTGTCAGCTTGACAATGTTATGCCTTTAGTTGCGCTTGGTGTTCATTGGACATCTTGTGTCTGAAAATTTCTCTGACATTGAATTTGGAAAACTTTCAGCCATTATTTCTTCAAATAAAATTTCAGCTCCATTCTCTTCCTCTTCTCCTTTTGGTATTCCAATTGCACGTATGTTGGACCGTTAGATAAACATAACAGAACCTGGGCCTCTATTCATTTCTTTAAAAACCTTTATCTCTGTATTCTTCTCCTTGGATAATTTTAACCTATTTTCAAGTTCACTTACTCTTTTTCTATTTTATCTCCACTTTGTTCTTAAGTCCATCAGCTGATTTTTATTTCAGAAATTGTAGTTTTACTTCTAGGATTTCTGTTTCTTTTTAAATAATTCATGGATTTTTTATATGAAATTTTGCATGTATTGAAAGCACTTTATTTCATTGAGGATTTTTATAATTGCTTTGAAGTCTTTTTCTGTTAGTTCCAGTATCTGATTCCTCCTGGAGCTGTATTCAGACAGGATTTGGATACCCTTTCTTGCTCTTTGTTTTCCGGGGCTTCCCGAGTCTTATCCACTTCAGCGTTCATGGTTTTCCAGCTTCGCTTTTCTGGTTCCCCAGGCCAGAAAGACGATTTTCAGCTTTTTGGTGGATTCTCTGCTAGTGTGCCTTAGTTTCAGGATAAAAATTGCAGTGACAGGAATGTACTTGTATTGTTCCTGACTTCCCTGCTGTAGGTGAGTATGAACTTCATACCAGACTCTGTCTGCTTCTATTTACTGTTCTTTTAAGTAGTTGCTTTTTCAGTCTGTTCAGGTTTTTTCTTTTGTTTTGTTTTGCTTTATTTTTGAGACAGTCTTGCTCTGTTGCCCAGGCTGGAGTGCAGTAGCACCATCTCAGCTCACCGCAATCTCCACCTCCTGCAGTCAAGCGATTCTCTTGCCTCAGCCTCCCGAGTAGCTGGGACTACAGGCACATGCTACCACGCCCGGCTAATTTTTTTGGTATTTGTAGTAGAGATGGGGTTTCACTGTGTAGCCAGGATGGTCTTGATCTCTTGACCTCATGAACTGCCTGCCTCGGCCTTCCAAGGTGTATAGTTGTTTTCCGCCAGAGAGAGGTTGGTTCAGTAGGTTCTTAAATCCATCATACCTGTGTGGAAGTTCATGTTTCAGTTTTAAGTAATTCTAAAAGCAAATTAATTTAGTTATACTGTTGCTGCTACTCTACTCATTAGTTATTCATAATAAGGAGGATTGCAAGCAATTTGTGATGTCTATAGATGTCAGCACTGAGGACGAATATTAGGTTCACAGATATTTTATTATTGAATATCAACTCTGAGCCAAGCACTTGTGATAGAAAAATAAGACAAACTACTCTCAAGGTACTTAAAATCTGGTAGAAACCTAAAGGGAAGATTGGTGGGCATTGATCTCACTGACTTCCAAATGCTAAGCTAAATCACCTTTTGCATTTGTTTAGCTTCATTATTAGGGATAGAACTTGCTTGTAAAGAAGAAGAAAAAGAAATTTCAAATTTTGTTATAGTTGTTTTGGAGTTGTTACTGCCTAATTTTTTTTTTCCATTTGACAAGCTTTTTAAACTAGCTTGGTGAAAGTAGCTTTTTGAAAACAGAGGCCTGTCTTGTTACTTCTTGTTCCAAGAGCTTAGCCTGTCCTTACTCAGAAACATTGGTTAATTCCATGACAGTTTATGATATAAATTTGTGGGTTCCTTTGCTGTTTTCTTAAGTACTCTTAAAAATAGAAAATCATAGCAGAGAACTAGGGAATTTGCCTGAATGTGGCAAAACTTTTCTGATAATTGTTCAAACAAGGGAGTTTTAAAAATTGTTTTCCCTTTTACACTTACAGGTTGATGAGGGGGGGGAAAATGGTGACAGACTGGAGAACTTGACTGTGAACCGAAGAAATACTCTTTCTTAGTATGCTCTAGGTGGGCAATAACCGAGAGCTCACAGCCAGAGGAAGTCCATGAGAAAGGATTGTGGTGGATTTTATTGTAAATGTTTTCAGTGTTGTAGGGCCCATCTGGGTCAAGAATTAAAGATATTTAGCAATCCGGGAAATACAAAAGTGATCAGAAGTAGGCTTCTGATACGGGACAGACATTCAGGAGCGAAGTAAGGATTTGAGATAGAGTCATCCACTTAAAGGTGAAAGTTAAGCTTGAGAATAGGAGGAGGAGAGAGACTATAAAAGAATGCGTAGAGGTCTACAAACATCACATGACAAATTATATAGTTTCTCACTATCACTTTGTCTAACCCAGAACTTTTTAGAAAAATCAACTGAAAGAGAAACTCGCCAAGAATATGCTCTGGCTATGATTCAGTGCAAAGTTCTGAAACAGTTGGAGAACTTGGAACAGCAGAAGTACGATGATGAAGATATCAGCGAAGATATCAAATTTCTTTTGGAAAAACTTGGAGAGAGTGTCCAGGACCTTAGGTGTGTTATTCTTTTTAATTTTCATATGCTGGATGTATTGGACTTTGACTTGCAAGAAAATTCAAGAAAACCTGAATTTGTTGCCACCTATATAAATCAAGAGTTCACTAAAATACGTTAGTGTCTCCTGTGAAGACATCGTTCTCACATGGCCACAGTTGGTCAGAGCTGTGTGTTATCTCTTCTCATTCAGGGAGATTTCCACTGTTTTTTGCTGTCTAAAATCTGACTGGCTTTACTCCCTTAGTATGTGACTCCACCCTGGAATTCCTTGAGAGTCTTTTGTTAGAGGCTTTTTAAGCAATAAAGGTGATTTGTTAATTATTGAAGGAGGTTTGCCTGTATATGGAGAAAGTATTTGTTTTCCTGGTTTTTGAAGGCCTGTTGGCTCAGTTTTTATATTAAAAATAATGTAAATAATGTATATACAGTAAAGAATTAGCCCATATGGAAAGGACTGCATGCCACTCCCACCATCTTCCCTGCCTCACCTCACTCTGTTCTGGTGTCTTGTGTTTGCTTCCAAAAAGCCTTCTAGCCCCTCTCTGCCTGCCCCCCCCCACAACCCACAAATGGGGCTCTACATATTCTTTTGGATCTTGTTCTTTTTCTGTTTTATACATAATATCTTGATGATCTTTCCCATTATCACTCGTATTCTTCGTTTTTACACCACTGGCATGTTTTTAAAAGAGTTACTCTCTGGAAATAGATGCTTCTCTTAGATGGATTGGAGTTTGGATTCTTGGAATTGTTTGGCTGCTTTTTCCATGTGTGGCCTCGCATAAGCTTCTTAACTTGTTCAAGTCTGTTTTCCTTTTGGTAAAATAGTAATAAAAATGCTAACCTTGCAGGATTTGTTGTGAGGTTCCATCTGCCCTGCAGGCGCCTTCAGCATAGTATGTGCTCTAGAAATGTATTTACTAGATGATTCAATGCAGCCATAATCCCAAGGCCCGAAGATTTCCCAGAGGTGGGAGGTGTTATTTGTATCAGTGGTTTGTAATGGATTTTGCAGAGGAAGAAAAATGTTCTTATGGTTCTATAATTTCAAATATTTAAAATATGGATACATTGATTCAAATAAGCAGACCAGGAATAGGCTTTACAGCTGTACATTCTGTTACTATGTTTATTAAAAACTTATGACTGGTTCTCTGTAATCATTTAAGGCCTATTTTTGTAAAAACTAAGATTAGTGATAGCTTTTACATGATTTAATCCATTTTAGCTAATTATTGATTTTTCACCTTGAATTTGGTAATTTGAAAAATACCACTTACATAAAGCTAATAGGGTGATGGGTGCAGCTAAAAAGAGACTTGGCTTTGTTTTTGCTATTATAGGATTAGGATATGAATGTTAAAAATACTGTTTTACTTCTCATACTAAGTGGCCCTACATTAAAGTATTTTACTACTTTATTCAAATGGGTTCCTCTGATCAACTTACCTAGTTACATCCTGGCTATACTGAATTACTAGTAAAATTTGAATGGTTACATCCGTTTTTAAATTTTACTTGAGAGAAAATCCAAGTATGTTCTGACAGTGTGTTTGTCTACTGGCTAACCACATTAAAAATTTTCATACTTTAAAGCTTGGAATAATCAAGTTACTCTCCAGTGAATGGTTTTTAAATTAAGGTGAATTGCAGTTTGTTATATGTACAGAGGCTTTTGTCTTTGGTCTATAATGGATTAATTCAATTAATTACATCTACACTCTTGGTAATCACATTGTAAAATATTGTGCCAATGCATGTGATTTTGTTTTTGTGATGTATTTTTGTAGTTTATGATATTTATTCTATAATATGAGTTTATTGTTTTATGTTAAAGTACTATGCTTTTACGTAATATATTATTTTACATTAATATGCCTATTGGTCTGGGAAATACGGTATTTCAAGTGTCGTGGTAGAAATTCTGATTATCAGTTTTTTTACTTATACACATTCATGTATATATTGGAGTAAGGATTTTGAAAGCAAGTGCTGATTTTTATGCATTCAAATTTGACAGGAGAGTTGGACCTTACTATACTGAATAAAATGTCACATGATTTATTAAAGATTATTTAAACTGTTGAAACTTCGATTAGTGGTAGTTTGTTAATGTACAAAGGATGGTCATTCCTTTGTAATTAAATAATCAGTGAAGACATTTTATTTTGCCTAATTTTGGAGTAACTGTCAGATTCTTACAAATCTTGAATTCTTTACACATTTTTATAGTTCATTTGATGAATACAGTTCGGAGCTTAAATCTGGAAGGTTGGAATGGAGTCCTGTGCACAAATCTGAGAAATTTTGGAGAGAGAATGCCGTGAGGTTAAATGAGAAGAATTATGAACTCTTGAAGTAAGTTTTTTGTTTAACTTTACACTCTTAATATGCGTTATCCCAAATCCTCAACAACACTTGTTTTTGTCACTCTAAATTTAAGATATTCTGTGGTTTTAATTTGTGTTTTCTTGCTGACTGATGCGGTTGAATACCTTTTCATATACTTTTGATCATCTGGACATCTTTCTTGGAGAAGGGCCTGTCCGAGTCTATTTTCTTTCATTCTACAGGAGTTCTGTGTGTATTCTGAACTTGAGTTTGTTGTCTCATGTATATAAATTCATCACAACCATCTTGTCCCCCACTCTGTTGCAGGCCATTTACTTTCTAATGATGTCTTGATAAAGAGATGCTCTAAATTTTGATGTAGCTCAATTCATCAGTCTTTCCCTGTATGGCTAGTGCTTTTCTCTGTCTTGGTTAAGAGTTTTTGCCTACTCAAGGTCATGAAGTTGTCTTTATATGATATCTCCTAGAAGCTTTATTGTTTAACTTTTTACATTTACATATCTAGTCCATCTGGAATTGATTTTTGGGTAAGGCATAAAGTAGGGAACAGAATTTATTTATTTATTTATTTTTACATAAATATGTAATTGAACCAGCTCCATTTATTGAAAACATTTCCCCCAGTACTCTCCAGGTTTACCTTTGTCGTGATAAGATGACTAATATGTGTAGGTTTCTTTCTTTTTTAGTGAGTTATAATTTATATAGCATACAGTTTATCTGTTTAAACTGTAAAATGCATTGGATTTTAGTGTATTTAGATATTTGTACCCATCACCAAGTCAGTTTTAGAACATTTTCATTGCTTCAGAATTGAACCCCATATCCTTTGGCCACCACCTCTCTATCTACTCATCTACCTAACCCTAAGCAGCCACCAATACCTGGATTTGCCTATTATAGAAATTTCATGTAAATGGAATCATGTAATATATATTTTTTGTGGCTGGTACTGTAATGTGTTCAGGGTTCATTCATGTTGTGGAATTTATCACTACTTCATTCCTTTTTATGGTTGAATGATTTTCCATTATGTGGATAAGACCACATTTTATTTATTCACTGATCAGTTCATGGACTTCTGGGGTTGTTTCTACCTTTTGGTTATTATGAATATTGCCAGTAATATTTATGGTACAAGTTGTTGTGTGTATATATGTTTTCATTTGTCTTGCTGTTAGATACTTGGTGTGAAGTTGCCGAGTCATGTGTCAACTCTGTGATTAACCATTTGAGGAACTGCGAGACTGTTTTCCAAAGTGGCTACACAATTTCCTATTCTCACCAATGGTGAATGAGGGTTTTGATTTCTCTGCATCTTTGCCAGCATTTGTTACAACCTGACCTTTTGATTCTAGCCACCTGAGTGAGTGTGCAGTGATACCTCATTGTGGTATCTATTGTATTTCCTGATGGCTAATAATGTCAAGCATTTTTTTCATGTGCTTATTGGCCATTTGTATATCTTCTTTGGAGAAATGTCTGTTCAGATACTTGGCTCATTTTTTCATTGGGTTGTCTTTTTATTACTTAGTTGCAAGGGTTCTTTATATATTCTGGATACAGGTCCCAGATCAGATAGGTGATTTGGAAATATTTTTAGTAAAGACAGGGTTTCCCCATGTTAGCCAGGATGGTCTCCATCTGACCTCAAGATCTGCCCTCCTCAGCCTCCCAAAGTGTTGAGATTACAGGCGTGAGTCACCGTGCCTTGCTTTTTCTCCCTAAAAGAGGCAGGATCTAGCTGTGTTACCCAGGCTGGAGTGAAGTGGTATGATCATAGCTAACTGTAACATCAAACTCCTGGGCTCAAGACTTCTCAGCCTCCTGACAGCTAGGTCTACAGGCACACATCACCGTGCACCAGCTATTTTATTTTTATTTTTTAAAAATTTTTGTGGAGATGGGATGTCACTCTGTTGCCTAGGTTGGTGTCAAACTCTTGGCCTCAAAGCAGTCCTCCCATCTCTGCCTTCCAAAATGCTAGGATTATAGGCATGAGCCACCATGCTTGGCCTAGTGCTGTGTTTTTAATTTGAAATTCCAATTGTTCATGGATAACGTATGAGAAAGCAGTTGACTCATATATTTGCCTTGTATCCTGGGACTTTGCTGTATTTATTTATTTAATTTCCTTGTTGTCTTATTACACTTAATAAACTTCCAATGTGGTAGTGAATAGAGTGATGAGAGGGTACATCCTTGCCTTGCTTCTGATCTTAGGGAGGAAAGCATCTAATTTCTCATTGTTCAATATGATGTTAATTGTAGATTTCTTTCTTTTTTTTTTTTGCGCATCGTCTTTATCAAGTTGAGAATATTTCCCTGTATTCCTAATTTGCTGAGAGTTTTTATCACGAATGGATGTTGAATTTGTCAAATAATTTCGTACATCTATTGATGTGATTTTTTTTCTTTAACCTGTTGATGTGATGGGTTACATTAAATGATTCTCAAATATTACACTAGCCTTACATTCCGGGACTCAATCTTGTTTGGTCATAGTTTATAATTTGTTTTATATGTTATTAGATTTGATTTGCTAATATTTTTGTTGAGGAATTTTGCATCTGTGTTCATGACAGATAGTGCTCTGTAATTATCCTTTCCAGTGATGTCTTTTTCTGATTTTGGGATTATGATAATATTGGTCTCATGAATGAGTTAAAGGGTGTTCCCTCTGCTTCTGTTTTCTGGAAGAGACTGTAAAGAATTGGTGTTGGTTCCTTCTTAAACGTTTGACATAATTTACCAAGTAGACCATGTGGGCCTGTTGCTTTCTGTTTTGTAAGGTTATTAACTACTCATTTCTTTAATAGATATAGGCCTATTCAGATTATCCATTTCTCCTTAGGTCAGCACTGTGAAGGCCACCTACCTCCCATAAGATTGGACTCCTTGGGATTTTTATTTCTTTAGCTAGTCCTTGGTCAGTCTTTAGCAATTAGTCTGTTACCCTTTAAGTGTTTCTACCAGTTGATAGATCCATCAGTAGTTTCTGCTCCCAATAAGCTTTGATTCTCTGTCTCCCATTTCTCTAGCTTCCGGGGAGGTGGTTTGTCCTGGGACCTCAGTTCTGTCATGGATCTAAGAAGAGTTGTTTTGTTCAGCTTTTTGTTTTCCTGTTGTGAGGATTGGAGTGAAGACTTCCAAGCTCTTTACATGTTGTACCAGAAACTGGAAGTCTGCTCTTTTTTTTTCCAAGATGATTTTGGCTGTTCTGGGTTTCTTAACATTTCATATGAATTTTAGAATCATCTTGTTAAAATCTACAAAGAAGCCAGTTTGGACTCTAATAGGGATTCTGTTGAAGCTGTAAATGAGTTTGGGGGAGTAATTTAGTATTCAGATCCATAAACTTGGGATGTTTTCTGATTTGTTTAGATCATATTTAATTTCTTTCAACAGTGTTTTGTAGATTTCAGAATACAAGTTTTGCATGTCTTTTGTTAAATTTATTTCTAAATATTATGTCCTTTTGATGCTGCTGTAAATGAAGTTGTTCTTTTCATTTTCAATTATTTATTGCAAGTTTATAGAAAAACAATTGTTTTGTAGCTTGACCTTATGGTCTTTGATCTTTCTGAGCTCTTTTTATTACTTTTAATACGTTTTTCTCTATTGGATTCCTTTGCATTTTCTGTCTAAAGTAAACTAGAGAAAAAAATGTTATTAAGAAAATCATAAGAAAGAGAAGATGTATTTACTGTTCATTAAGTGGAAGTGGATCATGGTAAAGGTCTTCATCCTCCTCGTCATGTTGAGTGGACTGAGAAAGAGAAGATGTTGCTGTTGCTGTCTCAGGGGTGGCAAAGGTGTAAGAAAATCCACGTGTAAGTGTACCTGTGAGTTCAGACCTGTGCTGTTCAATGGTCAACTGTACAAGATTGTGTCCTCTGTGAATAGAGACTTTTACTTCTCACTTTTTCAAGCTGGGGTGCCTTTTATTTCTGTTTTTTGCCCAGTTGCCCTGGCTAGAACCTCTCCCATGCAGATGTCTTTATGAATTATTTGTTGTATTCCATCATCTATTTGTTTGTTCTTACTCCAATACTATATTAATTGCCGTTCATTATTTTCAGTCTTGGTGTCTGATAGTATGAGCATTCCTGTTCTTCCAAGGTTTCTTGGTGCTTTTTGGACTCCTGCGTTTCTGTATGCATTTTAGAATCAGCTTGTCAAGCAAACAGTTTGATCGGTATTTTGGTTGGGGATTGAAGCCATAGTTCATTCTGGGGGAATTGATATTTTTTTCATTTGGAAGGAGGGTCTTCTAATCCGTGAACATAGTGGTATATCCCTTCATTTATGTAGGATTTCCTTTGGATAATGTTATGCTCTTGTCCATCTTTTATTAAATTTATTCCTATGTGTGTGATTTTTTTTTTTTAGTGTTCCTATAGATCATGCATTACAGTTTTTCACCTTCTACTTCAGCTTCAGTGAAACTTCTTGTGATGATAGAAGTGGTTTATATCTGTGCTGCTCAGTACAATAGTGTATCACTAAAGGGCACTTGAAATGTTGGTAACTGAGAAACTAAAATTTAAATTTAAATTTTAGTCAGTTTAACTTAAAAAATGCACATGTGGCTAGTGGTTGTCATATCAGGCAGCACAGTTTGAGTCTGGTATCTAAAAATACTGGTATAAACAGTTCTGTGTTGTAAATTAGGTTGCTTCTTGGCTTACCTTTCTGCCAGCTTGGTATTTGGTTTTCTCATGTTTAACATTTGTTCTGACTTTCCACTTCAATATTTTATTGTTTTTGTTTCATTTCCCATTTTGTTTTTCCTTTTATACTTTTAAGAAATTCTCTTACTGTCATTTAAATGAGGCTTCCAGATGGAGCATTTTTAGGTCCACCTATCTCTGTTGTTTAGACTCCATTTTATGTGTATTACCGAAAACAGTACATTATTCTCATTTAAACAAAGTGTGGCAAATTAAAGTGAGTGGTTGATAGATGTCAGCAGAACTGACAGAATAGGAAGTGGGCAAGAGTGGATTAGTTTTTCATTGTTGTCTTTTGACTTTGAGTTTTAACAAAAAGAGCTTGGATAATTTTTAAATCTAGTTTTTAGAAAACTTGAATATAATGGAGGGGGAATGTCTTACAAAGTATTACAAAAGTGTTATGTATATATTTATTATGATACACTTAAGCCTTTTTAAAAAGGTACATTCTTTTTTCTGGTGTTAGGTTTTCATTTTTATGGCTTCTTCATATCACTCCCTTTACCTTTGTATGACACTGTGATTTTTCTGAATAAAAAAGAGACAATGGTATAGGTATTTTTCTTTTATATGATGATGAGAAATTTGAAATTATTGTTTGTCTTTAGTGTTGTTTTTTTTTTTTTTTTTTTTTTGAGACAGAGTCTTGCTCTGTCACCCAGGCTGGAGTGCAGTGGCATGGGTGATCTTGGCTCACTGCAACCTCTGCCTCCCGGGTTCAAGCAATTCTCCTGCTTCAGCCTCCCCAGCAGCTGGGACTACAGGCACATGCCACCATACCCAGCTAATTTTTTGTATTTTTAGTAGAAATGGGGTTTCATCATATTGGCCAGGCTAGTCTCGAACTCCTGACCTTGTGGTCTGTCCGCCTTGGCCTTCCAGGTGCTGGGATTACAGGTGTGAGCCACCGTGCCCAGCCTTGTCTTTTGTTTTTATTCTTGTTAATGGAAAAATCAAACTCTGTAAAATATCTTTGAAAGGTTTCTTCTGAGCCAATATGAGTAACCACCATCTTGGAAAAGACAGTCTTAAGGAGGCCTGAGAAAGGGTACCTGATTTCTGTTTTATACTAATGGTGGCCAGTTGTGCCTAAATGCCAACAGAGAAGGCACAGCTGGCCACCATTAGTATAAAATGAGTTATATCTGACCCCCTCTTCCCATCGTAGCCTGAAACTCAGTTTAAGGTTTCTCTGGGATCCCGTTGGCCAAGAAGGAAGTCTGTTCTGTCAGCGGGGCTGTTATCAGTGGTGAATCTGTATGGATCTCCAGCAACTCGATCCTTGCCTCCTTGGAGAAAATAATTCTGCTGAGGGGCAGAAGTAAATTTAAGGCAGAGTGAGAGACCAAACCAAGTTTGAGAGCAGGTGTGAAGGCTTATTAAAAATAAGAGTAGGAATGAAAGGAAGGAAAGTACACTGCAAAGAGGGCCAAGTGGGTGACTTGGGAGATCCAAGTGCCCTGTTCTGCCCTTGACTTGGGGTTTTATACATTGGCATGGTTCTGGGGTTTCCGTTTCTCCTCCCTAGATTTTTCCCTTGGGCTGGGCTGTCTGCATGTTCAGTGGCTTGCCAGCACTTTGGAGGGGCCATATGCACAGTATGTTTACTGAAGTTGTGTACATGCTCACTTGAGGCATTTTTCCCTTTCCAGTTGAGCATTCCTAGAGGAAAGTCATATACTGGTTAAACTCTGCCATTTTGCACCTTAGTGCTCATGCTTTAGCCGGCCCACCCCACTCCTGAGATACTATTGGAAAGCTGCTGATCTCCAGCTTCAGGTGTTTTCTGTCTGTCGGGGAGACCGTCGTTCCCTGGTGCCAGCTGCAACCAATTATTATTTTAGAGAGGCAATTTAACAACCCCCTGACCTGATGGTCACCTGACATTCTTTAGTTTACATTCTTATAAATTATCTGCATTAGATGAATGATAGAAAGTACTAGTGCTGCCCAGTAAGATAGATCTGGATGAACTCTTTATTTGATTTTGCCGTTTAAAAAACACCATGCATACTGGTCTTCTTTTTATCTGTGGATAACTGCACTTAAGTCAGGTAATTCCAGACTCGGCAAGTATATAAGTTAATGTTTCCCTCTGTCACTTTTGAAGTATACAGAAAATACCTTGTAGTTTGTATGTTAGTAGTTTTGAAATAAATATATATTTTGAATAAGAAAATATTCTGAAATATAAGAAGCCATGGAGATAGAAAAAAATCAAAAGCTGAGAGATCAAACTAAGTTTCTAAAACTGAGGGAAAACATTCTTAAAGAGGATGAACATATTTGTTGAGTGATCAATTAGGATAATTTGATTTGAACAGATGCTTTTCAAGATGACATTTCTAGTTAATGTCAAGGCAGAATTCACATTTGGTCTAACTACGTAGCTGTGGTGTGTTGCTGCCTGGATCCATTGGACTATTTGGTAGAATCATGGCTTGTGGTTAATTGTTGACTTAACAACTGTATTCAGAGACATCTAGGAGGGAACTCTCATTGCGTACCATAAATCTCTTTTTCTGAACCTGTTCTTTTGAACATTTTTGTTGATGATTTGACGCAGAAATAGCATGCTCAGCAGGTTTACAGATAATAATACAATGATGTTTTAATTGTTGCTAAAGATATTCAGTGGACTTAATTAATGGTCCTGAAGGGTAACAATTAAAATCATGTCCACATTTTGTAGATTTGCCTACAAAGTCTCTGTGATTCCTTTCAGTTCAAACATTTGACTCTAGGGCTGTGCTTCTCACATGTTAATGGAGATCTTGTTAAAATGCAGATTCTAACTCAGTCCTAGATTAGGGTCTGTGATCAGCATTTCTAAGTGACCAGGTGATGCCCGTGCTGCTGGCGTGTACACAGTATTTTGGGTATGGGATCTCAGCCATATGGAGAACAGCTTAAGTCACTGAGAATGGTTTAAGGCAGGGATTGGCCTTAAACCAATCCGAGTCAGTAAGGGCCCAGGTAATAAATATTTTAGACTTTTTTGAACCATTTTGTCTCTGTCCCAAATTGCTTGACTTTGCCATTGCAGTGCCAGCTATGGACAACAAGTAAACTAATGAGCCCGTGTTCCAGTAAGGCATTTACAGAAACAGGTGGCATCCAGGTTTGGACTTGAGCTGTTATTTCCTGACTTCTGGTTTGATGTATTCAGAAGGTCAGTCTTAAATAACGAAATTCAGAGAATAAAATTAAATACAGAGACTGTCCAAGCTCATAGCTGGAGGATGGCTACCTGGGAGCATAGATTCAGGTTGCCTTGAGTATACATACACTCCAGTTAGTAGCAGTTACAAGTGGGCTTTTAAGGGAAAAAGAAGAGGCAGTTCCTAAGTCATTTGCCAAGAATTTACATTAAAAGGACATGTCCAACAGCTGTTGGATAGCTGTACATTGTTCTTTGTATCACAAATTCCAGGAACATGAGGGTAATGAGTGGGATAGTCAGGGACAAATGCCTTTAAATAATTGCCCTTGGACCCACACTTTTGTCTCTGGGTGTGATAAGTTTTATATATTTCACATAGCTCTGATGGCTCTGAGCTATTTTTCTTTTTTTGAGAACAAATGTTATGTTTTAAAGAATTTTTGTTAATGTAATTTGCATATAATTTCATAAAAATTCTTATTTAAATTATCAGAATAAAAACATAGTAATTTTTTTGAAACTATCAAAATGTTTCAGTTGAATTTAACTTAATTTTAGAATAATTTGCAAGTTGTCCTTTTAAAAACATACATAGTTTGAAATGTTAAAAAAAAATACAGATACATACATGAAAAACTGAATGTATGTCTTGTTTCATCTTGAAGGCAGAGAGAACTAAAGTAGAAAGGTTTCTTCACTGCTCTTCAATCTCAGACTCCTCCCGAGAAGGACTAGGGTCAGCAGGCCGTAGTCCAGTGTTCTTTCAGTGCCTAGACATACCTTATCTACATCTTCATATAGCATTACTTGCACATGTCATCAGACTAAATGTATTAGTCTGTGACCTGTCTATTTTTACTTCCTATGGCTTGAAGTCATTTAACATGACTGTCTTAATGTATATTAAAATGGCAGGTGGTGATTAGTACTATGAAGAAAAGTAGAGTAGGAAAAGAATGATGGGGGAGGGTACTGCCTTAGGGTAATCCTGGGCTCTTATACAAGAGATGACATTTGAGCTGAAAACTGAATATTGTCTCTCAGTGTACTAGTGGGTTCAGTTTGCTAATCTGTTAAGGTTTTTATGTGTCTTTCTGAGTTACTGGACTATTCGAAAGAGTTGTTTGGTCTTCTACCAGGCGATTTAAAAAATATTCATTCTGACTGGTTATCACAGTTATGCTCTGCTTTTAGAATGAATTGAGAAGTTTTCCATCTATTTCTAGGCCCTTGAGTATTAAAATAACAAAGGAACAACCTATTCCTTGAATGTTCTCTGCTTGCACGCGTGAGGAAGGTAGTCCTTTCCAAGCTCCTGGGATTCTGAGCAGCGCTGTCTCTCTCCCCTTTCACTTCCAAGGGCACATACACATCTTGGGTAGCTGCACCCACTCCCTGGTGGTCCTTGAGAAGGGGCGGCAGAAGCCAGGGCAGGGGGAGCCTTCTTTGCTACTGGTTCCTGGCTTCTTTTCTCAGAAATACCCGTCAGGCTCCAATAGCAATTTATTCTATGTGGTTGCATTGGAGAAAGTACCAGAAGGGCAAGGTGACAGGATGGTGGATTTGGGCTGACACCTTCTAAGAAACATTCCCTTGCTGTTATGGGCTTTATTATTTAGAAAGCATATGTTCCAGTCTTCTGTTAGAGCTGGATTAAGAGAGAGGGGGAAGACACGTGTGCTTAGTGCCCAGTCCACCCTCTTATCATCGAGCACCGAAAGTCACTTGTCCCAGTACTGCCATTAGGTCCTCGGGTTTACAAATGGCTTATTAAAAATATGTAATTAGCAAAGATCTGTTGTAGCTTTGTATTTTAACTTTTATTCATGTTCTAGTTTTTTTGAGGGGGAAGTCCCTGATATTTTGGAAATGTGCATGGTGTACGTTATGAATGTGAAAGAAACTTGTCATATACGTACGAAGGTTTGAAAACTGCAAACTAGGGCCGGGTGCGGTGGCTCATGCCTTTAATCCCAGCACTTTGGGAGGCTGAGGTAGTCAAGAGATCGAGACTCTTCTGGGTAACACGGTGAAACCCCATCTTTACTAAAAATACACACAAAAAATTAGCTGGGCATGGTTGCATGTGCCTGTAGTCCCAGCTACTCAGGAGGCTGAGGCAGGGGAATTGCTTGAACCTGGGAGGCAGAAGTTGCAGTGAGCCGAGATTGTGCCACTGCACTCCAGCCTGGGCAACAGACTGAGACTCTGTCTCACAGAAAAAGAAAAGAAAAGAAAAGAAAACTACAAACTTATAGTGAAATCCTTAGAATATTAATATATTAATAAATGTCTATTTTCGGGAAGATATCTACATTAGACCTGTGCTCTGTTGTACTCTATAGAAAACTTAGAACTTGATCTCTCTTTGGATAACATTTATTTCAGAATCTTGACAAAACTTTTGGAGGTGTCAGATGACCCCCAGGTCTTAGCTGTTGCTGCTCATGATGTTGGAGAATATGTGCGGCATTATCCACGAGGCAAACGGTAAGAGAAAGCCATTCATTTCGTCTGGTTTCTTGAAACCTTGAATGTAGAGTCCTAAATAATGTACTTATCCAAAATGGAGTAGGTTAGCGAAGGAACTAACAGACACCAATGCAGAGTCATGCAGTGGGTAAGTGCCCAGACTGAACTCGCCTGCTTGGTCTTCAGATCCCAGCTCTTCTCTTCCACCTAGTACCTGTGAGATTGGCCAAGTCCCTTAACCTCTCTGTTCCTTGGTTTCCTCCTCTGTGAATATGAGGAGTGAGTGAGTTAATAATAATAATGTAAAACAGAGTCATGCTCTATACATAGTAAGCACTCTTTGTTGAAGCAAGTAAATCAGTAGTAGTTCAGTTGTCAAGTCAAGTGTCTGCTACTCAGTAGCAGTTGTTCTTCTACGCTTTTTGACATCATGGGATTTTTCACCTTGAATTTTGCTTCTCTAAGAATATTATGTTTGTTATTAACTTTGTGGTGGACTTTTTTTCTTTTTACAAGTTTCTCAGGAATGAAGTCTCAAAATGTTGTCTTAGGCAGAGTTTCGACCTTTCCTCCATCTCAAACAATAACATTTGTCAGTTGACAAACTTTTATAACAAAAATATTCTGGAGACTGCAAGTAAATGTTTTGCTGGTCTATTGATATATTTTTGGATACAGTAAGTCCTCTCTTAACATCTTCCGTAGGTTCTTGGAAACTGAGACTTTAAGTGACAGCAGATTCTCTAGTAATGTCCTTTGCTTGTTTTATGTCATTTCACTTGAGGTCAGTTTCCAAGAACCTATTGATGTTAAGTGAGGATTTACTATACGGAAATACCGTATTTCCTATCCATGCTTTTCTTTGATCACTATCAGGGGTGTCTCAGTATGCAGGTTTACATCTACTTCTTAACGTGGAGCCCTTTTCACTCCTGTTTTACATGTGTGTTGTTTTCATGATGGTTTTTGTAGTTCAAAGAAACACTTTTGATCCAATTACTTGTTTTTGTAAGTTTGGGTGCTGAGCATAACATGACGGTTAATTGTCCCCCAGTTGCAAATTTAATAATTATTATCAATAAATGCAAATAACACAAAAATAAATGAACTTACATTATCAACTGTACTAGCCAATTGAGTTCTTTTAACGGACTTGTAGCCTTCAAGATGATAACATTCTGAAAAGCAAACACACTTTTCAAATATACACGATGTACCGGAACAACACTGTTCCATTGCTTTTTCTTTAGGAGGCACAGACCACCTGTGGCCCCTGATAGAAGGCGGAGAAGTCACACCGTGATGATTAATGCCCAGCACTCATCCTTACGGAATGTGCCCCCTTTGCATGTATGACTTAATAGCACAAGACTGGTGTAGTGAACGTTGTTTCAACAATTAAAACGTTGTGTGACATTGTGAAAGCTGTATCAAACTCTTACAGGGCTTGTACAGCTACACTTTTTTTTTTTTTAAAGGAGCCTGACATCTAAACCACCTTCCTGTATTCCAGAAATTCCCCATTTTACAAGGCATGTGATCTCTCCAATTATAGAAGATTAAAATGACAGAAATTCACTTTGCTATATCCTCTCTTACATTTAGCCACATGCCCACGGCCTTAAAGCTCAGTTGTAAGCCAGTGTAGCTACCCCAGACCTCCAGCAGGAATGAGAGATAGAGGGGAAGTGGGTATAGCCAGCTCCATGAGGAGGGGAAGAGGTGGCAGCTCTGGGTAGCTGGGTATGAGCAAAGTAAGCTGCGGGGTCAAGGGCCGAGCTGAAACAGCACCCTCACTGAACTACATGATTTTGATGGTGATTCAGCCTGGCCAGCCTTCAGGTACAATTGTCTAGCCTTCCAAGCCATATGCAGTTACCTTTCAATAAACTATTTTGCTGCAGAATTATCAGGCAGGGCAAAGTTTTTGTTACTTGTAACCTAACATGTTGACTGATATTCTCTGTTTAATCTGACAAACCACTGTACTGCCTTTGAATCCAAATACAAATGTCCCATTTTCTGTGCTCCCACGGGATTCTGAATATATTAATGCTCCTATTATGTAACACTTTTCATTTTGTACCGTGACAATGTGATGATGTCTCTTTCACCTCGCTAGACTGTGAACTTCTCAGAAGAGCCACCTGTATTTGACTAGACAGTGTTCACCACACAGTACGGTATAATATTTGTTGAGGGAAAAAACTACCAAAAGAATTATGCTTGTTCTCTTAAGATACAGACTTTTCTATCTGGTAAATATCTCTATGTTCCTTTGTGCAAAGCCTAGCACAGCACATGCAAATACAAATTAAATTGTTTGATAGTGGCACAAACATTTATGGATTAATTTTTATTTTTTAATTTATAGTCATCATGAAAAGTAACAAACGCTCATTATAGAAAACTTGAAAAATACAGAAAAGAATAATGAAGAAAAAGTACACCCTTAATACTACAAAGCATGAGATAAAAATCATTTTTTAGTTTTTTCCCATGCATATATAGTATGTATTTTTTTCTTCAGAAACTGATACGTGACATCTCCTGTTTTATTTCCTGCATTTCCTCATTTATCATGGATATTTTCCATCTACAAAGTTTTAAAAATATGGTTTAATGCTATGTATAGGTACACATGTTCTAGTTTACTCAAATCTTACTACTGGCATGTAATTTGTTTCTAAATTTTCATTATTATAAAAACAAACAACATCTGTATAAGCATTTCTGGTTATTTTCTTTGCTGGCCCCTTCAAATAGATTTAGTGAGATGATATGAGTACTTTTGAGCCAGAAAGATTCTTTTCACACCTTTTTCAAGCATTCATGATATTGGGCATTTGTATTATCTGAAAATAATTGGTACTTCAAGGGCATCTGAAATGGAGAAGATGAGAAATGTCTGTTTATTTCAATAGCAGTGTGAGTTTCAGTGAGGCGAGATCATCCACTTGGTATGAGACCTGCCAGGCTCTGGGGTGGAGAGCAATAAAATATAGTTTACTAAATGCTTAATAAATAAACATAATAATATCAATCATTCAAAGCTCTTCAAAATTTTATTGGCTGGTGGTAATAAGGAACAAGGGTTTAGAATGTCAGAAACACTGCTTTTGCTAAGCAATGTATTTGTTGTGAGAATTATATGAGATGAAAAATACAAACATTCAGCACAGTGCCCAGCGTGGGGGGAAAGTGCTCACATTTGATATTACCGTAAATGGTGTGTGAACTCTATGTTTTTAATCAGTCCTATTTCCACATGGCAGTTTTCTGAGATTGTATTTTGATCCTCATTATTCACAGATTCCAGATTTGTAAATTTTCCCACCTAAAAAGGTTTATTTTCAACACCTGTGTCAATACTGGAGGTGCTTTTGCAGTTAACCATAAAGTGGTGAATTATTGGAGTCACTAATGGACACATTTCCAGCTGTGGGCGAACAAGGCAGCATTCTGGCGTCCTGTGTTCTCTCTTACGCTAGAAATAAGCATCCTTTACGCAGTCTGCTTAGTGCCACTTTTTTTTTTTTTTTTTTTTTTTTGCATTTTTGTGCTGTTTTGTGTGCATGTACGGTGATTCTGCTGTTTAAAATGGCCTGCAAACCTACTGCTGGAGTGTTGTAATGTTCCTAAGTGCCAGAAGGCTGTTATATGCCCATGGAGAAAACTCGTGTGTCAGAGAAGCTTCCTTCAGGTAGGAGCTATGGTGTTGTTGGCTGCTAGCTGAGGCCGCAGAGGCAGTCCAGAGAACAATCGGCCTGTGACCGTGCTCTGTGAAGCTCAGTGGGGCTCCAAAGCTGACTGTGAAAGGATCTTGTCAGCTATTAAGGATTTGGGTCCTTTTGTTTTATTTTTATGTTTTTTTTTAGAAACGGGCTCACCCTGTTGGTCCAGCTGGAGTGCAGTGGTGTGATCATAGCTCACTGTATCCTTGAACTGGGCTCAAGTGATCCTCCTGTCTCAGCCTCTCGAGTAGCTGGGGTTCTACAGGTGCATGTCACCATGGCTGGCTAATTTTTTATTTTAATTTTTTTGTGGAAACAGCATCTCACTGTGTCGCCCAGGCTGGTCTCGAACTCCTGGGCTCAAGCAGTTGTCCCAGCTTGGTCTCCCAAAGTGCTAGGATTTACAGGCATGAGCCACCGTGCCTGGCCTGAGTCCTTTCGTTAAGAAAAGTAGAAGCTGCTGAATTGTTTTAATTAGTAAAAATGAGATAGAGTTTTTTGCCAAGATCCCTTTGACTACAGTGAGAGTAGGAGGCAGGAGAGCAGCCCTGTATCATCATCATCGCAGCAGAGCTGGGCTCAGTGTCATGCAGGGACATAGGCTTTATGGCCTTCAGTTATCACGGCAGTGCTGTAAAGATGGCCTTCTCCTCACTATTTGTCAGGGATGAATTTACCAGGTAAATGACTTACCTAATTAACATGTTTGATAAATGGCTGAGCTGATATGTTAGACAATGTTTTAAAGTACAGTGCTTGGCATGCAGTAAGCATTCAGTTAATGTTTGATTTTACTTACATTATATTCTTTTTCCCCTCAGTCCAATATATTTTTTTAAAACCCAGGCTTTAAAGAATAAAATATGAAAAGGTATGCAGGTGAAAGCTTCCCTCTCACTCTGACCCCTGTCTACTTAGTTCGTCCTAACCCAGAAACCTTATTGATCTGTTAGATTGTCTTAAACCACCAACCACCATACTGCATTAAGGCATCGCTTGCCACTGACTATGTAGTAGGTATCCTCCACTAGACAGGACTGGTGGCTGAAGAATGGGCCGGGCAGTCCACACTATTGTGTGGGAGTTGAGACTCCACAGCTCTGTAACCACACCTTTGCAAAGGAACAGAGGACCTATTTCTGTGCATGAAGAAAATAGCCCTTTTCACTTTCTTTATGTATGTAATAGGTGAATTTTAGGGTGTCGGAAGTGTGGTGCTAGAAAGCAGTTTTGGTTGTCGGTCATCTCGGTGCCCTGGAAGATGTAATGTTCTCCTCTGTCTCATGCTCAGGTCACGTGGCATATCGCATTGTTGTGAGAAAGGGGTGGATAACTTAAAATCGGTGATCTTTTCCAGGAAATTAGCATGGGTGCTCTTTAACTCTCTGTTCTCTGCTGTCTATATCTAAGCCTGTATGTGTCACACAGTACAGTCACTGGTAGGCTTGGTATTGATTGTATGTTATTATAAAAATTAGATGGTATTCAATATTGATATTAAACAATCAAGAAATACTAATAATAAAGATGTTAATACTCAACTACTTAGAAAACCGTAATCTAAAATACTAGTGACTGGGTGGGGTCTAGGCAGATGATACCTTTCCGAATTAGAGATGAGAAATGAGAACAACTGTTGGATTTATCATTAGGAATTCAAAAGAGAAAATATTTGAATACTGTAAATCTGTGGCTTGGAAAGACTCATGTTTGGTTTATTTATGTAGATTGTTACTTTCCTTTTTAGCGTTTTGGCATTTGAGCTGCCTACTTACAGACTGAATTTGAGAGTAATCGCATCTCTCACCACGTCTCTGTTGTTTGCAGGGTCATCGAGCAGCTTGGTGGGAAGCAGCTGGTCATGAACCACATGCATCACGAAGACCAGCAGGTCCGCTATAACGCTCTCCTGGCCGTGCAGAAGCTCATGGTGCACAACTGGTATGCCCTGGCTTTTTCTCACATTCGTACATTAGTCTGAAGACTCTCACTCACCATTCTAAAAGTTCTTATGTAAAAATCAGTGATTTTGATTAAAAGTTTAGAAATATATTTTAGTAATTCAGAGCAATGACACAATAGTTTTAAAAAGACAAACTGCACTAAAGGTCTCAAGGAATATATATTCAAAATAATAATTTCAAAAACAACTCCAGAAGTGACTAAAAGGACCCTGTGAAATAAGTCAGTCAGTGCTTTTTGGAGTTGAATGCATTTGTACTACTTATTCCTTTAGAAATGCCACAATTTTGCAAGGCTTAACTATTCAGCATATGGTAACCTGAGTGAATTTTACCAATCCACAGAAAAACATTAAAAGCTGATTTAATCAACTCAGATTCAGCTCTCACATTTCATTCGCTATAGTTTTTGCTTTTGAAGTAACTGAAGTTGTGCTTCTTTGTTGTCTGTTTTTATTTTTAAAATAAAAATTATTGACTTTTTTGTACGCACTTAAAACAAGATGAAGCGTAGCTGCTTAGACATAATGGTGAGCCCTTTGTGTACGTAATAGAAGAAATGAAGATTCCCCTTGGCATAGCTGCTTTTAGCTATAGGTTGGGTGTTCACTGCCGTCAGCACTATCCTAAACAGTTCAAATGCCTCTCCATTCCCCACCCTCTGGAAGGATGCTGTGTTTTGGACTGTTTTTGTTAAGGCATCAGGAACAAATACACATTGCTTGTAACTTACGTAATGCTACCAGCACTTCCAAAGGAGAGGATTAATGATGCACTAGCAAGGGTGTGTTTGAAGTTGCAGACAAATGCAGTGTAGGAGAATATCCAGGAGTGCTGCTGTGGTATCATGTGTTAAATATTATGTTCCTGCCACTTAAACACTTTTCTCATAAACACTGACATCTATGTAAATTCTTACAACTGCTTTTTGAGCGCTTGCTTTGTACCCCGATAAGTCAAGTGTACAATTTTGTACCCTGATAAGTTAAATGATAAGTTTGGTATGATGGAAGTGGGGTGCAACTTTACATAGGATGATTAGAGAAGGCCTCCCTGAGTAGGTCATACAGCTAAGTTGACAATTATGATAAGGAACCAACCATACAGCTCAGTTACTGGGGTGAATAAGCATTTGAGGTAGAGGGAATGAGAGGTGAAAAGGCTGTGAAGTACTAACGAACTTGGCTTGTTTAAAGCAATGCACAGGGACTTACGTGGTTGTGACACTCAGGGATGGAGGTGTCTGATCGTGGAAGGGACCTGATTGTGTAGGTCCTTGTAGGCTGTCATTTGATTCCTGTAAGATGAGTTGAAAACCATTGCAAGGATATTAAATATGGGAATGACAGGATGTGGTTTATGTTTTAAAATGGTCACTTAGGCTACTCCCTGGAGAAAGGATTGTTCGTTCAAGGAGTGAGAAAGCATGAAGGGCATTTTAGCTGGTTCTTATGGTAGTCTAGGGCTGAGATAGTTGGTGGCTTGGCCTAGATAATAAACATTGAGATAAGAAGTAGATGGGCTTGGCGAAGATTCAGAGCTAGTGCTGGCAGACTTGATGGGCTGAAAATGTTTTTACTTTTTTCTGTAACTTCAATGCAAGAAGAATGGGATCAAACAGAAGGTAAAAACCCCAGAATGGTTTTAGCAGGAGGAAAAACTTCAAGTCTGTCGGTAAAACATAGAATAATACCACTGGATTTCTCTCTTTCCTTCACTTTACCCTGAGCTAGATTTTTCAACATAAATCAATTATTTAGTAATTTCCTGTCTTATGGTTTGTTTATATCTCTTTCAGGAAATTAATTTAAAGGATGTTGGCATTTAATAGAATTTAAGGCCATTGCAACCAATGAGCTTATAGTTGCTAGATGTTTTTCTGAAGTTTCTGTGAAAGCCAAAGTTTCATTTTCCCATTGTGTTGAAATTAGGGATATTGAAATATAACTATTTGTTTATTTCTCTTGAAGTCTTTCTTGTTGGGTTTAGCGGTTTTCTTTCTTTTTCTGTTTAAAAAAATGTATATTCCTAATACGAAAGGCAAGATGCGTGTGAAATAGGATGTTGACCTTTTCTCTTTCCCAGTGGAGGAAATTTTTCCCAGTGGAGTTGAGAATTTTTGTTATTCAGATGATGATGTGTTGAAGATGCAATATTTAAAATTTGACTTTTTTCTTGAATTTATGAACTTGACTTAGTCTCATAGTACATTTCTCCGTGTAGAAAAGGATTCTGTATTCTGTCTTTGCAGGGAAATACTGGTTTATTTGCTCTTTATCATTAACTAACTGATGATGGGAGTATTTTTTTTCGTCTCTCTAATTGTATGCCAAATTTTTAAAATTTTAATGTTTTAACTATGATAAATCTCCTTTGCCTTTAATGGAGAAGCTTAGTGTTAGTATTTTCCCACACTTCCTTCATAGAGAAATTTTCGTATGAAGGAAGATTAAAATTCACCTGTGATCTCAGTATTTGGTTGTGACTTATAAATTTCTGTGGCTCCCTGTGCCAGAGAATGAAATTTGCTCAAGTAGTAACAATTTATTACAAATACCAGTTTAATATGATACTACATGGAATACCATTTGGAAAATAATCTTTTGCAAAGTATATCCTGAAATGTAAAAGAGGTTTGGATCAATACCTTTTTTCAGGTAACCTAGTTGTCTATACTAAACTATACTCATAAAGACTACCTTTCCACTTGCCTAAAATAGGGGCTTTTTAACCTAAAATATGCTACTGGTGTTCTAAAGATGTTTATTGATAGAATCTTAGAACTTTCTCTAAATTGTTTTCTCTCATACCAAGTGAAAACTTGACAATACAGTAGAGTTTTTGTTTTAGCATTGGCTTGATTCAAATGGAAATGAGTTATTATAAATGGTGTGTTTCAGCCCTCCATAGTGAAGTAATTATTTAAACATAATTAAAATGCAAGCACGGATGAAAGCGTGAAGGTCGGTGTGACAGGCAGCAGCGGCAACACTTGGCCTGCATCCCTGGGCTTTTCTGCCTTAAAAGATTTTTAGGTTTTTGATATTGCATTATTGCTGAAGTTTTTGTTTGTCAGCTTAAATTATAACTTTGGATACAATAAAGTTAACATTTATTACTTTCTGCTGTGAATTAAAAAAATTTTAAGTATAATTTCAAAATTACATTTTAAATGTAATTTATGTTATGAAATCATGGAACTGGGTCAGATATGGATTTTGATTTTGAATCTAAGGAGTTAAATATTAAGTTTCTTGATAATGTAGAGATAAATTTGTATCACATGGAGTGTATAGTGTTATATAATCAGAAAATAATTATTTTTATGATTCATTTCAAAACCATTTCCTTGAATTGTAGGTCTTAGAATACCAGTGTTTCTCCCCTTCCACATCACATCTGTATTTTCATGCAATAATGGATTATGAGTAACCCTGACTGACAGTAGGTGAGGAATGGTGGGGGAAGGAATAGAATTGCTGGGGAGGGAGAGGACAGTGGCACCCACTGGGTCCCCTCACCTGGGAGGCCTGAGCAGGCCAGTCCTACTCGTGGGCCTCCCTGCCAGTGACAGGTGTGGGTCTCATCTCTTTGTGCCCCCCATGGCATTCCTGGTGCATCCCTTGTTCTTTTGTGGAGTGCTGGATTTTTGTATTCATAAACTTGGCAGAATATATAAACAGTGACAACTTAGAGAACTTGTGTATATACACCTAGTTAATTCATTTAACATCATAAAATATCATCGTTTTTCTCCCACAGAATGATTTTAAATGTAGTCAGCCTGTAATTGAGAAGCAACAATATGTGTGTATGAACTGTTCAGGACTTCAGGAAAGAAACACTGACTTTGTAGGTAGAGGATCTCCTGTAGAATTTTCTATTTGTGTCTCTAGATTCTTATTCAACTCTCTCTTAAGCAGAATAGTAAGTTATAAGAGTGTTACCATCTCTAGATTTTTTTTTTTTTTGCTTAAATAAATTAATAATAATAGGAAAACTCAGCAGGCCAAGGATGTGGATGATACTGCTTAGTTCTCTGGTGTTTTTATCTGCTTCGGATGTTCTAGTTATTCTGTAAGTGCAGAGCCGTAAATACAGTGACTAAAAGTAACTAGTTTATAAGTAAGAAAAAAAGCCTCTTACATGTTTTAGCTAACTTTTAGGGTAATAATCAAGTTACCGAAACATTGCAGATGATTTTCAATAAACATAACATTTCTAGATTTAACAATTTCCAGAATTTATTTAGAAATAAATTTCTCATTTCTAAATTAGAATTCTGATTTCTAAATTAATTCTCCTTCTGGGTCTCTGGAATTTTCTGTGTGCCTGAAATTTTCTGGGTACCTGGTCTCTTTCTGGGTACCTGGAATTCTCCACATTATTACGACATTTTTAGTGGAGGAACATTTGAAAATGTCTTTAGTGTCATATGTTTCGTGTGTTTGAGAAAAACAAATATAACTGGATTTTTAAAAATATGAAAACCAATTCCAGGTAAAGAGGAATTCTTTACAGCTATTATCTCACTATCAACTGAGTAATTCAGTCTCCCAATTGAAGGTTGCTTTCTGCTGCTTTGTGAGTTAGAAATGTTTCCTAAGACTGTATTAACTTTAACTTTTCTGGACACTGTGTACCACTGAATTATAGTTGATTTGAAAATGCCAGTGTAACATAAATCTCAGATTGTTGCAAAGTATCAGCCTAACTAAAAATTCACAAGAGTTGGAAAATGAGCATTTTGACAATAAAGAAAATAAAACTCCTGATGGATAATATAGTCTGTGCACTTTATAATTAAGCATAAAATCAATTACAGGTTTCACACATAGGTGCATATGACTAAGTGTGGGGATCTGTGGATCCAGTTCATGTTTTGGTTTTGTTTGATTACGATTGGCTTCTTAGACAAACAGGTACTGGAAGTGGGATTTAAAGGATCAATAAAGCATAGATGAAAGAAAAAACTGGTCCAGTAAGGAGAGGTGGAGAAAAAGGAATTAACTTGCTTTGTTTTCATTGCTTTGTCTTCCTTCTGTGGGTGAGGCAGTTACATTTGTGGTCACTTGGCATATTTCGTTTCATGGGCTTTGTGTATGTGTGCGTGCGCACGCGTCATTTAAATCCAGTAAACCTCAATAGAATGGTTGGCAGAATATACTAAAAATTTAGTGATAATCAAGCAAACCTTATATTCATTCTCTAAGAGATTTAAGTTTTTGAATTATTTTCTCAGTTTCCCTTCATATATGTCACCCAGATGTTATGTCTTGATGGGGGAAATATGTTTCATACTTAATGAAAATGAATTTATTAAATTTAAATTTTAAAAGAATTGTGCAGCAGTGTGGCAGTTACATTTTAAAATCTAAATCCTCTTAGATGAATTAGATAAAGTTTATCATCTGTTTTTACTTACATTTTAAATATTTATATTTATATTTTATCATCTGTTTTTACTTATATTTTAAAAAAGGAGTTCAGCATAAAGGTGCCAAAGTGTTAGTACAAGGGCCAGAGGTTTTCCTAAAAGACTAGATTTTTACTTATATTTTAAATATTTATATTTTATCATCTGTTTTTATTTATATTTTTAAAAAGGAGTTCAGCATAAAGGTGCCAAAGTGTTAGTACAAGGGCCAGAGGTTTTCCTAAAAGACTAGATTTTTACTTATATTTTAAATATTTATATTTTATCATCTGTTTTTATTTATATTTTTAAAAAGGAGTTCAGCATAAAGGTGCCAGAGTGTTAGTACAAGGGCCAGAGGTTTTGCCAAAAGACCACCTCTCCCACCACGCTGTATCAGAGCTCTACCCCATTCTCTTAGAGGCACCTCTCACACTAGTAGGAGCTGTGCTCTGTGTTCTTCTTGTCTTATTTTCCTTGAGAGCCAGGCATTTGTAGAAGCCTGAAATGAAAACAGCTTCTTGGATGAGTTTTTCCTGCCTTGCTAAATATCCCAGAAATGGATTCGGAGAAAACATTTCAGTGGTTTGAATGTTATGCTGTTCCATTTGTATCCAGCTCTTTTCTCAGTGAAGAGAGTTACGGGAGTATTTACTTTTATCTCTGTAATTGTCTCTAATTTAGTTATGAACAGGAATACTTGTTAGAAAATTCAATTTGTGCTAAAGTAGAGAAATACAAAGTGGAAAATAAAGACGGAGCACACATTTTCAGTGCAGTGTGGTGAGAGCTGTAACAGAGTGTATGTCAGTGTCACAGGAGCTTGGAAACAGCCAGGAGCAGGCAGTGCTAGACGGATTAAAGGTCAAGGAGTGAGTTGGTGGAGATGTGGCTGGGGTGCCGAGAGGACTTCAGGCAAAGGCTCCCTGTGAGCACACTGTGTGTATGGAGTCACAGCAGTGTCGTCAGAAGCAGAACAGGGAGACCAGCAGTAGCGGAACTAACACCAAAAGGCATCCTTTGAAGTTGTGTGAAGGCTTAATAAAATTATAGTCATCTGAATGCCAATTTTACTTCTTTTTGGATTTTAATAAGTAAGGGGTTTATCTTTCTCATGTCACATGGACTGTGCATGTTGGTGAGTTACAGCCCAACAAAGTCATGAAAAGCCAGAGTCCCTCACCCTACTGCTCCCCTCCCTGCAGTGTTGCACTTTCGTCCTCCTGGTTGAGGTGGAAGAGGGAATTGTGGAAAGAAAAATGTTCTCATGAGTCTTTGTCTGTTTTTGACTTTTTTAATTGGAAATAATTTAAACTATTGAAAAGCTGCTTTCATCTGTCGTCACCAGCTTTGACGTTATGCTGCATTTGTGTGTGTTCTTTCTCTCATTTTCTGAGCTGCTCGAGAGTAAGTGGCAGACATTATGGCCCTGCAGCCCTGAATATGTGGGCATGGATCTCCTCAGAAGTGGGATGTTCTCTTACGTAACTGAGGTCCATCGATGCAATATGTAGTGCGTACTCAGACTCATGGTTTGGTAAAATTGATTTTTAAATGATAATCTAAAAAAACTTTGCAATGTTTTAATAAATTCAAGAAACTATAAGAAATAATGTAAATGATCAAATTATAGAAACAGGTTAGCCACCAGAAGGTCCATCAGAACAAAACAGGAATGTAATTGATTCTGCTAGTGAGAGTACCTTAGTTAAATTAAGTCTAAACATGTTTTCCTTGTTCTTCTCCAAGAATAGTTTGTTTACGAGAATCAAATGCCTACTCAAGTTAGCTTAACTATGAGGAGATATGTGACAAGGATATCAGGTAGCTCATAGAATCTAAGTTAAGTGAAGTCACATAGTCCACTGAGTGGAGACCAGAAAGCTGGCAGGAATTGAGGCAGGCAGCAGAGTTTTCCACCTCCCATTCTTGCATTGTTTCTCACAGTCATAGCCAGGCTGCTCACTTTTCTGTAGACCCTGTCATAATTGCTCTAGAGGAGCAGGCTGAGCTGTGTCATGATGTTCTAGCCCGGCTTTCCACATCCCACTGGCATGGTTTGGTTGTGCCCTTCCAAATTCCTGGCTGCGGGAAGCTCCCTTGCTCCCTGCCTGGCCTGTTCATTGGCCGGTTGTTTCTCCTTTACCTGCTGAGTGAAGGCAGAGTGGAGGATGGCCGAGACTAGTACAGTGCCTGAGGCCCACTCCTCAGAGGGCTTTGAAGGACTTCCAAAGAACTGCGACTAGACTTTTTGCCCTCTCTGTAGGACAGTTCTCCTGGTGGCCTTGGACAGACCCAATTCTCTCCCCTTTCTCACTTGTTATTGTTATTCTCACAAGAATAACTGTAAATATGCCGGGAATGTAATATCCTGAGGAAGGGAAGGACTGCCTGGAACAGTCCAGGCTCCGTTCTGCACTCCCTTCCTCCCCTGAAACAGGCTGAGCTTTAGCATGTTAGCCAAACACATCATGTGGCCCCCAGGGCATAAAACTCAGGGTGGGCTGCTTCCTGAGGTCCTTCAGCTGCCATGCAAGTGAGGCATGCGCAGATGAGACTTCATCTACGCGGGGCTGCTTTCTTGCACCTTGGGGGCCTGGCTTGCCATGGATCCCAAGCCTCTGTTGTCCCTTGCTGCCTATCTGTAAATCTGCTTCATGTAGCCTCTTGTGTGTGGGTGTTCTGTTTCTCCAAATTCAGCCAAATTGGTAACCAGTACACGGTGAACCTGTTTCAGACTTTCTTCTTCCTCTCTTCCAAAATATCAACATTTTTCTGGTCTGGTTGTCCTAATTTTAAAGACACAACGTATAACTTAAAAGAAAAAACCGAAAAACTGTTCTGGCCAAAAAAAAACAACAACAAAAAATGTGGTGCTAGGTTTTTATGTTTGGTGTGGGGAGGTTTGAGGAGGGCAACTGCTCCGGCGCGAGGTTTTCAGCCTCTGCCCTCTTACCTCCAGCTGTCAGTCATCAGCCAAGAGCAGAACTGGAACCACAAGGCTGAGTGTATTCGTTATTAATTTGTTCATTAAAGATTTGTTGAGCACTTGATTTGTGTCAGGTCCTGTTCTAGGCTCTGGTGATGTACGTTTCTGCCCTCGTGAAGCTAGCAACTGTTGGTGCCAGACCCGACAAGTACAGAAAATGACGGCACAGTGTGTTGCATGCTTAGATAGGAATGACGGCACAGTGTGTTCCATGCTTAGATAGGAATGACGGCACAGTGTGTTGCATGCTTAGATAGGAATGACGGCACAGTGTGTTCCATGCTTAGATAGGAATGACGGCACAGTGTGTTGCATGCTTAGATAGGAATGACGGCACAGTGTGTTCCATGCTTAGATAGGAATGACGGCACAGTGTGTTGCATGCTTAGATAGGAATGACGGCACAGTGTGTTGCATGCTTAGATAGGACTGAGCTCTGCATCCCTTGGGGAAAGATGAGTGAAGCATTGGACCGTCTTCCTGGAGGCAGGAGGCCTATGCTGAGGCCTTAAGCAGGAGCTTACCCAGGTGACAAGGGGGGGAGGGCGGGGCCTTGTGCTTTGCTGGCCCTCTGTTAGCTCACGTTTGGTGCCCACCTCAGGATAGCAAATACTGTTGAGTGGATGGTGTTGCCAGAAGGGACAGAGCAGGGGACTGGCCTGGAATTGTGTTGCCTGGAGGAGCACGGCCCAGTGAAAATGTAATGGGAGCCACACAGGCGAAATGTAAAAATTTCAAGTAGCCATATTTCTAAAAGTTAAGAGTGAAGTTAATTTTAAAAATGTATGTATTTCACCCAATAGATTTACATTATTATTTCACCGAATAATACATGTAAAAGTTTCTAATGAGACATTTTCCATTTTTTTCACACTGAGTCTGAAAAATCTGGCAAGTGTTTCACACTCAGCCCAGCTCAGTCTGCATGTGCCCCATTCCTGGAGCCACCCATGCCGAGCAGCTCTTGGCCCCTGTGAGGCTGAGGACAGACGCTGAAGGAGCAGGTTGGGGAGAGATGTGGCTGCCGAGGTAGGGGGAGGCTTCCTTGTCACGTTAAGGAGTGTGGACATTTTCCTGGAATAATGGAAGCAATTGGGGGACTACCGTGAGAAGGTGTGTGTTTGATGTCACCCTTCCTGCTGTGTGGCAAGTTTGGAGGCAAGGAAACCAGGTGGGAACTGTTAGATCACTCTAGAGATGAGGCAGTTATTCCCTAGGTAATAATGGTGACAGCAAGGACAGAGGAAAGACCAGTTTTTTCAGTTATTAAAAATACGGAAGTGACAGGACTTAATGATTGCATGGAGCTGGTGGCAAGTGAGTCACATCAAGACTGACAGTCAGGCTTCCAGCCTGCAGCTGGATGTGTCCCATTGACTCACGCAGGAATGTAGATGGAGGAGCAGGATTGGGGTGGCACTGAGGAGTTCATTTTTTAGAAACATTGAATTTGATGTTTCTGCGTTCTAGCCAAGGAGAAATTCAAAAGCTGGAAATACAGGTTTGGGGTTCAGGAGCAAGATGTCAGCTAGAGTGAGAGATTTAAAATAATCAGTGGAGTGAGAGTGGAAGTTGTGGAAGGGGGTGACATTACCTGAAGAAGTGCGTGCAGAACAGGGTCTCTTCACTGGGGAGGGTTTGGATTAACTCCCTGAAACTGTACATAGTAGGGGAAGTGTCCATGCTTTACACGGGAGTCTCAAAGAGCTGTGTGATCCAAGAAAGGCTAAGAATCACTTGCTGCTATGGACTCTGACAAAACACGGAATAGGCTGACGGAAGAAGAGTAGCTTTTACACAGGGAAGGTGGGGTGGTAGCAGTTAGGACCTTAACCGTTTAACCCTAAGGAGAACTGGCTGGAAAATAAGGTGGAAACCAGGAACATGTGCTGTTAGGGAAGCAAAGGAAAACAAGTTTATTTCAGGAAGGATGGAGTAGTGGTGAGCAGTGGAAAATAAGCCGAGAGGATGAGGAAGGGGGAGGACTGAAAAGTGTGCAATGGCTGTGGCAGCGAGAATGCCGTTGGCCACCTGGGTGAGGTAGTTGATGGAGGCAAGGTCCTGAAGAGCCAGGATGGGATGGTTACTTAGGGAAGGTAACCAGGTCGTACTGTCTACCATTAAAAGTGCAGAAAACTTTCATGCCGGATATGCCTTCTGCTAGTGAGACCAAAACATCTGTCTAGACTAGCTCAGATTGACTAACTCAGCAAATACATATTTATTGAAAGGAACTGCTAACTCAGATTTGGGGTGAGGTGTCCAATACATGCGAATAAATATTTTCCTCAGAGCTAAAGATTTAACTTGTATGGTGTAAACTTGTGATTTGGGAGTGGAAGCAGGGATAGAGTGGGGAGGAAGCAGAACCATTCTTTAAATATGGTCAGAGTATTCCCTGGTCTTCTCCGTGATCATGTGTGTCACAGACAGTGAGGGGAGGGGAGGGAGACAGTCCTTTTCCAGACGATGGGAGCAAAGACAATTAGCATTATTGAGGCACTAAAGAGGCATTAACAGGGAAGTTATCTTTTGAATCTTTACACATCTCTACAGTAGATGGATAGATGTTCCCCTGTTTAGAGATAAGAAGTCCAGGGGAGAAGGGGGTTAAGTAATTGCTCAGGTTCTTTTCCTTATGGGAGTTACATTTGAGCCCAGGTCTGTGTAGCCCCCAATTCCAAATTTGTACTTTAATCCTGCTCTTCAGTAAGGCATATTTGGAGCTGAATGGGTGTTCAGCTGCTCATACCCACTCTTGGGTATGAGTTCTTCCTAACAAGATACATATCCCTGCCCCCAGCCCTTGCCATTTCTGTCTTGATTGCAGCTACCATGTCTGTAGTTGGAGTGATTTCATTTTTTTTGAAGGCTTGAGGGTCTCATCTTTCCTTTTTGTTCCCCCAACAACCCCGAGTTTTGTGAGAAAGGCTGGCTGTGTGCGGATCTTATCCAGCAATCAGAGGCTCCTGTCCCATGGTCTGAGACTAACAGATGGGCCCCAGTAGGTTGATTGCCTGGCTGTCCCTTCCTTTTCATCATGTAGTCACTGGCTGCTTCTCCTGACTCTTCGTTATGGAAAGAGATATCTTCTTCCTCCATTTCTCAACTTCACTTTAGGTTTAGGGCAGTGATTCTGTTGCCACTGAAAGGGAGAGCGACTTACCTCCTGGGTGTTAAGAAAATGACTTCTAAGGGCAACTGAACTCTGTCTGACTCCTAAGCCCTAAGTTCAGCATCTTCCCAAATCTTCCTAGGAGTAGACAGAATATGAGGTATAAGCATTTTTAATCAGGTAAGTATAGCTGTCAGGATAGCCGTCAGATTTTACAGATCAAGTTAATACTCTTTGTTCCTTTTTCTAATATATCTTGGCTTTGCAAGTCATGACTTACATTTAATTACTTTATTATGCCCATTTGTAGAGTCAAGAAAATGAATTAAATAACATATTAAATAGTCATTTAAAATATTTTAAAACCTCTACTAAATCTATATTAGAAATATCCATTTAAGAATTTTTTTTACAAGTAGTCATTTATAACCTGTCAATTTCAAAACCTGTTTTTTCCTCCCCCCAGGTAATTGTATTTGGAATTATTTGTATTATATATCATCATACATTAAAAAAAAAAATACCTTTTTACCATTTGTAGTCTCTTTGAAGTAGTGTTTCTCATACTTCTCTTTTTTATGCCTCAGGGTTTCAAATAAACAGAAGTAATTTGCTGGTGATAGAATATTTTTATTGTTTGAATCTCTGTTCTTTAAATAATATTCTGAAGCTCCTCTGGGTAGCAGGGTAGAATAGGATCTATTCAGAACTTGGTAGTCATGATTTACTTTAATCTTGTTGAAACCTTGTTGAAATCTCTGTCAAAATAAAAAGTTTTAAGTATCTTTGATTTAAAATGTTATATACTTTAAAAAATTGTTACTGTATAAGAATAGTCTTTTTATATGGTGGCAACTAAGGACCAGATAGTTTCCTGAAATAAATTTTTGATTTGAAGCTTTAAGGGAGAAAAGCTTCCAAGTTGGAAAAAATTGTTGAGAAATTATTTTGCCCTAATATCATGTTAAATGAGAGCAAATGTAAAATACGGATATATAATCAAGATTGACTATCAAATATAAAAGTAAATGTATAGGGATGTCTGCACAACAGATGATTTACTGTTGTTGAAAGTGTTCTTATTTGTAGCATAGCACTAGAAAGTGTAACAACTTTTTCAAAGAACAGGTAACTATTAGAGTGGCTTGTATTAATGTTTTTTAATTGAATAATCTGGATAGTTCTGAGTATAAGTTGTGTTCTAAAATGGTTTAAAACAGAGTTTTGATTTATTTTACATTTTGGTGATTAAAAATTTTGCCTAGTTTTTTCCCACTAAATGATTTCTTGTCAATGGTCAATGCCCTTCAGATCAAATTGTTCATATATTATGCTTTTAGAAACATCATTCACGTGCAATTTGAAACTTAGAGCTCTTTCTAAAGGATAACATGAAAGCAAGTCATTATACTCTGGCATTTTTCCCCAGCTGTTTTTGTCTGTCTTCCACTCCTTTCTTCTTTCTCTTTGTTTAAATTGTGCTAGTCTTCCAGTTGGGGTAGATCATAGTTTTATATGGTCCTAATGTATTTTAACCTTGCTTTCCTTTTGTGTACTCAAGATTTTCTCTGTCACATGTTGTTGAACTTTATTTTGTTGGTTCTGGCCTGATAACAGAATCCGCTTTTCTGCTCTTCTCTGTGTATGGGAATTAGACGGGGCCCTAGATGATAGACGGGCTGTCAGGTGCAAATTGTTTCAAGACTGCTGCATGCTGAGACAAACCACTGAGCAAAGTGTCTTTGTCCATTTCCTGATGCTTGTAATGGAATACCTGAAACTGGGTAATGTCTAAGAAGTGGAATTTATTTCTTACGGTTATGGAGTTTGAGAAGTCAAGGTTGAGGTGCTGCATCTGTTGAGGCCCTTCTTGTTGGTGAGGTCTCTGCAGAGTTCTGAAGTGGCGCAGGCGTCACATGTCTGGAGGCTGAGCGCCTGCTCGTGCTAGCTCAGGTCTCTCTCTCTCTTCTTATAAAACCTCAGTCCCACTCTCATGATAACCCGTTGATCTATTAATTGATGAATGGATTAATCTGCTCATGAGGGCAGAGCTCTCATGACCCAGTCACCTCTTTCAGGCCCCTCCTCTCAATACTGCCACCCTGGGGATTAAATTTCAACATGAGTTTAGAAGGGGACAGATATTGAAACCATGGAAGAAAGTTTCAGAATTCTAATATTTGGGAAAAAAAAATATTAGTTCTATTGTCCTGTGTCTAGGTTTATTTAAGTTTGTAGGTAAGCTGTTACCTAAATATATTTTAAATCTCAAGTTGACTGATCTAGTCACATATACTTGCACTAAAGCCAGTGTATGTCTAGTATAGGTGCTGCTGTTGTTTTTTCCAGCCAAGGTTTTGTCTCAAGGTTAGTCATTTATGTTCAAGAGAACAGTAATTAGAAGGATAGGTTCATCTAATGATGTAACAGAACCCCCAAATACCGTGACTTCAATAAGAGAGACGTTTGTTTTATCTAACATTTAGGGGGTGGGCTGGGCAGACCAGAACTAGGCGAGCACAGGGATCCAGGCTTCTTGAGCTCAGCGCGCTGCCATCCCGGGGACATGGCCTCGTCCTCTTGGCTGCGGGGGTTGGGGAAGATGTTCCAGGCCTTGGGGAGGCTCCTGGAAGTTGCCCCTCAGCACTTACACCTTATACCCTATTGGTCGTTACCCAGTCTTCTGGCCACATAGCTGCAAAGGAACTGGGAAATGAGATCTTTTCCCCTGATAGGCTATGTGGCCTACTAAGATTGAAAGGGTTCTGCTATTGAGGAAGAAGGAGAGAAAGAGGATATTGGGGGGACATTAGCTATCTCTTTCCCAGGAGTTAGAAATCTATACTTGTCTGTATTAAATTATAAATAATTGCTTTGATTTTAATTCTTAGGTTTTGGGGGGTCATATGACCTACCTCCGCTGGCAGATAATTCAGAACGCTGTGGTTGTGCTTGGGTTTTGGGACCTTCTAATGCCTCTCTTCCTTTCAGAGTTTGAGAAAAGTCTTGAAATCTTGTTAGTAGTTTTTTGAAAGTTAATATTTGGTAATTCTGATGGCATAGGCATTGCCAAGAATTTTTGTTTTCATGTTTGAAATGTTTAAGAAATTAAAACAACTGAAGTAGTTATACTACTTCTGTTGGCTTATTAACTTAGAAAAATAGTGAATTGTAGATTACATTTACATGAGATTTATTATTATTATTTTTTGAGACGGACTCTCGCTCTGTTGCCAGGCTGGAGTGCAGTGGCATGATCTTGGCTCACTGCAGCTTCCATCTCCCAGGTTCAAGCGATTCTCCTGCCTCAGCCTCTCTAGTAGCTGGGACTAGGCGCACACCACCACACCCAACTAATTTTTGGATTTTTAGTAGACACAGGGTTTCACCGCATTGGCCAGGATGGTCTCAATCTCTTGACCTTCGTAATCCACCCACCTCGGCCTCCCAAAGTGTTGGGATTATAGTCGTGAGCCACTGTGCCTGGCCAAAATTTATTTTAACTTAATTTAAAAACTGGTGTTTGACAGAGAGTGTTGGTGATAGTAGGTCCATTCATCATGCACTTGTAAAGTTTATATTGGATTGACAAATTTAAACAAGTCTAACTTTTCTGTTGACCATTTTAGGGAAAGCTAGATGGTTCATCCTGCAGTGAGTCATTAGGTGCAGGCTGCATTGTGACCCCATGGGAAGGACGTATGGCCACGTGGCCATGTGGAGTGCAGGCTTAAGCCCAGGAGTGTTCTGGGCAGAGAGGAGTTGGGGACTGTGAGCAGAAGGAGGAAGTGGGGGAGAGAGCTGTGCATGCAAACACATTCAGGTAGAGAGATCCCCACCCAGCTGGGGAATTACCAGACAGCTGGAGTCTGTTATGAAGCCAAAATAAAGTTAGTGACATTCGTAGTGGCCACATGACAACAAACCATCTCTGCTTTGATGTTCTGAATTCCTTCCTGGAGGCTGTGGAAAACCACTGAGGGGTAAAATATCAGTGTCATTTCAGCAAGACCATTTTAGAGACAGTGGTTGGAGAGAGGGTACTGGATTTTGAATTGTAAAAGACTAGAGGGAAAAGACCAGGAAGGAGGCTGCAAATCGAATCCAGCCATGGCGAGAGGCGGTATTACGTGAGGAGGATGGGAGAGATTCAGTATATGGAGGAGAGAGGAACTGTGAGACCTGGATACTGGTTGTATGTAGAGGAGAAATCAGAAGGAGGAGGGCCAGTAACTTCCCAGTTTTATCCTTGACATTCTTAGTTACTAAACAAAATCACACACACAAATCAAAAACCTCTGCTACCTTCTATGTAGTGTGCCAAAGTTGCATAATTGGCTTTATTCTTTAAATAACTCTGAGATTCATTTCAGGTGATTATAATTCATATTGAAGAAACATCTGGCCCACGTGTTTTGGTTTATTTTAGTTTCTGCGTATCTTGTGGAAAAATTGATCCTCTAAAGAATATAATTTTGTAGGCTAGGAGATCCTTCAAGTATAATTATAAAGCTGATTTAATTCACTTTCTACTACATATCGTTAAAACATTGAACTAGTCTTCTAAGATACTGTTTCTGTACTGTGGATTTAGCTGAGCTTTCTTATATGCAGATTCTAATTAAAAATAATTTTAAATTTTGTTTGAGCAGTTCCGCAGTTAGATGATGGAGTAGTTGGTAGCTTTAACTGCTGAAGACTTTGTCTCTGCTGGTGTTGCAACACATTTTCCTTTAGGAGAAAGATGCATCCTTTTCCAGGTCTAAGTCTCCTGTAGGACTCTCCAGCTACATTTTATTCAACAGTCATTGATCTCTTAGTTTATGCTAGGGACTGATTTGAAAACTGGAAGACAATGAATGGGACACCGTCTCCACCCTCATATGCTCTCAGTCTTACATTCTAAATAAAATGCAAGAAAAAGGAGTCTGCAATAAGTCTTAATTGTGGACTTTGCTTACATGCTATCTTTGTATTAAATAGAAAACAAACGTTCTTATTAGAAGTGCTTGTAACCGCATAGGCATTTCTCCCACACTGTGCATTGCATAACTGGGTTCGTATGTAGTGTGCTTGCTAGGGGCGTGCCTTGTGTTGTGCAGGTTGCTTTTGGTTGTAACTACTTACTGATCAGGAACCAGTATTTAAAAGGTTAAGGAGTGTGTGCTGCCAACTCCAGTGCTTTGAGTGGCTGAGTGCGTTGCCTGCCCGTCAGAACCACACATGCTAGAAAAGTGACGAAGCATGGAAGATACTGCTGATCTGTGACAGAGCTGGTAGAAGCAGGTGAAGAGGACAACTCCTGAGCATAGCCAGAGGTAAACGCAGGTTTTGTTTAGTGGCACTTAGATTTTATAGCTGGCTCAAAAAAATGTTTTTTGATTAGTGGAATTCCTGTAGAAAAAATAACTTTGTTATTGCAAATTTTATATAAATTGCTTTTAGAATGCACTTTTTAATGGAATTTCTTTTAAAATGTACGTTTTTATTTCTTAGGACTACAACTCCTATAAATAGACTCTGGTATAGACTTTGGAATCACTGACCTCTTTTTTTTTCCTTTTTAATTTCATGGATCACTTCTTTAGGGAGACTGCTAATCTATTAGTCTTTGAATTTAGATGCTGTTAGAAAGTGAAGTGTCTAGTGATTATGAAAATATGTTTGAGAAAATAAATTGAGGATTTGCACTGTGATGTTCTTAATCTTTTTTATTCTGAGAGCTATACAATAATAGGTCCCCAGCCAGTGAGAGGTAGAATAATGTACCATGAGGCAGTACTATTAGTCATTAAAGCTGAATTTTGAAATCAGACTTGGTAGAAATACACTCCCCTACGCTAAACTAGTTGCCCTAACCTTACAGGGTGTCAGTTACCACTGCTAAACTCGAGTTGCGCATCTGTAAATGGGGCTCATCTGTACCTTTCTGGGTATTTTTGTGAAGAGTACATAAAAAAGTATATGTCAGGCAGTTAGTGCAGTGCTTAGTTAACTAGCAGGCACTAGAAAATGATATGTGTTGTGATGTTAAATACTATTTTTGCTAGGCTGAGATCAAGATACTCTAGAAAGAGTTGAACTATATAGTACTTACTCTTAGAATTTAAATGTTTTTGTAAATTAGATGAAGGTGAGAGAGAGCACCGCGGTTTTTATGTGGTTCAGTTGTTACATAGGAAAAACAATTTGTTTTTTTTTTTAGTTCATAAAAGCAAAGTTTATGTTCAAAATTATAAAAGTCAGAGGAATCGCTAAATTTATAACTAAACCATAGTGAGCATTAAAGAAAGTAGAGCTATATAAAATTGATGATTTATTTTTCCCCTTTACCAACTATAAATCTGTATTATAAACAACTATAAAGTTTACATTTTTTAAAATAAATTTTGTTTCTATATTTAGAAAAAAATAGTTTGTTAGTGATTTATATTATACCAGCTTGTTTTCCAAAACAGGATAGGTAAAGGTTAAGAACATGTAGTTATGACTCGGTCGTAGTTTTAATGATCATTATGACACACAGAAAGAAGTAGGCTATAGAGTTCCAACAATGTTATGACTTAGTTATGAAAATTTTGCACACCAGAGGAAGACTAGAGAAAACAGTATGAAAGTGCTGCTAACAATGGGTTTTCTACTTGGCTGTGTGGGCAGGCAAGGCCAAAAAAGGAAAATAAAAGAGACTTAGTAGTTTTCATTGATTAATATATTTGTCAGTAGAAAATCTACGTTTTTCCTGTCACTAAATTACACAGCTGAAGTTACCATGTGTTTCAAGTTATGTAGGTGAAGTTAGCATGTTGAAATACTATTATAGTCAGTGTCTTCAATTACAGTTTTAAAGAAAGACACATTTGTAATGTTTGAGTCTTTAACTAAATATACTGTGAAGGTAAGACATTTGATTAGGATGGGTAATGGTCTTCCTGTTGTTTGAAGAGTTACTATAGCCTAAGTAAGTGCTTCCTGGTGCCCTGTCTCCTAACAGAATAGAACCTAGGTAGATAGTCACCTTCAGAATGCCACTGTCAAGCCTCAGCCGGCTCAGTGGTGCCTTGCGGGAAGTGGAAGTTAGTTTTTCAGTGTTTCTTCATCAGATGTAAACTCTTTTGCAGCAGTCTGATCTCTTTGTGAGCTGTTTATGTACTTGGGTTTTTTAAAGGGGGAGTAGGTTTTCAGACTACCCTTTTCTCAGTTTCAGAGATGTTGAGATCCCAGGTATGGATGAATTTAAAGAGAAGAAAAATATCACACCTCACAAATTTTGTATCTTAGGTAGCAGAAGCAAAGATTTAATGTCAAATTCCTATAGATTGCTTGTACAAGTCAGGCACCTTTTGAGTGAATTATAAGTTGAAATTTTATTGTATTGCTCTTCATGTATAGGGAGAAAGACTGATTCAATACCCAGATTAATTCACAAAAGTTCTCTTGGTATCCTTTGTTGTAGATATATTATTATCCCCTGAGGTAAAATCTATACTAGTTTTTCCTTTTGCCTGACAGTAGTGTAACTTTAACCTGAAGAAATTTTCACACTGTCTTGTTTTCTAATGTATGAAAATAGGAAGTGTCTGCTTTCTGTACCTTTCCAGGCTCTTAGAAGCCAGGCAGCCCCACAGTAGAGTAGAATCAGAGCCCTGAGCAGGCGCTTTGCTCACTTTGCCCTCGGGCAAGTTAATGAAGTTTTTCTGAGGCCCTGTTTCCTCTTTTGTAAAATGGAGAAGATATTAATAATACCTCGGTCACAGAGTGCTCTGAAATGAGAGAGGAGAATGTGTGGGCATACCTGTGATAAAACTTCCATGGTGGCTCGGAGCGCAATGCAGATGGAAACAGCCATCCTGTGTTCCCAGCTTTAGGCCCTTGATGCCAGGACCCGCTGTGCCTGGCACAGAGGATTCAGAGGCAGGCTCGTGTCCCCAGTCTTGAGAATGTTTTCATTGACTACATAAGGTCATTTGACACTCAGGGGAGCAAGCTCTAACACTTTATAAGCCAAGTTCAAAGGAGTAGATTTTCCCCAAAGTTCGTATAGGTGAGGTCTTCTTCTGTAGTACAATACTCTTTTCAGTGGCGCCACAGTTCAGTTCCTCCTGATAGGTTAACAAGTCGCCTAACACCCCACATGCCATAACAAACAGCAATTTCAAGAAAGCTTGAGGAGGAAATTGGATTATTTCTGTGAATACTGTCTGGGTACTTCTCTTGCTGGGCTTTTGCCATTCTGACCTATGTTATTCAAGCCAGGCTCACAAAGTTCCACCTGGGGCCCCTGATGTACAGGCTCTTAGTTGGACCCCTTTTTAGCTATATGAGTCCTTGTTCGTTCTTCCCCCAAATCCAAATTACATAAACCCTCAATAGCAGGCAGAGGAGGAATGGAGGTGAAAGGAGGTGCTGATTTTTTTTTTTTTTTTTGAGATGGAGTCTCACTCTGTCGCCAGGCTGGAGTGCAGTGGTGCAATCTCGGCTCACTGCAACCTCCACCTCCTGGGCGATTCTCCTGCCGCGGTAGCTGGGATTACAGGCACACACCACCATGCCCAGCTAATTTCTGTATTTTTAGTAGAGATGAGATTTCACCATGTTTGCCAGGATGGTTTTGGTCTCTGGACCTTGTGATCCACCTGCCTTAGACCCTAAAGTGCTGGGATTACAGGCATGAGCCACCATGCCCTGCTGAGGTGCTGATTTTTCTATGTGTCACATACTTAGGTCATGAAGAAGTGGATGCCTCCGGGCAAAATGAGAATGAAAGCCTGTCTGGGCACGGTGGCTCAGGCCTGTAACCCCAGCACTTTAGGGGCTAAGGCAGGCGTATTGCTAAATCCCAGGAGTTCACAACCAGCCTGGGCAACATGGCAAAACCCCGTCTCTACAAAAAATACGAAAATTAGCCAGGCTCGCACCCGTAGTCCCAGCTACTCAAGAGGCGGGGGTGGGAGGATGTTGAACCCAGGAGGTCAAGGCTGCAGTGAGTTGTGATTGCACCACTGTACTCCAGCCTGGGCAACAGAGCAAAACTCTGTCTCTCCACCACCCCTGCCCCCCCCCAACACACACACAAAAAAACGTGTAGGAGAAGATGTTACCTGTAATGTATCTCTTTGACCAGGAAAACAGTGAGAGATGGTGGGGGAGGAAGCTGTAGCTGCATGTGTCTTTACGTTCTCTGCTGGAACAGCTCACCTGTGCCCTGTTTTACTGTCCTGCTTTGGCCCTACTTCAAGACTGTTTCTTTTGTGAAGAAATCAATTATCTTCACTACTTGTTGTCTCCTAAATATTAGTGAAGTCTGGTATGGGGAATGAACTACCCTCAGGCCTCTGGAAAGGATGGAGCGGATGGGAGCCTGAATGTGACCAGCTGCACAGGACCCTTTGGTGGTAACTTACCAGTTCCCTGCCTGAGCTCCTGGAGGCTTTGCTGTACACTATTACTAAGTCGTATTTGGTAACTGACATTTAGAACTTGGTCCTTGACATCAGTCCTTTAGGGAGAGAACCACATCTTACTATAATTGAACAGTGGCACAGTGCCTTTGAGTATACTTTTAAAATGTTTTTCTAAGGCTCCACACTAAGTAGTCTAAAATTGAAGTATTTCAAGACCTCCTTAAAATGAAGCATATCTAACTTCAGGCTTAATTTCTCAGATATATGTAGGAAAAATATATTTACAAAATCTGGAAATTTGCCGTAAATATGATTACTTCCCCCCTCCCCCCACCACCAAGCAAACAAATCTGTGTGACCACAAATGCCCCCAAGTTGCGGGCATTCCCAGAATAGCAGCGTTAATAGTGACTGTAAACTCTTGTTTCCTGTCTAACAAAGTTAATAGGATGGCTTCCCTTTCAGCCTTTGCATGAAATAGACGTGACTATTTACTTAACTCCCGGTCGGAAATAAGAGCCCATTGTCTAAATTATGTCAGCAGAGTTCCTGGCGGCACAAGAATATTAAACATTTTAATGTGACATCCAACATTAATGAGTCAGTTATAGGGAACTTTCCTAGAAGCATGGAAAAGATCATAACCCATTTTCATGTCCTGGGAGGCTTCATTCAATCAATATCACGGTATTTGAAAGTGAACAGCCTTCGTGGGTGTGGGGGGTGACACTTTACATGTGCTGGGCCACCAGTTCCTCCTCCCTGTTCCTCCACTACTGCGTGAGCTTCGTCCTCCTCCTCATTCCCAGTGCTTCTGTCTTAAAATCTTTGCTGCTTTGTAGTAGCAGGGGGGAGAGCAGGGCAGGTAAAATGCCTGCCTTCTTCTGGACATCTGTGGAGACAGGGCGGAGTCACATTTACCTGTGGACGGTGGTGGCCCCCAAAGGTGGTTGGATGGCATTGACAGTGTGCCTGCCACTTGCAGCCCCGCCAGGACCTCCACATTCAGTGCCTCCTAGAGTCCCCGTGGGAATATCCAGGAGGTGATGGAGCTGGGACGTAAACCCACGTCTCTATTCCAAAACTCATGCTTTTTTTTTCTTTTTATAAGAGGAAATCTTTTAAATAGTTTTTTTAAAAAGTCTCTTTTTTCTTCTTCCTAATTGGTTCTAAAACGGAAGTTTGGGCAAGTGCTTCACAGGAAAATAGGGACAAGATTCTTTTCTCTCCTGGAATTCACAGTGGTACCTGTGTGTACTTTAGAGCTGAATATGCACATACTGTGGGCATACACTTATTTTCTGAAGGAGGTGATCTAAAGGGATTGGGGACCACTGCTCTGAGCCCCAGTTGCCTCATCTGTGGAGTGAGTGCTGCTACTCAGCTCCTGGGATTGTTCTGGGGCTCCGGCCTGTCAGTCTCTGTGCAGGTCTTAGACTGCGCTGATGCAGAGTGAGTGCCCCAGACCGTAGCTCATGTCAGTGCAGGGACTTCCGATGCTACTTCCAGTGATTTATTTACATGTGCTCTTGTGTCATACCAGGGTGTAGATATGCGCATTCTCTAACAGCAGGACATTTGTTTTTCATTTATGAGGTCATTCATTCCGAATGAACAGTAATTGAGGTGATTTTGAACTTCTTAGATTGCAGAAGTGGCAGTAACAGTAAACAAGACCTTTATCTGAACGGGAAAGTAGCCTTTTCCCCAGGAAGGGATTATACTTCCTTGTACTCACCTGTTTGGGTAATTGTAAATAGCTTTATACGTTATTGATAAGAGTACAAGAATGACTAGTTTGTCATGACTTGTTTGTGTATGATACATGAAGCAGAATTCATACAGTACAAGCACTTGAAATTTTAATTTTTTAGGATTTTAAAATTTTAAATGTTTAAGTGTAAATGACAGTACATTGTGTGTTTCAATTTTGGAAGTGATTCTTTGCTATTGGAATTCCGATCCTCCTTATTTCATTCTTACTTTTTAGGGAATACCTTGGCAAGCAACTCCAATCCGAGCAGCCCCAGACCGCTGCCGCCCGAAGCTGAACCTGCCCTTTGGCTTTGCCCTCACCTCCGCCTCCATGCAGCACCAGGGGTGGAGCACGGTGTTTAGAGTCACAGTGAATACTGTTTGATTTTACTTGTAATTTCCTCTGTTACGTGGCTTTTCCCAATGCTAATTTCCCGCAAACAAACAAAAAAGTGTTTGCCTGTTAAGTTGTATAAAAGTAGGTGATTCTGTATCTAAGGAAAATATTACTGTTACATATACTGCTTACAATTTCTGTATTTATTGTTCTCTGGAAATCAAAATAGTTATTAAAGGATTCTCACTCCAAACATGGCCTCTCTCTTTACTTGGACTTTGAACAAGTCAGTCACCTGTTGTCTCTTTCAGACCAAATTGGGAGAATTGTTGCAAAGTAGTGAATGGCAAATAAATGTTTTGAAATCTGTCAATCTATGTCTGTATCATCCATTCCTCTGTTCATCTATCTGTATATCATCTATGTATCTACACACACACACACACACACACACACACACACACACACACACACACACACACTGCAGCTATTACTTAGTGGTAGCAGAGCTTTAAAATCTTAGTTTTTAACATGATACTGTGGTTCAAAAGATTTGCTTTTGCGGCTCAGTGAAAAGTTTTAGCATTAGATTCGTTTATTTTCAGTACTTTTATCATCGGTTTTTAGTACCTTACGTTTTTTTTCTTAATACATTTTGGTTTTAGCGTTGCCAATAGATACTGTATTCTCTTCCCTTTTATTTCTAGAACCACAGCCCTTTAGCAGGACATACGTGGCATGCAGGCTCCCCTGTGAGGCTTTTGTTTTTTAACCCCATCAGCTGATCTCTCATTTTTCCTTCATTTTCATGTTATTTTCACTTCTTATTCCTAGCAGTTCTATGAATGTTGAGTAAATGTGATAAGACTAATAAAACATTTATTCTAGTCAGTTTTTTCTCCTATGGAATGACACTCATAGAATCCATCTCCGGTTTAAGAATCAAAGATTGTTTCATTTTCGACATGGAAATCCTGTGGGAGAAGTTAGCTAAAATGATGGATAAATTAGTCTGTGGTTCATATGACTCGAATGATTTTCCTTAAAGGGATTCATATTTGCCAGAATAGAGGTAGTCTGGTCAAACCAGTTTTTTCTTTTACTAACAGTTTAAAATTTTTAAAATTGCTCATACATAGTTATTTTTACTTTTGGAAACATGGAAAATCATTAAATAGAGCTTTTCTCATAGTAACTACAGATCCTACATTAGCAAAAGATCAGCTTTCATGTTACTATGTTAATGCTCTGTAAAATTATTAGGATTTTAAGGTACTCAATTTCTAGAAGTCCTAGTAACCAGAGACACAGCCGTCTTCCGAATTTCATAAGAATACATTGATGGTTTGGTGTCATGGTTTCCAATTTAAGTTTCATTTTGCACAGCCCTATAGTTCTAAAGTAGAAATCAGTGACAGACATTCTTGTGGAAATTATTAGAGCTTTAGTTCCTAAGAAATGCTTCTATACATGGGAAGCAATACTCCCATGTAATCATGCTTTAATTATCTCATGTATTAACTACCTCAAGGCACCTTTTTTCCTCCCCCAAACCTTTACACTCAGCTTATAGAGCATATAACAATTATGAAAGCAGTTTCATTTTTCCCTGTCAATGTTTTTGATTAATACTCAATACTTAAGCCCTCCTTAAACTGTAATACCACCTACATGTTCAATTAAACTGCAAACACCTAATGGAGTAGACTTCCAAATAATGACAAACCAAATTTTAGAAATTGCTTATAAATCTAATACAGGTGAGATATAGGTAGTAAAAATACTGTTAAGCATTTTTTTTTTTTTGAGACAGAGTTTTGCTCTTGTTGCCCAGGCTGGAGTGCAGTGGCACAATATCAGCTCACTGCAACCTCCGCTTCCCGGGTTCAGGCGATTCTCCTGCCTCAGGCTTCCGAGTACTTGGGACTACAGGTGCGCGCCACCATGCCTAGCTAATTTTTGTATTTTTGGTAGAGACGAGGTTTCACCATGTTGGCCAGGATGGTCTTGATCTCTTGACCTTGTGATCCACCCGTCTCAGCCTCCCAAAGTGCTGGGATTACAGGCATGAGCCACCATGCCCAGACTGTTAAGCATTTTTAAGCATCCTTAAAACAGCCTAAACAAAGAGCCCACTTATTACAAAATGTGTTTTTACACCTGTATAAACACAGTTTACACAATGTGATCAGTATGATAGGATTGTTGGATTTTATTTTCTCTGTACTTATGTTTACATTTTCCCTGGTCTCATAAGTCCTCACCTAAGCAAGACCAGAACTGGGCATTTCAGGCCAGCCACGGTTAATGGAGCAGAACTGTTATGGATCACAGAACTGTGGGTGACACTTTGTGGTGACCAGGTGAGGCTGCCACAGGGGCTAAAAACAAACCTTGAGACTAGCAATCTTAGGACCTGGGTGTGACAATCTGGATGCTGGTGGGGTACATTTCTTTTTGTGCTCAGTCTCTACCCCCACCCCCTTTTTTAAAATCCATGATCTTCAGCTGGGTTTGGGTCTGTTACCTACATGTCTCTTTTTTGCAACCCAGTGTGTGAGGGAGCTTTCTAAGCTTTTGGATATAGCTCATGTCAGTGATACGTACAACACTGAGTAGTGTTGTATGCCTTCTCCCATAGGAGGCAATTTCTCCCCTTTCTAGCTTCAAATCCTGTTGTGTCTCGCTGACCCTCCGAGGTCTGTTGTCAATTTGTCAGGAATAATTTCACTGAAAGTCAAAAAACACTGGGAAAAGAACTTAGCCTAGAGTTGTATTGTTTCATTGGATTTTTTGTTGACAGCATAATAGGTTATACAACGTTTAACAGAAACCAAACAAACCAATTGCTAAAATATCCAATCTGAGCAGGTATACATAGTAATTTTATATATATATATATTTTTTATTGTACTTTCGGTTCTGGGGTACATGTGCAGATCATGCAGGATTGTTGCATAGGTACATGGCAATGTGGTTTGCTGCCTCCATCGCCCTGTCACCTACATCTGGCATTTCTCCCCATGTTATCCCTCCCCAACCTCCCTACTCCCACTGTCCCTCCCCTAGTCCCACACAACAGACCCCAGTGTGTGCTGCTCCCCCTCCCCTGTGTCCATGTGTTCTCATTGTTCAACACCCGCCTGTGAGTGAGAACAGGCGGTGTTTGATTTTCTGTTCTTGGTGTCAGTTTGCTGAGAATGATGATTTCCAGATTCATCCATGTCCCTACAAAGGACACAAACTCATCGTTTTTTATGGCTGAATAGTATTCCATGGTGTATATATGCCACATTTTCCTTGTGCAGTCTATCATTGATGGACATTTGGGTTGGTTCCAGGTCTTTGCTATTGTAGACAGTGCCGCAATGAACATATGTGTATGTGTCTTTATAATAGAACGATTTATAATCCTTTGGATATATACCCAGTAATGGGATTGCTGGGTCAAATGGTATTTCTGTTTCTAGGTCCTTGAGGAATCACCACACTGTCTTCCACAATGGTTGAACTAATTTACACTCCCACCAACAGTGTAAAAGTGTCCCTATTTCTCCACATCCTCTCCAGCATCTGTTGTCTCCAGATTTTTTAATGAATGCCATTCTAACTGGCATGAGATGGTATCTCAGTGTGGTTTTGATTTGCAATTGTCTAATTACCAGTGATGAGCATTTTTTCATATGTTTGTTGGCCTCATATATGTCTTCTTTTGTAAAGTGTCTGTTCATATCCTTTGCCCACTTTTGAATGGGTCTCATAAAATGATCTGGGAAGGATTCCATCTTTTTGTATTGTTTGCAATAGTTTCAGAAGGAATGGTATCAGCTCCTCTTTGTATGTCTGGTAGAATTCAGCTGTGAACCCATCTCGACCTGGGCTTTTTTTGGTTGTTACGTTATTAATTGCTGCCTCAACTTCAGCCCTTGTTATTGGTCTGTTCAAGGTTTCAGCTTCTTCTTGGTTTAGGCTTGGGAGGGTGCAAGTGTCCAGGAATTTCTCCATTTCTTCCAGGTTTACTGGTTTATGTGCGTAGAGTTGTGTGTAGTAATCTCTGATGGTAGTTTGTATTTCTGTGGAATCTGTGGTGATACCCCCTTTATTGTTTTTCATTGCATCTATTTGATTCTTCTCTCTTTTCTTTTTTATTAATCTGGCTAGCAGCCTATTTTGTTGATCTTTTCATAAAACCAGCTCCTGGATTTATTGATTTTTTGAAGGTTTTTTTTTGTGTCTCTAGCTCCTTCAGTTCTGCTCTGATCTTAGTTACTTCTGGTCTTCTGCTAGTAGGTGCGATGTGGTGCTGAGAAGAATGTATATTCTGTGGATTTGGGATGGAGAGTTCTATAGATGTCTATTAGGTTTGCTTGGTCCAGATCTGAGTTCAAGTCCTGGATATCCTTGTTAATTTTCTGTCTCGTTGAGCTAATATTGACAGTGGAGTGTTAAAATCTCCCATTATTATTGTGTGGGAGTCTAAGTCTCTTTGTACATCATTAAGAACTTGCTTTATGTATCTGGGTGCTCCTGTATTGAGTGTGTATATATTTAGGAGAGTTAGCTCTTCTTGTTGCATTGATCCTTTTACCATTACGTAGTGCCCTTCTTTGTCTCTTTTGATCTTTGTTGGTTTAAGTCTATTTTATCAGAGACTAGGATTGCAACTTCTGCTTTTTTTTGCTATTTGTTTGGTAAATCTTCCTCCATCCCTTTTTTTGAGCCTATGTGTGTCCTTGCACATGAGATGGATTTCCTGAATACAGCACACTGATGGGTTTTGACTTTTTATCCAGTTTGCCAATCTGTGTCTTTTGATTGGGGCATTTAGCCCATTTACATTTAGGGTTAATATTGTTATGTGTGAATTTGATCCTGCCATTTTGATGCTAGCTGGTTGTTTTGCTGGTTAGTTGATGCAGTTTCTTCATTGTGTCGATGATCTTTACCATTTGGTATGTTTTTGGAGTGGCTGGTGCTGGTTGTTCCTTTCTGTGTTTAGTGCTTCTTTCAGGAGCTCTTGTAAGGCAGGCCTGGTGGTGACAAATCTCTCAGCAATTGCTTGTTCATAAAGGATTTTATTTCTCCTTCGCTTATGAAGAAGCTTAGTTTGGCTGGATATGAAATTCTAGGTTGAAAGTTCTTTTCTTTAAGGTTGTTGAATATTGGCCCCCACTCTCTTCTGACTTGTAGGGTTTCTGCTGAGAGATCTGCTGTGAGTCTGATGGGCTTCCCTTTGTGGGTAACCTGACCTTTCTGGCTGCCCTTAGCATTTTTTCCTTCATTTTAACCGTGGTGAATCTGACAATTATGTGCCTTGGGTTTGCTCTTCTTGAGGAATATCTTTGTGGTGTTCTCTGTATTTCCTGGACTTGAGTATTGGCCTGCCTTGCTGGGTTGGGGAAGTTCTCCTGGATAATATCCTGAAGAGTGTTTTCCAGCTTGGATTCATTCTCTGTCACATTCAGGTACACCTATCAAACGTAGATTAGGTCTTTTCACATAATCCCATATTTCTTGGAGGCTTTGTTCATTTCTTTTCAGTCTTTTTTCTCTAATCTTGCCTTCTCGTTTTATTTCATTGAGTTGATCTTCAACCTCTGATATCCTTTCTTCTGCTTTGTCGATTTGGCTACTGAAACTTCTGTATGCTTCACAAAGTTCTCACGTTGTGTTTTTCAGCTCCATCAAGTCATCTATATTCTTCTCTAAGCTGTTTATTCTCGTTAGCATTTTGTCTAACCTTTTTCAAGGTTCTTGGTTTCTTTGCGTTGGGTTAAAACATGATCTTTTAGCTCAGAAAAGTTTGTTATTACCCACCTTCTGAAGCCTGTTTCTGTCAATTCATCAGACTCATTCTCTATCCAGCTTTGTTCCCTTCCTGGTGTGGAGTTGTGATCCCTTGGAGGAGGAGAAGCATTCTGGTTTTTGGTGTTTTCATCCTTTTTGCGCTGGTTTCTTCTCATCTTTGTGAATTCATCTACCTATGGTCTTTGTAGTTGGTGACTTTCAGATGGGGTTTCTGAGTGGATGTCCTTTTGTTGATGCTGACATTATTTCTTACTGTTTTTTAGTTTTCCTTCTAACCATCAGGGCCCTCTGCTCTAGGCCTGCTGGAGGTCCACTCCAGACCCTGCTTCCCTGGGGATCACCCACGGGGGCTGCAGAACAGTAAGGGTTGCTGCTGGTTTCTTCTACTGGTCTCTTTGTCCCAGAAGGGTACCTACCAGATGTCAGCTTGAGCTATCCTTTATGAGGTGTCTCTTTGGATATACGGGGGGTGGGGGAGCTGCTTGAGGAGACAATGTGTCCCTTGTAGGAGCTCAAGTGCTGAGCTGGAAGCTCCGTTGTTCTGTTTAGGGCTTCTGGGCAGGTATGTTTCGCCCTGCTGCAGCAGAACTCATAAACACCTTTTTCCCCAGGTGCTCTGTCCTGGGAAGGTGAGGCTTTATTTATAAGTTCCTGACATGCTGCTGCCTTTTTTCAGAGCTGCCTTGCCCAGCGAGGAGGTACTCTAGCCACAGTCTTCCAGCAGAGGCATTACTGAGCTGCCGTGGGCTCTGCCCAGCTGCTGTGTGAACTTCCTGTTAGAACTGCCTTGGTAATGGTGGTCTGCCTCAGTAGTGGTGGACTGCCTCGGTAATGGCTGACACCCTTTCCCCACCAAGCTGGACTGTCCCAGATCCAGCTGCACTTGCTGTGAAACTCTCAATCCAGAGCGTTTCAGATTGCTGGTCTTTGTTGGGGGTGGGACCCGCTGAGCCAGATCACCTGGCTCCCTGTTTCAGCCCTCTTTTTTTCAGTTGAATGGATGGCTCTGTATCCCAGGTATTCTGGGCACCTGTTGAAATGGCCACCCAGATTTGTGCAAGTGTTTGTGCGGAGACCCGCAGTGCCAGCTGAAACAGTCGTGCTGGAAACTTGTGGCGCTTTTCAGCCTGGGAATCTCCTGGTCTGTGGACAGTAAAAACTCATTTGGAAATGTGGTGATCCCTCACCCTCTGCATTCTTCTTGCTGGGAACTGCACTCCAGAGCTGTTCCTGTTTGTCCATCTTGGATCTCTCTGCACAGTAATTTTTTAAAAACTTCTGACTTTCAGATTTTGAGAAGCATACAGACATTAAAGGGAGAACCAAATTAATTACGTGTTGTTTTCTTACAAAACGCATATTGGGTTTTGTTGCATCGAATTTTTAAAAGGATGCATGTTTTAAAAAGATGTACCTCCTGTTGGCAGATGTGGCTTATTCCCACACATTGTTCCTAGCCAAGCACAAATATTAAATTTACAGAATGTCTCCAGTTAAAATGTGCTTCTACTTTTTATTTAGCTGTATCAGAGTAATTTGGGTTAATTTTCATATAATTAAAATTTAAATAATTTCTAACCTCTGGCTCTTAAATCTTGGAAACCACAGACCCAAGATTTATCTGAAAATTACTTTAAAAGTTCTTTGTTCTCATTCTTTGAAAATAAGAATATTTTGGACTAAATTTTGAAACCACTCAAAGTTGGTAGGTGGCAAAGTTACTTCCCAAATATGAACCTTGTGATGAAATCTCTTTTTAGTTTGAAATTTCTCTCTTGTTTTTCTGTACAAAATGTTCTGTTCTGGTTAAGAGATGTGCCGCCTTTAACTTTCTGAACAAATTTCCAATGAAAAAGTCAGTTGGAAAGAAGAAGCTATAAATAATTTTAAATTCCTTCACCATTGTATGCAAATCTGACACAAGTTCCTTCCTCTTTTAGTTCTTAAAAAGAGTGTTGATTACTCTTCCAAAAATAGGACAAAAGTGGAAGAAATACTTCCTGGATTGAATGAATATTAGTCTGAGACTCTTTTACCTTTCAGCACTGTGTAGGCCTGTGTCTTGTTCCCTTTACAAAGGAAGAAAAAATATATCTAGGAAGTTGGTTGAAAGAACCAATCTACAAAGAACACCAAGTAATAATGTTTGTAACGTGTAGAAATAAAATATTTGAAACAATAGCACAAAGATTGCATGGGGAGGAAATGAACTTCTCTTGTAAGGTTCTTACATTAGATATGAAGTGATATCTTACATTAGATATGAGGTAGACTGTGATGAGTTAAGGATACATATTTATTTCCCTAGAGCAACCACTGAAACAACAAACTGAAATTACAAGGTATAGCTAGCTAAAGAGCCGTTGGTGGAGATAAAATTGAATACAAAAAATACTTGATTACCCCAAAAGAGTGCAGGAGAAGAACATGGGAGAGAGAAAACACATAGAAAATGAGTAGCAAGGAGGCTGGGTGTGGTGGCTCGGCTTGGCCTCTTGAGTAGCTGGGATTCCAAGTGCCCACCACTTTGTATTTCTAGTAGACATAGCGTTTTGCCATGTTGTCCAGGCTGGTCTTGAACTCCTGACCTCAGGTGATCGATTCGCCTCGGCCTCCTAAAATGCTGGGATTACAGGCGTGAGCCACTGTGCCCAGCCCCAAAGGTGGTATTTTTAATCACTGTTGATGTATAAGGTCCATATTAGAATAAGCATAGATTAAATTTGGGAATAAGAAGGGGTAGATGTACCAGCGTATATGGACTCACAGTTGAAAAGATTATAAAGGTCATTCATTCTAACAATGCTTAGCATCTACAGTTGTGAGAATTAAAATTAGTATGAGTTGAGGATTACAAAAAAATTATAACCATTACATGTAATTTAATATGATTATTTCATGTAGCAGGTGAATATCCTGCTTCTATTTAATTGCTGCCAGTCACAGGCAACCTGTCCAGTTAGAATGTTTCTCATTTTGAATAAGCATCACTTTCTTGTAATTTTCAGTATTTGAGCCAAATTCTATCTTTGGAATATAGAACAAGGATAAAACTTAAAAGAGTCTACTTTTAAAAAATGTTTCTTCTAAAACAATAACTGTTTATCTTTGTCATTTAAAATGTTTGTTTCTATTTCAATGCTAAACATTTTAGGTCACATTTTAGGTTAAGGATGCATATTATCTACAGCAAACACTAAATAAACTGAAATTACAAGGTATAGCTAAAGAGCCATTTAGTGGAGATAAAACTGAATATGCCTTATTTTGGCATAAGGAGGTGAGGCAAATGTATGTCATATGATGTCAATCATACCATATGGCCATGGCCCGCCTCCTGAAGTGTTTGGAGAAACGATCGCACGAGTAAGGTTTTGAGTTGGCTGGTTGCTGCAAAACGATCATACAACACAACGTCTGTGTGCGCCGGACTTGACCCTGGAGGCAGCCGTGCTCTTCGTTGCCCTTGAAGGAGTGGGCTTGGCTGGGCTTTGTGTGGCAATGTCACCCGGTTGCTCTGTGACCCTTTGCACTGGCACTGCTGGCTGGATCTGAGCCAGGGCCTGACCCACAGGCAGCAAACAGGAGATGCTGACCATTGTCTCGGGTGGCCTGCTGAAAGATACACATGGAGTGCCTTTTGTTTGGAGTTAATTCCCACTGGCAGAGGAGAAGGTGCTGCAGTGAAGCTTGCATGATGAAAGAGAGAGACAAGCTTGTCTGGGAAAAACATTTTTGTTACTTGCAACTGGAAGGGTCAGGCCAGTTATGAAGGAGAGTGAACGTTGCAAGGTCAGAGGAGAAAGAGTTCCAAATCCTTCCTGGCCATCCAGGTGGGTTTATTCCTTACCAATCCACCTTTCTGTCTACAGGTCCATTTGCCCGTCCATCTGTCCGTTCACTCATCCTTCCCTTGCATCATCTATCACAGTTCTGTTTTATTGCTACTGAGACCTCAGTACTTCAGAGACATGTCAGTGATTGTGAAGATGAACTTGGCCTCCAGTCTTCTTAGGCTGATTCAAAGGTGGACTTTGTGACCCAACTCCTGAATACAGTGCTTTATCCTAGTGAGTTACCAGTCCGCCTTGCCTGGTTGAATGCACGCGGGAACGGACTCCCAGGTCCCTCTCTCCAGGAGCCCTCCCCCACCTGAGACAGGAACCCTGGCCTCCCAGGGCCTGCCACCCTCCCCAGAGGTGACTGGGCCCCAGTGGACTCTCTTCCAGGGACTTGGAATTGGGATCCATTCAAATATATAAGTCTCTGTGGTGTCATATAGCAGTCCCCAACCTTTTTGGCAGCAGAGACTCGTTTCCTGGAAGACAATTTTTCCATGGACTGGCCAGGAAGGGATGGTTTCAGGATGATTCAAGCACATTACATGTTTGTGCACTTTATTTCTATTATGATTACACTGTAATATATAATAAAATAATTATACAGATCACCATATTGTAGAATCAGTGGGAGCCCTGAGCTTATTTTCCTGCAACTAGATGGTCTCATCTGGGGGTGATGGGAGGCAGTGACAGATCATCAGGCATTAGATTCTCATAAGGAGCAAGCATGCCACCTAGACCCCTCACATACACAGTTTACAATAGGGCTCGTGATCCTGTGAGAATCTAATGCCACCACTCAGCTGACAGGAGGCGAGGCTCAGGCAGTCACGTGAGCAATGGGAAGTGGTTGTAAATACAGATGAAGCTTCGCTCACTCACTTCTCACCTCCTGCGGGGCAGCCTGGTTCCTAACAGGCCACGGTCTGTGGCCGGGGAGTTTGGGAACCCCTGGTGTAATAGACGCAGGTGCTGTAGGCGGCCATATTGACTTTAATACAATGTCACTCTTTATTTTGATGTAATTTCACACATACAGGAAAGTAGCAAGAAGAGGAAGGAGAGCTCCCGTGTGCCTCTGCCTGGGTCCATCTGGCTTTATTCCTGATGTTTTATGATACCATGTAAGATCTGGTAGGCCCAGCTCTGATAACTGTTTTACCCTTAAGACTTTTTAGAATTATTTTTTGTCAGTTCCTTTTTCAAGATGAGATTCAAATAATTTTTTTTCAGGTCTTAAAAGATTCCATTGAGATTTTGATGTGATTTATTTTAATCCATACATTAATTTGGGAAGACTTTTATAGTACTAACTTTTCCCATCCCCCAAAATTGAATGTCTCTCCATTTAGTCAATGTGTCTGAAGTTATTGGAGTTTCAACATATAAATTCCATAAATTGTTGTTAAAGCAATTTCTACTTGTATTTTAATTTTGTTGTTGTGAAAGGAGTTTCCATTATATTTTCTAACCACTATTGCTAGCATATAGGAAAATTATTTATAATCGTAGGTAGTTATCCTGTATCTAGTCATTTTATCATATTATTATTAACTTTTAACAGTTTTTGGTCTTTTTTTTCTGGGCATATAATTACATATTCTACAAGTAATGACAGTTTTATTTCCTTTCCAATGGGAATGCAATTCACTTCAGTTTTATGTCAGTAACAGAGAGATCTAGGCTCAGTACGCTTTGCCTCATACTGTGAATTCGATATTACGAGATTTGTTTAGGCTTCAGCTTCATTGCTTGTAAAATAGAAGAATGACAGTACCTATGTCATAGAGTTGTGAAGTTTAAAGAGCACTATACATAAATAACAAGCACTTAAAATGCTCCTTATTAGTTATCGTATTGGTCTGAATTTACAGGACATTGCTGCTTAGTGGGCCATCTTCAGTGGGGCTTAATTTTAAAGGTGACGCCCATGGAGTTTCACTGTTATGCAAGAAATGAGGTCTTGTTGTATTGCCCAGGCTGGTCTCAGACTCCTGGCCTCAAGCTGTCCTCCTTCCACAGCCTTCCAAAGCGCTGGGGTTACAGGCGTGAGTCACTGCACCTGGCCAATCTGCATTGCATTTAATAACTATAACGTTTATGTCCTTATCCAAGTGGTTGATTAAAATACCAGACCATGAGCATATAAATAGATGAAAGGAACCCAAACTTTCAGGTTTGAACTTCAGTTCTATGATTCATCTGACTTTTTATTGTACAATTCCTTATTGGTAAGGCTATAGTAAACAATTGGAATTTTGAATTTTGTTATAATAGCTTTGCTGTGCAGAGTATTTAGTGATGAGTGATGAGGTCTAATCCTCTAATCTTACATAAGTGTATTCTTTAAGATACTTTTGGTTGCAAGCAGTAGGAAACTTGACTGAAACGAACTTAAAGACAGTAACAGTCCCTACAAGAAGCTCAGGTACATCAGTCTCTGGACTCTCAGCTGGGCCCACAGCCTTGTGACTGCATGCTCAGCCGACTCCCCCTCTGGCCCAGACAGCAGGCCTCAGCTCTCTCCATGTCTTTTATCTACAGGTGCCTACAGCCACCCACTTGCTTCTCATGGGCTGAAAGCAGTGCATGGTCAATGGCAGGGCAGTGAGGTTAAACAGGGTGGCCTTGCCTTTTACAGTTGGTGGATTAGTCCGTTTTGTGTTACCATAAAGGAATATCTGAGGCTGGGTAATTTATAAAGAGAAGAGTTTTATTTGGCTCTGAGTTCTGCAGGCTGTACAGGCAAGTTCTGCAGGCACCAGCATCTGCTCAGCTTTTGGTGAGGCCTCAGGAAGCTTTTACTCCTGGTGGAAGGTGAACGGGGGAGCAGGTGTGTCACATGGCAAGACAGTGAGAAGAGAGAGAGGAGGAGGTGCCAGGCTCCTTCTAACAATCAGCTCCTGTGGTAACTAATAGAGCAAGAACTCACTTGTTCCCAGGAGGGCAGCACCAACCCATTCATGAGGGACCCACTCCCCCTGACCCAGACACCTCCCACTGGGCCCACCTCCAACATTGGGGATCACATTTCAACGTGAGATTTGAAAGGGACACACATTCAAACCGTATCAGTTGAGATGTGGCCAAGCACCACCTTCCCTGAAGCAGGTGGAGGAGCGGAGGTGCCTGAAGGTAGCAGGGTTCCACTGGCAAAGAAGCCCAAGGCAGCAGAGCTGGATCCAGAAGCCCCTCTGACTCTGGGGTGGTGCAAAGCGCGACCTCCCAGAGACCTTGGAGGACTGGAAGGAAGCAAGGCCTGAATTGCGATGTACACCTTTGCCAGTGTAAGAAAAACACCAAAATGGCCAGGCGTGGTGGCTCACGCCTGTAGTCCCAGCACTTTGGGAGGCCAAGGCAGGTGGATCATGAGGTCAAGAGATCGAGACCATCCTGACCAAAATGGTGAAACCCGTCTCTACTTAAAAAAAAAATACAAAAATTAGCCAGGCACGGTGGCACGCGCCTGTAGTTCCAGCTTCTCGGGAGGGTGAGGTGGAAGAATCATTTGAACCGGGAGGCGGTTGTTGCAGTGAGCTGAGATCGTGCCACTGCACTCCAGCCTGGTATCAGAGCGAGACTCTGTCTCAAAAAAAAAAAAAAAAACCACCACCAAAATAATCCTTACTTAAAGGGAATGTTAATGAGCTCCTCAACAAGGCTATGCTGGCAGCAAGTCAGAGGAAATCGCTATTCTGTAGTGATGCTTATAATCATTTAGTATGCACTGTACTCATCTCGGGCGAGAAATCCCATGGGATTTTCAGTGTGAGTCTGCTGGCTTGGGTCTTTTGGGCTCCTCTAAAGTACTTCCTCCGTTTCTCTGTCAGGGTGGCTTCTGGGGGAGCCAGGGGTTAGGAGAGTGAAGTGTGGGTGTGCAGGAGGAAAGGGCTCTGGAAGGGGGAGCCCCGTGATGGGTGGGCATGGGTCGAGCACGTCAGCTCACCCTGAAGATGACTGCACTCGTCCCGGGCCTTGGAAGACTGAGTTCCCCTCATGAGCACAGTCAGAAGCTGATGCTGGTGCCCTAGAAGCAGATTACACAGGGGCTGCCTGCTTTTCCTAAGCCTGTCACCAACATGTGTCCCCAAGAAGGGTGCTCCCTGAATACCCCTGCCGGGCACGGGCTGTGTGACCAGGCTGGAGGCTTTGTTTTTTAAAATACTGGTCTGAAATTTTGAAGTATTTTACAAAGTGCACTTATAATGAGGAAAATCAATTCCCAGCTTTCTGGGAAGCTACCCAGTGGTAGGGGAATATAACCCATTAACGTTAAACATTTCACTGGACTGGGCTCTCAATATCCTTTTAGCAAAGAGGACACATATTGTCCTTGGCAGGTATGACTCCGATGGCTTCCTCGAGGATGATCCCCCACTTCACTGGCCTGGATTCCATTCTGAAATGCTTGTTTTGCACCACTGTGAGCACAGCATGGGGAAGGAGGGGACAGCAGATGGAGGTAAATATTATTAGAGATGAAGAGAGAGAGAGATATCTTGGTACAATAATAGCTGGAGACTTCAACACCCCACTTTCAGCATTAGACATATTGTCTATACAGAAAATTGACAAACATCAGCTTCTTAATATGCAATATTAGGTCCATTTGGTCTATAGTGCAGATGAAAATACATCAGATACTGTTTCTTCATCTGCACTATAGACCGAAGGACCTAATAGATCTTTACAGAACATTTCATCTAATAACTGCAGAATACACATTCTTCTACTGAGCCTATGGACCATTCTCAATGCTAGACCACATGTCAGGCCACAAAACAAGTCTTAAAAAAAACTGAAGTTTATATCAAGTATCTTCTCTGACCACAATGGAATAAAAGTAGAAACCATAAAAAAGGAAACTTGGGAAATGACACAAACACATTGAAATTTAACAATATGCTCCTGAATGACTGAGGATCAATAAAGAAATTAAGAAGGAAATTTTAAAATTTCTTAAGCAAATGAAAATGGAAACACAGTATACCAAAACCTATGGGATACAGCAAAAACAGTACTAAGAGGAAAATTTATAGCAATAAGTGCCTACAACAAAAAGCAGAAAAACTTAACCCAACAATGCATCTTAAAGAACTAGAAAAGCAGGAGCAGATTGAACCCTAAATTAGTGTAAGAAAGGAAATAATAAAGGTCAGAATAGAAATAAATGAAATTGAAATGAAATAAACCCAAAAGATGAATAAAATGAAAAAGTTGGGTTTTTGAAAAGATAAACAAAATTGACAAACCTTTAGGCAGACTAAGAAAGAGAGAAGAATCAAATAAAATCAGACATGAAAAATGAGACATTATAATGGATGCCACAGAAATTCAAAGGATCATTAGCGACGAGTATGAGCAACTATATGCCAATAAATGGGAAAACCTGGAAAAATGGATAAACTCCTAGACACAAACAATCTTCAAGATTGAATCAACAAGAAATTCAAAACTGGACAGACCAATAACAAGTAATGAGATTGGAGCTATAATAAAAAGTCTCCCAGCAAAGAAAGGCCTGGGACCTGATGGCTTCACTACCAAATTTTACCAAACATTTAAAGAAGGACTAATACCAATTCTACTCAAACTATTCCAAAAAACGAGGGGGAGAGAATACTTCTAAACTCACTCTCTGAGGCCAGTATTACATTGATAACAAAACCAGACAAAGACACATCAAAAAACAAACAAATAACAAAACAACAACAAAAAAAGGAATTACAGGCCAATATCCCTAGTGAATATTGACATAAAAATCCTCAACAAAATCCTAGCAAATTGAACCAACAAAACATTAAAAGATCGTTCATAAGGACCAAGTGGGATTTATCCCAGGAATGCAGGAACAGTTCAACATACACAAATCAATTGATGCGATACAGTGTATTAAAAGGATGGACAAAAACCATATGATCATTTCGATTGATGCTGAAAAAGCATTTGATAAAACTCAACATCCCTTTATTATAAAAACCCTTAAAAAGCTGAGTTTAAAAGGAACATACCTCAACATAATAAAAGCCGTATTTGACAGACAGACAGCTAATGTCATACTGAATGGGGGAAAAACTGAAAGCCTTTCCTTTAAGATCTGGAAGAAGACAAGGAGGCCCACTTTCACTGCTGTTACTCAACATAGTACTAGAAGGCCTATCTAAAGCAGTCACACAAGAGAAAGAAATAAAGGGCATCCAAACTGGAAAAGAAGAAGTCAAATTACCCTTATTTGCAGATGATATGATCTTATCTTAGAAAAAAACCTAAAGACTCCACAAAAAACCCATTAGAATTGAAAACAAATTCAGTAAAGTTGTAGGATACAAAATCAATATACAAAAATCAGTAGCATTTCCTTTTCCTTTTTTTTCCAGTACATGTTCTCATCTAAAAAAATCAGTTGTATTTCTATATGCCAACAGCAAACAATCTGAAAAACAAAGCAAGACAGTAATCCCATTTACAATAGCTTCAAATAAAATAAGATACCTAGGAATAAACTTAACCAAATAAGTGAATAATCTCTACAATGAAAGCCATGAAACATTGATGAAAGAAATTGAAGAGGACACAAAAACAATGAAAAGATATTCCATGTTCATGGATTGGAAGAATCATGGTGTTAAAATGTCCATGCTACCCCAAACAATCTACAGATTCAATGGAATCCCTACCAAAATACCAATGACATTCATTCTCAGAAATAGAAAAAATAATTCTAAAATTTATATGGAATCAAAAAAGACCAAGATATCTGAGAAAAGCCAAAGATATCTGAGAAAAAACAAAACTGGAGGATCACGTTATCTAACTTCAAATTAGATAACTTTAAGTATATACTGCAGAGCTATAGTAACCCAAACAACATGGTGCTGGCATAAAAAACACACACATAGACCAATGGAACAGAATAGAGAACCCCAAAATAAATCTATACGTCTACAGTGAACTCATTTTTGACAAAGGTGCCAAGAACATATATTGGTGAAAGAACAGTCTCTTCAATAGATGGTGTTGGGAAAACTGGATATCTATATGCAGAAGAATAAAACTAGTCCCCTATTACTCACCATGTAAAAAACCAGATCAAAGTGGACTAAAAATTTAAATTTAAGACCTCAAACTATGAAATTACCCTAAGACAACTCTGGGGAAACTCTCCAGGACATTGATCTGGGCAAAAATTTCTTAAGTAATAATACCCTACAAGCGTAGGCAACCAAAGCAAAATGGATAAATGGGATCACAGCCAATTAAAACGTTTCTACATAGCAAAGGAAATGATCAACAAAGTGAAGAGACAACCCACAAAGTGTGAGAAAATGTTAGCAAACTATCCATCTGACAAAGGATTAATAACAGAATATATAAGGAGCTCAAACAACTCATTAGGAAAACATCTAATGATTCAATTAAAAAATAGACAAAAAAGTTGAATCGATAGAGGCTGGGAAGGGTAGTTGTGAGGGGTGTTAGGGAGAAGTGGGATGGTTAATGGGCACAAAATAATAGGTAGAATGAATAAGGTCTAGAATTTGATAGCACAACAGGGTGACTACAGGCAACAATAACTTATTATACTTTATAGGAACTAAAAGAGTATAACCGAAATGTTTGTAACACAAAGAAATGGTAAATGCTTGAGGTAATGAATACCTCATTTACCCTGATGTAATTCTTAGGCATTGTATGCCTGTACTGAAATATCTCATGTACTCCATAAATATATGCATCTACTATGTACACATAAAAGTAAAAAAAATTGAAAAGGAAAAGTAAACTAAAACGGGTATTTATATGGATACAATGGAATATTAATCAGCCATAAAAATAAAATCTTGTGATTCTCAGAAACAGGGATGAGCCTGGAGGATACTATGTTAAGAGAAATGAGCAAGGCACAGGTAAATACCACATGTTCTCACTTACATGCTGAAGCTTCAGAAGTTGAGCTCATAGAACTAGAGAGTAGAATAGTGGTTACCGGAGGCTGGGGAGGGGAGGGTAGGGTAGATGATGGACAGGAAGGGATTGGTTAAAGGATGCAAAGTTACAGCTAGATAGGAGAAATACATTCTCGTATTCTACAGCCCTGTAGGGTGACTATAGGTAACAATAATTTATTATGTATTTTGAAATAGTTAGATGAGAGGATTTTGAATGTTCTCAACACAAACAAATGGTAAATGAGGTGCTGGATATGCCAATGACCCTGATTTGATCATTTTACATGCATTTGTATTGAAACTTGCTATGTATGTATCCCGTAAATATGTATAATTACACATTAATTTTTAAAAATCAGGTTTTGACACATATTTCAAATTTGTCAAGAGACTACTGCTGAGACCATGCTGCCTATAATCACACAGAGCTGTGGGGCCGCCTAAAAGGGAGTCAGGGTGACTCATATAAGTTGTTGCAGGAAGCTGTGCCAGGGCCGTGCTCTGCATGCCCTCGCTAATAGTAAGGAGATGAGTGTCCCTGTTAGCTCAGAAGTCTCAGCATCAATTCAGTTTAAAGTCCCTGCCTCTCTTGCTCTCTCTGTCTTATTTTTGTCCCGGTAGACCTCCACCTCACCTAACCTCTCAGACAATAACAGCTTTAATATTTTTACTAAAGGTAGGAATGAGAAAACAGGTCCTTAGGAATTCCATTATTTAAGGGTCTGAGTCTGGTCCACACCAGGCCAAGGATCATAACACCAGCAGCATCTGTCACCAAAAAAGCCATGCTCCAAAGGTCCGAGGCACCGCCCAAGACTCCTGCCTAACTCCACCTGGGGCGATTAGCTGCTTTGGAAGCAATGCCCACCTGCATGCTCCCCCAGGCCATGGTTCCCCAGGAGAGCTGATGGAGTGGAAAAGCCATGAATTAAGGAAAATGAAAGATTATTGACCAGGACCTTTTTTTTTTTTTTTTTTTTTTGAGACAGAGCCTCACTCTGTTGCCCAGGCTGGAGTGCAGTGGCACTATCTCAGCTCACTGCAACCTTCACTGTCCAGGTTCAAGCCATTTTCCTGCCTCAGCCTCCTGAGTAGCTGGGATTACAGGCATTTGCCACCTCGCCTGGCTAATTTTTATATTTTTAGTAGAGACAGGGTTTCACCATGTTGGCCAGGCTGGTCTCCAACTCCTGACCTCAGGTGATCTGCCCGCCTTGGCCTCCCAAAGTGTTGGGATTACAGGCGTGAACCATCACACCTGGCCTTGTTTATTGTTTTTAATTGACAAATGATAATGATATATTTATGGCATACACAGTGCTGTTTTGATATGGTTATACATTGTAGAGAGATTAAATCAAACAAATTAATATATCCATCACTTCCGTGCTTATTTCCTTTGTTCTGACAACATTTAAGACCTACTGCTTTAGCAATTTTGAAATATACAATGTATTATTATTAACTACGGTCATCAAGCTGTGCAGTAGATCACTAAATCTTACTACTTCTCCTGTCTAACTGAAACTTGTACCAAAAGAGTAATTTTAATTGAGTATGAGATCAACATGCTGATCAGGTTTTTTTAATAATTAAAAGTGACTGAAAAATCTGGAATCAGACTGAAAGGTCATTAAGGGCACTCACTTCAGAGAAAGGAGGAATTTGATGAAGCAAATTAATATACGAATAGTTTCTGGAAAAATAGTATTCATTGACATATATATTTCAGTAGGATTCCTCGATTGAACCAATCACGTTCTTATCTATGTATCTACCTATCTAACATCCTCCACACTGCTTGTAAGCATCATGAGATTGGAGACCATGTTTAATGTATTCACCAAAGTATTTATTGAAGTCCTGTACAAAGTAGAGTTTGGTAAATACTCATTGCATGACTGTTTTAGAATGTTCTTCTGGATCTGTCCTGGCCCTTCTATTTTTTTCTTTTTTTTTAGAGATGGGGGTCTCCTTATGCCGCCCAGGCTGGTCTCAAACTCCCGCTCTCAAGCGTTTTGCCTACCTCAATCTCCCAAAGTACTGAAATTACAGTCATGAGACATCACGCCCACTGGCCCTGCTATTGATCACTATAGGTTGTGAAAATGTTAATCTTGCTAACATCAGTGAAAGAACAAACATAGCACCTAAAATGTCCTGAACTCCTCTGTGCTTGCCACCATGACGAGCACTCTACTTGCACTGGCCCATCGCCCTGCAAGAATGCTGTCATTCAGGTGTTAGTCTCACTTTACAGATGAAGAAACAACAGCCAAGAGAATTAAGGGGTAGTAAGTCCCCAGTGGCAAGGCCACCATTTAAAGTCAAGTCAGAATGTTCTTAATCTCCACCCTGTAAAGGATCTTTGTGTCTGCCATCACTCACTCTCTCACATTCATTGTTCTTATTTTAATGACACTCATGATCTCTTCTATAGAAAGCAATATGTTTATGTTAAGCAGGATTTCTGAGGATTTCTGCTTCTGCCCCTGAAGTATTAACTGTTATGGGAATTGCCTTCTGTATCAGTTCTCTCTTGCTGCATAACAATAGCACTGCAAACTGAGCAGGTTAAACATGCTTTTATTATATCACAGTTCCAGTGGGTCAGGTCTGGGCACACCTTAGCTGGCTTTTCTGCTTTAGGGTTTCACCAAGCTGCAATTAAGATACTGGCCAGGGCAGTGGGCTCATCTGAAGATTGGAGCGGGGATCCGCTTCCAAAGTCACATGTTACTGGAAGAGTATTGTCCAGTTTTTTGCAGGGTGCTGGTTTGAGTGCTTCAGTTCCTTGCTGGCTGTGGTCAGAGGCCATCCTCAGCTCCTAAGCATACGGTTCTCTCCAAATGGCAGCTCATACCAAGACCACTTGTTTCTTCAAAGCCGTCAAAGAAGAGTGACTCCACCAAAGATGAGCATTACAATCTTATGTAACATAATCACATACAACCCATTGCCTTTGCCAAATTCTGTTAGAAAAGTCCTAGGTCCTGTCTACCCTCAAGGGGAGATAACACATGCTATAGGGGGGACACCAGGATATAAGGATCCTGGGACCACTCTAGAGTCTGTGTGTGTCATAGACCCCTACTGTAAACAACTAGAAAATCTGACAAAACCTGTAAAACAGCTCTCTCAGACATTGAACAACGGGCAGTGCGGGAATGCAATTCCTGAAAGAAGGATTGTCCTGGCTGATCACCTGGAGGCAAGGTCCAGGTCACAGGGCAGAGACTAGTGATTCTGCTTAGTTGAGGAAAAATATATTAGCATTTGTAAAAACAAAAGCAGCTAGAATTTGTGGGACCTTCATAGAGCTAACTCTTAAAATCTGAAGAAGGGTCCCTTGCAATCTTTGGTGAATCCTGGTTTGTGGACGCATGGAGTGAACCTCCACGAAGCTGAAGAGCAGTGAACACTCAATCCCCAGAGCTCACACAAGGCTGAGAAGAGTCTGTGCTCCCACCAGTAGGACAGAGAGACCTCATAATACATGGACAATCAGATGGGGTTTTTGAAAATGACACTCAGTTGTGGGGCTAATTAGGCCTAAAGGCTTGCCCTGGGCCTGCACTAACAAAGCTTAAAAGCAAGCTTTGAAAGAATTGCTATTCCTTAGTAACCTGTATGCCAACTTACTCTAAAGGAATACAATGAAATATAAAAGTCACAATGTCTAGCATCCAATTAAAAATCGTACAGCATAAAAAGAAGCAAAACAAAAAAATGACCTGCAATTGTGAGAAAAATCATTCAAGGAAAACAAACCCAGAAATGACAAAAAGATAGTATTAACAGACAAGGAGGTTAAAACAACTATTATTATATGCTCCAGATGCTCAATAAAGTAGAGGAAAACATGAATATGATAAGAGAAATCAATGATATTCAGAAAAACTCAAATGGAATGTCTAGAGATAAAAGAAATATAGTCAGAAATGAATACACACTTGATTAACTTAACAACAGTTTAGACACTGCAGAAGAAAAGAATAATAATTCTAAAAACATAGCATTGGAAACTATCCAGAATGAGGCACAGAGAGAAAAAAGACTGAAAAAAGAAATTTCAATGAGTTGTGGGATAATGTCAAGTGGTCTACGTATGTATCATAAAGTATGAGGAGGAGAGGAGAGAGAGTAAAAATATGATATGAAGAAATAATGGTTATAAATTTTTCCACATTTTATAAAAACTATAAAATCATAGATCCAAGAAACTAAGTGAACTTCACATAAAGAAAACCTGCATAGTCTTAAACCTACTAAAGAAATAGAAATTGTAGTAAAAACATTCTAACAGAGAACAGAAAATTTCATATCCAGGTGGCTTCATTGGTGAAATCTACCATAATTTAAGAAAAAAAATCAATGCCAATTTTTTATCAATTTATTCAGACAAAGAAAGAACAAAGAACGGTTCCCAATGCATTTTTCAGAGCCCCAAATTACCATGACCCTGCAGCCAGAAAACAAAATCACAACAAAAGAAAACTACAGGCTAATATCCTTCATATATGTGGATATAAAATCTTAACAAAATTTTAGCAAACCGACCACATCTATATCTATATCTATATATCTATATATATAAAACTTTCAGCAAACTAGGGATAAAGGAAACTTCCTCAACTTTGTAAAGGTTGACATTATACTAAGTGGTGAAAGACAATGCTTTTCCCCTAAGATAAGGAATATGTCTGTGATGTCTGTTCTATTCAACATCATAATGTTAATCCAAGCCTGCACAGGTGGCAAGAAAAAAGAAAGCATATAGATTGGAAAGCAAAATGTAAAACTTTATCTATTCACAATTGACATCGTCTGTGTAGAAAATTTGAAGTAATGTATAAAAATTCTTAGAACTTATAAATGAGATATGAGGTCAATATATAAAAATCAAATGCATTTCTTTCTGCTAATTAGAAATTGAAATGTAAGAGTGTAAAAATATGAAATACTTCACAAAATTCAACAAAATGGATGCAAAACCTGTACACTGAAAACCATAAAACATTGCCGAGACAAATTAAAGAAGACAAAATAAATAAAGAGAGATATTATATCATGATCATGGTTTGGAAGACACATATGTTTAAGATGTTGATTTTCCCCCACAATTGATCCATAGAGTCAATACAATCTAGATAGAAGTGTTTTTTTTTTTTTTTAAAGAAACTGACAAGCTGATTTTAAAATGTATATGGAGGCCAGGCACAGTGGCTCACACCTGACCTGTAATCCCAGCACTTTGGGAGGCCCAGGTAGGAGGATCACTTGAGTTCAAGAGTTTGAGACCAGCCTGGCCAACATGGTGAAACCCCATCTCTACTGAAAATACAAAGATTAGCCGGGCATGGTGGCGCACACCTATATCCCAGCTACTTGGGAGGCTGAGGCAGGAGAATCAATTGAACCTGGGAGGCGGAGGTTACAGTGAGTCTAGTTGACGCCACTACACTCCAGCCTTGGCAAGGAAGCAGATCCTGTCCAAAAAAATAATAATAATAAAATAAAAGAAAGTAAAAAAAGAAAATCGGACAATAATAGACTGATTTTTGAGAATTGTGTTCTGACTTTGTGTTCTAAGGTCCTTGGTTTTGCTTGGAAGGAGGAAATAGATACTGCTTAACTTTCGAGTTTTATGTTAAATATTCATGGTGACTTAAAAATCAAAGAAAACCAAGCCATGACTGTCGAGGTCAGATAGAGAGAAGCTGAAATCCCAGCTCCCCCACCCATCAGCTTTGAGACCTGCTTCCACCCCAACCCCCCGCCCCGCCCCGCCCCGCCCCGCCCCGCCCAAGTGTTCGAGAAAGAGGTAGGGCTGGTGACCGTCATGTGGGAGGAGTTAGCTCGGAGCCTGGCGCATGCGCAGTGAGCGCTGGTCCTGGTCCGCTTCTCCGGTCCCGTCTGCGGCGCTCTTCCCCGAACTCCTTCCTGAGCTCCCACGGCGCTTCCAGGATTTTCTAGGAAATGAAGGAGAGTGCTGGTCCTCCGAGTCCTGCACAAGTTTACTCTCCGATGTGTGTGTGTGTGTGTGTGTGTGTACACGCCTGTCCCTGTCCTCCAGGCCTGACTGGTCAGGCGGGTGGGGAGGCCCTCCCAACAGGTTTCGCAAAATGTGCAGAGTGGCCTGTTAAGAGGCTTCGTGTTCCCAGCGCCTCGCACGATCTCCTACACACAGTAGTCGCTTAGTAAATATTGGTGGTTTTCATGAGATGTGTATCTGCAAATCAACCCTCGCGAAGGATTCTGGAGGATTTGAAAATAAGAAAAAAGAATCGAAGTGCATGAAACAGTTGGGTTTTTATTTAAATAGGCTTTAAAAAGGAAAACCTGACTTGGCCTTTAAATAGAGTGAGTGCAAGGTGCCTTGAGTTGCTTAGTAACCTCACACTGTTCTATTTGTACAAGTGTATTGCACAGGAACGTGTGGTTCCGTTTAATTCCTTTACGATGCGAAACATTTCCCAAGGATTCTGAGTTTATTCAGAGTGAAGAACTTGACTGATGCAAAGGGCTGTTAAAAATGAACATGAAATTAATTTTAAAATTGTTTGGAAATAATTTCAAGTTTGCAAAAACAAAAATAATACAAAGAAACTTTATACGTAGATTCACCTTTTAAAAATATTTTACTCCATTTGCTTAATCAGTATCTGCACATTCTCTCTCGTCTCTCTCTCCTTCCCTCCACACAAATATATATATTTTTTCTTAAATCATTTAATGGTGACCTTTTAGCCCTAAATATTATGATGTGTATTTCTGAAGAATAGGACTATCTTCTTATATAACCACAGTATAATGATCAACTAAGTAAGTGTATATTTACTTTTATTTGATTTACTGTCCATATCTAAGTTTTTTTAGGTTGACTTAATATCCCTTATAGCAATATTTCCCCCTTCAGTACCTGAGTAAGGTTAGGATCAGGTATTCCATCCTCAGAAAATCACACTTAATAGGTTTGGTCTGAGGCCTGGGAGTCCATTAAAAAAATTTTTTTTTTTTAAATTTTCCAGAAGCTTCCTAGATGATTATGATTATGATAATGAGAGGTTTGAGAACACAAGGTGAGATGTGCTGCCTGTGTGGCCAGGGTCATGAGCACCATCCTGACGAAGGCCAACCTGTCTGCAGCAGCCAGAGGACAGACAGAAGAGCAGGGGGAAGATGGCTTCAAGGTGTCCACTGGCTCTGTACAAGTTCCTTTCCACCTTGGGGATCCCCTAGCATGAGTTGTTAGGGCCAGCTTTGCAAGACACAGACCTATTGCCATGGTTTTGTGGCATCACCTTTGATAAGCAGTGCCGCCATGATAACTGCTTGTGACTGCTCTGAGGGTTGAAGGAGATCGTACATGCAAAATACCTGGCACGGGAGAGATAATAAATTGGAAGTGAGTTGGGTTTTGAATACAGGTTGTCAAAAAGATCAATGTGGTACTTACTGAGACTTTTGCATAGTACCATGGACTCGAGGAAAGTTCCTTGATATTACTCATGTCAAAGTCTTAGCTATCGGTGAAACTCATGTGTAAAGTCTTAGCCATCAATGAAACACATACTGTATGAAAGGCAGGGTTTGAGAAACAAAATACATTAAGTTAGGAAAAAGAGTGAACTCATGACTACCTGATTCTAAAATTTGTAAGGAAATGAATAGGACCTAGAACAGCCACAACAACTTTGGGAAGGAGGAACAAAGCTGGAGATTCACAGTACCTGATGGAAAGATTTATTTTAAAGATACAGCAATCGATCAGGGTGATACTGGCATAAGAATAAGTATAGAAATCAATGCAATTTTAAAATCTCTATTCTTACAGAGTCCAGAAATAGACCTACACAGATATAGCAATTGATTTGTCAAAGTGCAAAGGCAATTCCGTGGAGACATGACAATCTTTTTAACAAATATTGCTGAAGCAATTGGATATTCAGTTTTTAAAAGTGAATTCAAACTAAATTACTGACCTGAATGTGAAACCTGAGTGAGTATTTAAAGTCCATCGATTTTCCTCCGACCACAGGCACCTTGGCACCTCCTTTGCATGCCTTACTCCCCCTCAGCACCTCAAAGGCAGGGCCTGGAGCTTATATTCCCACATTGGTCCCTGCCTTAGTCCATTAGCGCTGCTATTACAGAATACCAGTGATGGAGTCATTTATGGAGAAGAAAGATTGATTTCTCACGGTTCTGGAGGCTTGAAGTCCAAGACCAGGCACGGGCATTGGAGTCTGGTGAGGGCTTGGTCTCTACTTCCAGGATAGCACCTTGCCGCTGGAACGCGTGTTCTCACACAGTAGCAGAGATGGAAAGGCAAAAGGGCCTCGTTAGTTCAGCCTTTTTGTAAGGGTGCTAATCTCATTTGTGAGGCCTTGATCCTCATGACTTAATCAAGTCCCAAAGCCCCCACTTCTTAATACCATTAATTATTTAATACTGACACCCCTTAATACTATTACATTAGGATTTAGGTTCTAACACATGAATTTTGGGGAAAACACATACATTCAAACCATAGCAGCTTCTAACTTTCCCTTTGGAGACTTAGAAGGTGGTAAACAGACGAAAGAGGGACCCTGGACGTCTGAAATCTTGAGCCTTGGAAGGAGAGATGGTCTAGACGCACTTTAATCTGTATGAACTTCAGATATGATCTTGGCCCAAGATAGTGTTGTCATTAATATACTTTCATCCTTTAATGCAGAGTATTACAAAGGAAATGTATGAATTGTCATCATTAAATATTGAAATCAATTTGTGATTTCTAAGTTTCTGTACTAATTTAACATAATTTGCTGAAAATGACTATTTCCCATTTCTGAAAACACTTTGTTTTATCTTTCCTTTTTCAGCATATTTGATTTTTAACTTAAAGCTTATTCACTACTCTGTTCTATCTCTCACGTGGATATTTTGTGATCATATTCCATCTTTAAGAGGCCATCTCATTTTTATTTTTATTTTTTTAAGACAGAGTCTTGCTCTATTACCCAGACTGGAGTGCAGTGGTGTGATCTCAGCTCACCTCCACCTCCACCTTCGAGGTTCAAACCACTCTCCTGCCTCAGCCTCCCGAGTAGCTGGGATTACAAGCACTCACCACCACGCCCAGCTAATTTTTGTATTTGTAGTAGAGATGGGGTTTCAGCATGTTGACCAGGCTGGTCTCAAACTCCTGACCTCAAATGATCTGCCTGCCTCTGCCTCCCAAAGTGCTGGTATTACAGGCGTGAGCCACCATGACTGGCTGAGGCAATCTCATTTTTACTATTGATCTAGAAAACAAGGAACACATGTACAGAGGTTGCATTTCAATGTGCCTTTATTTTTCGGCAAGCTGGATTAAGCAAGTAGGATCTCAATGGCCATGGAATTGTCATGCACATAGAATTCTACCTCAACATTATTTGCCTACCCCTGCAGTGATGATTCACATTATTTATCATCAGATAATTTAACTGTCACCATCACATATAAATATCTGTTTATTTTGTTACCCTTTTCAAAGTGGACACAAGCCCTTCCAAGAAGGGATCTCTTCGGTGGCGAGCCTTCTCTCCTTGAGAATGGGGTAGGATCTCCTGAAGGATCCCTGATCAGTATCAGTGAGCAGACGGTGTGGAGACAGATCTCAGTGGGAGGGAATCCAGCTCTGTTTAACTCAGTAAATTCTTATTGGGCAACTTCCTTGTGTGTGTCCTGCATAGACAATGGACACTCTGTCTTTCAGTAGGTTACAGTCCATTGAGAAGACTCAGCTTTAGATGAAAATTTACACTAATTTTGCTAAGAGGAGAACAAAACAGGTTACTTCTTCCAAGTGACAACCCACCCAGCCTCTCTTGGGCTCTTCATTCACTTCACCCAGGAGAGAGGGAGTGATTTAGCTAACAGTGAATTTGGGAGGAGAAACTTGGCATGTGGATCTCAGGTGTTTCCTCTCCAATTCAGGAAGCTGCCTGCAGGGAAGTCGCCTGTGTTGGGAGGATTTGGCTCATCACAGCCATGACTGGGGATGAGGCCGCCAAAGTCTGGAGTTTGGAACTGTGAAACTTCTTGCTGAAAGCCTCCGACAACAGCTACATTAATAATAAAGATGATTTTTGGCCTTATTTTCAATGGGTTCAGTATCTGTTAGGGAAAAGGAATGTCGTTTATCAGGGCCCCCAAAGATACCTACAGTAAGAATACCCACAGTGAGAGAAGAGAAATGGGACCTCTAACCTACCCTGGGGCTCAGGGAAGGCTTTTTAAAGCATGATCCCAGACCTGAACCTTAAGACACAAGCAGAGATTTGCCAGCCAAGAGGAGAGGAGACCTGGACTCCTGTTGCCTGAGAGAGCTTGTTGTGTGAGGGCCAGAGATCAAGAAACAGCTCTGTTTGTGTGAGGAACAAATAATGCAAGCTTCCTAAGAGGTGAGGTGGACTGGGGGACATGTAAGATGAGGCTGGAGAGGTAGGTGTGTAGGGTGGGCTTTGTTTTCTACATTGTCCAAGAATTCCCAGTGATGTGTGTGTGTGTGTGTGTGTGTGTGTTTTGAGATGGAAAAGAGAGCTCATTTTCGTCTCAAAAAAAAAAAAAAAAAGCTGTCACCAGGCTGGAGTGCAGTGGCTCGATCGCGGCTCACTGCAACCTCCGCCTCCCGGGTTCAAGCGATTCCCCCTGCCTCAGCCTCCTGAGTAGCTGGGACTACAGGTGTGTGCCACCACACCTGGCTTATTTTTTTGTACTTTCGTAGAGATGGGGTTTCACCATGTTGGCCTAGATGGTCTTGATCTCCTGACCTCAGGTGACCCACCCACTTTGGCCTCCCAAAATGCTGGGATTACAGGTGTGAGCCGCTACACCCGGCCTGGGCTGATGTGTCCTGACAGTGAGATGTGGGATATAGGCTCGGGGGACTTTCCTGCCGTGAATCAGCAGTGGTGTGTGGCTGTCAACGCCAGTGCCCTGTGAGTACAGTAGAGCACACGGGACGCAGAAGGAGAGGCAGCTGGCATCCCAAGGACTGGCGTGGTAACATCGGGAACAGTGTGCTCAGGCTTGGGCCTCATGATCTGTGAGAAACACTGGAAAACCAGAGAACACTGAGTGATGTGAGAACAGCCCTTAAAACTGGGTCATACAAAAGGGGGCAAAAGAAATTAGAAAAGGTTGGACTCCTCAGTATTGTCAGGTAATAGATTGTTGGCCCTAGGTAAAGAAGGAAATTTCTGCTAGAGTTGTGTAGAATAAAATGTTGCTGAAAGGTAGTATTTCTGAAATTAGCTAGTACATGATGAGTCCTACTTTGTGGGAGGCACTGTGGGAAATGTTTTAAATGCCTTAACTCATTTAAAGCTCAGAGCAGCTGTATTGTGAGCATATGATCCTGACGTTCTTTTAGAGATTAGGAAATGGATCTTAGCAAGCTGATGTGACTTACCCAAGCTGACGGGATTTGAATTTAGCTTTCACAATTACTTGGTTGGGATCAGGAAAATGAGGAATAGCAACATGTCCAAGATGTTCTAAAGTCAAAATAAATATCAGATTTTGTGGCACGAGCAACTTTCAAAGGTTATAGTGCAGTAAAGCCTGACTGTGAGTGGAATCCCCGTATTTATCACAGACAACAGTGGACTTGCTCTGTATTAACACGAGGATAGAACAGTGCACCGTCTTCCCCAGCCCCCCATGCTGCCTGGACCTCTAGCACCTTTGAAAATCCTTAGGACTTAACCCTGCAACGTCTGAAAAACTTCTGAATGAGGTGACTTTTGATAATCCTGTGGTTTTTATGGGCATGAGAAGTGGCGTAGGAGGACTCAGGTGGAGAAAGCTGGAAAGCCGCTGAGGAGGTCAGAACCCAATGGCCCAGACTGCTGAAGAGTTTTTTTTTTTTTTTTAAATTAAACTTCTTTCCCAAGCGATTGTGTATTCACATGCAATTGTAAGAATACAGAGATTCTGTGTACAATTTACCCAGTTTTCCCCAAGGATAGCACCTTGTAAAATTCTAGTACAATATTAAAACCAGGAGATTGACGTTAATACAGTCAAGAATATTTCCATCATTGAAGGAGCTCTCCTTAGGTAGCCACACCCACCTCCTTCCATTCTCCTTCCTTAACCTGTGGCAATCTCTAATCTGTCCTCCATTCCTTTTATTTTGCATTTCATGGAGTCAAACACTAAGTCACCTTTCTGGATTGGCTTTTTTTTTTTTTTTTTTAAACTCAGCTTCATCCTCTGTAGATTCATAAAAGTTGTGGCATGTATCAATAGTTTTGTTTCTTTAACTGTTTACCCATCGAAAGGCATCTGGGTTGTTTCCAGTTTGGGGCTATTTTGAATACAACTGCTGTAAACATTTATGCAAAGATTTTTGTATGAACATAAGTTTTCATTTCTTTGGGATAATTGTCTAGGAGCATGCAATTGATAGCTGGATCAAATGGTTGTTGCCTGTTTAGTTTTCTTTTAAGAAACTGCCAAACTGGCTCCCAGAGTAGCTGCACCATTTTACATTCCTATCAGCAATGTGTGAGTGACCCACATACATCCTCATCAGCATTTGGTATTGTCACTATTTTTGAATTTAGCCACTTTAATAATAGGTGGGTAAGTAGTATCTCATCATAGTTTTAATTTGCATTTCCTTAATGGCTAGTGATGGTGAACATTTTTCATGTGCTTATTTGCCATCTGAATAGCCTCTCCAGGAAATGTCTTCATGTCTTTTACTGATTTTCTAATTGGATTTTTAAAAACAATTTGAGTTTTCAGAGTTCTTTATATATTCTAGATACTAGTCCTTTGTCAGGTATATGGTTTGCATGTCCTTTCATCCTCTTAAAAGGGTCTTTCACAGGGCAGATGTTTTACATTGGGATGCAGTCCAATGTATCACTTTTTCCTTTTATAAATTAATATAGTAATGTCACATCTAAGAACTCTTTGTTTAGGCCTAGATCCTGAGGCTGTCCCTTATTTTATTGAGGGGGCAGCAGTCAGGTGTGATTAAACTACTTATAATATAAAATTTACTATCAGTGACGTTTACTACATTCACAATGTTTTGCAGCTGTCACCATTATCTAGTTCCAAAACATTAAGCCCCAAAAGGGAACCCAATGCCCATGACGCAGTCACTCTTCACTGCCACTTCCTCCTGCCCCCGGCAACCATTGATCTCTTTTCTGTCTCTATGGATTTGCCAACTCTGGATACTTCATATAATTGGAATAATACAATATGTGGCCTTTGTGTCTGGTTTATTTCACCTAGCATAATGTTGTCAAAGGTTTATCCACGTTGACGTATGTATCATACTTAATTCCTTTTTATGACTACCATTTTATTTATGGACATAACACATTTTCCTTATCCATTTATCAATTGATGGACATTTACGTTGTTTCTACATTTGGCTGTTGTGAATACTACTGCTAGGAACTTTGTGTACAAGTATTTGAACACCTGAAAGAATTCATGTGCTTCTTGGCCATTTTTATAACTTTTCCAGAGAAATAACTATTCAAGTCCTTTGCCATTTTTAAATTGGATTGTTGTTTTGTTGTTGAGTTGTGAGAGTCCTTTATATATTCTATACTAGGTCCTTATCAGACATATGATTTGCAGATATTTTCTCTCATTCTGTAGGTTGTCTTTTCACTTTCTTGAAAGTGTCCTTTGGGGTAAAACAGTTTTTAATTTTAGTGAAGTCCAGTTTATCTGTTTTTACTTTTGTTTCTTGTGCTTCTGATGTTGTATCTAAAAAACCATTGACAAATTCAAGGTGATGAAGATTTGCCTAATGCTTTCTTCTAAGAGTCTAAAATGTAACCTATAATATAATTTAGATCTTTGGTACTTTTTGAGTTATTTTGTGTGTATCATATGACATAAGACTCCAATTTCATTCTTTTGCATGTGGATATATCTAGTTGTCCTAGTACCATTTGTTCAAAAAGTCTATTCTTTCTCTATTAAATGGTGTTGGCACCTTTGCTGAAAGCCAACTGACCACAGATATGTGGTCTCTGGGCTCTAAATTCTGTTCTATTGTTCTATACGTCTATTCCTATACTAGTATCACATTGTCTTAATTATTGTAGATTTGTAGTAAGTTTTGAAAATGAGAAGTGTGAAAACTTCAACTTTGTTCTTTTTTCAAGGTTCTTTTGGGTATTTAGGGTTTCTTACATGCTTACTTAAATGTAAAGATCAGCTTTTCCATTTCTACAAAATGAACTATTGGGATTTTGGAAAGGATTGCACTGAATCTGTAGGGGATTGTTTTCTGCAAGAGTATCGTCAATTTCATAGTATTTATTCTCTCAAGTCATGAACACAAGATGTCTTTCTATTTACTTTGGTCTTTTAACATTTCTTTTATCAGTGTTTTATAGTTTTCAGTGTATAAGCCTTGCACCTCCCTGGTTAAATTCATTTCTAGGTATTTTATTTTATTTTTGATACTGTATAAGCAAAGTAAATGGAATTAATTTTCTTTTTGGAGTACAATGCTAACTATTAATTTTCATAAATGCCCGTTATCATGGTGAGAAAGTTCTTTTATATTTCCAGTTTTCTGAGTGCTTTTATTATGAAAGACTGTTGAACTTGTCAGATGCCTTTTCTGTGTCATTTGAGATGATCATCTGTTTTTTTAAAACACCTTCATTCTATTAATGTGTTGTCTTATATTGATTGATTTTAGTATGCTGAATCATATTTGCTTTCTGGGGGATAAATCTCACTTAGTCATTTTGTATAATCCTTTTAATACGCTGCTGGATTTAGTTTGCTGATATTTTGTTGTGGATTGTTACATCTATATTCATAAGGGATATTGGTCTCGGTTTTCTTTTCTTGTGGTCTGTTCGCCTGCCTTTGATATAAGGGTAATACTGGTACTATAGAGTCAGCTATGAAATGTTCTCCCTTCTATTTTTTGGAAGAGTTTGAGATGGATTAATATCAATTCCTCCTTAAAGATTTGGTAGAATTCACAAGAAGCCATCTGGTCCTACACGTTTCTTTGTCAGAAGGGTTTTTGACTGACTAAATATCTTTATTTCTTATAGGTTCGCTGAGATCTTCTATTTCTTCTTGAGTCACTTTTGGCGATTTGTGTGTTTCTAGGAATATGACTGTTTCATAAAGCTTATCCAATTTGTTGGTGTAGCATTGTTCACATATTCTCTTATACTTCTTTTTATTTCTGTAATATTTGTAGTAATGCCCCATTTTCATTTCCAATTTTAGTTATTTGTGTCTTTCTTATTTTTTTAAAATTAGTCTCATTAAAATTTGTCAATGTTTTTAATCTTTAGGAAAAAGCTTTTGGTTTCATCTATTCTCTGTGTTGTTTTTCTATACTTTACTCCATCTATTGCTTCTCTAATCTTTGTCATTTCCTTCTTTCTGTTGGCCCCACATTTAATTTACTCTTTTTCCCTCTAGTTTCTTAAGGTATTGTGAACCCCAAATATCTGAGATAGGTCTCAGTCCATTTAGGAACTTTATTTTGCCAAAGTTAAGGATGTGTACCCATGACACAGCCTCATAAGGTCTTGATAACATGTGCCCTTGGTGGTCAGAGCACAGCTTGGTTTTATATGTTTTAGGGAGATATGAGACATCAATCAATATCTGTAAGATGAACATTGGTTTGTTCTGGAAAGGTGGGACAACTTGAAGCAAAGGTGGGATAACTCAAAGTGGGGGAGGGGGCTTCTAGGTCACATGTAAAGAGACAAATTGCATTTTTTTCAGTTTCTGATTAGCCTTTTTAAGGAGGAAATCAGATATACATTTACCTCATTGAGTACAGGGAAGACTTTGAATAGAGTGGGAGGCAGGTTTGCCTTAGTTGTTCCTAGCTTGACTTTTCCCCTTAGCTCAGTGATTTGGGGGCCCCAAGATTTATTCTCCTTTTACAGAATAAAGTTAGGTTGTTGATCCAAGATCTTTTAATGTAGGTGTTTATAGCAATGAACTCCTCTCTGAGCACTGCTTTTGCGGCATCCCATAAGTTGAGGATTTTCTGTTTCATTTTCATTCATCTCTAAGTATTTCCTTAATTTCCCTGTGAATTCTTCTTTGACTTGTTGATTAGGAGTGTGTTGTTTAATTTCTACACATTTTTGAATTTTCCAGTTTTCCTTATTATTCCATTGAGGCTGGAGCACGTGCTTTGTATGATTTTGATGTTTTTAAACTTGTTGAGACTTGTTTTGTGGCCTAAGATATGGGCTGTTCAGGGGAATGTTTCATGTGCATTTGAGAAGAATGTTTATTCTGCTCTTGGTGTGTGGTGTTCTGTTAGGTAGTCTATTAGGTCTAATACTAGGATTACTTGGTTTATAACATTCTTCAAGTTTTCTATTTCCTTATTGACCTTCTGGTTCAGTGTTTTATCCATTTATTGAAAGTGAGGTATTAAAGTCTCCAACTGTTATTTTAAAACTGTTTGCTTCTCCCAGCAATTCTGCTAATGTTTGCTTCATATATTTTAGGGCTGTACTGTTTGATGTATGTATGTTTATAATTATCCATATATAGTGTTCTTTACCTTTGTAACAATAGTTGACTAAGAGTCTGCTTTGTCTGATATTATAGCACAGCCATTCAAACTTTATTTTGGTTACTATTTTCCTAGTTAAAATAAGACACTATTTGCATGGAAAAAGACTTTTCTCATCTTTTTACTTTCAACTTCTTTATGTCTTTGGATCTACAGTGACAGCTTAGAGGGGGGATTATATTTATTGTCCATCCCATCAATGTCTTTCTTTAAATTGCAGAGTCCAGGCCAGGTGTGGTGGCTCACGCCTGTAATCTCAGCACTTTGGGAGGCCGAGGCAGGCGGATTACCTGAGGTCAGGAGTTCAAGACCAGCCTGTCCAACATGGTGAAACCCTGTCTTTAAAATAAATAAATAAAATAAATAAATAAATAAATTGCAGAATCCAAACTATGTATATTTAAAATGATTACAGAAAAGGAACAACTTAATTCTGGCATTTTGCTATTTGTTTTCTACATGTCATATCTTTTATGTTCCTCAGTGACTCCATTATAGCCTTATTTTGTGTTTGATTAATTTTTTCTGTAGTATACTATTTTGATTTTCTCCTCATTCCTTGTTCTGTATATTTTAAGTTATTTTTTTTAGTGGTTACCCTCGGAATTATAATTAATATCCTAAATTTATAGCAATCTAATTTGCATTGATACTGACTTACTTTCAGTAGCAGGAAACACTTTGCTTCTATACAACTCCCTCTTTGCATTTTTGCTGTCATAAATTATATCTTTATATATTTTGTCAACTGACATATATATAATTACTTTTTATGCATTTATCCTTTAAGTCATATAGAAAACTAAAAGAGAAGTTAAAAGCAAAGAATCCAATAATACTAGCCTTATATTTAACTACATAGTTACCTTTACAGTTTTTTTAAAAATATGGATTCAAGTAACTGTCTAGTGTCATTTCATTTCTTCCTGAATGAGTCTCTCAAATATTGTTTGTAAGACATATCTCCTAGTAATAAATTTCCTCAGGTTATATCTGGAAATCTTAATTTGTCTTTCATTTTTGAAATAGTTGTGTTTGAGATAGAATTCCTGGTTGAAAGGTTTGTTTTTCCTTTCTTTCAGCAGTGTAAATATGTCATATACAGACTTCTGGCCTTCATGGCTTCCGATGAGAAATTGGCTGTTAGTCTGATTGAGCATCCCTTGTATGTGATGAGGCACTTCTCTCTTGCTGCTTTCAAGATTCTGTGACTTTGTCTTTAGACAGTTTAATTACAGTATGTGTCAGAGTGCTTCTCTTTGGCTTTATCTCACTCGAAACCTGTTGAGCTCCTTGGTTGTACAGAGTCACATCTTTCATCAATTTGGGAAAGTTTGGGCCATGATTTCCTCAAATATTCTTTTTGTCCCTTTTCCTCTCTCTTCTCCTCTTGGACTCTTATTATGTGCATGTTGATGTACTTGATGGTTTCCCACAGGTACATCAGGTTCTGTTCATTTTTCTTCACTTTTTTTTCTTTCTGCTACCCAGACTGGATAATTTTAATTGCTGCATTGTCAAGTTTATTGAATCTTTCTTCTATCTGCTCAAATCTGCTATAGATTTTTCTATACATTTTTAATTTCAGTTATTTTAAACTTATTGAGTTTATTTCAGTCTCTCTACAGATTTTTTATTTCAGTTATTGTGCTTTTTAGCACATTTTTATTGGGTTCCCTTTAATAATTTCTGTCTTTATTAATATCATCTATTTGTTCACACATCATTCTGTTTCCTTTGGTTATTTGCCTTTAGTTCTCTTCAGTTTTTGAGCATGTTTAAGACAGTCGATTTAAAGTCTTTGTCTAGTAATGCCAATGTCTGGGCTTCCTCAGGAGTGGTTTCTGTCCATTTCTCTTTTTTTTTTCCTGCATGAGAGTCATACTTTTCTGTTTCTTTTTATGGCTTGTAATTGCTGAAAACTGGACAATTTGAATGTTATCATGTGGTAAGTATGGAGATCAAATTCTTCCCCTCCCCATCATTTGCCACTGATGCTTGTAGAGGGCTGCAAGAGTCCACTTGTTTAATGACCTTTCTAAACTGTTTTGGCAAAGATTGTATGCTTTGTCATCTGTAGTCACTGATCTCTTTCGGTTATCTTAGCAGTAAGTTAGTGACCCAACAGAGTTTTCCCCAAATGCCAAAATTTAGCAACCCTTTTCTGTTTATTTAGGACTTCTCTGGCTTTTTATTTTTTATTTTTTAAATGGAGTCTTGCTGTGTTGCCCAGGCTGGAGTACAATGGCACAATCTTGGCTCACTGCAACATCTGCCTGCCAGGTTCAAGCAATTCTCCTGCCTCAGCCTCCCAAATAGCTGGGACTACAGGCACACCCCACCATGCCCAGCTAATTTTTGTATTTTTAGTAGAGACAGGGTTTTACCATATTGGCCAGGCTGGGCTTGAACTCCTGACCTCAGGTGATCCACCCGCCTTGTCCTCCTAACTTGCTGGGATTACAGGTGTGAGCCACCGTACCCGGTCTGGCTTTTCAAAATGAGATTTACCAAGTTCTGAAAAAGTTGTTTCTCTCTCTCTCTCTTTTTTCCAACTTAATGGTTGCTTCAGTGAGGAAACTAAATACCTAAATCTTGGTCCTCTCTACTGCACCATTTTCTATGATATCAGTTCTATTTTTTTCTGAAAATGATAGTTTCACATTTTACACTTCAGTCCATGATCCAATTTGAGTTAAGTTCTGTATAATGTGTGAGACTTAGATTGAGGTTATTTATTTCTTTTTGTCTATAAATGTCTAACTCCTCCAGGACAATTTGTTAAAAGACTGTCTTTCTCTCATTGATTTCCTTTTGCACCTTTTCCAAAAATAAATTGGAACATTTGTTTAGGCTTACTTTTTGGGTTTTTTAAAATTATATTTTATTTATCTTTGTCTGTCTTTTCACCAGTACGCCACAATCTTGATTATCAGTGCTATATAATAATTCTTGAAATTGGGTAAACTTATTTTCCTTTGTTCTTCTTTTTCAAAATTGTTGTAGGGATTCTAGGGTTTTTGTTTTTTGCTTTCTATATAAATTGTGGGATACTCTTGTCAATATCTACTTTTGCTTAAATTTTGATAGAAAATGCTTTAAACCTGTTTATCAATTTAGGGAAAATGGACATCTCTATGATGTTGAGTCTTCCAATTTGTAAACATAATCTGTATTTTCGTTTGTTCAGATCTTATTTTTTATCAGCATTTTGTAATTTTTAGCATAATAATCTATATATGTTTTGTTAGATTTATACTACCTATGTATTTCACTTTCTTTGAGTGAATGCAGATGGTACTGTGTTTTTAATTCTCGGTTTCCATATGTTCGTTGCTAGTATGTGGAAATAGAATTATTGCTGATTTTGTTTCCTACAGTTCTGCTGAACTCACTTACTATTTGTTTTTTTTTTGAGACAGAGTCTCACTCTGTTGCCAACTGGAGTGCAGTGGGGTGATTTCGGCTAATTGCCACCTCCGCCTCCTGGGTTGAAGTGATTCTCCTGCCTTGGCCTCCTGAGTAGCTGGGACTATAGGCACATGCCACCACACCCAGCTAATTTTTTTTTATTTTTAGTAAAGACAGGTTTTCACCATGTTAGCCAGGATGGTCTTGATCTCCTGACCTCGTGATCCGCCCGCCTTGGCCTCCAAAATGCTGGGATTACAGGTGTGAGCCACTGCGCCCAGCCTTTACTATTTTTAACAGTTTCAAAAAGACTTCTTGGCATTTTCTATGGAGACGGTCATGCCATCTGCACATAGACACAATTTTATTTCTCCCTTTCTGGTATATATGCTGTTTATTTTCTTTTCTGGTATCACTGACCAGAGTGTCAAGCATTCTGTTAACAAGAGTGGTGACAGCACACGTCCTTGTCTTGTTCCCACTCTTGGGAGCATGTATTCAATCTTTCACCATTAAGTATAATTTAGCTTTGGTTTTTTAATAAGAAAGTTGACCACACAGTGATATGATTCTTATCATTCAGCAAGAAAAGTGAGACTGGGAAGTTGAATTAATGAGCTTTAAAAAATGTCCAACACAACCAGGCATGGCGACATGAGCCTCTAAGTCCTACCTACTTGGGAGGCTGAGGCAGGAGGATCACTTGAGCCCAGGAGTGTGAGGCTGGGGTGCACCATGATAGCACCTATGAATAGCCACGGCACTCTAGCCTGGGCAAAAATAAAAAATAAATCAAACCCTGGATCCTAATTCAGGTCAGAAAATCGGAATCTCTGTGAGTGAAGCCTGGACACGGGCATGTCTGAAGTTTCCCAGGTGATGGTGAGGTAAGGCAGCGTTGAAAGTGACTGGGTGGAATGATTTGCCTCAGTCCACTGAACTAGTGAGTAACAGATTTTAGGACTGTTTTACAAAGGTTAATGTTTTGAGTCAATCTTCCCAACCACCGACTACAATGTTTTTCTTATTTTCTCACCACTGAAGTTTTTGAAAGGGTGATTGCTATACCAGTGAGTCTCGTAGTGTGACTTCCAGACCAGAAGCATCAGCATCACTTAGGCATTTGTTAGTAAAAGTAAAAACTAAATGGTGCACTTAAAAGTGGTCAAGATGGTACACGTTATGTGTATTATATCACAATACAAAACCTGGCTGCTAATCCTTTTCATGTGATACAGTGGATTCCTGGTTGTCTGTGTCGAGGATGCAGAACCACAGCATAGATTGCTGAAAGCAGGAAACATCCAGCAAGACTGGGTCCCCTGCTCTCTTCATGAGGGCACAGTTTCTCTCCACTGGAAACAGAAGGCCGGCCACTGAAGGTGCCTTGCAGTGTAGGGCGGGCAGTCCGCTGCATCAGAATTGCGCATGAAGTCAGAATGTACTTGGTCACGTAATTTCAAGAGCTCCAACTGGGATGGCAGCCTGGACGTGGCCTTCAGAAACAGACTGTCCCGAGGCTGAGTCTCTGCTTGGCCACTCCCAGGCTGTGACCTTGGGCAAGCCGCCTCACTTTGAGGGGATATTCATTTTCTCTCCTAGAACTTGGGGGATAACAACTGTACTGACTTCAGAGGGTGACCGTGAGACTCGGGTGAGCACACAGCGTGGGCACGGGCGGGCTGTCACTGCACTCTCCACAGTGATGCCCTTGTCACTGTCAGCTGATGCTTTTCCAGGCATGCATTGGAAACCCAACCTCTTTGCAGTGTCATCAGACACCCAGATATCAATGCTGTGTATGGAATAAAGGTCTAAAAGAGAAGAATTACAGTGAAAGACACTGTATAGAATTCATTCACTCGTTCCTTAAGATACTTCGTGAATGTTACATGCCAGACACTTTGGTTAGACAATCGAATTGGAATCGAGCCTGAAGACTGAAGTGGGTGTTAGGTTCTGGGTTGTGTTAACGACATTCAGAGAAGCTTGGTACAGGATGGGTCTCTGGATTATTAAGAGATGGGATATAATTGGTGCTCACTGCCCTGCAGATAGCATGTATTATGCTGTTAGTTTTTAAGTAAAAGGTTCTTGCTGTGCCATTAAATGTACTTTGGGCAAATCATTTGACATTCCCAGCACTCACTTTTCTCCAGTACAGTGAGAATCTCGGATTCAGATGTGGATTGCTAATTATTTCACTCTGTGGTATGGAAGGGGCGGTTGCGAGGGTCTGGACCAAGCTGGCCACTTGCAGGCCAAAACTCAGGGTGTGAATCCTGTACTCTTTTTTGAGATGGAGTCTCGCTCTGTCGCTCAGGCAGGAGTGCAGTGGTGTGATCTTGGCTCACTGCAACCCCCGCCTCCCAGGTTCAAGCAATTCTCTGCCTCAGCCTCCCGAGTAGCTGGGATTACAGGCGCCCACCACCATGCCTGGCCAAGTTTTCTATTTTTAGTAGAGACGGGGTTTCACCATACTGGCCAGGCTGGTCTTGAACTACTGACCTCATGATCCACCCACCTTGGCCTCCCAAAGTGCTGGGATTACAGGCATGAGCCACTGCACCTGGCTGAATCCTGTATTCTTAAGAGAACTTGACTCAGTTCTGAATGAACTCAAGGCCGTTCATTCAGGCTTTCTGGGTTGTGCAGGGATCTATCCCCTTTCTCCTTCCCCTCTGAGCTGCTCTCCCCTGGGCCGTGGTGGTCATCTCCGCCCTGTGCTGGCGTCTATGGAGAGGGGCTGCGGTCCTGCTCACTCTGGGTCCTCAGATGCGGGCATCCCAGCCTGCCGGCCCTCCCTGTCACCGTAGTGGAGTCCCATTTTTGGTACTCATTTTTCTTCATTGCTGGGCAATGAGCTGCTTAGGTGCTTTCTGTGCTATGCCTGGGCCCCCCAGTCCCTTCCTGCCAGGGCAGTCCTGCGGCCCCACGCCTGAGGAGGCGGGCATAGGGCAGATAAAGGCTACTTAATGTAGAGTCCTCTGTTACCGTCTTCAGACAATGAAGGTTCAAAGCTGTGCTCAGTGGTTAAACTTTGATCTCCTTGGGGATGTGGGAGGGTGGAGGGTGGAGGGTGGAGAGGGTGGGATGGCTTTAGCTTTGTAAATCTCTGTCCTGCTTTTAGGCAATTGGAGGGTAGAGAGCTTCCCTGCTACCCCCTGGCAGCCCTTCATGAGCAACGCTTTCTCTCTGATTCTACAAGTCTGTGGTAAGGCTGGTTCTTCCCTTCTGAGCCTCCTCCCTCTGTGCGCCCTTCTGGGGCTGAACCCTTCTCCCGTGGGTGCGTGGGAGGTGGGGCCCTCTGAGCTCTTCCCCTCTGCTCCTGGTCCTTGCTTGTGGAAACTTTCTGAAATCTGTTTCTTCATCTCTGCTGCCTAAATCTGTTGTTTATCTGCCACATCTATTTCAGGCAAGTCATCCCATTTAGTAACGACACAGAATTGATGGGTCTAAATCAGGGCTTCTCAGAGTTTTATAGAGTCACAGACCCCTTTGCAAATAGCATAGATTTCATGAATCTCATTTTCCCCAAAATGCCACACATACACACACACACACGCATGCATGCGCTCGCACACACACACACATTTATGTACTATTTCAGGAGATTTGTCAATGTATCAGTCTATTCTTGCATTGCTATAAAGAAATACTGGAGACTGGGTAATTTATAAAGAAAAGAGGATTAATTGGCTCAGGGTTCCTCAGGCTGTACAGGAAGCATGATGTTGGCGTCTGCTCAGTCTCTGCGGAGGCCTCAGGAAGCTTCCAGTCATGGCGGGAGGTGAAGGGGAACAGCCACGTCACATGGAGAGAGCAGGATGGGTGGGGGGTAGATGCTACACACTTTTAAACAGTCAGGTCTTGGGAGACTCACTCATGATCACCAGAACAACAAGGGGATGGTGCTAAGCCATTCATGAGAAATCCAGCCCCATGATCTAATCACCTCCTACCAGGCCCCACCTCCAACACTGGGAATTACAATTCAACTTGATGTCTGGGCAGGGACACACATCCACACCATATCAGTCAACTTTTTGAAGCAAAGGATTTCATGTCCCTGGCACTAACCACTGCTCTTGATCATGCATTAGACAGAAATATCACTACCTGAATTTCCAGAACACAAAAGACCCTTTAGGATAGAACATACTAAGAAAGTTCAATACAGTAGCCTCACAGAGTAATTACAGTAGAGTTACAGGAGGGCTGGGAGCGGTGGCTCACACCTGTAATCTCAGCACTTTGGGAGGCTGAGGTGGGTGAATCACCTGAGGTCAGGAGTTCGAGACCAGCCTGACCAACACAGCGAAACCCCGTCTCTACTAAAAATACAAAATTAGCCGGGTGTGGTGGTGCACACCTGTAATCCCAATCGCTTGAACCCGGGAGGCAGAGGTTGTGGTGAGCCAAGACTGTGCCATTGCAGTCCAGCCTGGGCAACAAGAGCAAAACTCTACCTCCCCCACCAAAAAAAAAAAAAAAAAAAAAAATAGAATAATAGGAAAGATTTCTGGATGTCTTTATTTTAAAGATAAAGAAGAGAGATGGTTGCCAGGTCACTTGGCAAACTGGGTGGAGGATGCTGTTTGCGCACCATCGCAAATAACAAATTTCTGCATTGTAGTTAACATTAGGGTCTACTACAAATCAGAGGAGGCCACAGTCACTGCCCTGCACCTGGCTCCTCACGCGGAGCAGAAGATGCTCAGTGTGTGTGCAAACAATGTGCACGTGGAGTGGAATACTGTCCAGTAAACAGGCTCTGGCGAGGCCTTGGCAAGTGTGTTCAACAACATTGATCTCTGGTGGCTTGGACCAGGACTCATTTTAATTTCCTGTCTATACATTTATGTATTTTGCAGTTTTTCTCAGTGAGAATTAATTAATTTTGAGATCAGAGAAAAGCCTTAAAAAAAGAAAGGTCAAGGAAAGAATGCCCACCCCTAAGGTTTCAGGGAAGGGAGGACAGATTCCAGGATTCTGGGCAGATCCCTTGTGGAAGCACAGAGTTCCGGGTGGAGGCGGTCCATGCTGGTGCCTGGGCGCCTGGGTGGGGAGTGAGGGGAGGCTGAGTGGTGCTGCTTCGGTGCCCCAAGGCCCTTGGGCTCTGGAGAAGAATGGATAAGTGCGACTATGGCATAGCAGGGAGGTTGAACGATGAAAAGTAAGAGGCACTTTGGGGCTAAGTCAGCCTTTTGAAAAAGTAGTCAAGAGGTAGGAATGAGTTGCTTGATTTCTTCAAGAGTGCACGCAGGGAGCGCCTCGGAGGCAGTGCCAGAGTCTAGCAGGATGCCTCCTGATAAAGAGTGGTGATTTACACTGGAGCCGTGGAGTTCCAAAGCAAATCACCACCAAAACGAAAAGGGTTCATACTGCTAAACCCTTTTTGGAAGTTCAGTTTTGCCATGTATAAAATGGTGTTAATAGTGCCTGTTTGGCAGCTTTAATATGAAGATGAAATGAGATCGTGTGTTTTAGTTAGGGGATTATTACAGGTCCTGACACATGGTGGGTGCTCACTTACTGACTCCAGTAACCAGGAACAAATTCTGTGGGATCATCTCCCTACAAGAGAGAGGCTTCCCAGGATGGGAAGGCACTTCAAAATTGTGCTGTACAATTCTGACACAAAGGTGGAGGTAAAGATGGCAGGTTCTTGGCCGAATCACTTGTTCTGGCTTGAGATTCTTAGCTAATGCCCTTGTAACTCCATAAGCAAACAATTCATAAAGACAAATTGTAAGGCAGCACATAAAATAATTTCTAACATCAAAATAAAATCCAGCCCGCCACACCCATCCTCAGGACTGTAGTTTGGGAGCCATTGTCTGGAAGCACTGACTGGCCTGTAATTGTCCATTCTTTCCTCTTGCCCTAAATTTTCAAAAGGAGTGGGTGTTTTCCAAGTTACCTGCCAATATCCACTTTTTGAATACTCCTCAGCAATTACTGTTGCCACGCTAATTTAGGTGAACAAAACACAACAGCATTCTTTTTAAAATTTCCATTAATGCAAATGGGTTTTTGGAATTGAATATCATGGCCTTGTTTTGGTCACCGATTCGTGGGTGGACATCGTGAAATGTCATTTCCAATAGCAGCTTGGTTTTTTTTCTGGAACTTTGACCTGCAAGTGAAGTCTCTGCAGTCCCTTTCGGTGAGAGAGGACAATGGAAATGACACTCTGTGCTCTTGCTTTCTTGCTTTTATGTGCACATCTGGACCAGCTGAAAGCTGAGTGGAAAGCAGCACTTTCTCACGATTTCCAAAGGTGCACTGAAGATAAACATCATCTGCATTGTGAAGTCAATCTTTACAGTAGAGGAAGAAACACTGTGAGCAGCGCAGATAGGAAACTGGGGCAAACCAATGTAAGACATGGTCTGGCTGAGTCGTGTTCCTGTTTCCTTCAGATTTTCCTGTGAAAGGCACGAGGGCAGATGAAGGTAGAGGTAAAGATGGTAGGTTCTTGGCTGAATCACTTGTTCTGGCTTGAGATTCTTAGCTAAGGCTCTTGTAACTCCATAAGCAAACAACTCATAAAGACAAATTATAAGGCAGCACATAAAATTTCTAACATCAAAATAAAATCCAGCCTGCCACACCCATCCTCAGTGCTGTCGAGTGTTTATGGGGCGTCTCTGGTATCTTTGAGGTTGTCTCATTTACTTCTTTAGTGAGCTTGTATGACTGCAGGCCAGTGGGTGGGGAGGGCTGGGATGTGGACAGGGTGCCACGGTAATCAAGGGATTAGGCTGGTGTGTGTGTGTTGGCAGGGGAGTGGGCGTAGGGGGTAACAGAAGTCATAAAGCTGGGGAATGGTGTCTAACTGGGTCTTTAAAGTGTCAGGGAAACGTCCAGAAAATTCAGCTTTTGAAGCCAAGAGGCTGAGAATTAGGGAGGAGAAAGGGGACACCTGGGGTGGGGCACCCGCCTCCGAGGCTGCTATGGGATTTGGGTGAGTGGCATGGCTGTGATCAAAAGGCCAGGATGGGGTCAGGGGTCCTTTCCAGGTCACAGCAGCTGGAACGCAAAACATTCTGCACGCTCAGGACCAGGGTAGGCTCAGCTAGATGTGCTTTACTTGATTTGTGCGCACTGTAACCACTCAGAAGCACTCAGGAGCATGCACAAAAGTAAGGTGTGAGATCCTGGGCCTCTTCAAGCAGCTAATATCCCTAATGTCCTGCGACTCACAGCCCTGCAGGTGGCCAGATTTGCCATGAGAGGACCGTCTTCCCGCCCTCCCCCCTCACCTGCATCACCAGGCTCTGTGGTGTGGTCAGAGCCTGGGCTAGGGAGACAGAGGGACTGGGCACAAGTCCTGGCTCTGCCCCTCACTCACCAGCTCTGAAGCCTTGGACAAGCAACTTGACCTCTCTATGCCACTGTTTCTGCTTCTGTAAAATGGTGATAACAAGAGTAGCTAACTCGTAGGGCTGTTTTAGGAATGCATGAGATACGGCCTTAGAATAGAGCTCAGCACACAATAAGCTGTAGACGTGTTAAATACATCCCATCCATTAGTGCCTAATGTCCCCGCCAGGTTTTGGATCGTTTGAAGTAGAACCAAACGGACAACATCATCAATAACAGCTGGCACTTCCAGCGCAGAAGAAATGTGAGCGTCCTGGGCGGAAAATCTGAGTTTCACTGGGAGATAAAGCCATGTTCTTTTTTCATACAGCCCCCGAATCCAGGGCTGTGTTTCCAGCAGCCGTTTCATTCCCTCCCCTTTCTGTGTGTCTCCAGCCCATTTCCAACGGGTAATCTTTCTGGACGATCTGAAGATCTCAGGGGACCGATCCGCTCCTTCCGCCCGTGATAATTTTCTCTAATTGCTTTGTCTTGTTTTGAGTCTGTGCTGCTAAGCAACGCGCGCCGAGAGCTTTCTCTTTCTGATTCTTCCTTTACTCCATCCAGCTCGGTAGAAGGAGCGCCTTTGAACCAGACACACACGGCGATCAAAGGCAAATGACAAAGGAAGAGACAGGCAGCCAAGCGGAGGGAAAGGTCCCAGCGCCACACCGCGCGGAGCCCCGCGCTGCCGGGAGTGCAGGCGGCGCCCTCGGAGCGAGGGTGGGGAGGAGGTTCCGGCTCTGCGGAGGGGGCGGCCGAGTCGGAGGTGCGCTCTCTGCGGAGTGGGGGGGGCTGCCCTCGCCTTCCCCCATCAGCCTCTCGCCTCGTCTTCTCTGAGAGTCTCCTTTCCTTGCCTCTGGCTGGGTGAGGGCGGCAGGGAGGGCGGCAGGCGCCCTGCCCGCGTGGCCCTGAGCCCAGAAGTCCCGAGTCTGCCTGGTAGGATGTGCGGGGAAGGGTCCTTTGATGAGTTTGTGGAAAAGGTTTTCAGCCCAGAAACTGTTGCGGCCTTAACACAAATGAAAGCTGCAAGGCAACCATTTTATTTCGGATTCTGCACAAACTGCCCCAGCAGTGGCGGACCCCCGAGGCTGAGCCTGCCTCAGTCTGTCCTCACTGCGCGCTTCTCCGACGCCGCAGGGTGGTCCTCAGGGCTCGTCTTGGCGCTGCCCCTCCTTCTGCAGCACCCATGGGACCGCTTTCTCTGTTGGAAGAGGCGGATAGTGTTCACGACTGTTCTAATATTTGTTTTCTCAAATGCACAGAGCCGGCTGAGGTCCGGAGCGCCCGCAGCCGCAGCGTGAGGGGTAGTCAGATGGGTTTGCGTTTCCTCCCTGTGGGTTCAACCTCGTGCATGGAGCAGGACCCGACCTCTCTCACTTGGTCTGCAAAGCAAGAGGCCAGGACGTCTGCTGTCAAAGGAGCCAAGCAGAAGGCACTAGTGTTTTCTGCCTTCCTAATGGTGCAGCCAAAGTGCTGGGAGCCGACACAGCCCCTTCACCAGCAAGGGGTCTGTGTCTGCCTTTGCTTTGGAACCTTAAACATTTTTGTTTATCAAATATTGGATACCTACTAAAACACATTTGTATACATATTTAAAGATCTAGATAATACTGTAGTCCTCATCATCACCAAAAATGGTGATGGCGATGATGAGGATGACACGGGGACACTTCCCTCTATCCCCACCTGTTTAAGGAAAAGCTCACGTGAGGCCCTTCCAGGCTCCCTGGCCCCTCTGTAATCCCTGCCCTTCCCTCATCTTTCCAGTAAACGCTGTCTTGAATGTTGTGTTTAGCATGCCTTGCTTTTCTTTATGGTTTACTTCAGGTCTGTTATTAATGAATATATTATTCAGTTTTGCATACGTTTAAATTTTATATAAATAGAACCACACCAAGTATTTTTCTGCAACCTGTTTTCCAAAGTGTTAATGTTGTTTTCCAAAAGTCCATCCATGTTGATGAGTATAGCTGGGTGTAGGGTCCAGTCCTCCAGGATCCTGTGGGCCCTTCTCTCCAGGTGTGGAGACGACAAACTGTGGAAATAAAAGACACAAGACACCAAGAAAGAGAAACAGAATTTGGGCCCAGGGGGTCCACTGCCAACCAAAGCGTGGATTCTGGCAGTGGCCCCGGGTGCCTGGACACTCTGACTTTTATTGAGTACAAAGCAGGGGCCAGGGTAGGTAGGGTGAGGTAACGGTGGTCAGTGATAGGGTCAGGTAAATCATGTGTCTTGGAGACAGGGGCCCAGGTCTTTCAAGCAGCCAAGGCGAGGAGAAAACCTAATGTGTCAGCACTGTTTCATACTTGTCAAGAGAGAACAATGACATTAAGATTTATGTTACTATTACTGATTTTATCTTTTAAGAAAGGGAGGGACCAGGTGCAGAGCGGAACATGAAAGCAGACATGGAACGTGGCCACTGAAGCACAGCATCACATAGGGACAATTAAGTCCCCCGGATGTCTGTGGGCCTCCCTGACAAGAGCCAGGCCAACTGCAAGAGCTTGGAGGAGTGAAGTTTTCTTTTCTTCTTTCTTCTTCTTTTTTTTTTTTTTTTTATAGAGATGGGGTTTCACCATGATGGCCAGGCTGGTCTTGAACTCCTGACCTCAGGGGATCCACCCACCTCGGCCTCCCAAAGTGCTAGGATTACAGGCTTGAGCCACCGCGCCCGGCCAGGAGTGGAGTTTTCTCCTAACTCCCCCAGGAAGGACATGTCTCGGCCATTTTGGACACCTCCTTCACTAGCTGGCTAAACAGCGGGTGATTTCCCAGCGCTGGCACTGCCACACAGCCGATGCACCCGCCAGCAGCCCTTATGTGGGCATGACAGAGGGCTTAGAGCATCTTGCCTTAGGATCACTTTGTTCACAATGTCACCTCAGTTCCATGCTTCATAACCTGATAGTCATTAGTAAAATTAAAGGTTATATTGAGTATATATATATTTCTGTGGTTATATATGAGTGACGATGTGATTATTCATGATTATATATAGGAATAACTGTGTAGCTATATCTCTAATTCTTTTCTAATTCTGTATTCATATGGGAACAGGCTGAGGCTTCAGACCCTTGCCTCGGCACTTGCAGGGTCTCCCACGGGTTCTCCCACCCACACGGGTTCCTTCTTTTTTTAACCTCATCTATGGAATGAATATACCAGCGTTTACCCACCTGTTCTGCAGTTGTTAGTTATTGGGGTTGCCTCCATTTTCTTGTTCCTGCAACCGGTGTAGGTCTGGCCACACTCGCAGAATTCCTGTGCAGAAGGCAGCAGTTCTTAAACGTTTTGTTCTCAGGACCTTCTAATAATTATTATTATTGAGACTGAGTCTTGCTCTGCGCCCAGGCTGGAGTGCAGTGCCTTGATCTCGGCTCACTGCAACCTTTGCCTCTGTGACCCAAGGGATTCTCCCACCTGAGACTCCTGAGTAGCCGGGGCTATAGCTGCCACCGTGCCTGGCTATTTTTTAAAAATTTTTTTTGTAGAGGCGGGTTCTCACCATGTTGCCCAGGCTGGTCTCAAGCTCTGGGGGTCAAGTGATCTGCCTGCCTAGGCCTCCCAGAGTGCTGGTATTATAGGTGTGAGCTGCCACACCTGGCCTTCCAAGACTCTTTGATGCTCTTAACAATTATTGACAAAAGGACTTTTGTTTATGCAGGTTATGTCTGTCAACATTTGCCATATGGAAAACTAACAGTGAATGATTTTAGAAATATTAATTCATTGAAAAAACAATAATTGCATGTGATCACAAATAGCATTTTAATGAAAATATATTTCTCAAAACAAAAAATGAGAAGAGTGTTAATTGTTTTGTAGTTTAGCAAATCTTTTGAATGTCTGTCTTAATAGAAGATGACCAGATTCATATCCACTTCTGCGTTCAGTCTGCTGCAATTGATTGTTTTGGTTGACATATATGAAGAAAATCCAGCTCCATGCAGATATATAGTTGGAAAGAGGGAAACATTTTAATAACCTTTTCAAAGAATTGTGGATATTCTTTGATACTACATCAAAACTAGATAAGAGATACTTTCCTAAAGGTTCATTCTAATGAAGAATCTGAAACATTTCAATAAACATTTTGCTGTTGTATTAAAATCCATAGCTCTTTGAGTGGATCTCATACCCAAGCATGATTTTCATGAATTGGTCATTTGAAAATAATACCTCACTGAGTTACGCAGGTCTTCTAAATATTGACACATTTCCTTAACAATACAAAGATGCATTACGTTAATAAACATCACCTCTAATCTCATTAGAAAAGTCTTTTAAGTCATTGGGAGTTTTGAAGCCTTCGTAGTGCCAGTTGCAAGTTTTTTGGAGTTCTAATTTTTGCTTGAAAGCTCAAATTCTGCATGTTGGTAACCAGAAAAAAAAAAAAAAAAGCTTAAATTTTAAAAATTATTTACAACTAATATGACCAGTTTTTTTATTTTTTTGAGATGGAGTTTTGCTCTTGTCGCCCAGGCTGGAGTGTAATGGTGTGATCTCGGCTCACTGCAACCTCCGCTTCCCTCGTTCAAGCAATTCTCCTGCTTCAGCCTCCTGAGTAGCTGGAATTACAGGTGCACGCCACCAAGCTCAGCTAATTTTTGTATTTTTAGTTTTCATCATGTTTAGGTTTCATCATGTTGACCAGGCTGGTCTTGAACTCCTAACCTCAGGTGATCCACCCATCTTGGCCTCACAAAGTGCTCAGATTACAGGTGTGAGCCACCTTGCCCAGCCACCAGTTATTTTTTTTTTAAGGGAAGAGCTCACTGGGAGGTTTTTAAAAAGATGTCAGGCATTCTTTTGACTGAAATGTTCCATGAAAAAACGATTAAAAAAAAGCCTGGTTAAGTTCCCAGCTCACACAGTTGCACAGACACTTCTCCGCGGTATAACCATCATGCACACACGAGAGTCCTGTGCTTCCCGTCTACTCACACAGAGTATTAGGAAGACACGTAATCAGGGCCCTAGGCTTTGTAAAATCAGTTCAACTTCAATGTCATTGGAGCAAAATGGTTAAGTGAAACTGGCTGTTTACTTTTTAGAGCAAATCCTTGGTGGTAGTGGCCACATGACTGCTAGTGTGGTTTGGTGCCATGGCCTTGGGTCATGCTAAGCGCCAGCAATTTTACCCACGATGGCTTTTGCACCATCAGTGCAAATGGCAGCACAATGTAAAAGGCAAATAATGTCTTAGTATTATCATGAAAATTGTTTTGACCTGGTAGACCACTCAAAAAACAACTCTAGGGACCCCCCAGAGTTTTGTAGAACATACTTTGACAGTCACTACTCTAGGGTACAAACTTGGCAATGGAACTGCTGGGTTGCAGGTTGTGTTTGTGTTCAACTTCCAAAATACTGCCAAATTTTTTTCCAAAATTAATGTACCAATTTATACTGAGACCAGCAGTGTGTGAATTCTGGTTTCTTTGTCTTCCCTAAGCTTGGTACAGCCACATGTCACTTCTTTTTTAAAAAATTTATTATTGCTATTTTTTTGAGACAGAGTTCACTCTGTTGCCCAGGCTGGAGTGCAATAGCATGATCTCGGCTCACTGCAACCTCCGCCTCCTGGGTTCAAGGGATTCTCCTGCCTCAGCCTCCTGAGTAGCTGGGATTATAGACGTGTACCACCACACCTGGCTAATTTTTAAAACATTTTTTGGTAGAGACAGGGTTTCACTATGTTGGCCAGGCTGGTCTCAAACTCCTGACCTCAGTGATCCGCCCCTCTCAGCCTCCCAAAGTGCTGGGGTTACAGGTGTGAGCCACAGCACCTGGCCACATATCTCTTCTTCAATTTGTGCTGTTCTAACTAGTATACTGAAGAATAAATTTAGTATTGATTCATTAATTGCTTATTTATTGATAAAAATTTAAAACCTTGTTGAGATACATTAAGGAAAACCTCAGTAAATGGAGATAACATGTTAATTGTATAATTGTGTCATTATAGGTGAATGAGCTTACTGAAGTACCAGAACTTTCTATTACTTAATCTTTACAACAGTCTTACGGAGTAGTTACTATGCTTTCACATCTGAAAACTGAGATGTAGGAGGGGTTAGGAAGAAAAGAGAAAAGACAAGAAGACACAACATTTATTTTTTACATAAGGCCGTTAGTGGGCTGGGTGCTGTGGCTCACGCCTGTAATTTCAGCACTTTGGGAGGCTGAGGTGGGAGGATCACCTGAGGTTGGGAGTTTGCGACTAGCCTGGCCAACGTGGTGAAACCCCATCTCTACTAAAAGTACAAAAATTGGCCGAGCGTGGTGGTGGGTACCTGTAATCCCAGTTACTCCAGAGGCTGAGACAGGAGAATCGCTTGAGCCCAGGAGGTGGAGGTTGCAGTGAGCTGAGATTGAGCCATTGCACTCCAGCCTGGGTGACAAGACAAAACTCCATCTCAAAAAAAAAAAAAAAAAAAAAGGGCTCTCACTGATTTCTAATAGAATGTTGGCTGGGATTTATTTGTATGTAGGCTTTCAAATTGTTATAAATTTTTCTGACTTGTTTAATGCCCACAATATTTTATCTGCTATACAGTACTTCAGGAAGAAGACTGATTTATTCCTTGAAAAAGTGGCAGTGATACCATAATTTCAATTGATTTCAGCTGTTTTCTTACTACCTTAGTACAGATAATCCTCAACTTATGGTGAAGTTATGTTGCAATAAATTCGTCCTACATTGAAAATATCATAGGTTGGCCCGGCGCGGTGGCTCACGCCTGTAATCCCAGCGCTTTGGGAGGCCGAGGCCGGTGGATCACCTGAGGTCAGGAGTTTGAGACCAATCTGACCAACATGGTGAAAGCCCATCTCTACTAAAAATACAAAAATTAGCTGGGTGTGGTGGGAGGTGCTTGGAATCCCAGCTACTCAGGAGGCTGAGGCAGGAGAATCGCTTGAACCCAGGAGGACGCATTTATTTATACATATGGTATAACCAGCCCTTTACTTATCTTTCTCATGCTCAAAAAGAGAGTGAGAAAAAGAGTTGTGGCTTCCATACGAGCTTTAGTTAGCTTCACTGGATGCCCAAAAACAAGTGCATGTAAAGCGTAACTGAACAAAAAAATGGTCAGTTACTCTTTACATGCACCTGTATTTAAGCATCCGGTGATGCTAATTCAGGTTTCTTTTGAATTGTGATTGAATGTCTTTTTGGCTGCATAGGAGCTATCTTGAGAAAGGCAAAAAGAGAAATGATGAGTAAATCTGGGAACTATATAACCAAGAACAGAAGAGCTGCTCATAAGATTTCTGCCAATATAATTTGGTGTTAGGATTTTGTTTTTCTTGGTCACTCAGAAGATACAATGAACGTTGCCAATGAAGTCTGTGAAGCTGCTCCACACTGGATGAGGAGAGCACAGTGTGAAGGAGAGGGGTCTTCCACACGGGCTGCTCTTTGCCTTTTACCTTACTGTGCAAGCTGCTGTCTCCCTCTTTCCCTTGGAGAGGCTAACAGGAAGCAGAGTGGAAGCCAGCATTCTACGAGATGGTGGGAGGCAGGCAGCCAAGACACAGATGATGGTAGATCAGTTGTTTGGATGCTTTTAGGATGCCTTTTATTTTTCAAGTCTATAATATTCCAATAATATATAGTGATTTTTAACCAGGGGAGGAGAGAGGAAGTGTGTGTAATGTATTTATGTTTCTTAAAGGAATCATAGATCTAAAAACCTCAAAATACACTCATGAGGATGACCCTGTAGGTGATAGCTAGCCCTATTTGTTTTTCAGTATCTAAGCATTAAAAGGAATCATGTTAAAGCTACCTTAAGCGCTCTTTTTAAAAAAATATATGTTTTATTGCATTTTAGGTTTTGGGGTACATGTGAAGAACATGCAAGATTGTTGCATCGGTACACACATGGCAGTGTGGTTTGCTGCCTTCCTCCCCATCACCTATATCTGGCATTTCTCCCCATGTTATCCCTCCCCAACTCCCCACCCCACACTGTCCCTCCCTTAGTTCCCCCCCAACAGATCCCAGTGTGTGATGCTCCCCTCCCTGTGTCCGTGTGTTCTCACTGTTCAACACCTGCCTATGAGTGAAAACATGTGGTGTTTGATTTTCTGTTCTTGGGTCAGTTTGCTGACAATGATGGTTTCCAGGTTCATCCATGTCCCTACAAAGGACATGAACTCATCGTTTTTGATGGCTGCATAGTATTCCATGGTGTATATGTGTCACATTTTCCCTGTGCAGTCTATCATCGATGGGCATTTGGGTTGGTTCCAAGTCTTTGCTACTGTAAACAGTGCTGCAATGAACATATGTGTGCATGTGTCCTTATAATAGAATGATTTGCAATCCTTTGGATATATACCCAGTAATGGGATTGCTGAGTCAAATGGAATTAAGTGCTGTTATGCAAAAAGCCTGTGTAAAGATCTCTGGTAGCTCACAGTGGGTGCAGACAGTCCTACTGAGAGCTCTCAGCAAATAAGTAGAAGCTGATGTTAAGGCACGATGTATACTAATTCACAATCGGTGCATATTTCCTGCACAGTCAGTGCAGGAGGTGAAAAATGGAAGCCATTTAGACACTTGCTGCACAATGTGGTCTGGGGGCAGCCCCTGCTCCTGTCTCCAATCTTGGCTGCCACATTAAGAAAGTGGGATATTAGGGAATATTGACATGGAGGAAAAGGACTTGGTGCTCCTAGAGCTCAGTTTGGAGGTGAATTTTAAGCCAGGGTAAAAAATTGGGCAAAGGTTTCTTGACCACGAGAGCCTTAAACAGGGCAGGGGGTCAAGCCAGAGAAACAAGAAGACCAGGAACCTTGGAGATGATGTGAAGAAGTGTTCAACAGCAAGTGAGAAAAACTGTGTTGCTGTCTTCTTAAATTTGAATTCTGAAATCACTCACTCTCCAATGGCTTTTCATGCCCTCATTTCAAAGACCTTTCCAAATGAAGATCTATCACATGTAGAACTTTCCTAAAGATTGCATAGTAACAGTGCAGTGGACGCTTGTCTGTTTACACAGGTATACACGTCGTCCTCTGAAAATGCACTTGGCTGTTTCTCTTTTCTCTCTCTCTTTTTTTTTTTTGCGTGTGTGCTTTAGAAACCACTGTGCTTCCCACTTTTAAAGGACATTGGGTGAACTACCCACTGTTTAAGTCATCCTTTCCAAGTCAAAGGCCTTGGGTATTCTGGGAAAGAGGAGATAAGACAAAAAGTCAGTCAATTTCTTATTTGCATGTAGTGCCTTGACATGTTACTAAAACAATTGAGAATGACTAGTCATAATCTTTTCACGTTATACAGTATATATCTCATAGCCTTACTCATTAACGTGAAATGGAAATGAGGGCTAAATAGGTATTTTAGCCGTAATCCCATTGTGGAGACCCTCAGGGGTATACATTGCACTTTAATAAGGCAATAACTTAGGGGAATTTTGTTCTTGCAGTGAGTTTTGGCATAGTATTATTGCTTTAGCGAAAATTTAATTCTAAAAATCTCATTTCCCATTTGCACATCTGAAAATATGTTAAGACTTATCAGTTTTTTTCTCGAGTTGGTTGTCAACTTTTAATTACTACAATCATTAGCTTTCTGCCTAAAAACTGATCCTTTATATGCACCTCGGAGTCTCTGTCCTTGAACTCTCCAGCCCTTGGGAGTCACCTTCCTTTTGAATATCTAACCAAAATAATGAGCCTTATCTTCCATGATTGTGGGAAATCAGTCCCTTTACCAGAGAGTCTTTCCAGCCTGGGCAATACAGCAAGACCCTGTCTCTACAAAATAAAATGATTAGCCAGGCGTGGTGGCTCATGCCTGTAATCCCAGCTATTCAGAAGGCCAAAGTGGAAGAATCCCTTGAAGCCAGGAGTTTGAGACAAGCCAGGTTGACATAGGGAGACTCTGTCTCTACAAAAAATTAAAAATAAAGAAATTAACCAGGGAATAGTGGTGGATACTTGTGGTCCCAGCTGCTTGAGAGGTTGAGGCAGGAGGATCCCTTGAGTGCAGGAGTTCAAGGATGCAGTGAGGTCCGCTACAGCTACTGCACGCCAGCCTGGGCGACAGAGAGAGACCCTGTCTTGGAGTTTGAGACCCGAAGGGTGCCTCTGAAGATCCTAGTTTCTTCTTAGTCCCCCACCCCCCCACCGCCCCTGGTTGTTGCTTGTTTCCTCTTGCTTCAGGTGGCTTCTGCTATTTGCCATCTCTGGCCATGCACGGTGTCACTGAGTCTGCTTATTATTGTGAATTTCATCCTCAACTCAGATATTGAGATGACTCTATTCCCTTAGCTCACAAAACAGAGCAAATGAACACAAAGCTGGTGTGGAGGCCAGGAGGTGAGAGCAGAATTAGAACCCAGAACAGGAAACAGCTTACACCTCGCTAGCCTCATAGGCATTGCCTGCACCCTGCAGAGTGCAAGTGTTAGAATTAAATTTTCTGTAAAGCAGGAATACTATGCACTACCAAGTTCCTCTTTTCTTCAGTATCCTTCTGTTACATTACTGACTTGCATCTCCTGGGGGGGTGGGGCAGTTAGGGGGTGGCAGGGATGAGCTGAGTGGCTCCCGACTCATGCCTTTCCTCCCCCACAGAACCCTAGGATCCCAAATTTCATGATTGCAAGCCTGTTAATGGGAACCCTAAGTCCCTTACCTCATAATTATCCCAATAGAGACGTACTCCACCCATAATAGAGGAAACTTTTCCCATACTTAATCATAATGAAATGAACATAGAAGCATCTGGATTTGGATGATTTCACCAAAGTTCAAGACAAGGCCAGGCATGGTGACTCATACCTGTAATCCCAGCATTTTGGGAGGTAGAGGCAGGAGGATTGCTGGAGCTTAGGCATTTGAGATTAGCCTGGGTAACATAGTGAGACCTCATCTCTACAAAAAATTAAAAAGTAGCCAGGTGTGGTGGAGTGATCCTGTAGTCCCAGTGAATCAGGAGGCAGAGACAAGAGAATCACCTGAGCCTGGGAGGTTGAGGCTGCAGTGAGTTGTCATTGCGCCACTGTGCTCCAGTCTGGATGACAGAGAGATCCCCTCTCCAGAAAACAAAACAAAACAAAACAAAGTTAAAGACAAGTTTATACCTGTATGGACAAAATTGCTTCTAAAAATGATCCTTCTCAGGACAGAGATAAGGTTTTTCAATAGATAAATGTCACCTTCTAACCTGGATAGAGTTAAAATAAGTTTGGGAGGTTACTTATTTACCTATGCCTACTTTCCTACCTTCTGACCTATCTATCCATATAGTGGAGGCATAGCTACATATATATGTATAAGGACATACCTGTGATGGTAGATATCTTTGACTTTAGAGTGTCAAGATGCATTCAGAGTTGTGAAGTGTCATTTTTGCATACCTTGACAAGTGTTGCATAAACTTCATATAACTTGGGAGCAAAACTTAAACAGCTGACACACCAAAGTTGACTTAGATAGTAGTCATTAAACAATTACACGTAATGAAATAAACAAACTAGCAACATACACAAAATGAGCCAGAAAGCTGGTTGCAACCGACATTCTCTAGAGATACTTTGTGTTGAAAGCGATTGTACAGTGTGGTGGTCAGAGTGTAGACTGGCTGAGTTTAAATCCAGGCTCTACCGTTGATTAGCTTCATGATCTTGGGAAATTGACTTAATTTCTCTGAGCCTCAGATCCCTTATCAGAAATGATGATGATGATGATGACAGTAATATTTGCCCCACGTCTGTCGGGAGGCTTATGTGAGCGAATCCAAGTGAAGCCCTTAGCACTTGATGTCTTGTGTGTAGCTCTGATTATCATGCACCGGAGCACTTGTTCATCCCACATTTCATAACACATGGTTGACTTTCATCAGAATCACACTTCGGTTGGGAGTCACTTGTTCCTTACTTCACCAACTGATGACCTTTTCAAGTTTCTCTGATGTTTTAATCTTTCATTTGATAAGCAGGTTTTTCCTTGCCTTAAGGATTTCTTGAGCCAGTTCAATAATTCTATTTTCTTGTCTTTCGAGAATATGTGGTGACGATGTTTAGGGGAGAACTGTAAGTCATGGTCAGTGCCAAAATCCTATTTTATTAGTTTATTTAAAGCTTTAATTTTCTCTAACCTGCGAATCATCTAACTACCAAACTTCATCTTCTCCAACAACAGTTGGAAATCAACAGTTGATTTCCTTTTGAAGGTCATTTCACAAAGAAACAAAATTTTCCTTCACGAGGGTCACTGACTCTGGCAACTGGTAAAGAGTAATGGGCCAATGTGACATGTGCTTCCTGGTTGGCGCATGCTCCCCCACTGTGCAAGTCAGTCCTGCAGCCTTGTGGTGGTGCACACCTGTGCTTCAAGAGAGATGACAATCCTTCATTTTTGGACGCTCTAGAAACTTTGTGAAAAACAGTACCTGCAAACCTAGCAAAGTAAAAGATTGTGAGCTTTTGTCATATGACAAGTATATGAGAATAAAAGTAGTAGAATTGGCTATTATCTCTGGCTGCTAGCACACTTCTCTCCTTAGAATCTTGGTGAGAGGCTGACTCCCTCACATAAGGGAAGCCAACCCTCCTTGCAGCTATGCACAGGTAAGTGACTGTATTAGTCAAGGTTTTCTGAGAAACAGAACCAATAGGTGAGAGAGAGAGAGAAGAGAAAGAGAGACTGAGAGTTAATTTACTGATTGCGCTAGCTGTAGATTCCTGTAAGAGCTGAGGATGCCATCTTGAGTATGAGGCTGGACACTCAGGCAGAATTTTTACTTTGCAGTCTGGAGACAGAATTTTTTCCTATTCAAGAAACCTTCGTCTTTGAAGGTCTGCCACTGGTTGGATGAGGCCCGTCCACATTATTAAGGGTAATTTGTTTGACTCAAACTCTACCGATTTAAATGTTAATCATATGTGAAAAATACCTTCAGGGCAACATCTATTATAGATGGTGTTTGATCAGGTACCGAAATGGGTACTGTAGCCTGGCCAAGTTCACACCAAACTTATCCATCACAGTGAGCCAGTTCCCTTCATCAGAAGCACCCGGGCAGCCTTGGCTTGGGAGCTGGTGTCCCAAAGAAGCAGTGGCTGCAGGGACTCCTACTGCTGAGGTTGGCAGTAAGGGTGGTGACCACTCTTGGGGACAGCTGGTGGGGGAAGCGCTTCTAGCAGAGTGTCCACAGTCTGGAGTTAGAGATGGCAGCGGGGGAGGGCTCCCTAGGGCAAGTTTGTGGTGTAATTTTGCTCGGCTGTGTAACCTCAGCTGCTGGCTTTCTAGCCCCTAAGAGATATTTTGGACATCTCACTATCCTTTGCTAAATTCCTTCCGAATTAGCCGAAGTCCATTTCTATAATTTACAAATAATTCACGAGGTCATATTCATATCACCAACGGGTGTCTGCCGTGTTAGAGGCTAAGGGAGGCATTTCCACAGTGTGAGAAGAACTCACTCTCTATAGAGACAGAATCCAGAGCTGGGAGAAGGGTAGCTGGAGCAAGCCCCACTGGAGGGGGGCAAGGTCATGGACATGTAACCTAGGGAGGGAGCCAGGGTGTCCGGAAGAGCTCCCAGTTCCCCGATCCGAGGTCCTTGGCCTCTTACCCCGAAGAATGGGCAAAGGGGCCCCGGAGGCGCGGTGAGTTTACTGTTTGAATAAATATCATGAACCCAAAGAGTTTTGCGGAAAAGCGATTTATCAGGCAGAGAGAGCACGCCAGAGCTCCCACGCTGCTGTGGGAGGGGAATCGGAAGGGGATCTCCTTGTAGGTAAGAGCAGCGGAGTTTTAACCCTGGAGTTATTCCCGCTCCATTCATGTTGTCGTCCAGTGAGAGGAGTTCTTTCCAACTTCCTCTGGATGATTGATCTTTGACTCTGATACCGGATTGGCTGCTTGTTCCGCAACAGAGCCCCCTCCTCCCAGAGCTTTCCGCGGGCTTTTTTGAACAAAGGCGCCCACCTGGATTTCTCTACCTAGCCCCGGGCGGGAAAGTCAGACAAAGAACTCGACCTTCAAGGAAGGGTGCATGGATGGAGGCGTGGTGCTGGGAAACTCCTGCCTTTGGAACCACGCCCCTTGTGGACCCGGGAAGAGGTTTTTTTCCTTAACACAGTCCCTCAGAACTGCCCATCACCGGGAGTGGGTTGACTATGCACATGCAAATGCAAGGTCTGGTGTCTGCTTACTAACCCATGTGGGAATTATACCACCTGCTGGCATCCTCTAGATTCAGGAAACACAACTTCCTATGCTGAGAGCACATTTCGTGCCCATTTCATGAGAAGGAGTGTAAAGGACATTCCATCTTGTAGAAACTGTGTGGTGCTGGCTCCTGCCCAAAACAGATGTGGTTTCTGCCTGAAAAATCGAGAGGGAGAGAGCGAGAGCGAGCGAGCGAGCGAGAGAGAGGGAAGAGAGAGAGAGAGAGAATCTTCTAAAATACTTCAGCTAGATATTTTCAATGCCCTGGAATCACATAAGGTAATTCTTTCTGCTTGCAGATAGTGTTTCTTTGGATTGCTCTAATTACAGTGGTCCTGGTGCTACTTATCTTCAAATTTTCATGTAGCCCTGATAGCTTTTTCATCTTTTGCAAGTGTATCAGAGTTCTGAAGGTTAATCATTTCCTCAGATTCTACAGAGAGGACCATGGGCGGCAGCAGCAGCAGAATAACGGCAATGCTTTGGATAGCTTGGCAACTTTATATCTGTATGTAACATTGCAACACATTTGGCTTGCTTCCCTCCCAATTTCTGTCCCCAAGTTAAATTTTCCACACTTGGAGTCAGCCAGAGAAAGTGCTGGCTGTCCTATCCAAGGGTACATTGTAACATGTTAATGTGTTAAACTGAAACTCCCGGACCCTGAGTCTGGCAGACATTCTTCATTTCTCACGGGAATTGATAATTGACTTAGGGAGAATTCAGCTTGTTTCTATTGGACACCAAATTTCATAAACAATCAACAGTAATAAGCAGATAAACAAAACTTGTATAAATTAGAGAAACAGAATTTAAAAACAGTACATCAACAAATTATCTATGCAAATGGATAACTGGGCAAGAGAAAAATGAACTGGTTGCATCCTATGCAAACAGGGCACACAAAGCCCTCCCAGGCAGGACTGCAGGGCCAGGTGAGGCAAGGGATGTCCCTGTGGTGGCTGTGTCTCAGCAGGTGGGGGGAAGGCAGGCAGCTAAGAATGGGGAAGGAGGGAGACGGTGCAGCTACAGCAGTGGGGCTGGAATAAGGATGTGGCTGGACAAAGAAGCGGGTAAAGCTGGGAGAGGATTCATAGGCTGGATTAAATCAAAGGGGGTCAGCATCCTGGAGGTGCTGTGGAAAGAATGGAGATGAAGTTCATACGGTCAGAGAGAAGTATGTTTCAATTTACAGTTTCAAAGGAGGATTGTCTCAAGTGTTGACAATTCTAAGGAGTCTCCATGAGCAAGAAGGTGGCAGTGGAGGAAGAGGAAAGGGCTGGGAATTAGGAGGCTAGAGTACTGAGAAGCCTGCTGACGACTGGCCTCGTGCTGTACATCAAAACATGAGGTACAGCAGGATGGAGGGGCTGGGGTGGAGAGAGGTTCTGAGCTCATGTCTCAATCTTTGTAAAGAAGATGTGGTATGTTTGCTCCATGGGCTACTACACAGACATAAAAGAGAATAAAATCAAGTCCTTTGCAGCAACGTGGATGCAGTTGGAGCCCACTATCCTAAGGAAATTAACGCAGAAACAGAAAAACAAATACCACATATCCGCACTTAAAAACTGAAAATGGCTATACATGGACACAAAGATGGAAACAGTGGACACTGGGGATTCTAAAAGGAGGAGGCAGGGAGGGGCAAGGGTTGAAAAACTGTCAGGTGCTATGTTCCCTATTAGCACAACGGTGTAATTAGGAGGCCAGACCTCAGCATTACACCATATGCCTACATAAGAACGCTGCACATGCCACCACTTCAATCTAAAGAAAAAAAATCTTTGTGGTGGAGAGAGGAGGTGGTATAGGTGAATAGCAAGAACTTAAAAGAAATAGGGCTTTTCACTGAGGGTGAAGGAGTCTCAGCCTGGGAGACGAGTGACAGAGAAGGCCCAGGCATCCTGCACTACAGGTTTGTGGGGCACTGGCGCACGCACAGGAATGACTTCAGAGGCCTGTCAGGGGGATCCTCAGGGGGGCTGGGACTCAGTGGAGAAAAGGAGGGGACGGGAGACTCTGGACAATGGATTTACTGGTGTTGATTTGCTTTGGAGTAGGGTCTAGTGGAAAGGCCTTGGAGAGAGGAGAGCAGAGGGAAGTTGAGTTAGGAGTATAAAATACAGGGCTGAGGGGCAGGGCCAGGATGGCCGACTAGAAGGAGTGGCGAAGGAGGCTCCCGTTGGAAAGATCCAAAACAGCATGTGAATCTTGCTCTGGAAAACGAGGTATCCAGGTTCTGTCACCAGGACTGACTAGGAGGCTGGCATGACCTGAGAGGAAGAAGAGCAGTGTGGTGGGGCGGCCCACCCGAGAACCATATGGGGCAAGGGAACCCCCAAAGGAGGCAGTAAGTGAGCAAAGACTCAGAACCAACCCAAATGCCCATCAATGATAGACTGGATACAGAAAAGCTGGCACATATATACCATGGGAAACTATACAGCCATAAGAAAGCATGAATTCATGTCCTTTGCAGGGACATGGATGAAGCTGGAAATCATCATTCTCAGCAAACTAACACAGGAACAGAAAACCAAACACCACATGTTCTCACTCATAAGTAGGTGTTAAAAAATGAGAACATATGGACACAGGGAGGAGATCAACACACACTGGGGCCTGTCGACGGGCGGGAGGGAGGAAGGCGAGGGGGAGGGAGAGCATCAGGACAAATACCTGATGCATGCAGGGCTTAAAACCTAAATGATGGGTTGATAGGTGCAGCAAACCACCATGGCACACATATACCTATGTAACAAACCTGCATGTTCTGCACATGTATCCTGAAGCTTAAAAAAAAAAGTATTGGCAAAGAACTAAATTAAATTTACAAGAAAAAAAAAACCATCAAAAAGTGGGCAAAAGATATGAACAGACACTTTTCAAAAGAAGACATTTATGCAGCCAACAAACATGAAAAAATGCTCATCATCACTGGTCATTAGAGAAATGCAAATCAAAACCACATTGTGATACCATCTCATGCCAGTTAGAATGGCGATCATTAAAAAGTCTGGAGACAACAGATTGTCTCCAGGGGAGAGGATATGGAGAAATAGAAATGCTTTTACACTGTTGGTGGGAGTGTAAATTAGTTCAACCATTGTGGAAGACAGTGTGGTGATTCCTCAAGGATCTTGAAATAGAAATACCATTTGACCCAACAATCCCATTATTGGGTATACACCCAAAGGATTGTAAACTGTTCTATTATAAAGACACATGCACATGTATGTTCATTTTGGCACTGTTTACAATAGCAAAGACTTGGAACCAACCCAAATGCCCATCAATGATAGACTGGATAAAGAAACTGTGGCATATACACACCATAGAATACTATGCAGCTGTTAAAAAGGATGAGTTCATGTCCTTTTCAGGGGGCATGGATGAATCTGGAAATCATCATTCTCAGCAAACTGACGCAAGAACAGAAAACCAAACACCGCATGTTCTCACTCGTAAGTGGGTGTTGAACAACGAGAACACATGAACACCGGGAGGGGAGCATCACATACTAGGGTCTGTTGGGGGGTGGGGGGCTAGGGGAGGGATAGCAGGGGGTGGGGAGATTGGGGAGGGGATAACATTAGGAGAAATACCTAATGTAGGTGACGGGGGGGATGGAGGCAGCAAACCACCATGGCACGTGTATACCTATGTAACAATCCTGCAAGATCTGCACATGTACCCCAGAACTTAAAGTATATTAAAAAAAGTATTGCAGAAGAGGAAAAAAAAAGGGGAATTATAGTTATTTCAATGATGTGTGTTAGAAACTAAGCTTTTGTTGGCTATGCATATTAATAAGATATGCACCCCAACCTCAATTTATAAACCAAATAGTACATATTTATACAGTTAACTACAAATATAGATATTTTAGTGCCAAAAAAATATTAAAATTCAGGGCTTTGAGACCTATAGCAAATCTTATGCCCAGACAGTCTCACAGGAATGGTATCACTTGTTTACACCTATACCATGGTGTGTGGATTAATTTGATGTTAACTTGGCTATGCCATGGTATCTGGTGTTTGGTTAAACACCAGCCTAGATGTTGCTGTGAAGGTATTTTTAAAGATGTGATTAATGTCTTAATCAGTATACTTTGAGTAGATTACTCTCCCTAGTGTGTGTGGGACTTGTCCAATCAGGTGAAGGCCTCAAGAGAAAAGACCGAGGTCCGGGAGGAACAGGAAATGCTGTCTCCAGATTTGAGCTGTAGTATCTACTCTTCCCTAGGCCTCCAGCCAGCTGGTCTACCCCTATAGATTCAGACTTCTCAGCCCAACAATTACATGAGCCAGTTATTTAAAACTCATCTCCCTATTTATATTCAGATCCTATTGGTTCTCGTTCTCTGGAGACCCCAGATGAATACACATGCTTACTATCTTCCAGTCATTTTTAAGTACTTTGTGGTTATTAGCTTATCTTACCCTCACAGGGATCTGAGACCTTCTAGGATCAGTGGAGAGAGGGAGGACACAGCCCTCTCTGGAAGGTGTAAGTAGCAGCCTGGCCTGATCTTGCCTTGGATGAACCACTGGCCTGGGGTTTAGGCACTCAGACTAATGAGAATGTCCAAGTCCCTGGGGAGAAATTAGATTGTGCATTCAATGATATACATCTCTAGGGTGATACTGAATTCTTTCCTTTGGAAATATGAGAATGTCTCCTAGTGTTAAAAGGAATTTAAGAACGTAAAATGGGGTTTGAAAAATCCAGGCAACAATTGTGTTAGAAATGACTAATTCTAGGGACTTTTAAATCAGGTTATTAGAGCATGTGTGGAGGTCTAAGCTTTGCAGGTCAATGTGTGAATATATTCAGATTCTGTCTGCATCTGTAATCATAATAAAGGGTTGATTTTCTTACAGCAAGCAAAACAAGGCACACAATAAGCCCATTTGCTCTTCTAGATGAAATGATTAATTCACTAATGTATATTAGAAGAAATGGATTCATGTCAATCATAATTAGTGAGTGTTGCTTTCTCATTGACTTAGTCTTTCAACTTTGATTGGTAAAGGCTACCTGGAATATTATATTAAATGGGCTTTTCAGATTGAGTCAGCACATTCAGCCACAAAAATATTAATTAAGCACCTACTATGTGTAGGTGCCAGGTTAGACATTAAGGGTAGGATAGCAGACAGATAGACCATCCTGGTCCTTGCTTTCAGAGAATTTGAAGTGTGGCGAAGAAGATAATTAATCCAATAGTCGCCATAGAAGAAGAAATGCTATGTGAGGACAGGTGGGGCACAGTTGAAACATCTCACCTGGTCTAGGGGGTCTTGGACAGTTCCATGTAGGAAGCAATGGTCAAAGCTTTGTGGGGGGCAGAGAGGAAATAGGAAGGTGATGTTTACAATGGCATGGGAGAGGCCATGGTATCTTGTGTTCTATATTTATGTTAGACCCATTTAGAAGCACTCAGGTAAGTTTTCAAGAGGAGGAACATGGTTTTGGGGTGTCTTGCAACTACCTCCATGTTCAGTCAAAATGGAAAGCTGGGATGTAGAAAAGTCAATAGGAGGAGTAAGTAGATCATTCCCACTGGGAAAATAGCCTGATGATTTCTCAGCAAATGACACCTGCAACTTCTGACTGACCCAGCAATTGCACTCCCGGGCAGTTATCTAGAGATATGAAAATGTGTGTTCACAGAAAAGTCCACGCACAAATGTTCAAAGCAGTTTTCTTTGTAACTGCCCAGACTGGAGTGAGCCCAGTGTCCTTCCACAGGTGAATGGTGTGGTCCAGCTGTACCATGAAATGCTGTTTAGCAATGAAAAGCACAAAGTAGTGATACATGCAACAACCTGGGTGAATCTTCATGAAGTATGCTGAACGAAAAAGATTATGTACGAGGTTACACGCGGTGTAACAGTTTACAAATGGAGAACAGATTAATGGTTACCAGGGAGGAGAAATTGAAATTGATATGGTTATAAAGGACAACCTGAGGGGTCCGTGTGGAGTGTGAACTGTTTGGTAACTGTGGATGCACAAGCCTATATTGGTGATATAAATGTATAGGATTTAATACACACAGAGTCCAAATTAAACTAGGGAAATCTGAGTAAGGTCAGTGGATTCTATCAGGGTCAAGATACTGGCTGTAATATTGTATTATAGTTTTGCAAAATGTTACTTCTGGGGGAAACTAGATAAGTGTAAAAGGGGTCTCTCTGTATTATGTCTTAGAACTGCATGTGAATAGTTATCTGAAAAGAAATAAACAAAGATCTAGAAAAACACTTGAAAGTCAACTAACATTCTTCAAAGTCCAGAGACGTGAGAAAAGTGTGGCTGGGGCAAAGGAGACTGTGAGTGGCGGGGGGGGGGAGGGGGGCATGGAAGGAACTCCCTTGAGTTGCTGAATGAAGGATCAAAGCTAAGGCTTCAGAGAGCTGGACAACAGCTTCATCATGAAATGCTGTGGCTTTGATCGAAACTCTTCAAGAGCCTCAGCAGGGGATCCACCTGCATGAGCCCCTTTGGGGTGGTCTTAGTGGCAGGGGTTGCATGGCAGGAATAGCTTCAGTGACACAACAGCAATATGAAAGTTTAAGAGTTTCCAATACTTATGGACCCTGGGACATACATGGCATGCGGGGAGCACAGGCAGGAAGGCAGAGGGAAAAGCTGTGGCAAGTAGCAGTACATACAGGGTGTGGGTCATGTTAAGTTCATGGGCAAATGCTCAAATGGAGTCTTTAAAGAGAGTGGTGGGAAAGCCAGGAGCCAGTCCACTAGGTGGAAGACATGCCATTCTCATATCTGACCACTGGCTAAGGCCATTTGAGTATGGTACAGAACTGAAAACTGTGTTGGGGGTGACTGAGCTCTGCCTCTGACACAGGAAAGCTAAACCTGCCTTTGAAACAGATGTGGAGGCAACATGTATGGAATAAGCACTACAACCCCTCACAGGTTAACCTGTCAGAAGAGTAACCTTTATTTTGTATGTCAAAAATTTAATGGTGGCTATTCTTTAAAAAACCCTGATTCTAGGATTGGGGGGTGGTGGCTCACCCCCTGCAATCCCAGCACTTTGGGAGGGCAAGGCAGGAGGATCCCTTGAGCTCAGGAGTTCAAGACCAGCCTGGGAAACATAGTGAGACCTCATCTCTACAAAAAAAATTAAAAATTTAGCCAGGTGTGGTGGAGTGTGCCTGTAGTCCCAACTACTTGGGAAGCTGAGGCAGGAGGATTGCTTAAGCCTGGGAGGTCGAAGCTGCAGTGATAGCACCACTGCATTCCAGCCTGGGTGACAGAAAGAGAGACCTTGTCTCAGAAACAAACAAACAAACAAAAAACCCTGATTCTTTAGAAACAAGGACACTAACAAATATATTGGTGATATAGTTGGCTGTGTCCCCACCCAAATCTCATCTTGCACTGTAGCTCCCATAATCCCCAAGTGTTGTGGGAGGTACTTGGTGGGAGGTAATTTAATCATGGGGGTGGGTTTTTCCCATGCTGTTCTCGTGATGGTGAATAAGTCTCACAGATGTGATGGTTTTATAAAGGGCAGTTCCCCTGCACATGCTCTCTTGCCTGCCGCCATGTAAAACGTGCCTTTCTCCTCCTTTACCTTTCCCCATGATGAGGCCTCCCCAGCCATGTGGAACTGTGAGTCCATTAAAACCCTTTTTCTTTATAAGTCGCCTAGTCTTGAGTATTTCTTCAAAGCAGTATGAAAATGGACTAATATAATTGTGCTTCAACATTCCCTGGATGGGAAGACAGGCTGTGTTGGGGTTTCCCAGATTATCCCTGGGTTCTGATGCACTAAGAAGACTCAGATTATATACAGTGATACTTGTGCCTATAATGCATTACAGTGAAAGAATCAAAGTAAAATCAGCAAAAGGAAAAGGCATATGCGGCAACATATATGTGTATATATATATATATATATGTAACAAGAGATAGGATACTGAAATGTCATTCAAGTTAGCATGTCCTTAATACCTCATGTAGAAAGACTGATATGCAGCAGTGCATGCAGAAGGTGGGGCAGGGAGCTGGACACTGGCTCTGCCTTGGTCTAGGAGCTGATAGGTGCTCTCTCCTCTGAGACTCACAGTGGTGGAAGAGGATTAGGGCTATTAGTAGCTGGAATCCTACCCAGCCACTTACTAGCTTTAAGACGTTAAACAAGTTATATTCTAACTTTGAGCCTCAGTTTCTTTACCCGTAAATGCATTTCATCTTATTGTTGCTTCCTCATCTTATTGTTGTAAAAATTAAATGAGAGGAGGCATGCAACGTCCCTGGCACATCATAGCCTCTCAATTGATGCTTGTTCTCCCAATCCTCCAAGCGAACTACGGTTGCCAGGTGGGGGAAGATTTAAAGGCTGCATAATTATAAAAAGCTGATTAGCAGGCCACATGCATTATAAAGAAAAATTAAATTGTGTAAGATGTGACATGTGTGTGTAAGCTGGCAGTGTCGTGAAAGTGGTCAGCATTGTAGCACATTGGCCTTGACATCTTGGAGCATCAGGACACTTACCCTAGCACCTTCCATCAATATTAAAAACAAATCATGTGTATAGCAGTTCATATACCTTTATTGTGTTTCTTTATGAGAGAACATTTTATCTAACAATGATCATTAGAAAAAGAAGGTTTTCAAGGTTCCTGCATATTAAACACACTTCTAGAGATCAATTATTTTCTCTTTACCAGATTAAAGAGTTGGAAAATTAACTAAGAGTATCACATATCAAAGTATTAAGAGTGTGAAGGCACTTAAATAAATCTAGCAACAGATGTGGGAGACCTCCATGCAGAAAAGCATGAGCTATGGCTCAAAGTGACTTGGATCAGTGGGAAACCATGGCACAGTGTGGATCAGAAGACTCCATATTGATACAGAGTCTGAGTCATTGTAATAAACATCTAGCAGAAGTTTCTTTTTTTTTTTTAAATTGACAAGCTGATTCTGAGATTCATAATAAGTGCAAAGATCAAGAATGGCTAAGACACACATTGAGAAGCAGACAGAGGAAATGGAGTAACTGGCCTTATCAGATGTTAGGACATTATCAAGGCACAGTAAGTGGGAAGGGAGGTGTCAGTGCAGAGGCAGGCTCGGGGTAAAAATTAGACTAGGGGTTCCAGAAAGAGACCAAGGCACTATGGACACTCGATACATGACAGAGTTGGTACTATGCAGCAGAGGGGAAAGAACATTCTTTTTAGTAAATGATGCTGGGCAGTTGGATAGCCCAATGGACTCTAAGTCACACCATATTTGAAAATAAATTCTGGGTGGGTTAAAGAACTAAATGAAAAAAAGCAAACAAAAACAGGTCAAAAGTAAGTGAGAATCTTCATAACCCAGGACCGAGGAAATAATTTCATAAAAAGACACAAAATCCACTAGCCATAAAGGAAAGTACTGATAAATAAAATTAAATACAGGCTGGATGTGGTGGCTCACTTCTGTAATCCCAGCACTTTGGGAGGCTGAGGCAGGAGGATTGCTTGAGGCCAGGATTTCGAGACCAGCCTGGGTAACATAGCAAGATCCTGCCCCTACAAAAAAATTAAAAAATTGGCCAGGCACAGTAGTGTGGATCTGCAGTCCCAGCTACTTGGGAGGCCAAGGTGGGAGGATCCCTTGAGTCCAGAGTCCAAGGCTGTAGCGAGCTATGATTGCGCCACTGCATTCCAGCCTGGGTGATGGAGCAAGACCCTGTCTCAAAAAATAAAATAAAATAAAATAAAATACACAAAAATTCAGTGCAAATTTCATCAAAATAATCCACTAAAGAGACTGAAAACGTAAGCCATCTAGTAGAAGATATTTGTGACATATGTTATCTGAGAAAGAACTTGTATCAAGTTCTCATTATATATTCTTGTATCAAGAATATATAATGTGCTCCTGCAAATTAGTAGATAGAAAACCTAAAGGAGGATAGGCGCAGCGGCTCTCTCCTGTAATCCCAGCACTTTGGGAGGCCGAGGCAGGCAGATCACTTGAGGTCAGGAGCCTGGCCGATATGGCGAAACCCTGTCTCTACTAAAAATACAAAAATTAGCTAGGTGTGGTGGTGGGTGCCAGTAATCACAGCTACTTGGGAGGCTGAGGCAGAAGAATTGAATCGCTTGAACCCAGGAGGCAGAGTTTGCAGTGAGCTGAGATCATGATTTTGCACTCCAGCCTGGGCAGCAGAGCAAGACTCCATTTCAATTAAAAAATAAAAGAAAAGGAAAAAGAAAGAAAACCCAAAGGAAGATAGGCAAAAGACTTGAACAGATATTTTATAAAAGAGGATATGAAAATAGCCAGTAGAGACAAAGTAAATCCAACTTATTGGGAATCAGGAAAATGCAGATTCAAGCCACAGTAAGATTCTGTTACATATCCGCCAGATGGGCAACATTAAAATAACCGATAATTCCAAGTGTTGATGAGAATATGAAACAGCAACTTCATACACTGCTGAATGATGGGTAACATGTATGCAACTACTATGGAAGATAATTTGTCATTAATTACTGAAGTTCAGCATACCATACCTAAGACCCAAGTTCATTCATAGATTTCGCCAATGAAATCTTACATAGTTATGAAATAAACAAACCACATGAATGCAACAGGGATGAATCGACAAACATAATATCATGTTAAACTAGCAAGATACATAGGAACACAAGCACACACAAAAGATCACACGGTGTGGTTCCATTTATATAACATTCAAAACCAGACAAAATTGGATTGCATTATTCAGGAATATATACAGAAGTGATAAAACTAAAGCTATTATCACAACAGTTAGCGGGAGGGTGACCGCCAAGGCAAGGAAGAGAGCAGTGGTCGTCTAGGAAGGACCCAGGAGGGAGGGGCGGCTCTGAGACCTGGCAAAGGATTGCTTGATCTGGGCGTTAGTTACAGAGGGATTTGCTTTATAATTATTATTTAAGCTGGATATTAACAGGTTATAGTTTATATACTATATAGTATACATTATTTGCAGCTTAAATAAACACCTTGTTCTTTGAACTGTTATGTGCCTTTCTGTATATATGTTATAATTAATCACAAGTAATGGAAACAGGTCTTACTTTTACTTTTTGGCTTACAATTAATAGTCAATATTCTCTTTTTATGATCTTTCTCCCTTCTTGTTAGGAGCCATGACAGGTTTATTTCAATATATTCTTAATTTTAAGCCTACAAGAGAGTAAAGTAAAAGTAAGAGAGGAGTCAGCAGTAATTATGTTAGAGTTTGAGATTATTAGCATTCTCAGCAAGTTCTGGTGTAATTATACTGCAAAGTGAGTGTGTGTTAGATTCAGAAATCTGCAGGCAGGGACATGGCTGTCTCACAGGACTTTTCACAGTGTCAACCCCTGTCTCTAAACCCAAGCTATGATACTGACAGAGGAGAGAGTCAAGGGTCAAACAGCTCAGCATCACACACAGATTAGGAGAAAGGGACACGGGGAACAGACCAAGGCCTGCAAGAATAGAGGAGGCCTGGGTGTCCTCTCATCCCACTGAGAGTTGGGCCCCAGTGGGTTTTCCAGACTGGGTTTGTGTTACAGGGGAGGGGCTTTATCCTTTTATTTGAGCTTTTTAGAGGGTAAGCTTGAGGTCTGTGAATTTCCCCTGTGACTGCTGTCTGGATTACCAGCTCTCCAGAAACTGGAGTCTGCAGTGTCCTTGGGAATGAGCAGTTCATGTGTTGGCGGACAGGAGCCACTGATTATCTGGTGTCTTGGTCTGTTCTGGCTGCTGTTACTGAGTACCATAGGCTAAGTGGGATTCCAACATTTATTTCTCAGAGTTCTGGAGGCTGCACGTCCAAGATCAGGGTATCAGCAGGGTTGGGTCCTGGGGAGAGCCCTGTTCCTGGTTCACAGATGGCTGCCTTCTCATTGCATCCTAACCTGGTGGGGGAGAGGGCTGGCTGGCTCTCTAGTGGTTTATGAGAACACTCATCCTATCCACGAGGGCTCCACTCTTATGGCCTAATCCCCTCCCAAAGGACTCACCTCCTAATACCATCGCCTTGGGAGTTAGAATGGCAACAGTGATTTTGGAGGGGCACCAGCATCCAGTTCACCACATTTAGGAAGCTGAGCTTGACCTCAGCCCCCTCTGTCTGGGAGAAGGGAGAGTTCCAGGTCCCAGCTGGCTGTGGGCGAGAGTGAGCGCTCAGAGCTGCTTTCAGACACTACTGTTCACTGTGTCACAATTGCCCTGGTTACATTTTTAAAGAATAATCTGCCTTTTACGCATAATATCTAATACACCTATTTTAATTTTTCTGCCCAAAAATATACTTTCGTTTTTATTTTAGACTATGTACGTACAGGAGATGAGGTATAAATATGTACACAGTATGTATAATAAAAATCTATACAAGTGTCGAATAGCATATTAAACTGTAAGATTCTACCTGTTGTCTTATAACTAGGTGTTAAGATTCCACACTGTAGCTGACTTTTTCACATATGACCTCCTTTGGCAGTTATCATAACAGTAAGCGTTTTACTGATGCTGGCTTAAGTGAGATGCAAGACAAGTTTACGAACATAAGACCACCTAGGCAGATGAGGGAGGTAGGTCAGTACATATCAGAATTATTTATGATACAATGATCTTTTGTGGGCAATTTCTGTTCTTTCTTTTTTTTTTTTTGCACAATTGTGGTACAATATACATAACATAACATTTACCATTTTAACCATTTTAAGTGTATATTAAGTGTACATTTTTCCTTTTCTTTGTTTTTATTATTTTTTATTGCATTTTAGGTTTTGGGGTACATATGAAGAACATGTAAGATTTTTGCATAGGTACACACATGACAGTGTGGTTTGCTGCCTTCGTGCCCATCACCTATATCTGGCATTTCTCCCCATGTTATCCCTCCCCAACTCCCCACCCCCCGCTGTCCCTCCCCATTCCCCCCCCCCCCCCAACAGACCCCAGTGTGTGATGCTCCCCCTCCCTGTGTCCATGTGTTCTCATTGTTCAACACCCGCCTATGAGTGAGAACATGTGGTGTTTGATTTTCTGTTCTTGTGTCAGTTTGCTGAGAATGATGTTTTCCAGGTTCATCCATGTCCCTACTTAGGACATGAACCCATCGTTTTTTATGGCTGCATACATTTTTTCTTTCTTTTTTTATGTTTTAGAGGCAGGGTCTTTCTCTGTCACCCAGGCTGGACTGTAGTGACATAATCATACTTCACTGCAGCCTCCAGCCTCAGCCTCCCAAGTAGCTAATACTACGTGAACACACCACAACACCAGACTGGTTATGAGAACATAGATTTGTGGAGATGGGGTCTCGTATGTTGCTCAGGCTGGTTGTAAACTCCTGACATCAAACTCCTACTGCCTCGGCCTTCCAAATTGTTAAGATTATAGGCGTCAGCCACTGCACCTGGCCCAGTGTACATTTTAAAATATACGTTTTCGGTGGCATTAAGTATATTCACAGTGTGGTACAACCAACACCACCATCCACCTCCAGAACTTTTTCATTTTCCCAAATTGAAACTCTCTACCCATTAAACACCAACTGCCCACCCCCTGGTGGCCATGATTCTACTTTATGTCTCCGTGAATTTGACTACTCTACATATGCATATAAGTGGAATATTTGTTCTTTGGTATCTGTTGTTTTTTTAACATAGTGTCTTCAAGGTTCATTCATGTTATGTCATGTGTCAGAATTTCCTTCCTTTTATGGAATATTCCTTTGTGTGTATATCACATGCTGTTTACCCAGTCATGTGCTGAGGGATAGTTGGGTTGTTTCCGTCTTTGGGCTGTTGTGAACAATGCTGCTATAAACACTGGCATGCAGCTATCTGCTTATGTCTATGCTTGACACTCTTTTGGGTATACACCCAGAAGTGGAATTGCTGGATCATGTGGTGATTCGATGTTTAATTTTTTTTTTCAGGAACTGCCATATTGTTTTCCATAGCGGCTCTACCTTTTTACATTCTCACCAGCAAGGCACAGGGTTCCAATTTCTCTCCACCTTCTGTGCATTTCCTTTTTAATTTAGAGAGTTGTATTGCTTTTTGAACTTAGAGGATTTTTTGCAAAGGATTTGTGAAACCATGGTGGTGATGGGTGGCAGCATTCTGGAACATACACCTGCAATTCATTCAGTTTTAGACCCCTCTCTGTTAGGAGCATCTAGGACTTGTTCAAGTAACTTCTTCCAGAAACTCCCTGAAGCTACTTCAACCAACAGAGATCTCTCCCTTCTCTGGGTTCTGATAGTCTTTCTAGTCAAGATCACTTAACAATGGATTATATGTTGCCTTATATAAACTTTAGTTCTTTATTTCATTGAATCCAGTCTAGACATGCGTGGCTAATGAGCTGTTTATTATGTCTTCTTTTTTTTTTTTGCTAATTTTTTTCTTTTTTAAAAAATTTTTCTTATCTTTTCATTTCTTTTTTTTTTTTTTTATCATTTGGGCCATTTATTTTAAATGATTCTAATTTTTATTTTCAGAATTTCTTATTTTCATATTTTTCATATCATTGGTTCTTAATTATAACTCCCTACTTTAGTCATATTTTTATTCTTCTTTGTTACTATTAAGAATATTACCTATGCTTATTTAAAGTTTATTTTGGGCTGTTCGACTTGGATTTTTAGAACGGTAAATTTATATCTTGATTGTTGCATTTGTTGCTGTCTCTTACAAATTTTTTCTTACGTGCTTTGGAGGTTTGGTTTGTAGCTTTATCCTGAGTGGGGAATTTTCTTCTAAGAAGCTATTGTGTGGTTGCTTCCTCTCATCTCCCTGAAGGCTGGTCTGCAACTAGCTGTTGTATTGGCGGCTTTGGGGTCCTTGCCTGGGGCTGATGTGGGAGAGATCATGGATTGAGAAATGAGAGGTTTGGCCCCAGTTTGGTTCTATTTAGGCACAGCCATGAGCAGCAATTGCTGCAGATATGTTGGTGTAATTTCTTAGGGGGTGGAATTCTTATTTCAGCTCCTAGTTTCTTACGAGGAGCGTGGCTCTGGGAATAGACATGTAGGAAACTATTTTGGTTCTAGCTGACCCTGCAGAGATGGATTGCCTGGCTGCTTCTGTCTGCTTCCAGTTCGGGAGTTCAGCAAACCCATAGCTTCTGTGCCCAGTGTGTCCCCACTGTCTGTCCCCACCCACCAACTTGCAGTCTTCCCAATCCAGAGAACAAATGTGTTTACGGTGTGTTGGACATGCTTACATCTTTAAAATAGCTTAAAAACTAATTTAGGGGGAGAGGTGGAGATTACATTATGAACCTCAAGTGTCTGTCTACATATAATCGCTGGTTGTATATTTAATTTTATTTTCCAAATAGATTACACATTGTTTATATCTCTCTAAATTATTTTCCCTCCAAATACCTGGCAAAAACACCAAATAATGACTGGGCACAGTGGTTCATGCCTGTAATCCCAGCAGTCTGGGAGGCCGAGGCAGGTGGATCACCTGAGGTCGGGAGTTCAAGACCAGCCTGACCAACATGGAGAAACCCTGTCTCTACTAAAAATACAAAATTAGCCGCGTGTGGTGGCATATGCCTGTAATCCCAGCTACTTGTGAGACTGAGGCAGGAGAATCGATTGAACCTGGAAGGCGGAGGTTGCCGTGAGCCACGATGGCGCCATTGCACTCCAGCCTGGGCAACAAGAGCAAAACTCCATCTCAAAACAAAACAAAAACAAAACAAAACAAAACAAACAAAACCCCACCAAATATGCATTGATCTCATTTATTTGATTTGATTAATAAATATTTGTTGGCCATTAACTGTGCCTATTAGGGAAATAAACTGATTAGTCATTTTGCTCAGTACCTACGATATCTTCACCTAGGAGTAGACAGAAACTGCTGCTTGGTCAGAGAATTTTGGATCACAGATTCCCTAGGATCTAAGGTCTTGGCGCTAAGCTTGTGTGCATGGATGTCAGATTTGTTTCTTTCATGGAACTCTAGGATTAATAACGGCAGTTTTCATTCTCCCGGGGGGTGGGGTGGGGGCATTTTCCTAACTGCATTGCTAATATTTTTCATAGGAATGGGGTAAGAAGAAACCACAGTACGCAACAGACACACTGTGTTTCTGCCTCTACTCAGCCAGGTACCCGGACTCCTCTCTCCTGGAGGTTCCCTGGATAGCACCACCAGGCACCAGCAAACAGGCATTGAACGTGGTCTCTGTGGCAGACTCTGTCCCCAGCACATCACACGTGTTAAATGATATAACTCTTACAGTACTCAGGCTGTTATGACTCCCATTTGCAGATGCAGAATCGGAGGCACAGAGTTGAGGCATGTTCTCAGCTTCTATGGTTGGGAAAGGACAAAGCGGGGAAGGCCGGTTCCCCGGATGCTCCGTGAGCCAGAACTGGGGACGCAGTGAGTCTCGCCAATGCACCTTAATGTAGCAGTTTCTTGTTGTCTGAACTAGTACCCAGGGTTCTTTGTCCTATGTCCAAGAAAATTAAGGAGTGCGGACACAAGGGTGGGTTTGGAGCGAAAGTTTAATAAGTCAAAGAAGAAAGCTCTTCTCAGCGGAGAAAGGAGTCTGAGTGGATTGCCGGGTTACTGCTGAATCCAAGAGTTTTATAAGAGACTCCTCTCATCTCTGTAGCAGTTTGAGTAACTTCTCTTACCAGTGAAGCTGCCTGTGCAACTCCCCTTACCTTACGCGCTGTGGGTATGTCTCTAGGCAAGTACAAAGCGCAGCTTTCTGTGTTTGTTGGTTTAACTGTTGCAGGAAAGCCCCTTCCTCCCTGCGCAAGTTCTCTCAAGAATGAATGAAATGAGTTTGTATGAACTCAAAGGACGCACTGGGCTTGGTGAACCCTGCCCCAGAGCATGCTGGGCTCACACCAGAGACTTGATGGGGCCCCCGGGCAGCACCCCAGGAGTACGGGGCACAGCACTAGCAGGGCGCTTGGATTTGTTTTAGTTAAGCCCCTCCTCCCTGTGCAAGTTCCCAGGAGTCCACCGAGTATATTCCTGAAAAAGGGAGGAAACTTTTTCCTGGGGAGCTCGCTAATTATACAAAGAACAAAAGGCTTCTGTGCTTTCCTGACTCCTTGTGTGTCCCAGCTTATCTGTGCAGCTGCAGCAGCTGCGACTTTTCAGGCAGGCAGTTTCTCCTGGGTCTCAGCCTTAACTGTTTACCTAATTGATTTTTCCTTTTCTTCTCTCTCAGCAGCTATTTCTGTCTTCAGGGTGAGTGGCCTGAGGGGCTTCTTGCTGTGACATGGGGAATGTCTCCTGTGTTTCCGAAAGTCAGGTCACCTGGGACCCAGGGCCATCCCTCCTGACCCCTTGGCCCCTTCATGCTCCAGGGCAGTGTGTGACCTGGGCTGCAAATGAGCTGGCGAATCTGGCTTCGCGGGGCAGTGTCGGGGGGCGGGCGGCGGTGCCGAGGCTGTTCATACATCGTGAACCCGTAGACACTGCCTGGCTCACTGGCTTTGCAGGGTTCACTCCAGGGAGCCTGGTCTTTTTAGGTGAGCATTTCCAGAGCTGCCGTTTGAAGCTGAAGGATCGAGGTCGTGCCCGCCTCAGCGGAGTGGCTGGGGTTCTCTCTAGGCTTCTGGGATTCTCCATCTCTCACGTGCCGCTGGTGCAGCGTCTCTGCGGAAGGAACGCTTCCTAGCGCCCTGCTGGGGCTGTGCCCTGCGCTCCTGGGGCGCTGCCCCGGGGCCCCAGCAAGTCTCTGGTGTGAGCACAGCACACTCTGGGACAGGGTTCGCCAAGCCCAGTCCATCCTTTGAGTTCATACAAACTCATTTCGTTCCTTCTTGAGAGAGACCAGTTTCAGCTGCTCCCAATGACCTGGGATTTCTTTCTTTCTTTTTCTTAAGGTAAAACACTTTATTACCTGCCTTGTGGGGACGAGACAATGAGTAGGGGAAGTAATGTTGAAAAATACTGTGTGATAAGTTATAAATACTCTGGCTGGCCGAGATGGCACCATTGCGCTTTAGCCTGGGCAACAGAGCGAAACTGTCCCCAAAATAAATAAATAAATAAACAAACAAACAAATAAATAAATACTCTGGCTGAGCGTACTTATAGCCAACCCAGAGAATATGCTGACAGTTGGTTTTGGTACCCATAAACAGAAACAATCTGGGAGAAGTGACACGGAATTTCTGAAGAAAAGGCTAAGGTTGTTAATTTCTCATGTTTGTTTCATTGTGGTTGTTGTTTTATATTTTAATTTTGTTTAGAGACAGGGGAGCTCACTATGTTGCCCAGGCTGGTCTTGAACTCCTGGCCTCAAGCAACTCTCCCTCCTGGGCCTCCTGAGTAGCTGGTATTACAGGACCCGGCCACTGAGCCCAGTTATGGATTTTTTTTTTTCCTAAGTGCCCTCCGGGAGGGACTTAATCCAAGACAAGTTAGTAAAAGTCATCTTTAAAGCTGGTAAAATAAGCTGATTAAAGATTATTCAATTTACTTGCTCTCAGGTGTGGAAACAAACCCTGGGACCATCTGTTGTCTCTCCCTCCTCTCATTGCCCTGAGGCCAGGAGGACTGAAGTTAGAGGGGTGCCCTTTGTTCGTGGAGACTTTGAAGAATGGTTTGTTGCACTTTCTAGTACATCACACCCCTTCATCAGGGAGGGAGCCTGAAGAAGATGGAAGTCTGCGATGAGAAGAGAGCCCTGGGGTAAAGCAGACATGCAGTAAGGATTTTTCAAGAAAATGAATCCTTCACAAATGAACTAGTGACATTTGAGGACATTTTACACAAAACAAAATTTTTCTCTGATAGTGGGAAACTGAGTTCTATGGGATAAAACTTAGAGACAGAGCTCAAGTTAATTGCGTCATTGTTGAGGGCTCCCTTGCCTTCTTCTGTCCCAGAAAGACCCCATACCCAGTGGCCCTCACCACCCACTGGGTGTGAAATCCCCCTGAAGGAGATGAGACTGTGCCTCCTGCTTTGACTCGATTGTTAGATTTGGGGTTGCCGAAGAAGGATCCCGATTATAGTAAATTTGTAGTTGCCAGGATTTTGAATGTAATTGGGTATTTTTGAGGAAAGTGATTGTCTTTGAGGCAAAATGGGGAAACCACACAGATATCATCAATGCAGTTGACTAAAGCAGGCTTTCAAGGGAGTTTTCTTTTGATGAGAGTTGTTACATTGATTCAGCACCTAGGATATTAGAAGAGCTCATAAGCTAATCAAGTGACAGTTCTCCAGACTCTGAGTTTTGCCCCAGCTTCCACTTGTGGTGTCCTCACTGCCCCTGTGGCTGCACCTGAGGCCACTCCACCTCACCAGATGGGGGCGCCTGAACTCCCAGGGCGAAGCTTCTGCAGCTGAAAGCCACCATGCTGCATGTTGGCCTGGATGTGGAATCAGAGCCACCTGGGAGCTCCCCTTCTTGTCCAGCAGCCACCCTCTGATCATTTTTCTTTCTCCAACTTTTATTTTAGATTCAAGGGGTACATGTGCAGGTTTGTTTCCTGGGTAAATTGTGTGTTGCTGAGGTTTGGAGTACAAATGATTTCCTTATCCAGGTAGTGAGCATAATACCTGAGAGGTAGTTTTTTGATTCTCACCTTTCTCCTCCCACCCTCCCCCACTCAAATAGTCCCCATCTTTCTGCTCATGTGTACTCAGTGTTAGCTCCCACTTATAAGTGAGAACATGCAGTATTTGGTTTTCTTTTCCTACATTAATTCCCTTAGGATAATGGCCTCCAGGTACATCCATGTTGCTGCACAGGATGTGATTTCTTTTTCACAGTGCATAGTATTTTATGTTGTATATGTGCCACATTTTCTTTATCCAGTCCACTGTTAATGGGCACTTAGGTTGATTCCATGTCTTCCTATTATGAATAGTACTGTGAGGAACATATGGGTGCATATGTCTTTTTGGTAGAATGATTTATATTCCTTTGGGTATACACCCAGTAGTGAGATGGCCAGGTCAAATGGTAGTTCTGTTTTAAGTTCTTTGAGAAATTATCAAACTACTTTCCACAGTGACTGAATTAATTTACATTCCCACCAGCAATGTATAAATATTCTCTTTCTTCATAACTTTCCAATACCTGTTATTTTTGACTTTTTAATAATAGGCATTCTGACTGATATAAGACGGTATCTCATTATGGTTCTGATTTGCATTTCTCTAATAATTAGTGATGCTGAACATTTGTTTCATATACTTTTTGGCTGCACATATGTCTTCTTTTGAGAAGTGTCTGTGCATGTCTTTTGCCCATTTTGTAAAGGAGTTGCTTGTTTTTGCTTGTTGATTTAAGTTCCTTAAAGATTCTTTGTTGGATGCATAGTTTTTGAACATTTTCTTCCATATTGTAGTTTGTCTTGTTGCAGATGCTGCTATATTTTTCTTTTCATTATTTTAAAATAAGTTTTTGATTTTTGCTCTTGATATATATTATTATTATTATTTGCTGTGCAGAGGCTCTTTAGTTTAATTAAGTCCTATTTGTCAATTTTTGTTTTTGTTGCAGTTACTTTTGGAGATTTTATCACGGAACCTTTGCCAGTTCTTATGTCCAGTTGGTGTTTCCTAGGTTTTCTTCTACATTTTTTTATAGTTTTAGGTCTTACAGTTAAGTCTTTTGTATGGTGAAAAGAAGGGGTCATGTTTCATTCTTCTGCATATGGCTACCCAGTTATCCCAGCACCATTTATTGAGTGAAGTCCTTTCTCCATTGCTTGTTATTGTCAACCTTATTGATGATCAAATTGTTGTATGTGTGTGGCTTTATTTCTGGGTTATCTAACCTGTTCCATTGGTCTATGGTTCTGTTTTTGCACCAGTACCATATTCTGGTTACTATAGCTTTGCAGTATAGTTTGAAGTTGGGTAATGTGATGCCACCAACTTTGCTCTTTTTGCTTAGGATTCCTTTGGCTACTTGGGCTCTTTTACGGCTCTATATGAATTCTAGGATAGTTTTTTCTAATCCTGTGAAAATTGAGGCTGGCAGTTTGATAGGAATAGCACTGAATCTGTAAATTGCTTTGGGCAGTAGGGCCATTTTAACAATATTGATTCTTCCTATCCATGAGCATGAAATGATTTTTCCATTTTTTCTTTCAGCAGTGTTTTATAATTCTCATTGTAGAGATCTTTCAGCTCCCTGGTTAGCTGTATTCCTAAGTATTTTATTCTTTTTGTGGCTATTGTGAATGAGATTGCATTCTCATTTTGGCTCTCAGTTTGGACTTTATTGATGTATAGAAATGCTACCGATTTTTGTATATTGATTCTGTACCTGAAACTTTACTAAAGTTGTTTATCAGAAGTTCAGTTTGGTACTTTCTTAAAATGGCTATGTCATCTTTCAACTGTTGGATTGTTTTACTGGTTTTTTAGGAGCCTTAGGGCAAAGACTATGGGATTTTCTAGGTATAAAATAATATTATCTGCAAAGGGAGATAGTTTGAGTTTCTCTCTTTCTATTTGGATGCCTTTTATTTATTTCTCTTGCCTTATTGCCCTGGCCAGGACTTCCAGTACTATGTCGAATAGGAGTTGTGAGAGTGGGTGTCATTGTCTTGCTCTGGTTCTCAAGGGGAATGCTTCTAGCTTTTGCTGTTCAGTATGATGTTGGCTGTTGGTTTGTTATAGATGGCTCTTATTATTTTGATGTGTATTCCTTTGGTTCCTGGTTTGTTGAGGGTTTTTAACAAGAAGGGATGTTGAATTTTATAGAAAGCTTTTTCTCCATATATTGAGATGATCATGTGGTTTTTGTTTTTAGTTCTGTTTTTGTGATGAATCACATTTACTGATTTGCATCTGTTGAGACAACCTTGTACTCCAGGAATAAAGTCTACTTGATCATGGTGGATTAGCTTTTTCTCGTGCTGCTGGATTTGGTTTGCTAGTATTTTGTTGAGGATTTTTGCATCTATGTTCATCAGGGACATTGCCCTGAAGTTTTCTTTTTTTTAAATTGTGTCTGCCAGGCTTTGGTATCAGAATGATGTTGGCCTCATAGAATGAGTTAGGGAAGAGTCCTTCCTTCTTAATTTTTTGGAATAACTTCAGTAGGATTGATCCCAGCTTTTCTTTGAATGTTTGATATAATACGGTTGTGAATCCAGCTGGTCCAGGGCTTTTTCTGGTGTTTTGTCATGGATTCAGTTTCAGAACCTGTTATTGATCTGTTCAGGATGTTAATTTCTTTTTGATTCAATCTTGTGAGATTGTATGTTTTCAGGTATTTATTCATTTCTTCTAGATTTTCTAGTTTCTAATCATAAAGTTCATAAGTTCTGTGGGATTGGTGGTAATGTCACTTTGGTCATTTCTGATTATGTTTATTTGGAGCTTATTTTTTCTCTTTATTAATCTAGGTAGCAGTCTATCAAATCTTGTTTATTCTTTTAAAAATAACAAGATTTTGACTTCATTGATCTTTAGTATGGATTTTGGTGTCTCAATTTTGCTCAGGGCAGCTCTGATTTTGGTAATTTCTTTTCTTCTGCTAGTTTTGGAGTTGGTTTGCTCTTGTTTTTCTAGTTTCTCTAGGCATGATGTTAGGTTGTCAGTTTGAAATCTTTCTAACTTCTTGATGTAGAAATTTAGTACTATAATCTTTCCTCTTAATACTGCTTTAGTGTGTCCCAGAGATTCTGGTATGTTATATCTTTGTTTTCATTATTTTAAAATAAGTTTTTGATTTGTGACTTAATTTCATTCTTTACCCAAAAGTCATTCAGGATAAGGTTGTTTAATTTCTATCTAATTATATGGTTTTCAGAAGTCTTCTTGGTATTGATTTAGATTTTTAATACACTGTGGTCCAAGAATGTGGTTGGTATGATTTTAGTTTTGTTGAATTTGTTGATAATTGCTTTATGGCTGAGCATGTGGTTGATTTTAAAGTAGGTGCTGTGTGTAGATGAGAACAATGTATATTTTGTTGTTGTAGGGTGGACTATTCTGTAGTTTATGTTAGGTCCAAATGGTCAAGTGTGGAGTTTAAGTCCCAAACATGTTCATTAGTTTTCTGCCTTAATGATCTAACATTGTCAGTGGGGTGTTGAAGTCTCCCACTATTATTGTGTGGTTATCTAAGGCTCTTCATAGACCTCTAAGAACTTGTTTTATGAATCTGGGTCCTCCAATGTTGGGTGCATGTATATTTAGGATAGCTAAGTCTTCATGTTGAATTGAACTTTTTATCATGATATAATGCTCTTCTTTGCCCCTTTTGACTGTTGTTGGTTTAAAGTCTGTTTTGTTTGAAATAAGAATAGCAACCTCTGCTCTTTTTTGCTTTCCATTTGCTTCATAGATATTTCTCTATCCCTTTACTTTGAGTCTATGGGTGTCATTTCATGTGAGATGGGTCTCTTGAAGACAGCATACAGTTGGGTCTTGCTTTTTATCCAACTTGCCACTCTGTGCCTTTAAGTAGCATTTAACCTGTTTATGTTCAAGGTCACTATTGATATATGAGGATTTGATTCTGTTATCATGTTGTTAGTTGGTTGTTAGATAGACTTGATTGTATACTTGCTTCAGAGTGTCAGAAGGTTCTGTACTTAAGTGTATTTCTGTGGTGGCAGGTATTGGTCTTTTGTTTCTATGTTTAGCACTCCCTTAAGGACTTTTTTGAAGGTGGGTCTGGTGGTAACAAATTCCCTTAGCAGTGCTTGTCTGAAAGGGATCTTATTTCTCCTTCTCGTATGAAGCCTAATTTGGCTGAATATGGAATTATTGGTTGCAGTTACTTTTCTTTAGGAAAGGTAAACATAGTCCCCCATTCTCTTCTGGCTTGTAGGGTTTCTGAAAGTTCTGTTAGTGTGATGTCATTCTCTTTGTATGTGACATGTCCCTTTTTTCTAGCTGCCTTTAAGATATTTTCTTTCATGTTGATCTTGGAGAATATGATGACTGTGTGTCTTGGGGATGGTCATCTTGTATAGTGTCTTGCAGGGGTTCTCTGAATTTTCTGAATTTGCATGTTGACTTCTCTTAATGAGGCTGGAAAAATTTTTGTGGATAATATCCTCAAATATGTTTTCCAAGTTGCTTGCTCTCTCTCCATCTCTTTCAGGTATGCCAATGAGTTGTAGGTTTGGTCTCTTTACATAATTCCATATTTCTTTGAGGTTTTGTTCATTTAAAAAAATTCTTTTTTCTATATTTTTGTCTACCTGTCTTGATACGAAAGAGTAGCCTTTGAGCTTTGAGATTATTTCCTCAGCTTGGTCTATTCTGTTGTTAATGCTTCCAATTGCATTATGAAATTCCTATAGTAAGTTTTTTATTTCCAGAAGTTCAGTTTTGTTCTTTCTTAAAATGGCTATGTCATCTTTCATCTCTTGGATTGTTTTACTGGTTTCCTTGGACTGAATTTCAACCTTCTCCTGTATCTTGTTTTGCTTTCTTGTCATTTCAATTCTGAATTCTGTGTCTGTCATTTCAACCATTTCAATCTGGTTAAAAATTATTGTAAGGGAGCTAGTGTGGTCGTTTGGAGGTAAAAAGGCACTCTGGCTTTTAGAGTTTCCAGAATTCTTGCACTAGTTCTTTCTCATCTGTGTGGGATGATATTTCTCTAATCTTTGAAGTTGCTGTCCTTTGGATTGGGCTTTTTGCTTTTATATTCTTTGATGCCCTTGAGGGTTTGACTGGTATAAGTTGTCTTTAGTTGATTGGCTTTGTTTCTGGATGCTTTCAGGGGATGAAGGCTTAGCTCAGCCCTCCTGAGCTGCATACTCTAACTCTGAGGGTCTGGGACAGGCTCATGGCTTTGTTCTCTGGCCCTTCAAGGTAAAGCACCTGTTGTGCTGGAGGAGCTGAGATGTTCCCAATCTGCTGGCAACGATACTCCAATGGTGGCTGGAGGGACCATGGGAGAGTGTGTTGCAGTTATTGGCTGCAGTTAAGTATGCATTGTTGGGGAAGCGGGGTGGGGCATGCATCTCCGGACCTTGAGCCTCCACCAGGCACTGAGTAGGAGGTAGGTATAATGATGGAGGCATCTGGAACCCAAATGTTTAGTTCTGATTCTATCAAGAACAAACTACTTAAACAGAGCTTCCATTTCCTCATCTGCAAAATAGAGACAATAATGCTTATTCTACAGGGAGTTCATGAGGATTTGAAGTATTGTGCGCATAAATTCATGACATATATTTTCTCATGGCTAAAAATTTCGGCGGAAAGAATGGCTGATACTGTTTTAGCATGTAAGTTACCTTAGCTAATACCATGTGCTGATAAAACCTAAACCTTGATTTCGGTTTCAAACAGAATAAGTTTTTGGTTGGATTGTCTAATCTATGAGCATATTCCTTATGAGAAGCAAAAGGCTGTAAAAAAAAAAAAAAAAAGTAAATTTATAGGAATTCACCTTTGTAAACCTCCCATCCCCTCCTGCTCTGGAAAGTGAAGGCATACCTGGAAGAGGGTGGTTGTACCAGTGTCCTCCCTGCCCCAACATGAAGAGCCACTGTTCAGGATGTCTACAGTGAGCAGAAAGATGCCTGCTGAAGATTTTTACCAGGAATGCCATGAGAGTGCATAAATAACACTACATCTGAGACATGTGCTGTAAAGATGCAGGACAGAGTGGCTCAAGGAGACCCCAGTGATGGTACAATCTGGTCCTATGGTTGGGGGCACTAAGAGGGTCTCAATGCCCCCTAGCTCTTGGTGTCCATACCTGTGTGTCCCCTCCTCTTGAATGTAGGCAGGACCTGTGACTTGTTTCTAAGGAATAGAACATAGCAAAGGTGATAGGATAGTATTTCTGTGATTACATCACATCAGAGTATGACTTGTGTCTTGACAGCAGACTCTCTCTCTTGCTGGCTTTTAGCAGGTAAGATGCCATGTTGTGAGTTGCCCTATGGAGAGGCCCACATTTCCAGGAGCTGAGGGTGGCTTCTAGCTGACAGCTGGCAAAAACAAACAAACAAAAAAAAATAGGTATGGGACGGAATTCTGCCAACAACCGCAGGACCTGGGAAGCAGATGTTTCCCCTGGTTGAGCCTTGAGATGAGGCTGCAGCCTTAGCCAATACCTTGATTGCAGCTAGTGAAGGACCCTGAGGCAGAGGATGCACCTGAGCCGTATCTGGATCCCTATCCCACAGGTGCTGGAATATTATAAACGGGTGCGCCTTCAAGCTGTTACATTTCTGATGATTGGTTACACAGCTGTAGATTGCTAATACAGATCTTAAAGGGGCTGTGGAAGGTTATGGGGGAGAGTTAAAGCAAGGAGATTCTAGAAAAAGCAGTATCAAATGAAAGTGACATGGCCTTAGGGGGTACTTACTGTCAGGAAACAGGGCAAGTTCAGTGTGGCTTTTTGTGAAAAGTGTGAGGATATCAGGAGATGTGTGTGGAGAAAGGGTTTAGAACCAGATTGTAAAAGGCATACAGTGTACTGAAGGGCTCAGGCTACAACCTGCAGACTTTGGGGAATGATCAGAAGGTTTTAGTCTGGGATGGCAAGTATCAGATTTTTATTTAGGAAAAAAAACTGCAGCAGTATAGAAAATGAATGGAATTAGAGAGATGGGTCCAGCCAATTGCTTAAGAGTGATGTATTATGTGATCCTTATCACACCTCCTTCACTATAAGCTGGGTCCCTTAGTCTGAGGCGATAAGGGATCATGCTATCCCATATGGCAGGATCCCATAGTGATAAAAAGGCACTCTAAGTCTTCGAATAATAGTGCTGGCGGCAGCAGAGCATGCAAGGAAAACAAATCAATATCGGAGTCAATTCCATGGGAATAAATTGCTGCTCCCTCCAGCGTGGGAGATATACAGCGTAGTTAACCTAGCAGCGGGTTGATTACCAGTAGCTGGCTTGTCTGCTCCAGCGCTCTACTGCTGGCTTATTGGGTATCTGGGTAGGCCATAGTGAGTGGAGGCTATGCGGTTGGGGCAATGAGCAGCGTTCCTCCTGTACTGCCACCATGGCAGCTCCACTCGCAGGCCACTGTCCGCGCACTGGGCAGCTGAGAGTGGAAGCTGACATTTCCTGGATAAGCTACTCTGTCTACCTTGTTGTCTCCTCTAAGGCACATGCTCTCCAGTAGCCATTGATGTGAGACAGGAAGACCCACCTGTGTGTGCCCTGAAGTCCCAAAGGCCTATCCTCACATCTCTGCAACTTGTTGAGGACCATGTGCCCGGCTGGGTTTCATGATGGATTTAGATGTGTACTGACCACTTTGTGTCTTCCATTTTCTTTCTTTTGGATTGGAAATGTCTGCCGTGGTTCTCCCCTCATGGCCTTGACATTGTATTTTGGGTGCATCTGGAGTGGATACCTTGTCTTTGGAGTTCACAGATCTTCTGATCAGGAAAAGCTGCTCCCAGAGGGCTGCTTCCAGCCCTGACTGAGATGATGATGATTGAGATGAAGCCAGTGGGTTCTGGGTCTGAGGAATGGCTCATACCTGCACCTCAAGACTGAGCCTGATTCTATAATGGAACAAAACTGTTAGGCACATTGAGAGCTGGGAGTAGATTTGTAACATGGATGGTTAAGGTCTACAGTAGGCTTAGCAGCTTCCACTTTTGTATTTTTGGGAACCCTGAGCCTCCAAATGAGACAATCACTACTCTGACCCACAAAATTGTGAGGAAGTAAAATTGTTGTTTTAAGCCACTTACTTCTGGGGGAGTTTGTTACATAGCAACAGATAACTGAAACATGGCTATTGCTATGTATCAAATACCAACAACACCTAGCTCATGACGGTCAGCTGAATTGTTTGTGTGGATAGGTGCTCACTCCTTAGTAGGGCCCAGTGATGCACAGGAGCTGCTTTTCAAAGTCCTCTGCATAGCCTTATTCCAGATGCCTAGGGGTCTCTGCCGTGAGTCTCCTGCTGGGGTTTGCCAGAGATTCCCTGTGGTCTCCTAATCTGCCTTGGAGGTCTCTAGCTTATTTGGATTTGTCAGCTCATGGCTTGCTTTGGAAGCTTGCCCTAGAGCCTGGACCTTCTACAGAACCCTTGTGGCTTGGCAGCCTTCTGAGGGCACATAACATAGAGACTGAAGTTGAATGCTCAAGTGCGGCATATGTTTCCTGAAAAATCTAAATCAAGTCCTGGGCCTCTTTCTTAGTGGTATGGGAGGCGATGACTTATATTTGACCTTTCTCCAGGCCATTGGACCCCAGAAAGCATGACAGATGTGGGAGGACCCTGAGTTTTTTTAGGTTTATCTTTCACACATGTTTCATGTATGTTTCTTATCATTGCACTTACTGAGTTTTTTTAGGTTTATCTTTCACACATGTTTCATGTATGTTTCTTATCATTGCACTTACAGTTTTTGCCACTCCTGTGCACCAGGTACAGTAAATATGATCTCACCAATGTAGTGGACCTTGTGAAGCTATGTGGATCATCAGGTTATCCAGGTCCCTGTGAAGTATTTTGGGATGGGCCAGGAGAGCTCCTCCAGGCCTAGGGCAAGAGAACGAATGAGCACTTCTCTCATTACCATAAATGTCAATGACCTTTGGTCTCCTTTAGTGATGAGGATTGAAATGAACACATTAATCCAGACCATGGCTGTGTATCAACTACCAGAGGCTGTGCTATGTGTTCAAGTAAATATGCTCTATCTGGCCCAGCAGCAATGAGGAGGGCTACTGGTTAAGTTCGTGGTAGTGTGCTGCTATGGTTTTAATGTTTGTGTTTCCTCCAAAATCCAAGTTGAAGCTCAATCCCCAAAGCAATGGTTTTAAGACATGGGGCCCTTAGGAAGACATTAAGTCATGAGGGCAGAGCACTCATGAATGGGATTAACAACCTTATAAAAGGGCTGGAGGGGAACCAGCTAGGCCCCTTCTGCCCGTCCATCTTTCTGCCATGGGAGGACACAGAGTTTGTTCCCTCCAGAGGATGCAGCGAGAAGTAGGGACCGAGTCCTCCGCACACCGCAGAACTGCTCATGCTGTGATCTTGAACTTCAGCTCCAGAACTGGAGAAATGAATTTACATTTCTTAGAAAAGGAATTATCCAGTCTCAGGTATTTTGTTATAGCAGCATGAACAGACTGAGACACGCGCCATTCTCACCTTACTCTTTCTGGCTTGTGCGGGGGCCATGCAAGTGAGTTAAATAGGGATAGGCTTTGGACCGTCAACCAAGGTATTGCTTCTAATTTATTATCTTGGCTGGGAGGGGGCAGTTTCAGCGGCCTCTGTCTGTCTCTTCCTTCCTTAAGGGTTTATTCCATCCAGCAGAAAACCACTGTGAAGGTTCTGCTCATCTGCACGAGCAGTAGCTCAAATGCCAAAATGCAGGATTATGCATCAGGTTTGGCAGCTAGAAAGTTTTTTAGTGAATTTTTCGAAAATAATTTCATTTGTGGGTACACATACCTGAATCTAAGGATAGAGAAGTGGTTAGGAAGTGAGAAAAAGGAGGGAGGGAGCAGAAAGACTGTGCCCTTAAGACATTTGAAAGCAAAGGGAAGAAAGCAGAGAGGATGAGGAGAAAGCATCTTGAGGATGGTGGATAATCGAATTTGTGTGAGGTTTGATGGAAGGTTCAAAGCAGGAGAGAGAAGTCAGAGACAGCAGAGATTGGAGGTGACAGTGGGACAGGATTCTGGAGGTCCGCAGGTGATCCTCATGCCCAGAAGTGGAAGCCAGCCTCCCACCTTTTGGCAGGGAGTTGGTTAGGCGAGGGTGCTCCTGATGAATTGTGCAGTTTCTCTTCTAAGTAACAAGCAAAGTCAGGGAAAGGCAAGAGAAAGGACACTTAGTAGACACTGCTATGAACCATACAAATTCTCTCTTCCAGACTGTGTCTTCCAAAATTTTTGAAATTGAATCTTCAATATGATAGTATTAAGAGGTGGAACATTTAGAAGATAATTAAGTCACGAAGGCAGAGCCCTCATGATGGGAATAGCACCCTTATAAAAGGCATGAGGGGGCTGGGCGCGGTGGCTCATGCTTGTAATCCTAGCACTTTGGGAGGCCAAAGTGGGCAGATTGCTTGAGCTCAGGAGTTTGAGACTACCCTGGCCAACATGGTGAAACCCTGTCTCCACTAAAATACAAAAAATTGGTGGTGCATGGTGGCCCACACCAGTAGTCCCAGCTACTCAGGAGGCCAAGGCAGGAGAATCACCTGAACCTGGGAGGCAGAGGTTGCAGTGAGCTGAGACTGCGCCATTGCACTCTAGCCTGCATGACAGAGTGAGACTCTGTCTTCAGAAAAAAAAAAGGGGGCTTGAGGGAATGGGTTCACTCAGGGAATGTGTTCACAACGTTCAGGGCACCTTCTTGGAAGCAGAGAACAGCCCTTACCAAACACTGGACCTTTTGGTGCCTCGCTCTTGGATTTTGCAGCCACCAAAACTGTGAGAAATAAATTTCTATTATTTACAGATGACTCAGTCTCCGGTGTTTTGTTATAGCACCACAAACAGACTAAGACACAGATTGTCTGTCTTTGTGAGTTTTGACACATGATTGACAGTGCGCTTGTCAGAAAGTGTGCCATATATCATGGGAGGGAATGTTTGGACTGTATGAAGGAAAAGAATGCTTGATGTGCAGTGGTAGACAAGTGGACAGGGGACCATCTTTACATGAATACGAGCTAGTGTGAGAAATATTACATGGTTTTTTGAGGTGGGGAGGGAGAGCATGGCCATGAGCGGTAAAGTCACAGCGTGGTCCTGCAGGCAGTGAGAGCCAAATGACAAGAAACAAGGGTGAGGTCTGTTTCCCCACAGATTAGCATACTTGACCTCAAATCTTGAGGACTGGCTCTTGCAACCTTCATAGAGATGGGATTGCTGCAATCATGTGGCTTGTGGGAAAAGAGAAAAAGTAAAAAAAAATTACCGTATTCCAGAGACTACTCAGGCCCACACACTATGCCAGGCACTTTATGTGCGTCAGCTCAATGCAACCTCCTTCAACTCTAATGAAGTGTGTGTTACTATCCCGTTTCTAGATGAGAACATTGAGGCTTGGATAGGTGAAGTAATTCATTCATAATTAACAGAAGCAGATTCAAAGCCAGGTCTCCTGACACCAAACCTTTCCCCTGCACACTCATGGCCTGGATGGCATATCAGCCTGCCCAGCTGCCACTGTGCTCAGAATTCTTTTCCAGGTGATCCATCCTCCGAGCTAAGATATAGGTTCTCAACTTTGGTTGCGTATTAGAAGCTCCTGAGGAATCTTTAAGATTCCTGACACCCCCGACTGCTGTTAATACAAATGAATTGCAGCTACAACCCAGGCATCCATGCTTTTAAGGGTTTTCAGATGGGGCCAACATGCAGCCAGGGTGATGATGTTATTTATGGCTCATTCGGGCACCTCTTTAGCTGCAAATACTGCAGGTCAGGGCATTCTGTTGTCAATTACAAATGTCCTCATTGCAGGTCTATTTACCAGCTAATAAGAAAACAACAGGGAACAGGATGTGAGAGGGTCAGGTCCTGAGCAGGTCATTTTTACTGTGGGTGTGGGTTTCTTGAAAGATGCAGGGCATGGGGACATTAGCAGGGAGGCCTGGCCATGGGGACATAGAGGCAGGTGAAGAAAGGGAGAGAAAGGAGTAGAAACAGACATTAGTTTGCCCCAAGTCAAGATGTAGCTGCTGATAACAGTACCAGTTATCAGGGCTGAATGCTCTATGCGGATTTTACGGTTTAATTTATGCAATAACTCAATGGAGTTGGTACTTTTAATGCTTCCATCTTGCAGGATACTAATATCTAGAGAGTTTATATGGTTTGCCCAAATCCACACAGTGAGAATTATTTAGTAGATCCAGGATTTGTACCCCAGAGGTCTGAGTCCAGAGCCAGAGTCTCCAGCCATATTGCTCTCCTGGGTTCTCATAGCTGAGATGGGGCCCAGCTGCACAGCCACTGAGGATGGGAGAAGAGGCAGGACCCACCAGCACTGGAGAAGCCTGAGGGGCTGGGGCCTGATTCAGGTAGGGATTCAGCTCAGGAGTTCTGCACTGGAGGGAAGTGGGGGTGGTCAGCAGTGGGATGGGGGTGTTGGGGCTGGGTTCACACTGCCCTGAGGGGTAGCTCCTCTCTCTGATGGCCGGAAATGCTGGGCACGGGGTGATTGTCCAGGGCACAGGTAGAGCTGTCAAATAGGTGGTGAGCGGCAGGCTCCAGTTTTGGGGACCTCCCTGTCCAGAGTGAAGGCAGGTGAGCAGGGCAGCCCAGCCACGCGGCACCGGGAGTCCTAATCTTCCTGGCTGGTTTCATCCCCTACTCCATCATGCCCAGGATGCTTCCAGTGCTGGCGAGGTGGGCCTTTGAGAAGGATCGGAGAGGGCAGAGGCAATCGCAGGCAGCCCCCAGCCCCCAGGCTGGGAAGCGCTGCTGCAAGGGCGCGGCACAGCCCCCCGGCTGAGCAGAGCAATCCCTCCCCCACATCAGGTCACCCGTCACCCGTGCCTCGTCTCCTTCACTTCTACAGCATCCACCAGCCGCGCCGCCGCAGAGACTGATTTCTCGGCCGCATGGGGTGGGGCTGGTTGGGCAACTTCTCAAGATGAGTCCCGCGCATCGGACCGGGCGTCGGACCCGGGCAGTCCTGGGGGCGCGGGGCCGTCCTGGGGGCGCTGAGCTGCAGGGCAAGGCGGGAGATGGCGCCCCTGGCCGGGAAGGAACAGGGCTCCACTAGGCTCGGGGCGGGACTGTGGGGGAACGAATGTGCCGGGTGGGGCCCTCCATGCCAACCCTGGGGAACACGGAGGGCGGGCACCCGCACCTGGCCAAGCCGGCAGGGCTGTCGGGAGCACCGCGGGGCTCACTATTGCACGCGCGGGGCCTCGGGGGGTTACGCGGCCTCCCTGGGGCCGGACCCCTGGAGCAGGATCAGGGCCTGAGGAGTTCGCCTGGGGCTGGTGGGGCTGGGCCTCTGCCTCCGCCTCCAGGTCTGTCATCCCCTGGCTGGGTAGCGCTCAGGACTGGCTGCAGGGCTGCATGGGGGCTAAAGGAAAATACAGGAACCATCGCAGCCACTGTGGGTGGTGCATTGCTGTGTTTGTGGGCGTGGTGTGTGTATGTGTGTGGGTGACGTCTGTGGACATGTGTATTTTGTGTAGTGTTGTGTATGTGTTGTGTGGGTTTGTAGGTGGTGTGTTGTGCATGTTATATGTGGTGTGTGTGTATCGTGTGTATATATGGTGTGTGTAGTGTGTATGTGGTGTGTGTGTATTGTGTGTATGTGGTGTGGTGTGTCTTGTGTGTTGTGTGTGTATTGTGTGTATATATGGTGTGTGTAGTGTGTATGTGGTGTGTGTGTATATATAGTTTGTGTAGTGTGCAGGTGGTGTGTGTGTATTGTGTGTATGTGGTGTGGTGTGTCATGTGCTGTGTGTGTACTGTGTGTGTACTGTGTATGTGGTGTGTGTGTATTGTGTATGTATGGTGTGTATGTGGTATGTGTATATTGTGTGTATGTATGGTGTGTATGTGGTATGTGTGTATTGTGTGTATGCATGGTGTGTATGTGGTATGTGTGTATTGTGTGTATGTGATGTGGTGTGTCTTGTGTGTTGTGTGTGTATTGTGTGTGTACTGTGTATGTGGTGTGTGTGTATTGTGTATGTATGGTGTGTATGTGGTGTGTGTGTATTGTGTGTATGTATAGTGTGTATGTAGTGTGTGTGTATTGTGTGTATGTGATGTGGTGTGTCTTGTGTGTTGTGTGTGTATTGTGTGTATATCTGGTGTGTGTTCACTGTGAATTCACAGACTCAGCACCAGGCCGTGTCCCATGGGAGGTACTCAAGGGATATAAGAATCGGTAAGAATTAGTCTCTGCCTTTTGAGAGAACTGGCTTACCGAGGGGAGGATGAGATTCCTCACAGCTAAGCACTATCAGGACATTCTGAGTTTCATATGTTTATAGGGGTTTGCAGAAAGAAGGTTTGATATGTGCCGGAGTGGAAACACTTCTGGGAAAGGTGAGACTTTCTTGGAGTTGGAAGGGTGAGTCTAATTTAGCCTAGCAGAGTGAAGGAAGGGAAGTGTTCCAGAAAGCGCCAAGTTTGGTGCACTCTCCTTCCAGCTGTGGTGAGTGAGCAGCGTGCACATGGGGCCTGGTGCTGGCACCCTTCCCGCCACGTACGAACTCCGAGGCAGGCTCAATTCAGGACGGGAACTGACACCAAGTGGGGTCCTGTTTTCTCCAGGAAAATATGCATCTTTACTGAAATGGCACATATTCATCAAACACTACTTTCTGATCAGCCTTCGATGCAACAATTGAAGAAAATATTAAAAACAAACCTACAGATAGACGTGTTGTCAGCCCACCCTGCTCATGATGCGTGGCTCAAGTTAGTCATCAAAGTGAAAATGTCAAGTGCCGCCTCAACACTCTGTTTCTAAATCTGAGATTTTCTATCCTTGTTTCCTCACCACCTTTTCCATTTCTCCAAGAATATGCCAGCTTGGGTGCTGAGACTGAGCTTTCTGCCCCTGTGTACTTTCTCGTGACTGAAGCAAATCTCCCCATGGAGCTACCTCAGCTCATTATCTTGGCTAATTATTTCAGCTCCTGGATTTGGGGGATCTTTCTAATTAGGATTTCCTTTGGCAATTTACTTCTAATTCGTTCATCCCATCAGACTTTCTCTCTCTCTCTCTCTCTCTCTCTTTTTTGAGACCGAGTCTTACTCTGTCACCAGGCTGGAGTGCAGTGGTGCTATCTCAGCTCACTGCAGCCTCTGCCTCTTGGATTGCGATTCTCCTGCCTCATCCTCCCAAGTAGCTGGGACTACAGGTACACATCACCATGCCCAGCTAATTTTTGTATTTTTAGTAGAGATGGGGTTTCACCATGTTGGCCAGGATGGTCTCGATCTCTTGACCTCATGATCCACCCGCCTCGGTATCCCAAAGTGCTGGAATTATAGGCGTGAGCCACCGCGCCTGGCCAAAAATCATTTCATTTTTATTCTGACTCTTTATAAATCACTTGTTGGATAAAAAAGTACCTGAATCTTATCTTTATTCCTGTGTCTTTAAAAATACAATTCAGAAAAATAGAATTTATTCTGTTATTCCTATGCAATAGTTTCCAAGGGATGGTGTGTGTGTGTGTGCGTGTGTGTGCGTGTGTGTGCGTGTGTGTGTGTGTGTCGGAGGATGAGGGGTGAGAGAGGAAGAGAGAGAGAGAAAGAGGCAGAGGCTAAGTGCATAGTGTGGAGCAACAGGACGAGTTCAACTGACAGATTCCAGAAGGCCTTGGGTGCTGAGCTGCCGAGCCGGGGCTGGCTGTGAGTGTACGTGAGAACAGTGTGCCCTGGAGCTTGACCTCCTTCACTTTTGAAACCAGGGCAACAGTTTCAAAACCACGGTAGCAGTCAGCTTTAAAACCACTCCAGCAGACACAGACACATGGCTCCATTCAGTCCTCTCTCCCTCTCCACCGCAGTTCCTGTTTCTTTTCACATCTGTATCTCTGTTCTTAATGGAGTGAGAAATAGCTCTCCCGTTACCACCAATGCAACTTGGAGACTTTTATCGGAGTCCTCTTAGGCCCTGATATTTCAGTAGAGAATAGAGCACTCCCCATTCTCTCCGACTGTTCTCAGCTGGCCCATTTCCTTCCCATTATGCTTGTCTTTCTCCTTGGGCCACTTTCTGAGGTCTTCAAATTTCACTCATTTTTGGACTCCTGAGTCGGGGCGCTGGCCAGATGCTAGGGAGGCTCAGAGTCACAAGCACGTCTTCCTTCCTCCATACTGTGTGCTAAGTGTTCACAGAAAGGTGCTGTGATCCACCTGACAGCTTCAGTGACTTTGCAACTCGGTAGATTTGTCCTGCAATATCCTTCAAAAATAGAGCTTTATTTGTTTAAGGCTGATTTATGGACAGGGGGAGTGAGGGCCAAAGACAGGGTTGAGCCAGGGACCAGGAAGCTGCAAGGTAACAAAGAGAGATATCTGGAGGCAACACAGAAAGCCACTATCACTCTCAAGAGCTGAGAAAACTTTTCTGAAACAATAGATTTTCCTGGAGGCAGAGGCCTTCAACTTGGCAAATTTGCATTATAAAACAAGCCATCCTGTGTGCTCTTTTATCTGCTCTTAAAAAGTACCAAGCTACAGGCTGGGGGTGCGGTGGCTCACTTGAGTAATCCCAGCACTTTGGGAGGCTGAGGCAGACGGATCATGAGGTCAGGAGTTCAAGATCGGCCTGACCAACATGGTGAAACCCTGTCTCTACTAAAATTATGAAAATTAGCTGGGCGTTGTGGCAGGCCTTCCTCTCCTCCTGCTTCAAAGGGTCCTGACTTGTGGTATTGAGTGCAGTGTAGTCCCAGCTGCTCAGGAGGCGGAGGCAGGAGAATCTCTTGAATCTGGGAGGCAGAGGTTGCAGTGAGCCAAGATTGTGGCCATTGCACTCCAGCCTGGGTGACAGAGTGAGACTCCATCTCAAAAAAAAAAAAAAAAAAAAAAAAAAAAATCAAGCTGCATATGCCAGTGAGGGTAGTATTTGTGCTGGGGTTAGTGGAGGTGAGGGATATGAGCCATCTCCCATCCTTCTTTCCCCACCCGAGACAATAAATGATCTCTTGCAATCTCTTCCTCTCCTCCTACTTCAAAGGCTCCTGCCTTGTGGCATTGAGTGCAGTGTGATGCTGTGTGGTGTTTATGCTCAGTTTTGAGGCATGGGTGGCATTTGAGAATGAATTAGAGCCCAGCCTAATCCAGCCAATCAGAGCAACATCTCATCCTGTCTCTGACTTCATCTTTGACAAACTCTGCCAGCTCTCTCCCAGAGGCCCCTGTGGTGGAGCAGTTTGTCCATGGGCATTTGTTGTTAGGCTATTGAGGCAAATGCCCATCCTGATGTTTTGAAGGACGTGTTCCTCTTTCCTTTGTGCCTGTGCAGAGTTGGCCAAGGTGACAAAGAACAGAGGTTTACTTAGTGGCCTGTGGTGAGTGACAGCTGCGCATTTCACCCATCATGGGGACGGAACGGGAGAGGGAGCAGTGGCCACAAGTTTTGCCTGGCATCCTGTGATTGGTGCCATCTGCTTTGTGAGTCTTTTGTTCCAACCTTGCTCATCCAAGGAGAAACTATGTTAAGAGAAGCCTGAAATTGGTAGTTCCAGCAAGGCGAAGTGGGTGTAAGCACAAGCTCACCCCCCACACAGAGCCTATTAGGGGAGAGAGTCACGTTGCCAGTTCGTCTGATTTGGGGAACTGAAGAACTTTGCAATCTACTTCTCAAGTGACTAACAGCTTTAAGAAATGCACCCAAAGTTTAAGCAATATCAATGACTTGTAAACGTGCTATTTTTCACTACAGTTTCAGTGAAAGCTGTTCACTTGATTTGTTTTTATTAGCACAAGCACAGAGGCAGGGGAATGGCATTTGAGAATGAATTAGAACCCAAATGCCACTCCCCTGTGCAGAGTTGGCCAATGTGACAAAGAACAGAGGTTTATTTAGTGCTCTGTGGTGAGTGACAGCTGCACATTTCACCCATCCTGGGGGACAGAATGGGACAGGGAGCAATGGCCACAAGTTTTGAGTAAAATGAATAAAACAGAGTCAGGCCAAAGATGCAACAGTGAGCATTGGAGTACCTTAACTTTTCCACAGTTCTTGTTCCTCGTGAATGTCTTGGTTGAAAATGATAATATTCTTGGCGTAATGAGAATGCAAACATACTCGCCACAGTGCGGTGAGTGCCAGATCCCAGGCTGAGCTTTGGTGCTAAGTTTTGGCCAGGCACTTCCAGCTCTGTGTTCTCAGCCTAGTGGCAACCACCCCAACTCTTCGAAGATGGTGATGCTCAGTGTGCCTCTTGCTCAGGATGGTTGTGTGGCCGGTGTGCTATGCTCATAAAACATATATCTATATGTATATTTGCTAAAATTCTGGAAATGCTGCCAGAATATTTCCTATAGCCATTGGATTGTTGTTTAATCGGCAGTTTCTCCTCAGAGTCTGCAGTATTCAGCTCCCCACATTTATTTCTGGATAATACAATGAAGAACATTTCAGTGTCATTTCCTCCGAAGTTGAGAAGAAGTTTTTCCTTCTTCATTTATTCACATTTTCTTACTAACTATCTGATAAAGGGCATAATATGTAATTTAAAAACTTTTATACTTTATGTGTTATATGCACTGATTTAAAAGAATCCTAATAAAATACAAAGGTGAAGAGATTTAAAATTATCTGCTATTTTGAATTTACCAAGTTATTATCTACATCCCATTAGTTAGATTGAGAGTTGATTTGAAGTCACTTCTCTATATTTAAGAATTAATGTTTTCTTAATTTTTCTTCTATAAGATTAGGATAAAGTAGGACATAACGTAATGACTGATGATCTTTAAGCCTTTCAGATAGGCTTAAAATGATCACGATGATTCTTAATATTTTGTGATCAAAAATTAATCAGAGCTTTATTGTTCTCTAAGAAACATTTATTTGGAATTTTGGAATTTGTAAACTTGAAATGACTTGTTGATTCTGGGCAGGTTTCTCCTCTTGAAGCTTGGAGGAAGAATTCCAATGATGAGATGTAAAATATAGCTGGAAGGGGATCCTTTCCTCACAGGAGCCACCATACATGAGCGTGCTGTTCACCAACCTCTCACCTGCATGGTTTTGCGTAATCAGCTGCTACTCATGGTTACTTATACACTGTGAATGATTCCAGAATTATCAGGCTTGCTTTTCAGTACCTCATCTTTTTTATTTTTATTTTTTTAAATTTTGAGATGGAGTCTCGCTCTGTCACCAGACTGGAGTGCAGTGGCATGATCTTGGCTCACTGCAACCTCCACCTCCCAGGTTCAAGCCATTCTCCTGCGTCAGCCTCCTGAGTAGCTGGGACTACAGGTGTGCGCCACCACACCCAGCTATTTTTGTATTTTTAGAAGAGGCGAGGTTTCACCATGTTGACCAGGATGGTCTCGATCTCTTGACCTCATGATCCACCCGCCTCAGCCTCCCAAAGTGCTGGGATTAGAGGCGTGAACCACCGTGCCTGGCCTCAGTACCTCATCTTCTAAACTCACCTTAAATTTCTGCAAACTCATTCCTGTGCTTCTTCCAGAATGACCTCCCCCACTCACTCTTAGGGGAAGTCCCTCGATAGAGAACTTGAATAACTCCCCCAAGGCCCTTTGAAGGCTACAGAGTATTAACTGGGGTATAGAAAAACAAACCAGGGTATTCATCCAGCTAAAGGGAAAGAGGGTCAGAGGACATCTTGTAATTTCTAAATCGGCTTCATCCCAAGAGTTATTGTTTTCAGCCACAAATGCTTCGACCTTTCCAGACCCATGTAGGAAGCGCAAGTGGCACATCTCTGCCGCACATCTTCTGGAATCGACATTCAGAGCAGGCAAAGGGTGAAGGCTCATACATTTGGATTAGCCTGTTAAAGTGGTTGCTGTCAGCCTCTGTTCAGTCGGAGATTACTCACCATTCTCTGGAGACTTTAGTGCTTCCTCTTTTAGTGCTTCCTGCTGGGAAACATCGGCTTTCTGTCGTGATGGCAGAGATGGAAATGTGGGCTGTGATCTATGAGTATCTCTTTGGGTTTCCAACGAAAACTCCACGCGGGATTATCTGTAAAACCCACACAAAGCCAGCAGAGTTGTAGGAATCTCTGTTATCTTGCATTTAGAGATAATGTGAATAATTTATTTCTTCCTGTGATTAGCATTTCTGGATTTTCTGTTAACTGTTTATTCCTAAATGCTCTCATGTGTCAATCTGAGAGAAAGAGGGCAAACTTGGCTTTAAAGGTCTGGAAAACTGTTACGTTCTCTTGGACAAGCTTGCAGATAAAACTTCCAGGGATAGGGAGCTTTTGTGGCATTGCATGCTTAGAAAAAGACCGCAAAGGCACGTTACTCTGGGGGAAAATCCTTCATTATTCCTGTACTAAAAGGGACAGACAATGAGGGCAACGCCACCTATTGGAACTCTCTGCTTGATGAGTAAGAGCTCCTTAATCTTGTGCTACAGTGATTCTCAGAGTGAAGTGTGCATGAGTCACTTAAGAAGCTGACTGAAAACGCACAGTCCCGTGCCCACCCTAGAAATTCAGCATTGAAAGGTCTGGGTGGGTCCTGGAAGTCTGCTTTTTTTTTTTTTGGGACAGAGTTTCACTCTGGTTGCCCAGGCTGGAGTGCAATGGCTCGATCTCAGCTCACCGCAACTTCTGCCTCCCAGGTTCAAGCGATCCTCCTGCCTCAGCTTCCTGAGTAACTGGGATTATAGGCATGCACCACCAGGCCTGGCTAATTTTGTGTTTTCAGTAGAGATGGGGTTTCTCTGTGTTGGTCAGGCTGGTGTCAAACTCCCGACCTCAGGTGATCTGGCCGTCCCGGCCTCCCAAAGTGCTGGGATTACAGGCGTGAGCCACCGCACCTGGCCAGTTCGGCATGTTTAACAAACACTCCAGATGATTCTGCAGCAGGATTCTGAAGACCACTGTCTGTGAAACCCCGGCTCTAGAGAACGATGTGCCAAGTATCTTGATATAGAGCCACAGCTTATGATTTAGGGCTTTCCAGGTTTTCTAGAGTTGCTTTTATTTTGTATTCATGTATTTATTCATTTTGACCAAATCTTTGGGTTATACTAAATGAGATATTCAAATTCTCTGCTCCTCTAATTTTTTATGTAAGAAAGATTTAATTCTGAAGCGAGCTGGTTTTCCACTCCGTGGTACCCCCAACCACTGCCCTTTTCAGCTTCCCCTCCCTGTACCCAGCCCGCATAGGCTTCCCTCCACTCTCCTCCACCTCTCTGCAAAACATGTTTTCAACCACTCACCACTTTCACAGTTTTCTTCCATTTTTGCCGTGTGACAACCATTAGCCTGACATCACAGATGTTTTTCCATTCTCCATACTTCTTTTCACAACAATCTACACAATGTTTGCACCATTATTTTCAGTTTATAGAGCAAGAAATTGAGGCCACAATGCTCAACATAAGTGTAGCTGGTAAGCAGGAGAGTTAGAGTTCTCAGCGGGTCTGAAACTCCAAGCCCCATGGCTGTTGTCTCTCATAAGTAAGTTCAAGGTGGCGTGTTGGGAGAGATTCACTGAATTGCAGTGCTGGGACATGGCTGAGATGATAGACTCCAAGGCTTTTTTGCTCTCTATTTGGGAAACTGAGGTGCAGGTTGGAGAAATTACTTTCCAATTAAACATTAGACTCAAAACCAAAGTCCACATTTCTTAACTCTCAATCTAAATTATTTCCATAGCATTGCTTTGTCGCCTCTTAAACTCTTTCAATGTTAGAGCAGTAGAGTTGAGGACGAGGAATGACTCACGTTTACTCCATTTCGTTAACTCTCATATTATACAGGGCCAAGGAAATGAGGTACTTTGTGGATGGTAAATATTTTGTTCTTATTTTCAAGATTATACAAGATGTGAAAATTAGCATGTCAACTGCTTTAACATAAAAGAGAAATTGGATGCATTTCTACAGTGGTAGAGAGGCTATATTAGGTGGGAGACTATTTGTTTCCAACAATTCTAAGAAAATGTTTCACTTGTCAAGAGCTCAATTGCCTCCTACACATTTTACATTTCTTGTCGCAAACCATATTTTTGTCTATATGAGCCTGCAATTTTTATACATCTGGTATGTTTGAGACCTATTCCATTTACCCATGAGGAGCTAGGCACACTGCTTTATGTGTGTGCAGTCACCTGGGGCTGCCTTTCTCTCCCATGGGTATGAAGTTCATTCAATACTGGCAGCCCCAATCTGGAAGCAAGAGGGTTTTCTGGGGTTGGATTGGTTTTCCACTAAAAACAAAAAGAAAAAGGAAACAAACCCTCTCAAAGTTCTGTTAACCCTCCAAGGTCTAGTGTATTCATGAGTTCAATTAACAGTAAAGGAATAAGTAAGGGTGGTGGAGAGCAATGTGCCTGCTGCTGGCTGGCTGTTTCCCTGGTGCTGCAGGTTTGGGGCATGCTTTATCCCAGCTGTGTTTGTCTTGGTCTCTAGACTCAGAGCTTTAACAGCTTCCTTGAGCTGATGTGATCTTTCAGTGCAGTGTTAGCCACAAGTTGAGGGGGCTGTGTGTGTGTGATTGCATGTGTGTGTTTGTATATTTGTGTGTGATTGCATGTGTGCATGTTTGTATATTTGCGTGTGTGACTGCATACACACATATTTGTATGTGCATGTGTGTGTGTACATTTGTGTGTACGATTGCATGTATATGTTTGTATATCTGTGTATGTGATTGCATATTTGCATGATTGCATACATGCATATTTATGTGCATGTGTGTGCTTCTATGTGTGTGTGATTGCTCTATGTGTATGTATGTGCATGTGTGCGTATTTGTGTGTATGTGTTTGTATATTTATGTGAGTTATTGCATTTATGTGTTTGTATATTTGTGTGTGTGATTGCATGTATGTGTATTCATATATTGGTTTGTGTGATTACATGTGTGTGTCTCTGTGTATGTATTTGTGTGTGTGATTGCATGTGTGTCAGTCTTTGTATATTTGTGTGTGTGGATTGTGTGTGTGTGGGTGTGCATGGATGGATTTGAACCTGCGGGGGAGGCCGTGCTGGCTGGTGGTTGTGTAATAAGGCTCTGGAGCGAGACTGCCTGGAATCAAATACTTATTCCATTACCTACTGGTGGTATGAGGTTGGGAAATGGCTTGACCACTCATTTCCTCCCTTTCCCCAGCTGTTAAATGGGGATATTCTGGTACCTACCGAATAGGGTTATTGTGAAGACTAATTGAATTAATTAATTAATAATTATACATTACTTCGAACAGGATGCCGCATATAGTAAATGCTCAAAATAAAAATGAGTTAACTGTTACTTACTGAGAGACATCAGGGAGTTGATGCAGACAACCAGCCACTAAGAAATAAAGCTTAAACCAGACAGCCAGCTGAACAATCACCAAGGGAAATAATGTCATAAGTTCTGTCGGGCAGGCAGTATCATGAGATGAGACCAGGCAATAGAAAATGCCAATGTTAAGGGCACTCCCCCTCAGGGGAGAGGAAGAAGGGAAAAGAGATGGTGACATTATAACAGGCTGAAGTTGACAAGGGCTGAAGAATTTCCTTATCGCTGTATCAATGGAGTTGGTTGCTTAAACCTGTTTTAAGTGTCACTTGGTGTGCGTAGCAGGGGAATCAACTGTAAGATGTGGGTATGACTTACAGACCTGAGGGCAGTGGGCAGCTGGGCCTCAGGAGAGACTGAGACAGGGCGCTGGGAGGCTGCTGGGATTCATGGGGTGCTCTCTCCTGTGTTCCCTGCTTCTCTTTCTGCTTCTTTTCAGGGTTCTCACTCTGCAGGTGACCTCCGCTGGGCCCTAGTTGATTGGACGGGTGGAAGGCGGCCCCAGCAGCTCTCAGTCCGTGTGCTATTGCTGTGCCATATGGTGATGCTCCGTTTTTTGCCCTCACCCACAGGCCCTCATCGTTGGCAGAGGAGATGGGAGTCATGTGGTATCAACAGGGCACGAGGAAGTGTTATGAGTCATGTATGAGTCATGTAATAGCAACACCACAGCAGGGAGCCTATCACACTTCTCAAAGTGCCTCCAAGGAGCACTGTTCACATAGCTCATGATTGTAGCCTCAACAGTAACACCCACCCTTTATTTTATTATTTTATTTACTTGGTAGAGACGAGGTCTCACTCTGTTGCCCAGCCTAGTCTCGAACTCCAGGCCTCAAGTGATGCTCCCACCTCGGCCTCCCAAAGTGCTGAGATTACAGGTGCGAGCCACTGTGCTTGGCCCTTTCCTCCTTATTTGGAGCCAGTAGGTGTTTAAATGAGTATTCCATAACAATTAAGTTTCTTAAGGATACCGCTTCCACTTTGGAGGTAACACCACTTAATTAAGCAGGTCAGTCCTGTGGAAGACAAACTTGCCACCGTGTCTTTTTCATTTCATCACTTTCCTAAGAAGTACATTAAAGAAAAATAAAGCTGCAGGTGTGTCTTTCAGATGACGAAGTTATCTGATCTCTAATGGGAGGATCCGGAGAGGGTATCCACCTGCCTGTGACCGAGGCAAAGTGAACCGAGGCACTCACTCCTTGCCACATGCCTTCTGTTGTCTTAGATTTTGTGATGTCTTCTTCATCCAACTGATAGGACAGGTTTCTCAGCTTATTGTCACATAGGGACTTCAATTTTTGAGTGAATGAGGTTTCTGGTGGAATGGCTCCATAATTTATGATCACCATGGCAACAGTTGGATTATTTTTCTGGCTAGTTGCTCCTTCTATAAACAGACAAAGTAATATATGGTCTTGTCCACCTCATTTTTACTTGAGTATGTTCTAAAAGGAAAAAGTAAGAAACTTCAAAAAATATATTGTCATCACCTCCCCTTCTGATGGGGATCACATGATACAGCCAGGTGGTCAGCTTCAGTATTACATTATGATAACATCTGCATTCCTCTTTGGTATTCAGCATGTATCTCTTACTAAATGTGCTAGGAATATTAGAGCTGCAACTATAAAGTTTTAATGCTAGATTGAGAATGTAATTTTCTTTCTAGGATCATAGAAGAAAAATACGACAGCCCTTAGAAATCACCAGTAGATCTATAAAGGTTTAGAAATCTTTTGATGATGTAGGAATCAGCAGTGAAGTGATGGCATGACTGACACCCATGGTCACGTCTTGTTGACACCCCTCTGTGTTGCTTTCCCCATCATGCCAATGACTAGCATGGTGATTGGTGAGCAATCAGTACTTAACGTGTTTGCTGATTAATTGATGATGATTATTATTTTTGTTTGTTTTTGTTTTTGAGATGGAGTTTTGCTCTTATTGCCCAGGCTGGAGTGCAGTGGCATGATCTTGGCTCACTGCAAACTCTGCCTCCCAGGTTCAAGTGATTCTCCTGTTTCCATCTCCTGAGCAGCTGGGATTAAAGGCGCCCGCCACCACACACAGCTATTATTGTATTTTTAGTAGAGACGGGGTTTTGCCACGTTGGCCAGGCTGGTCTCGGACCTCAGGTGATCCAGCTGCCTCAGCCTCCCAAAGTGCTGGGATTGTAGGTGTGAGCCACCCTGCCTGGCCTTATTAATTGATTATTAACCAGCTTCTGTCACTACCTATCAGTATATTGCCTTTAAGTCTCCATCTTCTTATTTCTCCACACTGGTTTTCCATTGAGATTTCACCCAAAAGGAAAAGGAGAGATGAGGTCTGGGGTTAATGCAACAAAAGTAGAAAGAAGGTGAAGCTAGAAGGGAAAGATCAACTTTCTACCCAGCCGGGGACACTGTGCCTGTCTCTGGTTTCCATTTCTACACCTCAAGGATTTAGTAACAGATAACCCTAGAGGACTATTCTAAATTTCCCTTTCAGTTTCAACATTTCTGCCGGTGATGAGGCCAGAGCATATTACACGTGGTTCTGCTCATGATCAGGTATTCTGAAGACACATTTTACCTTCCTTCTTGGCTCCTTTTATGTCTGGAAAGTTGTTTTTCTTTCTCTTTTGTCTCCTGTTTTGACTTGTATTATCTGGTTGGATTTTGCGTGCCCTTTTAGGTTATCATAAACCCTTCCTGGACAAGGCAAGGAATGCATTTGAAAATATATGGTATCATGGTGTCTTGATTGATCCCCTAATATTTCTGAGCTTAAACACGGCCTCATTTCTTGTATTTCTGAACCTGATTTTATTGTGTAGCCACATGTTATTGCTGCTATGGATATTTCTATCCCTGAAAGATGGATTTATAGTTATAAGAATGTTCTCCCCAAAGTCTCTTTTAGGAGAAAGAGCTTTGCTTCATTAACCCTATTTCTTCTTTGAAGTATACAGTTTAAAAATTCCTTCTATAAAAATATAATTAAAATAAAAACTCTATTTAGGCACAATGTTACCCATTCCCTTGTTTATTTTCTAAGTTTTAAAAGCTTTTACATGAAAAGCGGTTGCCTGAATAATTAAAATGCAGTGAACTCTTGGGCTTGAACACATTTGATGGCCTAAACTGCCTTTTGAATAATTTTTCCCCCCTGAGCCTTTTAAATGTAAACTTCAAGTAACAGTGACCCCGAGCAGTGCAATTGAGAGGTCTAACACTCCTACTGCTTGTCAGAAAGTCCTGTTAGCTTAGTTGGGAAAAAACACACTTTCTGGAAGAAGTTAATTGGAGAGTTAGCTGTTTATCAGAAGTGAAAATAAACTGTCATTCACAGCTCACTGGTGTTGGCTCTGAGCTCTTCCTAAACTCTTTCCACAGGACAGAAAAGTCTTGCATTGTCCAAAGCATTGCCCTGGACAGCTACAGACAGAGCGGGCAGAACTAAGACATCAAGACCAATCCCGTTTCAGTGCAATGTTTAAAATCAATCAATGCAAAAAAGTCCATGATCTTCAAAATACAATATTTTAAATAAAGATAGGGTAACTCTTATGCTAAAACATCTTATTCAGAGCCCTTTTATTGGGGAAGAGATCTGTATTAGAGTAATTTTTTCTTGGTGAAGAGGCAAAAATTTACTAGTCGGAGAATGTGCAAGGATACCCTTTTGCATATTAGTTTTTTCTCCAACTATTTTCTTATCTGTTTCTCTAAGGTTAAGTGGGCAGCCGACTCGATACTTTGTTGCCTGAGGGGAAGTTTTTTGGTATAGTGAAAATCAGAAATGTACGATCCTATGCCTTTTATTTTCCCAAACCATAACTCTTGACATGAATACGGAAGGCTTGCAAAGGAAGTAAAAATGTTGGAGAGAGTTCCATGGTATAGACAAAGTGGCTTAGGCAAAAATATGATGGGGGAAGGATTTTCCTGGACTTGAAAGATTCTTTTAGGACATGAGCCTGCAGAGGGATGGAAAAAAAAAATCCTGCATGACTGAGGTTAACGTCTTTTGCCTGTCAGGTAGGAGTGAGGGCTCAAATAGAAATTGATTGCATTTATTGTAAAATAACCATGTGATATTTCTCAAACACTTTAGTTTGTGAACTAAGGATCATACTTATTAGGCTGTCAAATTGTATTTTACCAATATAGAGTTTAACACAATTGTCTCTATTCTTTTTACCAAATATATGATGTACGAGAGGAGGGACTTTGTAAATCTATGCACCATCGTTTCCTCTGGCATAGAGTATATGCTGAATTAATGATATGGTAGATAAATGAATTTCAGTGCACGAGATGGTTGTTTAAACTCTTCTGCATAGAAAAGCAAGTGTCCAATGTATATTTTAAAGAATAGTGTGTAATACTTATATATTTCTGTGTGTATATGTATACCATATAGTAATAATCATGTTTGATATAACTTATTCAATGAACAAGTCCTTTGAAAGCTATGAAGTGCGCTACATGAGTAAGGTATTTATCACGTTAATATTAATACAATATATTCTTAGACTGGCGCCAAAGTGTATCAACAATGTATCCTGCAGTAAGCTTGCTGCATTTGGAGAAAACTGGGCTCTAGAAGTGGATGCATCTTTGGAAACACTGTGACAATTACGTGAAAGTGCAGGTAATTTTGATGTATTTGAAAAACAGGTGATAGTGATGAGGGGTAAGGGGTAAATTGAGCTGAAAAATAATGAATGGGATTGGAGGACTCTGTTTTGTCTAGAGTCAAGCTGAGCTAAACACCCTGGCACATGACCTGAGTTCTGAAAGACGTTGGCAGATGCAAAAATAAGGCATATTGTTTGCGATTGTTTTATGCTGTCCCAGTTGTCCTGCTGAATCACTGCCGCTATTTCCTGAGCTTCAAGTTAGGGCTAGACCCTCAGAAGTCTCATCAGTCAACATCTTCCATGGTCCACAGATTCATGAGAAATTTGGAGCACATAGTCACTGGCTGCATTTTAAAGCAGCAACTTAATGGAGCCTGAAATTTTAAGTTATCGTGGATGGAGATGAGATTGTCTACCTACGTTGTGGGAATCTGGAGAGGGTGGATGAGATGAGTTCTTTGGAAGAATGGTTGCTATATAAATACGAATCAGAGCAAAGACAATAATTCTGCCTCCAAATTGCCTTAGAGGTTAAACAGTGTTCAATAAACATAGTATAATATTGTGACTGTGTTTATAGCTGTTTCCCAAACCTGTTGTGTTAAACCCACCTTCATGATTTTTGCTATGAACTTAGGTACCATCTGTATTATTGTTAGCAGATAGTTTTAAAATGAAATCAAGTTATTTTTAATGTTTTTTATCATGGAAAATTTAAAAATATATATTAAAGTAGAAAAATTAGCATAATAAGCCCTCATGTATCCAGAGCAAGCTTCAACAATCAATAACTTGAGGTCAATCAATCCTTGAGGTCAATCTCTCCCCATACCCTCTTTCCTCTGCATTTTTTGAAGCAAATCTCAGACATCCTATCACTTCATCCATAAATAATTAAAAGTCTGTCTCCAAAAAAGAGGGTTCTCTAAAAATTCATAACTGTACTGAGTTAGGAAACCAGCAGTACTTGTTTTCTGGTCACAACGCTGCTGACCTAAACAGGGTATGGTCCAGACAGGATAAAGTGAAGAAACCCACAGGAAACAGCAGATGGCTGTTTCACAAAACAAAAGTGACCCCTAGCTGCTTTCATTGCTCATTGACATTAGGCACTCCCACCAGGGCATGACAGTTTACAAACGTCATGGCAACAACCCTTTCCATGGTAATACCCTGGAAGTTATTGCCTCTTTCCTAGAAAAATCTTAATAACCTACTCAGTCGTTTGCATTCACCTACCCTCTAATTTGCATATAACTGCAAGTGAGTCTGAGTACAAATACAGTTGCCAGGAATCCAGACCTTGCCAACCCTGGTGCACTGCCTGTGAGGCAGCCATGCTCCACAAGGAGCAGTACCCTTCAATCAAAGATTACTGTCTCACACAACTGGCTTGCTCTTAACTGTTGTTTTTTATTTGAGACAAAGTCTCGCTGTGTCACCCAGGCTGGAGTGCCGTGGTACAATCTTGGCTCACTGCAATCTCCGCCTCCTGGGTTCAAGTGATTCTCCTGCTTCAGCCTCCCAAGTAGCTGGGATTACAGGTGCCTACCACCATGCCGGGCTAATTTTTGTATTTTTAGTAGGGATGGAGTTTCACTATGTTGACTAGGCTGGTCTCAAACTCCTGATCTCAGGCAATCCACCTGCCTAAGCCTCCCAAAGTGCTGGGATTATAGGCATGAGCCAACCTGCCTGGCCCTTTCCTGGAGAAAGCTAAGAATTCTTTTGGGCTAAGCCTGGAATTTTTGAGGTTGCCTGTCCTGCAACAATGCTAGCATTATTACATTAAGAATTGTAGCAATTTTGTAATGCTCTGTAATATAAAATATTCAGTCAATGTGCAAATAGTCCCATAGTCTCTGCAGATTGAATCCAAATTCCAAAATGTCTATACATTGCAATTGGTTCATATGTCTCCTAAATTTCTTTATTCCATACATTCTTACTTTTCTCCTCACAATTTATTTGTTGCTAATAAATGATGAATTTGTTTGGTAGTGATTCCTTTAATCTGAATTTTGCTGATTACTTTCTCAAGTAAAGATACTTTTCAGTCCCTTACACTTGTAATAATTCAGAAACCCTTCAGCCAAGAACATTTCCCAGGTGGTGTTATGTTATTTTATCCAATTGTCTCTTTTATTGCTCACTGACAATCATTATTCCATTAAGGGGTGCAAAATGGTGATATTCTATCATTCTTTCTTCATTAATAGCTAGAGCAAGTCTATAAAAGGACTTCGTTTGATCAATTATTTGATGATCTGTGGTAAAATTATATAGGAAAGGTGAATAAATGCATTATTCCTTTTTCAAATTTACCACTTTTAAAAAATAATGAGTTACTTTCTTAACATCCATAAAAGATGACCCATGAATTTTTATTATTGTCATTATCAATTTCATAGATCTAAAGATTTTTGATGTGTTTCAATCCATTGCAATAATAATAATAATCATCATCATCCTCCTCATCAAAGGCTCCAATTGCTCTATTTTTGGCCATTCTGAGCCACTTCTGAATCCTTTTGACATGACCCAATAGTCCTTGATAGCTTCCTTGCCTCTGATGTAAAGATATTTCAGCTTCACCATGTATATTTATATTTATCATGTATATGAAGACATATATTTATGATGGTATATATTACTATGCTCCACTTCTACAAAGAGCCTTGGTTCCTTGGTGTGGGAAAAGGTATTTAGGAAGCATATTCTATGTTCTAGAATTGATCACTGCTACTGGCTTGCTCATTGTTTCTGTACTTTTTTATTGGACATAATGTCAAGGATAAAGTATATCTAGTTTATACCAATATTTCCAACTGAAATTTGGAACTACAGGTTTTCATTCAGCCATATTGATCTTAAATGTCTATTTCTCTTCTTTCATGCTGAAAATATCAATTACCAATGACATTAATACAATAATGCATTTGCTTTTTTCCATAATACGTACAGAGCTTTCTCAGAAAATGAACACTATTACTAACCATATGATTATTGAAGAAAGTCGAAGATTTACTTTTGGACAATCTTTTTGTCTTTAGGATATAGCTCTCTAAGGATATGCGATCAAATTACTGCTTGTAAAGTTTCTTGAGATAATCTCTACGTGTGGTTATGCCACCAATTTGACATGCAGTTAGGCTCATTTATTTCATTTTGCTGTAAGTTTTTAGGAATTATCTTTTCCCTTTAATTTTGTATTTTTAATTTTTTTTATTTTGAAATAATCATAGATTCACAGAAATTCACAGATAGGGTAGAGATGTCATAAGTGCCCTTTACCCAGTTTCTCTGATGGTTTCATCTTACATTATTTTAGGACAATATCAAAGTCAGAGATTTGAAGTTGATAAAACATGTGTGTATAGTTTTATGTTATTTTGCCTATTAAATAGATTTGTGTAATCAACATCACAATCAAGATACAGAACTCTTCCATCCACAAAGATCTCCCTAGTTATACTCTTTTATAATTATCCCCATGTCCTCCCAGTACTGTGCCTAACTCTGACAACCATCAATCTGTTTTCCATCTCTATAATTTTGTTCATTTTGAGAATGTTAAATAAACAGAATTATACCTCATATGATATTTTGGATTGGCCTTAAAAAACAGGATAATGTCCTTGAAATACATTCAAGTTGTATGTATCAATAGTTGGTTTCTTTCTATTTCTGAATATTATTCCATGATATGAAAGCACCACAGTTTGTTTAACCATTCACCTGCTGAGGTGATTTTGGTTATTTCCAGTTTTCGACTATATGAATAAAGCAGCCATAAACAATAGCGTGCAGGCTTCTGTGTGGACATGAGTTTACATTTCTCTGGAATAAACACTCAGTAGCGCAATTGCTGGATTCAATGCTAAGTGCGTCTTTAGTTTTAAGAAGCCTGCCAAACTGTTTCCTGGAGTGGCTGTACCATTTTAAACTCCTACCAGCAATGTATGAGAGATCCAGTTTTTCTGCATCCTCATTAGCATTTGATGTTGTCATTACTTTTTATTGAACTGCTCTAATAAGTGTATAGCGATATCTCATTTTGTTCTTAATTTGTTTTTCCCTAATGGCTACTGATGATGAACGTGTTTTCATGTGCTTGTTGGCCATCTGCATATTATCTTTGGTGAGGCACCTATTTATGTCTTTTGCTCATTTTCTAATGGATTTTGTTGTTGTTGTTGTTGAGCTTTGAGAGTTATAGATATGAGCCCTTTGTCCTAGACGTAGTTTGAAAATATTTTTTCCCAGTATGTAGCTTGCCTTTTCATCCTCTTACAGAATCTTTCTTAGAGCAAAGCATTTTCATTTTAAGTCTAATTTATTCACTTTTTATTTTAGGGATTATGCTTTTGGTGTCATGTCTAAAAATGCTCAACAAAACCCTAGGTCCTAAAGATGTTCTCTTATTTTCTAATATTTTTTATGGCTGTACCTTTTACACTTAGATTTGTGATTAATTTTGAATTAATTTTTGGATAAGGTGTGAAGTGCAGGTTGAGGTTGATTTTTTAACCATGGATGTCTAACTACTGCGACTCTATGTGTTGAAAAACCCTATCCTTCCTTCATTAAACTGCTTTTATACCTTTGTAAAAAATCACTTGGTTATAGTGCATGGCTTTATTTCTGAGTTTTCTATTCTGTTCCATTAATCTTTGTAGATCAAATGATCCTCAGCCAATACCCTGCTGTTTGATTGCTGTGACTACATAAGTCTTTAAGTCATGGAGAGTGGCTACTCACACTTAATTTTTCTTTCTTCAGAATTGTTTAAGCTCTTCTAGTTAATTTGCTTTGCTATATAAATTTTAGAATAGGCCCAGCATGGTGATGAACACCTGTAATCCAGCACTTTGTGAGGCTGAGGCAGGCAGATTGTTTGAGCTCAAGAGTTCAAGACCAGTGTGGGCAACATGGCAAAACCCATCTCTAAAAAAAAAAAAAAAAAAAAAATGATTAGCCAGACATGGTTGGGCAGGCCCGTATTCTCAGCTACTTGGAAGGCTGAGGTGAGAGAATTGCTTGAGTCTGCGAGGTTGAGGCTGCAGTGAGTCGAGATTGTATCAATTGCACTTCCGCCTAGGCAACAGAGTAAAACCATGTCTCAAAAAATTTTTTTAAAGTGTAATCTTGTCTATATCTCCATAAAAATCTTGCTAGTATTTTGACAGATGTTGTGTTAAACTAGTATTTCATGTTGGAGAGAACTGACGTCTTTAAGTCACACAGTCAATATGGTATGCCTCTCCACTTATTTAGATCTTCTCTTTTGTTAGTTTTAGCATAACAGTTCTGAATGTGTTTTATTACATTTTATTTTTCTTGAGTTGTTGTAAAGGGTATTGTGCTTTTACTTTTGGTTTCACATGTTTACTGCTGATGCATACAAATACAAATGGTTTCTGTATATTGATCTTACATCCCATAACTTTGCAGAACTCACTTAGGGGTTCTATATGGCATTTTTTTTTTTGGTAGATTCCTTGGGAATCTCTATGTAGATCACTATGTCATCTACAAATGGGCCAGTTTATTTCTTCATTTCCAATTGGTGTACATTTTATTTCCTTTTCTTACCTTATTGCTCCGGCTAGGACTTCTAATATGTTGAATAGCGATGGTTACAGTGAACATCCTTGTCTCTTTCCTGATCTTATGGGGAAAGCATTTCTCCCATCTGGGTTTCAATGATCTTATTCAGTCTGTTGGTTTATGCCTTCTGCCAAGGGGCAATTTCAGCCATTACTCCTTTGAGCCCCTTTTCAGCCTCACCTTCTTTCTCTTCTTTTTCTGACTCTTCCATGATAAAAGTATTAGATCTTTTACTATAACCCAACATGTCCTTGAACCTCTGTTTATCTTTTTCAGTCTATTTTCTCTCTGTTGTTAAGACTGGTTAATTTCTATCATTCTTTCTTCCAGTTAATTAATTATTTTCTCTGTCTTTTCCAGTCTGCTGCTGAGTCTCTTGAGTTTTTTTGTATTTTGGTTATTGTAATTTTTGATTCTAAAATGTCCATTTGGTTCTTACTTATACTTCTATTTCTTTGCTGAGACTTAATAATTTCTAATTTAAGTGATTTTATATAGCTGTTGAAGCACATTTATGACAATTGCTTTAAAATCCTTGTTAGATAATTCTAATGTCTTGTGTCATCTTAGTGTTGGCCTCTTTCAATTGTCTTTTTTTTTTTTTTTTTTTTTGAAATGGAGTTTTGCTCTTGTTGCCCAGGCTGGAGTGCAATGGCACCGATCTTGGCTCACTGTAACCTCCGCCTCCTAGGTTCAAGCAATTCTCCTGTCTCAGCTTCCCGAGTAGCTGGGATTACAGGCATGCACCACCATACCCGGCTAATTTTGTATATTTAGTAGAGACAGGGTTTCTCCATGTTGGTCAGGCTGGTCTCGAACTTCTGACCTCAGGTGATTCATCCACCTTGGCCTCCTAAAGTACTGGGATTACAGGTGAGAGCCACCACGCCCGGCCTCAATTGTCTTTTTAAATTCAGTTAAAGAAATTGCTGGTTCTTGGTATGATGAGTGATTTTCAATTGAAACCTGGAAAAGTTGGGTGTTATAAGGTTCTAACTATTATTAAAATCTTGCATTTTAGGTCTTTGTAACATTGCTCCATGTTTAAGGGGAGGGGGCACTGTCCTTTATTGCTAAAGGATGGTGAAGTCTATGTTCCCCAGTCAGACACTGTTGACATTTGGGGAGAAGGGGATCCTTGTCATTGCTGGATGGGGCTGAAGGTTCAAGCTTCCCACTGGATCTCTTTTGATAACACTGTGTCTGAGAGGAGGAGGGGCACCTTGTTACATCTCCCCATGTGGTCGCCACTAACACCGTGGTGGTGGGTGGGCAGTGTTTTTTACTGTTGAGCAGGAATGAACGTCTTGACTCTCCACTGTAACTCCTCTGATCGCACCCCAACCTAGAGAGTGTGGGAACCTCTTTACTACTGGTGTGGTCTGGAGTCCAGGCTCCCCATGTGGTTTTCACTGACCCTAGGGGATGGGGAAGGCAGCAGGGACAAAAGTCTCAGTTCCTGATTCATCTTTCGGTAACAACTCCCTGGAGTAGGGGGAGATGTGTGCTTCATTACAGCCTGGTATAGGTCTAGGTCTCCAGTTGGCTTTTGCTGGTGGGTGTGAGTGGGGCTGTGTTCTATAGTGTTGGGCTGGAGTAGAGTGGTTATTGTCAAAATATTTTCTCTCTTGCTAGGCTGTTCCTTACCAGGTCCTTTGAGTTGAAAATCACAGGCTCTTCTTGGAGAATTTTTTGTCTGTGCTCATTGGAATTTCTAGGTTGCTAGCTTCTGCAGTATTCAGTATGGGTATTTGAAGCAAAAAGAATATTTTTTATTATGTCCTTCTTCAGATCTCAAGGTCTCTTGCTAGGCTGCCTTCTTCTTACCATCTTTTAGCCTTCTTATATTTATGTAAATGTGCAGGATTTTAAGTTGTAGTTAGCAGGAGGAATAAGGAAAAGTATGTCCATTCCATTTTATTGGAAGCAGCATTCACTAATTTTGTTTCATCATTATGCAAAAACATTTATATATTTCTGAAGTCAAATCTTCAAAGTAAATTATATTCAGATAAGACTACCCTGTATTCCTGTTGCCTCCACCCTGTTACCTCTTCCCCTTTAGATAATGTTATAATGTTTTTTTTTTCAGCTTCTGGTTTATCTCTCTCTCTCTCTCTCTCTCTCTGTATGTGTGTGTGTATTCTCCCACTTTCTAGAAAATGATAGCCTACTATATGCACTTGTCTACGCCTTGTTTTTCTTGACTTAATAGGCTGTGGGGTGACACTATGGTATTTATAGGACTATTTCTCTTTCCTTTCACAGCTGCATAGTACTCCTTTGTGTGGATATGTATAATTTACTCAAGCAGTCTTCTACTGATGAACTTTTGAGTTGTTTGCTGTCTTTTGCCAGTTGGGCACTTTTCCAATGTCAATAAATTTATTTAAGAAGTAAACGATATCACTAGCATAAAGTTGAAAACACATATTTCTTACTATGTAAATAAAGTAAATGTAAAATTGCATGCAATGAAAACAGAACATTTAAATAAAATTCTCACCTGTTACTCTTGCCTATTAATACTCTTGCCTTATAATACATCTGGATCTTTCTTTGTTAAAAAAGTGAGATTAGCTAGTGATTCTGTTAATAATGACTGGAGACTTTCTTTTGGTGGTGATCATAAGAATTTGAAGATCACTGAAATGAAAATAGCACTTGAAGACTGAGATGCATGTTACTAATATCTTGCCTTTGTGCTACTAACATTGAAGTTGCTTGTCATTAGTGGTATGAGATTTCCTCATTGGGGGACTTTGCTCTTTTGCCAAAAGAGTGTATAAAATAATATGTGATGTGTGCTGAATTCTCACTCTGTTCTTGGGGAGCTAGTGTACTATCTCATATACTGCTCCCAACAATCCCATAAGGTAGGGACTTCTACTATTCACATTTAACAAATGAGGGAACAAAGCCCTATTGCTCTCGATCCCACAATTCTTATGTGGGGATTTGAGTCTTGATTAGAGTCTGTGTGGAAACCAAGTCCATCCTTATAACTGTACTGCACAGCCTCTCCAAGCCATAATTTGTGATGTCCTATCTCTCTGTAGTACAGGAAAATGAACTTCAGAAGATATGGTTTGGGTCTGTGTTCCCACCCAAATCTCACATGGAATTGTAATCCCCAGTGTTGGAGGAGGGGCCTGGAGGGGAGGTGATTGGATCATGGGGGGCAAATGTCTCCATGCTGTTTCTTGTGACACTGAGTGAGTTCTCACAAGATCTGGTTGTTTAAAAGTGTGTAGCATGTCCGCCTTTCCTCTATCTCTCCTGCCAGCAATGTAAAGATGTACTTGCTTCCCCTTTGCCTTCCACCATGATTGTAAGTTTTCTAAGTTTGCCCCAGAAGCAGAAGCCTGTATAGCTGTAGAACCATGAGCGGATTAAACCTATTTTCCTTACAGATTATCCAGTCTCAGGTATGTCTTTACAGCAGCTCAAGAACTGACTAATACAGAAAATTGGTACCAGAGAAGTGGGGCATTGCTATAAAGATACCTGAAAATATGGAAGTGACTTTGAAACTGGGTAACAAGCAGAGGTTGAAACATTTTGGAGGGCTCAGAAGAAGAAGGGAGATGAGGAAACATTTGGAAATTTCTAGAGACTTCTTGAATGGTTGTGACAAAAATGCCGATAGTGATATGGACAGTGAAGGCTGATGAGGTCTCAGATGGAGATAAGAGCTGGAGTAAAGGTCACTTTTGCTATGATTTAGCAAAGAGACTGGTGGCATTGTGCCCCTGCTCTAGAAATCTGTTGAACTTTGAACTTGAGGAGAGAGATGATTTAGGGTATCTGGGAGAAGAAATTTCTAAGTAGCAAGACATTCAATATGTGGCCTGGCTGCTTCAAAAACACCTATGCTTGGCTGGGTGTGGTGGCTCATGCCTGTAATCTCAGCACTTTGGGAGGCCAAGGTGGGTGAATCACCTGAGGTCAGGAGTTCAAGACCAGCCTGACCAACATGGTGAAACCCCGCCTCTACTGAAAATACAAAAATTAGCTTGGCATGGTGGTGCATGCCTGTAGTTCCAGCTACTTGGGAGGCTGAGACAGGAGCATCACTCGAACCTGGGAGGCAGAGGTTGCAGTGAGCCGAGATTTTGCCACTGCATACCAGTCTGGGCAATAGAGCAAGACCGTTTCAAAAAAACAAAACAAAACAAAACAAAAACAACCACACACACACACACACAAAACAAAACAAACAAAAAACAAAGCCTATATTCATTTGCATATGCAAATAAATGACCTGAAATTGGAACTTATATTTAAAAAGGAAACAGAGCATAAAAGTTTGGAAAACTTGCAGACTGATCATGTGGTAGAAAGGAAAATTCCATTTTCTGTGGAGGAATTCAAGCTGGCTGCAGAAATTTGCATAATGTTCATAGCCAAGACAATGGGAAAACACCTCCAAGGCATTTCAGAGACCTTTGCAGTAGTCCCTGCCATCACAGGCCTGGAGGCCTAAGAGGGAAAAATGGTTTCATGGGTCAGGCTCAGGGTCTCACTTCTCTGTGCAGCATCTGAACATGGTGCCCTGTATTGTGGCTACTCCAACATCAGCCATGGCTAAAGGGGCCCAGATATGTCTCAGGGAACTGTTCTAGAGGGTACAAACTGCAAGTTTTGGTGACTTCAATGTGGTGTTAAGCTCATAGGTGTGCAGAGGGCAAGGGTTGAGGTTTGGGAGCCTCCACCTAGATTTCAGAAGTTGTATGGAAATGCCTAGATGTCCAGGCAGAAGTCTGTTGCAGGGGTGGAGCCCCTTATGGAGAAGCTCTATTAGGGTAGTGCAGAGGGGGAAATGTGGGGTTGGAGCCCCCATATAGAGTGGAGACTCTATATGGGGGCTAATACAGAAAACTGGTACCAGAGAAGAGGGTCATTGCTATAAAGATACCTGAAAATATGGAAGTGACTCTGAAACTGGGTAACAAGCAGAGGTTGAAACATTTTGGAGGGCTCAGAAGAAGACGGGGAGCCCCATATAGAGTCTCCACTGAGGCACTGCTTAGTGGAGCTGTGAGAAAAGGGCCACCATCTTCAAGACCCCAGAATGGTAGATCCACTGACAGCTTGACTACATGCCTGGAAAAGCCAAAGGCACTCAACACCAGCCTTTGAAAGCAGCTGGTTTGGGGAGGCTATACCCTGTGAAGCCACAGGAGCAAAGCTGCCCAAGCTCTTGGGAGCCCACCCCTTCCATCAGTGTGGCCTGAATGTGAGACATGGAGTCAAAAGAGACTATTTTTAAACTTTAAGATTTAATGACTGCTCTGTTGGGTTTTGGACTTGCATGGAGCCTGTAGCCCCGTTGCTTTGGTGAATTTCTCCATTTTGAAATGGGAACATTTACTCAATGCCTGTCTCCCCTTTGTATCTTGGAAGTAACTAACTTGTTTTTGATTTTACAGGCTCATACACAGAATGGACTAACTTTGTCTCAGATGAAACTTTGGACTTGGGCTTTGAGTTAATTGTGGGAATGAGTTAAGGCTTTGGGAGACTGTTGAGAAGACATGATTGCATTTTGAAATGTGAGAAGGATGTGAGATTTGGGAGGGGCTGGGGCAGAATAATATGGTTTGGGTTTGTGTCCCTGCCCAAATGTGTAGTTGTAATCCTTATTGTTGGAGGAGGGGTCTGGCGGGAGGTGATTGGATCATGGGGGTGGATTTTCTGCTTGCTATTCTCATGCTAGTGAGTGAGTTCTCACAAGATCTGGTTGTTTAAAAGTGTGTAGCACTTCCCTCTTTCTTTTTCTCTCCTGCTGGCCATGTAAATATGTACCTGTAAGTTTTATGAGACTCCCCCAGAGGCAGAAGCCTGTATAGCCAGCAGAACTGTGAGCTGATTAAATCTCTTTTCTTTATACATTACCCAGTCTCAAGTATGTCTTTATAGCAGTGCGACAACTGACTAACACAGTGGTGCAGACAGAACTGGTTGGGGGAACAAAAAAATCTGCTGTGACTCGTCTCAGTTACTATTTGTACTTACCTATGGTGGGTTTCTAGGCTTGGTTTCTTCACCTGTAAAATTGAGATGATATTCATATATATCCCAGGTTTCTTTTGAGAATTTCTGCATTGTATATTCTCGTACAACTTAATTTTGCAAGTGTTTATTCATTCATTTATTCAGCAAGACAGTATTCAGCACCTCCTACTGGCCAGATGCAATACTGTCAGCTGGGGGGAGGACACAGTGCTGGAGCACAGGCAGATGCCCCGGCTAAAAACACTTTCAGCCCAGCAATGACAGAAAGCATGAGCTCTGGAATCAGCAAGGCATGAGTCCAAATCCTGGTTCTGCTGCTTCTGGCATTTGAACTTGGGCAAGCTCCCTACCCTCCCAGCCTTGTTTTTTTTTTTTTTTTAATTTTCCATCAATAAAATGCAGATCTTGACTTTTAGTCTTATAAATGGTGTTCTGTGGTTTTTAAGTGAGATAATAAATATGAAGCCTAATCAACAATATATAGTTTTGTAGAGAATATATGTAAACAACTCTAAAGTCTATTCAGGAAGCATGAATATGTATAAAAATGTCTGCTACAACCTTACGGTGATAAATTTAAAAAATCAGTGTATGTACAGCTACCAAGCTAAGATTCATGGTAATTATAAATGTACTTGAAGCCCATAATTAAACAAACCCAGGAGAAATTAAGCATCATGAAACTCACCCTGAGTTATTAAGTTATAAACCCATCCAAAGTTCAATTTGGTGTTTCTATAATAATATGACTCCCTGGAACAGATTCTTAATTTGTTAGAGCACAGAGTAATTTGTTAACGTCCTCCTAAAAAGCAGACCTCTATAACATTCTTAAACAAGTTTATTGTGTGATATATTTGAGAGTAAAAACACAATCCTTACCCATATAATTAACAGCTCTTCGTTAAATACACAACAATGAGCTCTAGAAACAAATGCAGATACATGAGTGAAATAGAGGCTATTGTTATGTTAAAATAATCAATCAATATAAGGAAGTTTCTTATGTAGTCAAAGAAAATTAACTCTTCCAGACCAAGCAGGCAGTATAGAATGAATTTCACGGATTTCAGAGACCAAGAGACCTTGTAATTTACATCATCTAGAATAATTGACTTGAAAACTAGCTTACTTACTGAAAGAATAACTGCATTTTAGAAAAAAGCATGGCTCAGTAGACTTAGTTTCAAAGGCAAGTTTTGATTAATTATATTTATACATTTGCTGAAAAAGTAACACAAATTTATTTCTCTAAATTGCATCAGATTCTAATCCTGGAAGAGAGATATGATATTTCAGGAGCTTTAAAAATTCTCTGACATGGCAGCCTTGGAGTTGTTTTGAACCTAGCCTTGTTCTGGGGGCTGCCTGATTTGAGAATCATTCTTTGTTCATTAAACTCTGTTAAGTTGAAAAAAAATTCTGAGAGAGTCTGATAATAAATTATCTTACTAAATATAAAAGCTTGATGTTCACTTAAATGTATCTTAATTAATTTATTCATTTATCAAATACTACTGAGAGCCTGCAATATACCAGGCATGGGTCAGCCCTGGGGAACCAAAATCTAATAGGTAGCTACTCTGACCTAAGTCCGTGTAGTAGGTAAGTAAGTTACATGAACCACTAATTGCAACACGCTGTGATAAGTTTTTTTTAAAAGAACTTTTATGTTGGCATGAAAAGGGAATGACCCGCTCAGACAGTTAGGATTAGGGGCAGATTTTACCCATTTTCTTGAGCTTGGTGTGGTGACTAAGAAGTGAGACGAAGATGGACATTCCCAGAAGAGACAACCACTGCTCCTCATCATGAAACCACCAAACACAAGGGTAGGTTCAGGTAACTGAATGAAGTTTGCTGTGTCTGCAGTGTTGTTCCCTGGGGTTTGAAAGAGATAGAAACAAAAAGGGGCAAAGGAAGGTGATGAAGTTGGCAAAATCAGCAGGGAACATACTGCCATGGAAGGAATTTGGGTTTTTATCCTTAGGAAAAAGGCAACTGCTGAATATATGTAAACGGGAGAATAACATTGTCTAATTTTCATTTGAACAGGATGTCTTTGGCAGTTATGGGAGGTGGTGGCCCAAAGGGTGATCACAGCCCCATTTTAAGGCCTGAATATCACATTCTACTAGATGTTGTTTGATGGTCATGATCCCCTTGCTATTTTTCTTTAGGATCAGGTATTGTGACATGACTCCTCTTCAAGTATGCCTCTCCCCTGTTTTCTTTGGGGACTTTGTCACATTAATTATTTCAAAGAAGTATTTAAACTCAGTGTTTCCAATTTCTATTATTAAAACTTTTGAAATTGTTTAAGTACAGAAATGTATAGAAAACAAATGCAGAACTTCATGTACTCACCATATAGCATACAGCCTACAGTCTGTTTTTTTTTTTTAGATGGAGTCTTACTCTGTTGCCCAGGCTGGAGTGCAGTGGTGCGATCTTGGCTCACTGCAACCTCTGCCTCCCGGCTTCAAGTGATACTCCTGTCTCAGCCTTCTGGGTAGCTAGGAATATAGGCACCTGCCATCACACCCAGCCAATTTTTGTTTGTAGAGACAATGTTTCACCATGTTGCCCAGGCTGGTCTCAAACTCCTGACCTCAAGTGATCCAACCGCCTTGGTCTCCCAAAGTTCTGGGATTATAGGCATGAGCCACCGTGGCTAGTCACCACACAGTCTTGATAAAGGTAACATTTAACTGTCTGTGACTCAATTTTTTTGGGATGAAAAATCTCAGGTACAGCTAGAACATCCCTTTTCTACTTTTCCCTCTTCCTCTCCAGAGGTAGCCACTGTCCTGAAGTGATATGTATTCTTTATATACACGTTTATACTTTTCTACATAAGTACACACACATAAAACTATCCCTGCCAATTTCATTAACATTTTCTATGGTCATCCACCAATGCCAATGAACAGTTTCCTCCCTCCCTCCTGTCCGCCTTCCCTCCCTCCCCCCCTCCCTTCCTTCCTTCCTTCCTTCCTCTCCTTTCGCCTTCTTTTCTGAGACAGGGTCTTGCTCATTGCCCAGACTGCAGTGCAGTGGCATGGTCACAGGTCACTGCAGCTTCAACTTCCTGGGCTCCAGTGATCCTCCCACCTCAGCCTCCAGAGTACCTGGGACAACAGGTGCATGCCACCATGCCTGGCTCTTTTTTTTTTTTTTTAAATAAAACTTTCATTTTAGGTTCAGGTGTACATGTGCAGGTTTTTTATATAGGTAAACATGTTATGGGGGCTTGGTGTACAGATTATTTTATCATTCATGTACCAAGCATAGTACTGCCTAGTTATTTTTTTGTGATCATTTTCCTCCTCTCACCCTCCACCCTCAAGTAGACCCCCAGTGTCTGTTGTTCCCCTCTTTGTGTCCACGTGTTCTCATCATTTAGCTCCAACTTACAGATGAGAACATGTGGTGTAGTTTTTCTGTTCTTGTGTTGGTTTGCTAAGGATAATGGCCTCCAGCTCCATCCATGCTCCTGAAAAGGACATGATCTTTTTTTATGGCTGCATGGTATTGTGTGGTGTGTATGTACCACATTTTCTTTATCTAGTCTGCTGTTGATGGACATTTAGGTTGATTCCATGTATTTGCTATTGTAAATAGTGCTGCCATGAACATACACATGCATGTATCTTTATGATAGAACAATTTGTATTCCTTTGGGCACATGCCCGGTAATAGGATTGCTGGGTCAAATGGTAGTTCTGTTTTCAGTTCTTTGAGGAATTGCCACACTGCTTTCCACAATGACTGAACTGTAAATGTTCCCTTTTCTCTGCAACCTCTCCACCGTCTGTTATATTTTGACTTTTTTAATAATCACCATTCTGACTGGTGTGAGATGATATCTCATTGTGGTTTTGATTTACGTTTCTCTAATTAATGATATTAAGCAGTTTTCATATGCTTGTTGGCTGCATGTATGTCTTCTGTTGAAAAGTGTCTGTTTAAGTCCTTTGCCCACTTTTTAATGGGATAGTGTGGTTGTTTTTGCTTGTACATTTGTTTAAGTTGCTTGTAAATGTTGCATATTAGACCTTTGTCAGATGCATAGCTTACAAATTTTTTCTCCTATTCTGTAGATTGTTTGTTTACTCTGTGGATAGTTTCTTTTACTTTGTAGAAGCTCTTCAGTGTAATTAGATCCCATTTGTCAGTTTTCCCTTTTGTTGCAATTGCTTTTGGTGTCTCCATCATGAATCTTTGCCCATTCCTGTGTCCTGTAGATGTGTGGTATTATTTCTATGCTCTCTATTCGGTTCCATTGGCCTATGTGCCTGTTTTTGTACCAGTACCATGCTGTTTGGTTACTGTAGCTCTGTAGCATAGTTTGAAGTCTGGTAATGTGATGCTTCCAGCTTTTTTTTTTTCCTCTTAAGATTGCCTTGGCTCTTCAGCCTCTTCTCTGGTTCCATATGAATTTTTAAATAGGTTTTTCTAGTTCTGTGAAGAATGTCATTGGTAGTTTGATAGGAATAGAGCACTGAATCCGTAAATTGCTTTGGGTGGTATGGTCATTTTAACAATATTAATTCTTCCTCTCCATGAGCATGGAATGTTTTTTTCATATTTGTGTTATCTCTGATTTATTTGAGCAGTGTTTTGTAATTCTCATTGTAGAGATCTTTCACCTCCTTGGTTACCTGTATTCCTAGGTATTTATTGTGTCTTTGCCAGGTTTTGGTATCAGGATGATGCTGGCCTCATAGAATGAATTGGTGAAGTCTCCTCCTCCTCAATTTTTTGGAATAGTTTCAGTAGGAATGGTACCAACTCTTCTTTGTACATCCAGGAGAATTTGACTGTGAATCCACCTGGCCCTGGGCTTTTTTTTTTGGTTAGTAGGCTATTTTTCACTGATTCAATTTGAGAGCTTGTTTTGTGTCTGTTCAGAGATTCAATTTCTTCCTGGTTCAATGTTGGGAGGGTGTATGTGTCCAGGAATGTATCCATTTCTTCTAGATTTTCTAGTTTGTGGACATAAAGGTGTTCATAGTAGTCTCTGATGGTTATTTGTATTTTTGCCAGGTCAGTGGTAATCTCCCCTTTGTCATTTCCAATTGCGTTTATTTGGATCTCTCTCTTTCTTCATTATTCTATCTAGAAGTGTATCTTTTCCTTTTTTTTTTTTTTTTTTTTTTTTCCGAAGAACCACTCCTGGATTCATTAATCTTTTGAATGGTTTTTGGTGTCTAAATCTTAAGTTCAGTTCTGATTTTAGGTTGTTTCTTCTGCCAGCTTTGGGGTTGTTTTGATCTTGCTTTTCTGGTTCTTCTAGTTGTAATGTTACATCATTAATTTGAGATCTTTCTTACTTTTTGATGTGGGGATTTAGTGCTATATAATTTCCGCTTAACACTGCCTTAGCTGTGTCCCTGAGATTCTGACACGTTGTATCTTTGTTCTCATTAGTTTCAAGTAACTTGATTTCTGCCTTAATTTCATTGCTAATCTACGTGTTATTTCAGGAGCAGGTTGTCTAATTTCCATGTAATTTCATGATTTTGAGCAGTTTTCTTAGTCTTGTATTCTATTTTTATTGTGTTGTCTGATAGTGTGGTTGGTATGATTTCAGTTTTTGCATTTGCTGACATAAAATTATTTTATGTCAGATTGTATGGTCAATTTTAGAGTATGTGCCATGTGTAATATGAAGAATGTATATTTTGCTGTTGTTGGTTGAAGAGCTCTGCAGACATTATTAGGTCCATTTGGTCAAGTCTTGAGTTCAGGTCCTGAATACTTTGTTAGTTTTCTGTCTTGATCTGTCTAATATTGTCAGTGTGTTGTTGAACTCTCCCACTACTATTGTGTGGGAGTCTAAGTCTCTTCCTACGTCTCTAAGAACTTGTTTTATGAATCTGTGTGCTTCTGTGTTGGGTGCATATATATTTAGGATAGTTAGGTCTTCTTGTAGAATTGAACATTTTACCATTATATAAGGCCCTTATTTTGTCTTTTTTGGTTTAAAGTCTGTTTTGTCTGAAATTAGGATTGCAACCTCTGCTTTTTTCTGATTTCCATTTGCTTGGCAGATATTTCTCCATTCCTTTATTTTGAGGTTATGGGTGTCATTGCACGTGAGGTGTGTCTCTTGAAGACAACATCATATTATTAGCTCTTGCTTCTTTATCCACCTTGCCACTCTATGCCTTTTAATTGGAGTGGCTAACCTATTTATATTCAAGGTTAGTATTGATATGTGTGTATTTGATCCTGTCATTGTGTTGTAAGCTGGTTACTATGCTGGCTTGTTTGTGCAGTTGCTTTATAGTGTCACTGGTCTGCGTACTTAAGTGTGGTTTTGTACTGGCTGGTAATGGTCTTTCTTTTCCATATTTAATGCACCTTTCAGTAGCTTCTATAAGGCAGGTTTGGTGGTAATGAATTCCCTCAGCATTTGCTTGTCTGAAAATGATCTTATTCCTCCTTCACTTATGAAGCTTAGGTTGGCTGTATATGGAATTCTTGGCTGGAGTTTTTTTCCTTAAGAATGTTGAATATAGACCCCGCCCCCCCCAATCTCTTCTGGCTTATAGGGTTTCTGCTGAAAGGTTCACTGTTAGTCTGATGGTGTTCCCTTAGTAGGTGACCTGCTCTTCTCACTAGCCACCTTAAACATTTTTTCTTTCATTTTTGACCTTGGAAAATCTGATGATTATGTATCTCAGGGATGACCTTGTCTAGTATCTTGCAGAGGTTCTCTGCATTTCCTGAATTTGAATGTTGGCCTCTCTAATGCGGATGGGGAAGTTTTCATGGACCATATCCTGAAATATGTTTTCCAAGTTGTCTGCTTTCTTCTCATCTCTTTCAGGACCACCAGTGATTCATGGATTTGGCTTCTTTATATAATCTCAAATTTCTCAAGGTTTTTTCATTCCTTTTCATTCTTTTTCATTTATTTTGTCTGATTATCTTACTTCAGAAAGCCAAACTTTAAGCTCTGAGATTCTTTCCTCAGCTTGGTCTATTTTGCTGTTAATATTTGTGATTGCATTTTGAAATTCTTGTACTGTGTTTTTCAGCTCTATTGGGTCAGTTAGGTTGTTTTTTTTTTTTTCTACTGCCTATTTTTTCTGTGAGCCCCTGTATCATTTCATTGTGATTCTTAGATTCAATGGATTGGGTTTTGATGTTTTCCTGAATCTCAATAGTCTTATTTCCTATCCATATTCTAAATTCTATTTCTGTATCTTCAGCCATCTGAGGCCAGTTAGGAACCCTTGCTGGAGTGCTAATGCTGTTGTTTGGAAGACAGAAGACACTCTGGCCATTTTAGTTGCTGGAGTTCTTGTGCTGATTCTTTCTCATCTCTTTGTGTGGGTGCTCCTTAAACTGCAGCATAGTTTGAGTAGTCAGTAGACTTCTTTTTGGATGTTTCCAGAGAGCTGAGGCTTTGTGCAGGGTCTTTGTTTGTAGCTGACTTCTTGTTTTTGGTTTCATAGGGAGGTATGTTAGCAAAGTATTTTTGGTGTTGAAGTTTTGGGGTGTGATCCAGTAGGTGGTGCTTAGGTATAATGGTCAGTAAGTAGGCTCTTGCTCAGCCACGTGACTCCTCCATATTTATTTCCTCACAGTTGCAGCCATGTTCCCCCTCAATGCTCTGAAAAAGTGGGCTCTTCTCACATGTGAATGCTGGTTACAAATCTCAGCTTGGGACTCCCGGGTTATACACCACAGCTCTGGGGTGATCTCAGGGCTTATATTTCTGCCCTAATTAGGAGGCAGTAGAGGAAAGGACCCTAGCAGTGGTTGTGGTCAAGGGTCTTTCACTTGGCTCCTGGGGCTCCACCCTAGACAGATGTGGAGCTGAAATCAGTTGGTGCGATCAGCCTGGGACTGGGGGCCTGTGCTGTGGGCCCAAGCTGGGGGCCTTGACTGATAACAAGTTGGGGGAGATGGGAGGTGGGACTTGTGGGAGACAGACAGGCCTCCTCTCCTTAAGGCAACTGTAAGTTCCTGGAGGTGTGGATGAGGCACTTAGGTTCTTTGCTCCTTTGTCAGTCTGAGGGCAGTAGGGTCAGTACCACTGCTGAGGAAGTGGGAGAGGGGCTTTTGGTTGTCCTTGGGAGCTCCACCTCTGAGAAATGTGGAGCCACTGCTACTGGGAGTGTGTTCAGCTGGGGGCGGGGGGTGCGGCTGCGCTGCTGGCTTTAGCTGGGGGCTCTGCTTGTTGGGAGCAGGGCTCACTGGGAGGAGACTGGGGTCCTCTCCACATGGTGACTGTGGTGTGCTGTAAGCTCAGCTGTAACCCTCAGGGCTCTTCATTTCTTCTCCAGGCAGAGGGTAGCTGGGGCAAAACTGCTTCTGTGGCAGTGACAGAGGGGCTGTCACTCGCCCCTAGGAACCTCTCCCTAGGGAAATTTAGAGCCACTGCCAGTGGGAATGGTCAGCTATGGGTGGGGCAGCTGTTCTGTGGTCCTGATCCCAGGCCTTGCCTGGTAAAAAGTGGGGGTGGGATTCTCAGGGTAGAGGGACTGAACTCCTCTCTGTAAGGTGGCTGCTGTGTGCTGGAGTTTTCAGCATAGAGACCAGGCCCTTTGTTCCTTCTCTAGCCCGAGGGTGCTTAGGGTGTTCCCACTGCAGCTACAATGGTGGAAAGGTTGTTTGCCTATTGACCCTGGGATTTCCTCCTTGGAGAAACGCTGAGCCACCTCTGATTGAAGTGACCAGGGTGGGGGTAGAGTGGCTGTGCTGGCAGGGTCCAGACCAGCCCCTAGCCCCTGTAGACTCTCCAGAGCCTCTAGGTAGCAAAGGTGAGTGCTGCAAGACAGCCAAGATGGCGGTCACCCCTCCCTCTGGGACCTCCATCCCAGGGAGGTGCAGAGCTGCTGCCAGCCCGACAGCCCCAGCAGCGGGTGGCTGGAGTCCCAGGTCATGAGCTCCAGCCTAGGGAGGAGAAATGAGGCCGTCTGGTCACTTTTCCACAGGGTGGCTGTACTATGCTGGGGTCCGCTCCAGTACCTGGTCACCTTGGACTCCCCAGGCCCTGAAGGCAGGAGTAGTGAAGTCATAAAACAGCAAAGATGCCTGTCTACTTCTCCTTTGGTGGCTCAGTTTTAGGGAGGTGTGGAGCTGCTGCCAGGCCAAGAACACCAGTGAGGGGAGGTTGGAGTCCCAGATTGGGAGGTCTCACCTAGTGAGGAGAAATGGAATCTGAGACCTTTGTATAAAAAGCAGTCTGAGACCTTTGTATAAAAAGCAGTCTAGAGGCTTTTCCATAGGATGGCGGCCCTGTGCTGGCGTCAGCTCCAGTCCCTAGTCACCTCAGACTCTCTAGCGCCTGAAGGCAGCAATGGTAACAAAGGTTGTGGGACCGCAAGGGCGGTGGCCCACCTTCCTCCAGGAGCTTCCCCTCAGCTGAGGCTTAGAGCTGCTGCTCAAGAACAGGCCTGAGAACGCACACTGTGGGTGGCTGGAGTCCCAGGCCGGTGGTCTTATCCCGTGGAGTGCTGGGGGAAGTGAGGCCTGCAGACCTTCGCTGCTCAGCCCTGGACTCAGCCCCTTTCCTGGGTGTGTGAGGGAGCCTGACCTCCTGCTTTCCTCGGGGTGGGGGTGTTAGGAAGACTGGTTCCCCCTTTCCTGGATGTGTGAGGGAGCCTGACCTCCCACTTTCCTCGGGGTGGGGGTGTTAGGGAGACTGATTCCCCCTTTCCTGGGGGGGGGCGTGTAAGGGAGCCCGACCTCGTTTTCCTGGGGGTGTGTGAGGGAGCGTGACCTTTCCCTTTCCTGTGGGGGGAGGCATATGAGGGAGCCTGACCTTCCCCTTTCCTGGAGGCCTGTGTGGGAGCCTGACCTCCTTCCTTTCCTGGGGGGAGTGTGTGGGAGCCTGATCTCCCCCGTTTCCTGGGGGAGTATGTGGAAGCCTGACCTTCCCCTTTTCTGGGGCCATGTAAGGGGCCTAATTTCTTCCTTTCCTGGAGCTGCAGCTGCTATTACTGGGAATCCCAGGGATCCAAGGCTCCCAGGACCCTACATGTGCCCGATGGGCAGTTCTGCCAATCTCCCTGTAGCTCTGCATGTCAGATTGAAACCCTGGTGGAGTAGGTTCACAAATGAGTCTCCTGGCCTAAAGGTTGTGAAGATCTGTGGGGGAGTGTGGGTCCCCCAAGGTCTGTCACTCACTCACCATTTCCCTGGGCGGAGGAGCCGCTGCATTCTATCTCTCAGTTAAGTAGTCTTGTCCTCTACCTAGTGAAGCCACCTTAACAGCACGAAGATCACAGTTGGCTTTCTGCTTTGACATTACTCAGTCATTGAGTGCTGTGTACTTTATCTCTTAAATATATGTCACAAAAGTGTCAACTTTTTTTTTCTCTGTCATCGGGGTTTCCTATTTCGTTTCTTCCACCAGGGTGCATAATCCAAACCAAAAATATTAGCTTGTCACTATCCCACTTAAAATTTTTCAGTGTGAAGTCTTGGCTCTTAAGCACTGGACATAAGGCTCTGCAGATCTGACGGTTGCTCCATTTCTGCTGCTGTGGACATTTGTAGTTCACAAGTGCAGGTAATGCTTTTAGTTCCAGGAATGTACCATGCTGTTTTTCTTCTCCCTTTCTCTGCCTATGTTCTTTCTACCTAAAATGAGTTCTTCGTTCCCTATCACTTCTATTCCTATTAATCTAATAATCTCGACAGACCCAGCTCCATGCACACCTTTCCCAGACACTTTCCCTGGCAAATGTCGTAGACACTGGTACAAGCAGGGCTAAGTGTTAAAAGGTACGGTAACATGTGGTTTGGGGTGCTACTTTAGACTGGGTGAGGAGTAGGCATCTGAACTGAGATCTGAAAGGAAGGGGGTGTCGGGGAAATAGTGTTCCAGGGAGAAGGAAATCAAAAGCAAAAAAAGGCCTTGAAGTGAGAAGAAATTGGATCTATTGAAGAATAGAAAGAAAGGCAATATGTCTGCAAGCGAGAGGGGCAGAAGGAAGAGCGGGTGGAGATGAGCTTTGAGAACCAGATTGTGTAATTCTTTGTAGCATGTAAAGGAGATTGGACTTTATTCCAAGTGGAATGTGGTGTTACTATAGAGTTGTAAAGACCGTTTTATTGAAGTATAATTTAATACAATACACTGCACATATTTAAAGGACACAGTGCGATATGTTTTAGCGTGTGTTGTATGCCTGTAACACCATCATCACAATCCACAGCCAAGAGAGTGAACTCATCGGCCACCACTTTGTAACTGCTTCATCACACCCTTCTCCTCCAACTTCCTCTCCCAGCAGCCCTGTCCACAGCCAACCACTCACCTGCTCTCTGCCACTTTAGATTAGCGTGCAATATCTAGAATTTTCTATATAAAGAGGATGACACGAAATGTGCTCTTTGTGTGTGGTCTCTTTAACCAAGCAAGACTATTTTGAGATACATCCATGTGTGGCATACATCAATAGTTATTTCTGTGTGTTGCTGGGTAGTAGTCTGTGGTACAGATATGCAACAGTTTATCCTTTTACCAGTTGATGGACATTTGCGTTGTTCACCGTGTTTGACTCTTAAAAATAAAGCTGCTGTGAATATTTTTTACCATATTTTTAGGGGACATATGGTTTCATGTCTCTTGGGTAAGTATCTATAGAGTGGAGTGGAATGGCTGGACCACATGATAGGTGTGTGCCCAACTTTTAAACTAACTACCAAAGTGGCTGTACCATTTTACATTCTCACCAGCAGAGATGAGAGTTTGAGTTCTTCCATAGACTCCCAGACATTTAATGTGATCAGCCTTTTAAATTTTAGTCTTTCTAATAGGCATGTAGTGGTGTCTCACTGTGAATTTTATTAGTATTTCCCTTATAACTGATGACTTAGAGCATCTTTTCATGTGTTTCTGGGAAATACATCTATTTCTTCGGTGTGATGCCTATTCAGATTCTATGCCCATTTTTTAAAACATTTTTTCTTGTTATAAATCCTGTATCAGATAATATTTGAAAATATTTTCTCTCGGTTTGTAGGATGTCTTTTCATCTTCTTAACTGTGTTTTTCAATGAGTAGATGGTTTTAATTTTGATGGTGCCCAAATTATCATTGTGTTATTTTATGGTGTTATATTAAAAAAGTTTACTTGGGCCATAACATTTTCTCCTATGTGTTCTTTTAAATTTATGTAGTTTAAAGTTTTGCATTTAGATATATGATCCATTTGGAGTTAATTTTTGTATATAGTGGGCATTATGTATTGAAGTTCTTTTTTTTTTTTTTTTTTTTTGCATAAAAGCATCCAATTCTTTCAGCACCGTATGTTGGAAAGACGATATCTTCTCCATTGAATTGCTCTGCACTCTTCTCAAAAATCGCTTGCTCACCTAGATATCCATCCATTGGTCTTGATACCAACACATTGGTCTTAACACCAAGACAATATGTCTTAGTTATTTAAGCTTTATATGAAGTCTTGATAGCAAACTGAATTAGTTCTCCAATTTTTTAAAGTTGTTTTTGTTATTTTAGGTCCTTGGAACTTCCTCATAAATTTTAGCATGAGTATGTCAATTTCTATACAAAAGCATGCTGGGATATTGACTGTGATTGCACTGAATCTATAGATCAGTTTAGGGAGAATTAAAATGTTAATAATGTGTCTTCTGAACCATAAACCTAGTATATCTCTTCCATTCATTAAGGTCTTTTTTAAAACTTTTCTTGATGATAGCTTATAGTTTTCCATGCAAGCATATTTGTTTTCTGTGCCACACATCAAATTACTGGAAACTTAACAACTTAAAACAACACACATTTATTAGCTGGTAAAAGGAACCTAGGTACAGTTTAGTTGGGGGAATGTGATCAGGGGTTCCCAAGGCTGTGTGTTTGGGCTGCAGTCTCATCTGAAGGTTCTAGTGTCTCTTCCAAGCTTAGCTGGTTGTTCTTTGTGTTCCTTTTTCTTGCAGCTGTGGAAATCATGGTGGTTTTCTTCTCAGGGCCAGCAAGGAAGAGGGGAGAAGAGATATATATATATCTGATAATGATTCAAACATTGGCTTCATTCAAGATAGAGAGAGAGGGAGCAAGGAAGTGACATGTGCTTTTATGATAGGCCAATGATTGTGATCTGAAGAGGGCCCATTATACTTACATCACTTTTTATTTCAAATCTCAGTTTCACTTGCAAAAAGAAAGATGTCTGATAATGCCTCTCTCTCTCTCATATATATATATATATATGATATACTTATACATCATCATATATATCATGTATATCATATGTGTGTGTGTGTGTGTGTATATATATATATATGTATATCCCAGCATACTTTTGTATAGAAATTGACAAACTGATGCTAAAATTTATGAGGAAGTTCCAAGGACCTAAAATAACCAAAATAACTTTAAAAAATTGGAGAGCTAATTCAGTTTGCTATCAAGACTTCATATAAAGTTTAAATAACTAATACATATTGTCTTAGTGTTAAGACCAAGACATCTTTATGTATATATGGAGAGAGAGAGGGGGGGGGGAGGGGAAGTCTCTTGTTGCTGCTTCTAGACCAGCTTTGAAATCACTCACTTGAGTAGGTCAGGCCCATTTAGGATACTCTCCTTTTTGATTAATGTAGTCAACTTATGAGTGACTTTAAATCCATCTGAAAAGTCCCTTCATGTTTGTCATATCCTATTTGTTAGAAGGCAGCTAAAGGTCCCACCCACACACAAGGGGAGGGGAGGTCCCACACACAAAGGTCATGGCTGATTGGGGATAATTTTAGAATGACTCCTGCTGTGACAGGTCTTTCACACCTTTGACATATTTATCCTAAAGCAGTTCATAGTTTTTTGATGCTATTGTAAATGGCACTTAAAGATTAATTTCTAATAGTCTGTTATTAGTATACAGAAGCAAAATCGATTTTTGTCTGTTGCTCTTGCACTCTGTAACCTTGACAAACTGCTTTGTCTAAGCCTCGGTGATTTCATATTTAGGATGATAATGACAGCACATAGTTGTTAGGGTCATCTGAAGAATTTAATGTGATAGAGTCTGACACATTGTAAATACTCAATAAATGTTAAATGTGATGATGATTAACTTTGAGCTTATTTTTTGTGTGTTTTTCTCTTTGTAGACTGTGAGCTCCTTGAAGGTAGGGACTAAATCTAATTCATTTTTGGACAGTACCTACCTTCCACATTACTATCTGCTCAATAAACATTTAGTATTTGTTGACTGAATGGTAGTGCAAATGAAGAGAAGGATATTAAAGGAGGAGACAGAATAAACAAAAAACATTCAGCTTTGGAATGAGAGTAGTATGGAGGAAGTGAGATTGAGTGCTACATTTCTGGCTTGAGTGATTGGTCAGTGAGAGCCTGTTCACCATCAGTGAGGGGGAAACTAAAAGTTCTGGGAAAGAATAAAGCATTTAATTAGAACTCATGTATTGAAAATGACAACAGTGCATGGAGGTGTTGATGTAGCGAAGGTTTCGGCAATACACACACACTCACACACCCACACATTTAAATTGAGCTCTTTTGATGCTCTAATTCGGATCCACTTTTGAGAACTTTGATCACAACTGTTTAGATGGATCAATTAAATGAATTATAGTAGATTATTTATAAATAACATCATTTTAATGGATAAATATAAAAAATGATATTGTAACGATTGAAAATGATTTGTGGTCTTTGCATAAGATTCTTATTATTGGAGGTATTTTTCAGGCAAATACCAAGTCATTTATACAAGCTGGCAGAGGCCAGGACAGGTAATTGCTACCTGTTCTCTCTGGAAAAGCAAGGGTGAGACCATATCCTAAAGGTTTATGTGGGTTTTTTGAACTAACTTACTTTCTTTTTCCTTCCTTCCTTCCTTCCTTCCTTCCTTCCTTCCTTCCTTCCCTCCTTCCTCCCTCCTTCCTTCCTTCCTCTCTCTTCCTTCCTCCCTCCCTCCCTCCTTCCTTCCTTCCCTCCCTTCTTCCTTCTTTCCTTCCCTCCCTCCCTCCTTCCTTCCTTCCTCTCTCTCTTCCTTCCTTCCTCCCTCCCTCCTTCCCTCCTTCCTTTCTTCCCTCCCTCCCTCCCTCCTTCCTTCCTTCCTCTCTCTCTCCTTCCTTCCTTCCTTCCTTCCTCTCTTCCTCTCTCTCTCTCTCTTTCTATCTTTCTTTCTGCTCTTTTGATGTTAAGAGGTCTCAGTCCCTGATATCTGCTCTTGGAATGTCGGGTCTTGAACATTTCAGATAAATGATTCTACTGTGTATAATGAAGTCAAGGGCAGGGCAGATGCTCTATGGCCGAGCAGATCTGCTTCTCTGAGGGTGGAGACCAGCCTCCAGTGTATTGACTAGGACACTTGTGGTCTTGAGGGTCTGAGAGAAGGAGGGGGCGGTGGTGGCCCCCTTTAAAAACTTTAAAGTTGCCTTTCTAACTGAGAACTCCTATGAAGTTTATTCCTTTGGACTTCTCAGAGGGAATTTAAGGCAGATAACAGAGGTCACCCTCACAAAGGTAACATGGGTTCTTTTGGGATGCTGGGAACATCTGGTGCCAGGAATACAAACAGTGAGGGTGTTGTAACAACACACAAAAGGCTGCAGAGTGCTTTGATCCAGACTACTTTAAAGAGTACTACAAATGCCATGCTGTAAATGAACTAAGGGGCAAGGTTTCTGCATTCCAGCTTGACCGCATCTGGTTGGGACACCATATGTCTTCAGCTATTGCTCATGACGAGTGATTCAGAGAATGGCTTCATTCAAGATAGAGAAAGGGAGCAACAAAGTGACGCGTGCTTTTAGGGTAGGCCAATGATTGTGATCTGAAGAGGGCCCATTGTACTTACAATACTTTTTATTTCAAATCCCAGTTTCACTTGCAAAAAGAAAGATGTCTGATAACAAATGGCTTTTTTTTAATGGCTTAAACAAGGTTATTGTAGCAATACAAGCATGGCAGACCTGGCTCTGTCGCCCCTTTCTGTTTATATATCTGTGGTCCCTGAAGTTATATGTCAAGTTGAAAGCAATGCAATCATTGTGATTATTTCACCTGTGCATAAGAGCAGGTCAATGTCTAAAATGAAGTGTCGTTCGTTTTATTCTTGCACAAATGAACCTCGTCATGAAAAGAGCAACTTAAATGGAATTTGTTAATTTTGTGCTAATCTTTAAGATATCTTTGGAAGTGGGACAGTTCTATTTGTTAACATCAGCCACCATAAGAGTGAGACCCCCAGTCTTGTCTCCTTCACACAGGTCTCACCTGAAGCAGATTAGGACAAGGGGCTTGCTCTGTGTAGCTGGGATCCACGTGCTTAGACTGAATGAGGCTCTGATGCTTTTGATGCATGGCATTTGTGGCTGGCCTGGTGCTGATGTCCAACAGGGAAAAGGGAGGGAAGGGAGACCCTGAGAGGATCACGTGGGAGGTTTGTTTGGACCAGACCTGGAGGTGGCATGTTCACTTTCACCATGCCCTGTAAGCCTGAATCTCATCCCTTGGCACATGAATGCTGTAGTCCCTAGGGCATGTCATCACTGTTCAGCAACATCTCTTCTATGTAGAAGTTGGAGGTATAGAGGAAGCTGCCCATCGGTGTCATGTGAGACAAACAAGTATAATTTGTTTAGGTAAATTGAAGGAGATGCAAACATTTATGCATGAAACTATAGAAACTCATCTAAATTTTAATATCAGTTGTAACAAAATGAAAATATGAATAAAACCTTATTTATTATATTTTTAAGATATGCCTCAAATTGTCTTTAATGAGTACTTATTATATTTATAATAAAAACCAGTGTTTTATAAAGTGTACCAATCTGTTTCTGGTGAAGTCAGAGCACGTGTAATATGCACTTTAACTTAGACTTTTTCATATGAAATTAGGTAGAAAATGCTAACTATTCTTTGCAGTTTTCCATTTGGTTATCTTTGTATAAAAATAATTTGCTGGAAAATTGACATAAAAGTGAATACATTTTATAAACAAATTTATATTTAAGAATAATATATAAAATCTTTCTTCTAATGTGCTGAAATCTCTGGATTATTGTGTAAATATTTATTTTCATTGTGTTAGTTGCCTTAGAAGCTCATGGGAAGGAACCATACCTTTAATTTGTAATTCCAGAAGGTAAGATAAGAGATTTTTTTTTTTAAATTTATTTTCTGAGACAGAGTCTTACTCTGTCACTCAGGCTGGAGTGCAGTGGCACGAAATCTGCTCATTGAAGCCTCAATCTCCTGAGCTCAAGTGATCCTCCCACCTCAGCCACCCAAGTAGCTGGGCTTACAGGCATGTGTCACCACGCCTGGCTAATTTTTGTATTTTTAGTAGAGACGGGGTTTCACCATTTTGCCCAGGTTGGTCTCGAACTCCTGACCTCAACTGATCTTCCCACCTCAGCCTCTCAATGTGCTGGTATTACAGGTGTGAGCCACTGCACCTGGCCGAGAGATGTTTTAAGTTTATGTTAAAACATAATTTAATGATGCCTCCAACTTAACAGAACCTTGGCTGGGAGGCCTTCTGTCTCTCTTCCCCTGCCCTCTCTCTCACACACACCATTGTTCTTCACTATTGACAGTACTATCTGATGACGGGATTTGTTTCTGGATGGTATCTTTGGAATGCATTATCTTGATGTTCTGTCTTATACGTTTAAAACACCGTGACCAAACAACTCAGTTTCCAGTGAGCACGGTGCCTCTTACTTCTCGGCTGGTGCTCTCTCCATGGAAACCTGCCCAGCATTGTGAGGCGTTGTGATCCCGTGCTGGGTTTGATCTCTTCATGGAGTATCTCCTGCTTCTAAGTTTCCCCAGCCTGGCCGGTTTGGAGAAGGTGGGATCCTTTCCCTTGTGTTAAAGCTATGTATGGCTGGGGTGTAAGTAGGGTGGGGGTAGAAGGGAATTCCAACCTGTTTTAATGATACCTGAGATTTGTTTTAATCAAATATGATAAGATATGCAGTCAGTCTTTTGTACAAAAATTAGCTGGGTGTGGTGGCCCTCCCTCCCTAGGGGCCCACATGGGGAAGAACCGAGGCAAGATGAACAGGGGAGAGAGGGGGCTGCTGGTGGGAGCCTTTACTGTGCTGTCCTGGGAAGGAATGGGGGAGCAAGTTTAGCACTGGCTGGTTTGAATCATTTCAGTGGGCTCTGGGACTTAGGGATTGTTCCTAGTTGTCTTGCCCCTGGCCTTGGGTGACCAGAGCAGGGGGACAGGAGCCAGAGTGTAAGAGCCACATAGAAGAGGTGGTGGGAGTGGGCTCTGGATTGGTTTCTTTGTGTTTGAAAGGCTCGAACCTGGATGAGCTACTTGCTTTCTCTAAGAGAGCAAACTCTGGGAGGGGCAGTGTCTCCAGGTTAGCAAGGCCCCAAATGCTAAAGAATCAAGAACACAGAAAATAAGAAAATGTAATTAATACAAAGTCCAATACTGCACTTCAGTACTTTTACTCCAGGGGGAGTAGATATGAGAACATAGAAACCAACTAGAGGTGACCTGCTCAAATTTCTTTTATTTATAGCATGATTGCTTGACAAACAGAAGATTTTCTAATGCATAACTATTAAATCTATCTCAATTAGGGCTTCCTATGGATACACACCTCTCTCTGTCTCACACACAGAGTTCTTTAAAAATATTTTTGTATATTTTTATGTTTTTAGATTTAGGAGATACAATTGCCGTTTCGTTACATGGGTATATTGTGTAGTGGTGAAGTCTGGGCTTTTAGTGTAAGTATCATCCAAATAGTGCATGTATGCATTAGGTGATTTCTAATGGACATATACACTATTTGGATAATAGTGACACTACTTGGATAATAGTTACACTAAAATAGCTGAGCATAATGGCCATTGGAGACTCGGGAAAGTGAGTGGGTGGGAGTGAAGTGAAGGAGGAGAAATTACCTAATGGAGCACAGTGGGTATTATTCCACAATCAATGTCCATGTGTATACGTTATTTAGCTCCCACTTATAAGTGAAAATACGTGGCATATAACTTTCTGTTTCTGAGTAATTTCACTTAATGGTCTCTAGTTCCATTTATGTCGCTGCAAAAGACATAATTTCATTCTTTTTCATGGCTGTGTAGTATGCCGTGGTATATATGTACTACATTTTCTTTGTCCAGTCATTGGCTGATGGGCACTTAGGCTGGTTTCGTATCTTTGCAATTGTGAATAGTGTTGCAATAATCATATGAGTGCAGGTATGTTTTTGATATAATTTCTTTTTTTGGGCGGAGCAGATACCCAGCGGTGGGATTGCTAAGTCAAATGGTAGTTCTGTTTTCAGCTCTTTGAGAAATCTCCATAATGTTTTCCATAGAGATTGTACTAATTTATAGTCCCATCAACAGTGTTTAAGCATTCCATTTTCTCCACATCCACACCAACATCTACTATTTTTTTTGACCTTTTGATAATAGCCAGCCATTCTGACCAGTGTAAGGTGGTTTCTCATTCTGGTTTTAATTTGCATCTCTCTGATGATCAGTGATATTGAGTACTTTTCATGTGCTTGTTGGTCATACACAGAGTTCTATGGGTGAGGCATGGAAGGCTGTGGCCCTAACATCTAGGTATGAGTCTGCCTCAGTTGTTCCTGAGGCACCCTCTGGGCGTAGAGACTCCCCCTCCTGGTGACCATGGGCACCATCACTGTCAAATGAATCTCGTGCAAGAGCACGTGTCTGAGTGAGGGCCTAGTGTCTGGCCAGAGACTGGATCTGAAGCATGAGGAGACACCAGCATCCTGCCAGGAACATAGCGTCATCAAATTATGAAAGTTCAGTGTTTTTATACCATGTGAACCCAATGTTGATCCCAGATATGATTAGTGTATACTGTGCCTGCTTACGTGCATGCGGTACTAGGTTTCCCAACTATGTAAGCTAGGCACGCTATCACATGGATCCTCATGAGATGGTGCAACCCCTCCCTCACCAGGTGTGACTGCTGTCATGTACTGGCATGATAGAAAGCTGTGGTCGGCCCTGGGAGTCAGAGACGTAACTCAAATGCATGTGTACTTTACACCTGGCTTTGGGTTTCCAAGTGCAGAGATCTCTGCTCCAGGGACATTCCTTTCCCCTTCTCCTTCCTCTGGAGTGAAAGAGTGAGTCGCCCAATTGGCCACTGACCTTCCTCTCCGAGTGGGGTGCAGCTAATCTGTGAACAATCTGAAAGCACTGGAGGTTTGTTCCCCTCTTTCTTCCCATAGCCCTGGTTGGGCACCCTGGCTGTGTGACCCCCTGATTTCCTCCCAGGACCCTGGGACTCACACATAGAACCACACCCTCACACCGACTCATCAGTAATGAAGGTGCCATTATGATCTCCATCTCGTGGGTGTCCAGTTGCCTTCTTTGTCAATGGTTACAAATGGCACTGGAGAAGAAAGAAATGCTGTTTGCTGTCCTCTGCCCTCCAGCATCACCCGTACGTGTCCACACATGTGGTAGGATGCACAGTGCTCTGGGCAGGCCACTCAGAGGCCCAGGTCTGCTATGTGGTCCCAGGCGTTCCCTGGACGTGCTGGTGGTCTCCTAGTTTGTTGAGTGGATGAGTTTGTCTGAAGGGATCTGTGATGATGTGTGGTTTCTGCCTGTGCTTCTTATTCCAGTCATAGTAACACTCGGAGGCCTCTCCCTGTGCTTCAACTTTGTCTCCTTTGGGCTCCCCCGGGGACTTCCTGAGCAGGGTAATTTTACGCTTGAAGGCCGAGGGTTTCCACCCACTGAGACTGGGGCCTGGCAGTCATCTAAGCTCAAGATGCTAGAATGGGTGTCAGAAGCTACCTGAAATTGTGTGAGAAACGGAGTACATGAGGATTTGGGGTGTGTGAGGGAATGTTTTTGCAGGTCCTCCAGGGTTCCTTGGCTTCCCCAATGGAAGGAACTGCTGCTATGGAGAAGGTCACCAGGGTCGCGTGACCTGCCGTGGGGAAATGGAGAAGCACAGACAACCGAGATTGGCCATGTCGCTGTGTGCCCTCCTGTCTCTTCCAGTGACAAATGCAAATGCAGCCCGAGGAAGTTTAACACTATCTCATCTTGATGTGCAGTAATTCTCCATCTTTCCACCTGTTTAGTTGGACTTTAGAATAAAGAGATGATCCTGAATAAGATAGTTGAGATTTGAGACCAAGATATCATGGTCGATTCTAGAGTCAAAACAGAAAATGATTATATTCCCAAATAGATTAAGAAAAACCTTAGATTTTCAGTGGCTCACCCCTGTAATCCCAGCACTTTGGGAGGCCAAAATGGGTGGGTCACTTGAGGTCAGCCTGGCCAACATGTTGAAACCCCATCTCTACTAAAAATACAAAAAATTAGCTGGGCATGGTGGTGGGCACCTGTAATCCCAGCTACTCAGGAGGCTGTGGCAGGAGAATCGCTTGAACCCGGGAGGCAGAGGTTGCAGTGAGCCAAGATGGCGCCACTACACTCCAGCCTGGGTGACAGAGTAATATCTCTCTCTCTCTCTCTCTCTTATATATATATATATATATATAAAGAAAAACCTTAGATTTTATTCTCATGTAGAGGTATCTGTGGAGCAAATGTACCAGGTAGTTCCCTGTCTAATTTTGGACTGTGTGGGCATACTCTGCTTTTTACGTTACTTGCTAATCTTCTAGTTCAGAGACTCTAAAAGGATTGTGTTTCATGACAAGCCAGTTTAAAGCCTACAAACCCTTTTCTACTGCATTGAACTTTAAAAAATTATGGTGTTCTGTATCTCTGTCTTATTTCTCTTGCCATTTCTGTTTATATTGGTCTCAGGAGTGACCTTATATGACACATAATCCAAAGCCTCTGTGTTTATGAACTATGTAATCGTAAGAAAAATGGTTATCTTGCTTTTGAACCATCTGGGCTTTCAACTTGACATCCGCCCAATCAATTAATTCAGATTCTAGTAATTCAAAAGAAGAAATGATATCAAAAAAAAAGAAGTGGTTATAACTGAGCGAAATATTTTACTAGCAAAGGAAACAATCCTGAGGGGAGCATTGGCGTGCTCAGTCAAGGTGGAATTGAATGCCTGCAGAAAGAAACTGAAAATCATACCCATTGCAGCGCTCTTAGACAGGGTTATAATGTGCATTGATTTTGTCTCTTGATGATGAATTAGCCCTTGAAATTCTGAGAATTGAATTTGTGGATGCAGAAATACCAACATGTTTGCTACTTAGCTGAGGATCAAGAAATTGTCGTCAGCTCTGCATCAGTCTTGGTAGAAGCAAAAATGGCAACAAAGAGACGCATACAAAAGTTGTTTCAATAGTCTAGACGTTTATTTCTCCCTCACATAACAGCCCAGAGCTAGCAGGATAGCCCAGGGTAAATTAAGTGTCATTGTTCCATGAGGCCACCTTGTTACCAGGCTCCTCAGGTGGCTCTGCCACCTTCAGAAAGTAGGTATCTCAGGGTCCTAGCAGGCTTCTCCAGCAGTTGCCATTTTCCAGCCAGTGAAATGTGGGAAAGAGAAAGTGGATGTAAGCAGCTTCTTGATGTGATGCAGAAGTTGCACATAACTTGCTGCCTGCCTTTGTAGCTAAGTAGCAGTCATGTGACCATACCCACGTGCAAGGAAGGCTGAGAAATGTCTGCATTTTATAGGTCAGGAAACCCATAGATGATAAGTCAATGGCTCTACATTATAAAACAGTAGCATCCGGGGGCCGTGGTGGCTCAGGCCAGTTGTCCTGGTGCTTGAGGAGCCAAGGATGTGCGTTCGAGGCCAACCAATCTGGGCAACATAAGAACCTCTCGTTCGTTAAAAAATAAAAAAATAGTAACAACCTATTTTCTGACTCTTGGTCCAGAGTGCTTCCGTCATACTAATCAGCAGGCATTATTACACTCTTATAGAGAGCTATCGAAGGAGAACACAAACTCCTTAGATAATTTGCACATCCTTTGGGTGGCAGCTCATAAGGGGCCTTCTTTATGATGCCTTCCCTGACTACTGAACGATTGCAGTGTTCCTTGGGCTCCCCTTGAAGCTTGTTCCCACCAATGTCTCACGGGTCGGGTAAGCCAGGGACACATAGCGTGGCAGTTCTCAAGCTTCCCGGTTTCAGATCCTCTTCATTTTTTAAAATTGCTGAGGGCACAAAGAGCTTGTGTTTATGTGGGAGATGTCTACATTTTCCACGTTGGGAATTAAACTGAGAAGATTAAAAATATGTACTCATTAAATCCATTTAGAAATGAGAATGACAATTATATGACATATAAATAATGCATTAAAAGAATACCTATAGGCCAGGCATGGTGGCTCACGCCCATTATCTCAGCAGTTTGGGAAGCCGAGGCGGGTAGATCACTTGAGGTCAGGAGTTTGAGACGAGCCTGGGCAACACGGCGAAACCCTGTCCCTACTAAAAATACAAAAATTAGCCGGGCATGGTGGCGGTTGCCTGTAGTCTTAGCTACTCGGGAGGCTGAGGCAGGAGAATTGCTTGAATTTGGGAGGCGATGGTTGCAGTGAGCCGAAATTGCGCCACTGCACTCCATCCTGGGCGACAGAGTGAAATTCTGTCTCAAGAAACAAAAACAAAAACCAAAACCGTATAATTCCTCAAACAAAAAAAAGGGAAAAGTGGCACGTGTTCCTCTCTTGTGGTTGTGTTACACTTTTGCTAATTGATGTCTGGCAAAATAGGAAAGCAGTTGGAGTCTCATACCTATTTCTGCATTTAATCTACTACAATGTGTTTTGATGAAGTATATGAAGAAAACCCAGTCTCATACATATATGTAGTTAGAAAATGGATATATTAATATCAATAGCCTTTTCAGAAAATTGTGGGTATTTGTCTTTGATACTAAACCAGATTCGAGCAGTGACAATTTCTTAGAGGCTAATTGCAGGGTGAAGTCTGAAACCCTGCCAGTATTGTCTTATACTCTGTAACATTCAAATCCACTGGGCTCTCTCACTTTGGATGTAGCTTTATAACCCATGTATGCTTTTCAACCTTCATGCATTGGTTATTTGGAAAACTTTGGTTCACCAAGTTATGCAGATATTCCAAATGTCAATGCATTTCATTAGATGATATCAAAAAATTATATTTGTTAGAATGACTATTGACTTCTCCATAAAAATCTTTATTTTGGAATGTTCTAAAATTTAAGTTTTGGCTTGAAACGTTGGATTTTTATATCAGCGAGAAATACTGTCAGTTGTTTTCCTTGAAGTGACAAGCTCACTTGGTTCATCTTGGAAAAGAATATCTCTTAAACACCCCGACTGAATAGCCATAGACGATTTGCAACATTTCTTTAAGTAAAAATGGCATTGTATGAAAGAAGTGGCTAGTACAGCTTGCAACTCAAATGATCACATGCACTTTTCTTTGGTGCAACCATCATACTTTCCCGTGCAGCTGAAGTGCCTCATACATACTTCCTATTTCATCACACAGAATATGACAAAAATGTGTACTCAAAGGTGGAGACTTAAAGTTAATAATTGTTACAGGTTCACCAATAAAGTGAAGTGCTTATGTAAAACTGGCCTTTTTTTTTTTTTAAACTTCAGTTTTGAGTTCACTAACTTCTAGCACAGTTTGGTGTCATTGTCTGATTCCTGCTAAAACCAGCAATTTAACCCACCGTCAGTGCAAATGTTGGAAGAAGAGCGAGATTCGTGTCCTTTGCAGGAGCATGGTTGGAGCTGGAGGCCATTATTTTTAGCAAACTAACCCAGAACAGAAAACCAAATACCCCATGTTCTCACTTATAAATGGGAGCTAAATGATGAGAAGACATAGGCACAAAGAGCAACAGACGCTGGGGCCTCCTTGAGGGTGGAGGGTGGGAGGAGGGAGAGGATCAGGAAAAATAATTATTGGGTACTAGGCCTAGTGCCTGGGTGATGAAATAATGTGTACAACAAACCCCGGTGACCTGAGTTTACCCATATAACAAACCTGCACATGTACCCCTGAAGCTAAAGTGATAGTTTAAAAACAGGAAATAGTTTTGATCTTGCAAGCCCTCTTAAAAGGTCTCAGCATCCTCTAAGTGCTCGTGGAGCGGCCTGAGTGTTTCGGTCCCCTGGTCCTGGAAGAAGGAGTAAGCAGAAGGGAGCTTGAGGATGGTCAAGAGGAAAGCCATGAACCCCGACTCACCCAAGCACAGGCGCTGTCTTAGCCCGTGCAGACTGCCAGAATACCATAGCCTGGGGTGGCTTAAACAGCCAACATTTATTTTTCACAGGTCTGGAAGCTGGGAAGTCCAAGATAGAGGCAGTGGGAGACTTGGGGGTCTGTTGAGAGCCTGCTTTCTGGTCATAGATGGCTACTTTCCTGCTTTGTCCTCACATGGCAGAAAAGAAGAGGGTGTCTCTGGGGTCCCTTTTATAAGGGCACTAGTCCCATCCATAAGGGCGCCACCCCTCAGGATCTAATCATCTCCCAAAGGCCCCGCCGCTTAATAGTGTCTCATCGGGTGTTAGGAGTCCGACATTTGAATTTTTGCAGGACACAAGCATTCAGTCCATGCAGACACAAGCAGGTGCTGTGGGCAGAGCTGGAGATGATAGCAAGGAGGAGGCTTTGATAAGCCAAGGGCAACAGGCTCTGGATGAAAAGAGGAGGGTTTCAAAGACGGCAGAGATGAGTGAGAAAGAGCTGGCTGAGAGCAGGCAGGACAGATTATATAGCTGGCAAGTGACCACTTCACTGAGCTGACTTCAATTTGCAGGAGTGGCTGTAGGTGGTACTAGCTGCGAGTGGGTGCAAAGCTCTTACGTTCCTAATCCCGCAGCATGCTCGGTTTTGTATTGTCCTTTTTCCACTCTCGCCGATAGGTGCTAGAGGGCAGGACTCATATCTACTCATAGGCTGCTTGATAGGAGCTTTCAGAATGAATAGAGATATAGACAACGTTGTTTATTATAAACGATGATAAGTTCGGCTTAGCACGACTGGCTATTAAAGAATAATGAAATACAACAGGTTCAGGCAGAGAGGTGGGAAGAGGAAACAACTCTGTATCGGGCTAAGGGAGAAGCACAGTCTGCCTGGACAGCAGTCAGATCTGCAGGGTGACCCATTTCACTTCCTACCGTCCTTAGCGTTTCTCTCTTTCACCGACTCTAGTCTTTTATTTATTTATTTTTGGCTGGCCTTGTTTTATTTGTCCTTTTTCTTCAAATACAATAACTGAAGATACAGACAGTATGCAATACAATAAAATAGATGAAACAAATTCTAAGAGACTGCAATGCCACGTGCTATGTTTAACCTAATTTTATTCATGCTTGCCTTGGGATGGGGAATAGATCATCCAGCAAAAACATACAGTAAAAACAAAATGTCTTATGTACAACTTTTAAACTATAATAATGATGTAACTTAATTACTTCCATGCACACAACCCTAACATTAATTTTTTATTTATTTATTTATTTTTATTTTTGTCTTTTTGTTTTTTTCCTTTTTGTTTTCTCCTTTTTTGCCTATTGCCCAGGCAGGTCTCGAACTCCTGGGCTCAAGCTGTCCTCCCGCCTCTGCCTCCCTAAGAGCTGGGATCACAGGCATGAGCCACAGCGCCCGGCACATTAATTTTTTTTAATAAACACAATTAAGACTTCTAGGAACATTTTATAATAAAGTAGTTCCTAATGTTTCTTCATAGATAGACCAAGCACCTGCAAAATACAAATTGCTATACACAATGAGCACTTTACTTAAAATGAACCCTTAAGCAAATTAAGTATGTGGACAGCCTCAGGTAGATCTTATACAGCTAGGTAGGCAACAAAGGCATGGTGCCAAATGGAAAAAGTGTACCTGCAAATACATTTTTAAAACTAAGTTAAATTTTATAATTAATTTTATAATTAAATGCAGAAAATATGCTGATACACTAAAATAAATAAGATGTGATGTATTAACACCTCACTATAAAGAATGCATACTAAAACATTTATAAATAACAGATGAGTCTTATTAAGAATAGTTTACTACAATAAATGCTGGCTAAGTAGAAGTGGATATTGTGAAGCACTGTGGGTGGTATATATGTTTTGCCACATACTCTTGTTACCTTGAGGTAGATAACACATGTACCAAATTTGGCATTCATTTTCAGTTGCTGCTGGTATCATGTTTTTAAAGAAATGTATACAGTATGAAAAACTTGAAAATACTCACGAATGAAAAATGTTTTCGGGAAAAAATAGATATTTTCATGCAATTATGTACAGTTTCACTGTGTAAATTTCAAGGCAAGATTTGTTTCCTGTAAAACAAATCATCGTTCTATGAGGGAACGTTCTTTACATGTCGTAGTGCACTGCTTTTGCCTCCTGTGTTGCATTATTTTGCTCTATTCTTTAATTTTGTGTGCAGATGACACGCCAGTTAAAATGAAAATGATTCCACATGCAGAAAAACATCTGCATTTTAAAAACCAATAATAAAATAAACCAACTAATAAGATTCTTACTAAATGACACCATCTGATTCAAGTAAAAAATGACTTGAATACTAGTAATAGGAAAAGACAAAACACATTTCATGAAGAATGCAAAGATAAATGTCTGTGGAGTGTTTTCGTTTGGATATTTCAGAATGCTGCTGTATGTTTTATGAGGAATTGAGGGGGAAGATTTCATGGCAGAAGGTATTAATGTGACCTGTATTGACTTAAGTGGATGGTGAAACTGCGGGATGCCTATGGGCTCAAGTGGCTTGTTAAAGAGGAACTCCCCACTGTGGTTCAGAAATCCTTCCTCATTTCCTCTCTCTCCAAGCTTCCCATTCTTTACTGGCTCAGTTGCTTGCATTTCAGGATTTTCTTTCCTGTTAAAGAACTTATCCAAGTAACTAGTGTAAGTGTTTTCCTTCTCAACTTGTTCATCCTCCCTTACCTCACAAAACTGATGAGAAAACAGTCATCCCCTCCACTCACAAACTGGCTGTCCCAAGAAGATGGGTACGAGGCTTCTAATTGAGCCAGATTTGCCATTCCTTTTTCCTGTTTTTCTTGCCTTACTGACTTTGTTATCAAACTTCTCAATTCTAGTTGGGACACTGAGCTATTCAAGTTATTTAATTTATCAACCACATCAATAGGCTCGTGTTGGGGGACTAAGTTGAATGGTTCCTGCAATAAAGGAATCAAAGTCGAATCCCTGATTCTTTCCTCTTTCTTTTCCAGCCAGTTGCGTGATGCTTCCTCTAGCGCTATCTGGGGTTAACCAATCCATTCCTTTCACATTTTGACTTGCCTTTCTTATTAGATTTTTTCTTTGCTTTGTTCTTTCCAACTGGAAAGATCTATAATAAGCCTGGGTTCATAGCAATGGTTAACTTCACTCTCTTTCTAAACTAAGTTATCTAAATATTGATGAAGACGTCATTTTGAGTTACAGACATGGCTACACGCCAGATCACAATATTTGATGATGATCTGGCTCACGAGGCTCAGTAGAGTAATTGGTATCAAAAGCAGGATCCTCCAGATACTTTTCCCCGATCTCCATTCAAATATTTTCAGGGATCAAATTGTACTTCTTCATCAGCGACATCAGACAGAGATCTTGGATGAAACTGAACTTCATCAATATCAAAGTTTTTATGTATAGGCCAATCATGCTCTGAAAACTGACAATCATTGTACCTTTCTCAGTTGTAAATGTGACAGTGAGTTTCATCCATAAGCAAAACATCATCAACTTCATCTTCCGTATGAAGAGGATGACTTGCAATTGGCTCATCCATTGGAAAAGAATATATGCTCATGTAAGGATGAGAGAGCACTTCTGGTGTTAACTGATCTATGGGGATAAATGTCAAATTTTGTTTCAGGAAACCCAGTGCTTCTCGACTAATTCTTGGAAACAGCTGCGTTAAAGGTTTGTGTGGCACAGTCATGTCATTTCTAATGTAAACTGAAATTATGCCAAGAAGCTCCTGATGATCTTCCTCATGTACAACAGGAATAGATTCTAAAATCAGCTGCATCTGTTCAAGTTCATGTGCATCTGCAAAAAGAGTTTTACCAATCAGCATTTTGCAAAGATGCAGCCTGCAGCCCTAATGTGGGCTTAACTATAATTATTAGGAGAAAGTAAAAGACGTGGAGATCTGTACCATTTAGTAATCAATCCTTCAGAAAGATGACCCTTCACAAAGTGGAATAATGAGGATCCATGATCTGTGCAAGACCAAAGTCGCCTATCTTCAACATCAAGTTTTCAGTATTAATGAAAAGATTAGCTGCTTTGAGATCTCTGTGCAGTACACTTGCAGAGTGAATACACTTCAGTCCCACTAGCAGCTGATACATGAAAAGCCTGGCGTGCTCTTTCAGTAAAGGGCCCTGCTCCAGCACATTAGCCAAGTCTCCTGAGCAATGTAAACACATTCAACTTTGTAAGAGACCCCACATCATCTCTTAATTGGCTTCCACTGGGACCAAGAATTTCAAACACTTTCACTGCGTTATCACAATCAAGTCTTCTAATAATTTTGATTTCACATACAGCATGTTTGACACTCTGGGGATCAATAAAGACAATTTTCTTGATGGCTACTCTTTTTCACAGTCATTGTCTGCAGCAGAGAAAACCAAGCCATTGCCTCCACAACCCAATGGCTTTAAGTCCATATACCTGGAACCCAGCTCAAAACCATGAATGTTCATGAGACTTTCAAATTTCTCTGCCATTTTGAAAACACTTACTGTTGTCTTTTCCTTTCGAATTGTTGAATTTGTAAACAAGTAAGAAAACTAGCATCAAAAGGAAAGATCTTTCAAAAAGGGAGAAGAAAAATAATTATGCTTCCACAGCAAGATGGTTTCTTGATGTTCACTGCAAATGCCAAACAGTCCTGTTGAATTCCCCATAGATTTAAAGCTCAAAAAGCTCTACTCATATTGAGAATTAAAAAGATTGCAGTACTCCTAGTTCAAGAAAGGGGCAGCAAGTCTGCAGACATTTAAAGAAAACACTCAAGAAACTCAAACGGAATGAAATGACATATTATGCACTCAGATTACTGTGCTGAACGATTTAACATTTAACAAACACGTGAATAAGTATGCACACAACAGGCTTGTATGAACATTCTCCTCACAGTACAGATGCACTCAGTGTTGGAATGGTCCTGAGCAGGGTCGTTCTAAGGTGCTGAGAGGGACTACTTCTGTTTTGCTGCTTTGCTTCCTTTGTTGCTGTATATTTCAACAGGAAGCCCTGGTGGCTGTTGGTTAACAGAATATATCTTTTGTTACTGATCAGGTGGCTGCAGGTCATCACACTCACAATCAAAGCTACCGTCCATCTTACTCTGATACAACTGGACTTCTCTAACTCCTCGAGAGAGTGTGACAGCCCCCGGCGTCAGCTCAGGTCTCCGAGGTTCTCGCTTTGCCGCACTGGCAGCCTTGTAACTGCAACCCGATTCTGGTCTTTTTTTTTTTTTTTTTAAACTGTAGGTGTGTTCTTTGGTGGGCCGGGAGGATTGCACGGGGTTGGAAGTAGACTGTATCTGATGGGGAGCTCTGGTTGATCCTTCCAGAACCAAACCAGGCTGGAAGACTTCATAATTGTGCTGTGGGTTGAAATCAGAAACCAGGAAATGACATCAGCTAAATTCGGCAGTGGAATGGCACTGCTTCCACGAGGGAAAGTCTGTCTATGTAGATTTAATCTCACAATCCATTATTCCAGGTGATATTGATGGATCATTTCTATATGCTTGTCTTTGCACGTATTGTCTCATGAGCACAGACAATAACCTTCTAAGATTATTTTATGGATACGAATACGGTCTCAGAGATGTTAGGAAATTTGTTCAAGGTCAAAAAGTGTGAAAAATTCAAGCCCAAGTTGTTCTAAAGGTGGCTGTGTTGGGAAGGAGGGTGGGATGCGCTTTCACTTGAAATACTAACTTTGACTCTAAAGGGCAGCAGTTGAATTTAATTGCTTGGAAATGTAAGGATTTCTGTCTGTAAGTAATACGAGGGCTCACTTCACTAGTAGAGAGGGAATAAATCATCCACCTTTCAGAGGTGGATGGGTAGCTTCAGGATATTGGGCTGCTATTTAGCTAATTACTTTGCTGATGTATTAAATGGCCACTGATTCTAGAAGGTGAGCAGTTCATTTCCTACAGAGCAATAGGGTCAAACATAGTTTCTGTAATGATAATAATTATGAAATGTATATTCATGCTAAAAAGGGAGCTTGTCACGAATGTGATCCGAAGCTGCAGGAGGGTGAAGAAGTACGAGAGGGAAATCAGCAATGAGAATGAACTGAACATGAATCTTTAATGGAAACCTCGCTACCATTTAAACAGGAGAGGTAATGGAGCTGTTGGATGGATATTTTAATTTTACAGGCTATGAGATTGCAGTTTGAAAAATTATCTTTGAAATAATAATGTGCACAGAATTGATATACTGAGTTACCATAGAAATCACCTTCAGTACTATTAACACTGCTAATCATGTTGCCTCACCCTTAATGTGTTTCATAAGTATAAATGCTTCCTAGCAGCTACATAAATATATCTTACTTTATAATTTAAGACTACTTCTCTTTTTTCTGATTCCTTGATAAATTAAATTCTCTGAAAGACATCTAGCCTATAAATTTAAACAAACATAAAACACAACTCATATTTTCTGCTAGCAAATATCAGTTTAGAATTCTATTACTTGGGTTCCATTTTCATACTTTTATGTCAACTAATATCTCTAGAGTCTGCTCGAAGCCATTACTTCATTGTCTATGCATCCATGTAGCCATCCATGATCCACCATCCATCCATCCATCCATCCAACCATCCATCCATGATCATCCATGATCCATCAGTCCATCCATCCATCCATTCATCCATCCATCCATCCATCCATCCATCCATCCATTCATCTACCCATCCATCCATCCATCCATCTATCCATCCATCCATCCATCCATCCATGCATGCATGCATCCATCCATCCACCCATCCATTCATCCATCCATCCATCCAACCATCCATCCATCCATCCAACCATCCATTCATGAGCCACTATCCAGCCATCCAACCACCCATCCCTGCATTTATACTTCTAGCCATCTTTTAATTCATTACATAAATTAAGCACCAATTACATGCAAGCCTTTGTGCTACACAGGTACTCTGGGGCTTATAAAAATAAGTTACACAATATGCCTCCTATAATCAAGTTTGCAATCCATCAAGAAAAACTAGAACCAAATATACATCATGTATATAAGAAAGTTTTTGATAAATACCAGAAGAGTATTCACATAAAAATGTTATCGGGGTAAGAAATCACTTCTGGATAGAGGCTGATATTTCTTCTTAGATATCTCATATGCAATAGGCAACATAAACAGTACATTTCCCACTCAATTCACTAATTCTCCCTTCACCTGCCGCTAAACTTTCCCATCATCTGCATTCCCCATACTCAGTAGTTTCACCTGCTGCCCACTTAAATTAGAAACTAGAAATAATAGAATCATCCTTGATTCGGATTTCTACTATACCTGAATTAATCGCCGAGTGTCAAATGTTTTGCTTTCTAAAATTTTCTTGGATTTATTTCATTCTCGCCATATTTGGCACGACTATCTTGATAGAAACTTTCATGAGTTTACCCATTAGATTATTGCAACAGTTTATCAACTAGTTTTTCTGCCTCTTACCTTGTGCCTTGAAAAATCTTCTTTCACATAACAGCGGGTGTGATATATTTAGATAAAATCTGAAGTCCCTTGGTCAAAAGTCTTCAATGGTTGTTGTGTGCAAAGCCAACCTCAACCTATTCTCTGTATCTTTCTAGGCTCATCTTCTTACTCAAGAACTAGGCTTTAGGATCTTTGAACTAACTATGGTTTTTCCCTTTTTGTAAATTATCTTATTGCTTCCATGATGATTTAGAGGGACTATCTTCAAGTCAGTTCAAATACTTCATAATTAATATCTGGCTGTTTTCTAACCAATTGAGTAACTTGTTGCACAATAAGCCACCTCACGTCTTTCAGGAAGAAATACATTACACTTGAATAGTAAAGACATTACAGAATAAATTAGGACAAAGTTCAAATTTGCTTTAAATATTTCTTTGGAGGAGGAGACACCTCACTTCTACTCAATGAAGAGAAACATTTTCACAGTCCAGAGGTCTTTTATTCTATTTCATTTTAACACTGAATACGCCATGAATTCATAGGGAATAGCTTCAGCAGCTCAGGCTCCTCCCCATTGGTTCTCACAAAGTCTGCTGCTCTGGGAGGAGCAGGCTGGCGCTTTAGTTGAACCCAGGTACCTTTCTCTTTGGCTTCTTTTTCTGATCATTTTCCTTCATGTGCTTCAGGAAGCTATCTCGGCTCTTAGAGTGCTTAATGTGCTCAATATGTACTTTAATTCCCTTGGCAAGAATCTTGCCTTAACTTGTTTGTTACAACAATGCCAGCAGCATGCTGGGCAACACTGTAGACTCTTCCAGCTTTGCCATGGTAACCCTCGTGGCACATTCCTTTTTGAACAGTGCCCCTTCCCTTGGTATCTACACCATCGCCTCTCTTATAGATTTGCATGAACATGGCCAAAGGAACAACGCATGTTTTCTGAAAGGCCTATAGAATGTCTGTTGGGTGCCTCTCCTCTTTCCCTTTGTGTTCGTCATTTTGGTGAATTACTGGAAGATGGCAGTTCCAGCTGAAAGGCCAGTTTTTTTCTTTTAATTAGACAAGGTCCTGCTTTTTCACCCAGGCTGAAGCATAGTGGTAGCATCGCAGTTCAGTGCAGCTTCAAACTGCTGGACTCAAGTGATATTCCCACCTCAGCCTCCCGAGTAGCTGGGACCGTAGGCATGTACCACCAAACACAGTGAATTTTAAAATATTTTTGTAGAGTATGGGGTCTCACCATGTTGCCCAGGCTGGTCTTGAACTCCTGGCCCCAAGCAGTCCTCTTGTTTCAGCCTCCCAAAGTGCTGAGATGACAGCTGTGAGCCACCATCCCTGGCCTAGTTCTATTTATACAACTGCCTTTTCTAGATTCTCTGCCTTGTACGTCATTCTCAAATACATATCTACAATGGTTTCACCTGATTCCCGTATATCTTTCAAGTCTCAACTCAAGAGTCACATTCATAAGAAGCCTTTCCTAATCAGACAAAACTGAGGGAGTAGGAGCCCTGCCTCTGTGCTTCTGTTTTATCCCATCCATCCCTATTATACCCTCAAAAAAGATAAAAAGACTTCTCTTGGAAACATCTGGGCAAACACAGCAGAATGAAAATGGACCATAGAATCTCTGTCACTTAATGCCTAGTAAAATGGTCATTAACTGCAAAATAAACCCCAAAGGCTCAGCTTCTCTAAATGGTCTTCCTTCCTGTCCCCAAGTTTACCACCAGAAGTCAAACAATGAACAAAATCTAATGCCACTGGCTTCAGAAAGTGATGAACAGGGGAAGGAAGAAGGTCCTTCTGAGGGAGGGTCACTTAAGTCTGGCAGTCCCAGGTCGCAGTGAGCTGTGATGGCACCACTGCTCTCCAGCCTGGGTGAAAGAGTGAGACCTTGTCTAATTAAACAAAGACAAAAACTGCACAACAACTGTAGTTATTCCAGAGTTCCCAAAACCCAGCCCTCGAGTAAGGAGATGAGGTTAGAGAGATACAGAAGATGGTCAAAGTTGCCTTGCACATGCCATACTAGGGAAGGTGCCAGCTATAGGAAACCATCAAAGTCTTTTCATCAAGGGACTTCAGATTGTATTTTAATAGATTGCACCAGCTGTTGTGTGAAAGAGGCTTTGCAAGTCACATGATAAGAGGCAGAAAAACTGTTGCAATAATGAAATGGGAACTCACGAAGCTTTCTACTAACATAGTTGTACCAAGCATGGAGAGAAGAGAAAGGGATACATCTGAGAAAATTTTAGAAAGTAACATATTTGTCACTTGGTGATGAATTCAGGAAGGTATAGTAGAAATCTGAATCAAGGATTATTCTGTTGTTTCTAGTTTCGACCTTAAGTGGGGGAGCAGGTGAAACCACTGAGCATAGGGAATGCAGATGATGGGAAGTTTAGTGGTAGGTGGAGGAAGAATTAGTGAAGTTAGTCTGAAAAATGAAGGAGTGGAGGGCATCACTGCTACCACCCTCCTGAGGGGCTGCTTCCGAGAAGCGTCTGGACTAAGATCCAGGAGCAGGCTGGCTGTTGAGGGGGATGAGACTTCACACAGTGAAGATGGCTGGTGAAAGAGAAACATGAAACCTGGGACCCAGCCTAGGACAGTATCTGCAAGCACAGATTTTGAAGCCAGACAGCTTCTACCTCTAGTTATGTGATTTTGGTGCAACACCTAACTTCTCAGTGACTCAGCTTCCTCATCTGTAAAATGGGAATGAGAACAGTACCCACCTCAAAGCGAAGCTCTAAGGGTTAAAATTGGTTAATATATTTAAAGTAATTAAGACAGCATGTGCCTGTAGTACCCCTAGGTAAGGGTTGGCCAGTCCTATCCCAAACTCAGGATAAGAGTGAACTAGGTGGGCATTGTTGTTTTTGCTCTCTTCTGTCTGGTGGGCAGCAGAAATGGAGAAATGGGAGAAGCACATTCTCAGGCCCTTCCCTGAGTTGGGGGGAATGATCCACCATCTGCTGTTATCCTCTGAAGAGAGAGTGGAGCCCAGGGGTCCGTACAGAGCCTGCCTTGGGCCTCTGCTGGGTTTCCCCATCTGCTCTCCTGTGCCTTCAGCTTAGAGGAAAGTGTGCACAGCCAGATCTTCCTAGGCACAAACTATAGTGCTGAGGGGGGAGAACAAAGAGACGCCTCCTGCACTGTATATCAGCAAGTAGAGTCTGGTCCTGAGCACCGTGCCCAGGATGAGCACAAGACAAGTTCTGAACATGAAGAAAAATGCACCAGGACAGTGAGGGGCCAGCACATCATATGGAAAATCCAAGAACGGGCAATTTCACTCCAGTAATTTACATTATAGAAAACTATAAAAACCTTACATTCAATAAGGTAAGCCCTTAAAGAAAAGTTGATAAAACTGGGATGAATATTACAGAACTGAAGAAACAGGTTACAAACCCAAACTACATTATCCCAGAACTATTACATATGTAGAGAAAAGCTAAGAGGAAAATAGGCACAGCTGAACACAAAATCATAAATAACTGGCTTGAGCTCATCAAAGGGAATCCAGAGAAACCTGAAAAAGATGAATTCCTTCAGAGCAAAAAGGAATTGATAGAGAAGACAAAGTAATCCGACTAAATGATAGAGTCCTGGGAGGACAGAGTTCACCAAATGGGACAGAAAAAGAATCATGTGAATATAAAATAAGACCAAAATTTCCTCAATGAAGAGCCACGTGTGCGGGTTGAAAGATCACACTATGCTCAAGGAAAGGCAGATAAAGAACTGCTGACCCTGAATTTGATCCTCACAGTTGTTAACCTTGCTGAAAACAAGGGCAAACTTCAGGTGTCCAGGCAGATTCCCCACCGCCAGGTTCAAGGCCAAAACAGTGTTGGCAAGTTTCCATGGTAACAAAGCTGTGACCAAAATATACACCCATCAAAACTGACATTTCACCCCGGTACTCCAGGGCAGCATAACCAGTTCTGGGCCGCACAGTCGCCGTCAGGATGGGATTGGACGTGTGGATGGAGACAAGGATGAAGATTGTCTCCTTTGTGGGACCGCATGCCTGGTTTTCCCTCACGGACGTGCTCCGCTGCCCTGGCTTCCTTATCTTGCCAGGGGGCACTGTGAGCTCCTGCCCACTTTGAGGTTTCACACTTGATGTTTCCTGGAGTGCCCTTCTCCTGCCTCTGGCCTCATCCAGCCCTGAAAGCTGACCTTTTCCATTGCCTCCTCATGCAGACGGGCCTGCCTCTGCTGTCCTCCCTCCTCCCATCCCCACCTGCAGCTTCAGCTCCTGTTCATGCTTTTTACTGTCTGCCTTTCACGGAATGAAGCCCATAAGCTCAGGGGCCTCACTTTCTATATCCTTAGTGCTTAGAGCTTGGCATCTATTAGCTGCTCAATAATCATTCATTGGAGAAGAGAAGGAAGGAAAAGAGGGGAGGGAGAAAAGATGAAAGGGGAGCTTGAGCTCAGCCTTTAGAGGTGGATTGAATGTTAGACAGACTCAGAGGATTCCAGGCCTATGGGGTGATGAGTAGAAAGAGAAGAGGAGAAATGGGCATCTGAAAACCGGATCCAAGTTCTACCAAGAAAACACCTCATCAAATATTGCCCTTTACTTGGGCTGTGAATTAAATCTTAACTTCTTATCCCACTGCCTTTGAGATGATGATAAATTATAAAATGCTCTTTGTTGCTATTTATTTTAGTTTTTAAGAGACAGGGTCATGCTTTGTCACCCAGGGTGGAGTGCAGCGGTGCCATCGGCTCATAGCTCACTGCAGCCTTGAACTCCTGGACCTGAGTGAGCCTCCTGCCTCTCTCCTGAGTAACTTGGATCACAGTCCTGAGACACCACGGCTGGCTAATCGGAGCTCTGAGTACCTGTATAATAGGAACTCTTATGATTTGGGCATCAGCGGCAGAACACTGTAGGACAGGTTGTTTTCTGGCTGGCTTGAGGGTGGATGATATAAATCCTGGGATAAATTATGACACAGGGATTTAGATGCTTGAATTACAGATTTTTTTCCAGAAAAAGATTCTTGCAAGCTACTGGGATTTTAAAAAATAAATGTTTTAGGCCAGGCGCGGTGGCTCACGCCTATAATCCCAGCATTTTGGGAGGCCGAGGCGGGTGGATCACGAGGTCAAGAGATTGAGACCATCCTGGTCAACATGGTGAAACCCTGTCTCTACTAAGAATACAAAAATTAGCTGGGCCTGTAGTCCCAGCTACTTGGGAGGCTGAGACAGGGGAATTGCTTGAACCCAGGAGGCGGAGGTTGTGGTGAGCTGAGATCGCGCCTTTGAACTCCAGCCTGGGTAACAGAGAGAAACTCCATCTCAATAAATAAATAAATAAATAAATAAATAAATAAATAAATGTTTCTGTTATGTGATTATTCTCTTAGAAATATACAATTGATTCTTCCCATTCGTGGCAGTTGTATTCTATAAGGTCGCTGTGTACTCTGAATTAGTAAATACAGAAGCATTGCTCCCAGGGGAAACATAAGGTTAGGTCACTGCAAGCCTCTAGTCAAAACATTTTTGTCCACCGATCAATACATGAGCTTGCTTTATGTGTGTTTCTATTTAAAGACACCTTATTTAATACATATCATTGATCCATTAACATTGAACTCATGGACAACAAACTGTAACTCATGTCTGAATGAAGCTTGTCTAATGCATGTATTTTCCCCCTTAAATAACATCACAGCCTTCTTGCACTTAGGAACCCTAGATAGCACTATAGTTAGGGAGTTATGTTAAACAGCAGAATCATCAACAAAAAGCCCTACAAAATGCAAAAAGCATGGTACCGAATACAGTGTGGGGAGGATTCTCGTTTGCAGTATGAGAGCTGAGACAAGAAAGCAGAGGGTTTGACCTCGGCTGGGAGCATGCGTTGGGTTTCTCAAATCTTTTGCCTCTCTGTCCGTGTCTGCAAGGACTGTACAAACACTGTGAATATTGACTTTGGAGTGACAAATACATTTTAGTAGGCAGATGAATTCACAAACCTCGAATTAGCGAATAAAAAAAGATGGAGTGTATTTTCTAATTTCTTAAGATGTGAGTCTGAGTTTGGTAAATGTTAGTAAAGATAGGTAGTCCAAAGTCACCCAAATCACATTAGAGCTCTGTCGCTACTATCAGAAGCCCTTGATTGTGGTTTAGATTTTAAAAAAGTTTTAAAGAATTTTCAGCTGATGGTGAATATATGTATTGATTCATTATTTAATAAATGTTTGTATGAACACATGCTTTCTATTTGGAGGCTTATAAAAACATAAAACTTTTATAATAACATATAGTTGCTTTGTGATTTCCAGATTTTTAACTGCTCTAATGAGCACATCTCCTTTAATCCCCCTGACCCCTTGAAAGGTGCTTGGGAACCCAGTCATTAGTGAAAGGTCTGAGAGTTGGGGCAACTCTCTAGATTCTGGGGATAACAGTTGTAAGGGGGAACCTGGCCTAGAGAAATTGTCTGGCTTGCAGCTAGAGTACATCATGAGGCCAGCACCAGAAGCCAAGTTTTGTTTTAATGACCACATCACACGGGCTCCTTAACCAGTCGCTAACGGTGTGATCCTAGCGCCTTCATGTGGACCAGCCAGCCCAGGCAACAGCCCCATAGAGAGGCAGGCAGGTGCCTGCAGGAGGCTGTGAAGTACTCAGAAAGCAAATGATAAATTAAGCAAACCAGGGCATGACGAGGTAGACCAGCTGTTGGTTGATAAATGTCACCTTGCACAGTGTTAAGTGCACAGTTTCTGGAGCCAGATATCCTGGGTTCCAAATCAGCTCTGTTTCTTAATAGCTGTGTGACTTTCAGGGGTGATGTGTTTAGCCTCTCTGTGCATCGATTTATTTATCTGTGAAAGTCGGACAATAATATACTAACATCATTAACATCGTAAGGCTATTGTAATAATGAAATAAATTACAACTGCGCAGTGCTGTATAAGCACAGACTGTGACAGGCATACCCCAGAAATATTGTGGGTTCCATTCGAGACCACTGCAGTAAAGCAAATATTGCAATAAAATGCGTCATATGCATTTTTCCCCAGTGTATATAAAAGTTATGCTTTCACGGAACTGTAATCTGGGTGTGTAGTTGTGTTATGTGTAAAAAATAATGTACATATATTAATTTAAAAACATTTTATTGCTAAAAAATGCTAACGATGATCTGAGCCTTCAGCAAACCACAATCTCTTTGCTGGTGAAGGGTCTTGCCTGCATGTTGACGGCTGCTGAATGATCAAGGTGGTGGTCGCTGAAGGTTGCAGTGACTTTGGCAGTTTCTTAAAATAAGGCAACAGTGGAGTTTGCCACAGCAACTGACTCTTCCTTTCGTGAAAGACTTCTCTGTAGCATGCAGTGCTGTTTGATAGCATTTTACCTAAAATAGATCTTCTTCAAAACTGGAGCCAATCCTCTCAAACTCTGCTGCTGCTTTATCAACTAAGTTTATGCAGTATTTAAGTCCTTTGTTGTTACTACAGCGATGTTCACAGCACCTTCACCAGGAGTAGATTCTATCTTAAGAAACCATTTTCTTTGCTCCTCCTCCATAAGAAACAATTTCCATCTGTTCAAGTTTTATCACGTGATTGTAGAAATTCAGTCCCGCCTTCAGGCTCCACTTCTTGTTCTCTTGGGCTTACTATCACAGCTGCTGTTACTTCCTCCACTGAAACCCTGAACCCCTTCGAAGTCATCCGTGAAGGTTGGAATCAACTTCTTCTACCCTACAGCTAATGTTGATATTTTGACCTCCTGAATCATGAATGTTCTAGAATGGCATCTAGAATAGTGAATCCCTTCCAGAAGGTTTTCAATTTCCTTTTCTAGTCCATCAGAGGAATCACCATCCATGGCAGTTATAGTGTTAGGGAATTTATTTCTTAAATAACAAGACTTGAAAGTTGAAATTAGTCCTCGAACCATGGGCTGCAGAAAGGATGCTGTGCTTGGAGGCCTCTCTGTCAGGACTCTTGAGTGACCATGTGCATTATCAATGAGCAGTAATATTTTGAAGGGACTTTTGTTTTTGGAATCGTAGGTCTTAGCAATGGGTTTAAAATATTTGGCAAACCTTGCTGTAAACAAGTTTTGTTGTTCCATTTCTAGAGCACAGACAGAAGATATTTAGGATAATAAGAGCTCTATGATTTTTTTTTGAATGATAAATGAGCATTGGATTCGACTTAAAGTCACCAGCTGCATTAACCCCTAACGTGAGAGTCAGCCTGTCCTTTGACGTTTTGAGGCCAGGCATTGAATTCTCTCTAGCTATGAAAGTCACACATGGCATCTTTTTCCAGTATAAGGCTGTTTTGTCTAGGTGGGAAGTCTGTTGTTTGGTGTCTAACGATAGTCTTCCTTGACTAGCTTTGCTACGTCTTCTGGATTACTTGCTGTAACTTCTCCATCAGCGCTTGCTGCCTCACTTTGCACTTTTAGGTTATGGATATGGTTTCTTTCCTTACACCTCATGAATCCACTTCTTGTTAGCTTCAAATTTTTCTTCTGCAGCTTCCTCACCTCTCTCAGCCTTCATAGAATTGAAAGAGTTAGGGCCTGGCTCTGGGTTAGGCTTTGGTTTAAGGGAATATTGTGGCTGCCTTAGTCTTCTGTCCAGAACATTAAAACTTGTTCCGTATTAGCCATCAGGCTGTTTCGCTGTCTTATCATTCATGTGTTCACTGGAGTAGCACGTTAAATTTCCTTCAAGAACTTTCCCTTTGCATTCACAACTTGGCTTTTTGGTGCAAAGGCCTAGCTTTCAGCCTGTCTTGGCTTTCTACATGCCTTCCTCATTAGGCTTAATCATTTCGAGCTTATGATTTAAAAGTGAGAGACGCGCGATTCTTCCTTTCACTTTACCTAGAGCCCCTTGTAGGGTTACTAATTGTTCTCAATTCAATATTTTTGTGTCTCAGATATAGGGAGGCCTGAGGGGGGGGGAGAGAGACGGGGAATGGCTGGTAGGCGGAGCAGTCAGAACACACACAGCATTATTGATTAAGTTTGTCAACTTATATGGATGTGGTTTGTAGTTCCCCCAAACAATTCTGATAGTAACATCAAAAGCTACTGATCACAGATCACCGTAACAGATATAATAATAATAAAACGTTTGAAATATTGTGAGAATGACCAAAATGGCTTGTTTTGTGACACTGAGACACAAAATGAGCACATGCTGTTGGTGATTTCACTGGTGTGGATCTCACTCTTACGTGCTGTAGAGTGTGAAGGTTAGCAACATGTGCAGATCCATTGGAAATATTTTGGCTTGAGAATGACAAGAAATAGTGAGATGGTATCAGTTCCTCTTCAAAAAATAGCAACACTTTTAGATAGGCATAGAGCCAAAACTTTGTTTTTTGAGAAAGAAAGAAGAAAAATGACCTAGATGAGTACATCCTAATATTTGAAGTGTTGGCCAAACTGAATCCTTTTAATGAATTGTACTTTCTAATAAAAAATATACATGCCAAACTTCTTGCACTTAAAATTGTCTGAGGCTTTTGATAAGAAGAAGTCCTAAAATCCCATGACCTTAGTTACCTTCCAACTCTTCCTCCTGGAAAAATGCCCTGGCTCAAAGGAGGCAGAGCAGGCGCCGTCCTCATTCTAATCTCTGACCTCTTGGATGGTGACGAAAACATTGTCACCTAGCAGAAAGGACTTCCGAATTTTAGAAAATTTGAGACTTCGTTTTCAGAAAGCTTGAAAGAAGAAATCCAAGGAAAGTGAGACAAACCATGATCAAAACCAAAAACCAATTCACACAATATGATTTTAAAGAGAAAGTTGGCTTTTCAGGGGATGCGCATATTCTTACACCCAAGAAAAATAAGAAAAACTCATTATAGCATTATAGGTTATTTTCGAGATTTCAGATCATCTGTGTATTAACTCATGCCTTTCAAAAACCATTACTTGCACAAATAATTATCAGTTTAATATTCAGGGTAGTTCATTGGGCAGAAATTCATCCTGACCATAAAGCAAGTCTGTAGTGGGATATTTACTTTACCTTTTTCATAGTTCTTTGTATTCAAATATGGGCTGCATCATTTTATCTGAATGGAGGAATAGTGTAACCATGAAATTGTGACTTCATCCACTGTGACCCCTGGTCCAGTATGGAGAGTTCAGTTTCTGCCATTTTTCCATCTCCCCCACTACACATTCATGACAAGAATCTTTTAAAAATAAAAATATCTTTTTTATTTAAAGTACTAGAGAAGGCCGGGTGTGGTGGCTCATGCCTGAAATCCCAGCACTTTAAGAGGCCAAGGCGGGTGGGTAATTTGAGGTCAGGAATTCGAGACCAGCCTGGCCAATATGGTAAAACCCCATCTCTACTAAAAATCAAAAAATTAGCTGGGTGTGGTGGCACATGCCTGTAATCTCAGCTACTTGCGAGGCTGAGGCAGGAGAATTGCTTGAACCTGGGAGATGGAGGTTGCAGTGAGCTGAGATTGTGCCACTGCACTCCAGCCTGCATGACGGAGCGAGACTCTGTCTCCAAAAAAAAAAAAAAAAAAAAAAACTTCAGAAGTTCTCCATGATCTCTAATGGACATAGAGACTGTACATCAAGATGTTAATAGGTTTCCCATGAAAAACGTATTCCAATTTAGTCTAAGAAATGTTGGTCTAAACAATTTTTTTACTGTAGGAATTCTGTCTTTAAAGTGTTATTATGTGCCATGAGTCTAAAGGTGTAGAAAGATGTAGTGCACAGTGTCCCAAACATATTTCTTACAAAACCTCTTCATCACAGAGAACCTATGAACGTTTTCAAAGGTCAGGCTTAAAAGACAAAACTGACCCACAAGATGCAATTGGGTCACCACACCCCTCTAGAGACTGCCCCTTTCCATTCTCATGGACTGCCTTTTGCTCTCAAGCTTCTGTAATTCTTTGAATGCACTGTGTGTTCTCTATGTGTGTATATAATGTTTCCTCTACCTATCCTTTTTTTCCATATCTTTGACTTTTAAACTTCTACTTATCCTTTGAGAATCTCATTTAAGTCTTATCCTTCCATGAAACCTACAGGTGAAGCTTCTTCGTCTGAGCTCCCCTAGCACAGTGGCGCTCAAGATGAAGCATCAATCAGGGTCACCTGGAAGTTTTAATAACGTGCAGACTGCTGGACCCACTGCTAGGATTTCTGATTCGGCGGGTCTGAGGTGGGGTCTGAGAACTTCATCAAGTCCAACTCATTTTACATGGAGACATAGATCCAGAGAAGTTCACAGAGGCAGAGTGGTACAAGGTAGGAATCAGCACACCTGAGGTCTTGCACACCTGTACCTCTCAGCAGGCTATGCGATGTTGGGTGAGTGCTTTATCCTTCGTGGCCTCCTCTGTAAAATGGAATATTAATGCCTCCCCCTGTGAGGTACTGAGGATCAGTGAAGCTCTGTGAAAGTACGCTGCCAAATATATGCATTCTAAGCTTGATGACGAATAGGGTGGTATATTAGTGTCATAAACTACCACAACTGGGTGGCTTGAAGCAGCAAACTTACTCCCTCACAGTCCTGGAGGCCGGAAGTCAAACAAGGTGTTGCCAGGGCCTGCTTTCGCTGCTGGTTCTGGTGGTTTGCCAGTAGTCCTCGTGCTGCTTGGCTTGCAGCTGCAGCGCTCCATCCTCTGCCTCCATCTTCACACACCTGTGCCTCTTCTCATCTTACAAGGACATCAGTCATATCCGATCGGGGCATTGTAACCCAGGATGATTTTACCTTAACTTGATTACACGTGCAAAGACCCTGTTTCCAAATTATGTCACAGGAACCAGCACCAAGACATTAACATGTATCTGTGGGGGGCACGATTCAACCCACAACAGCTGGCAGTGGTCACAGCTGATTAAGGTGGAGCTCACCTGATGGTTGCCTGGTGCCCATTCTACCACGAGATCCTGGATTTCACTTTCAAGATGACGTAATGCACCTCTGTTTTCCATACTTTGCTCCTCTGCTTGAAAGTCTAGAAAGTTAACTTTAAGGACTTAACTGTCCCTAACATTTTGAAGGTTATCAGTGCTGACATGAGACCTGAAACTGACCTGAAAGTGGTCACAGGACCTGACACAGCAGGGAAATGGAGAGGTGGCCATTGACATAGGGATGCTGTTAAGGAAGAAACAATCACCTCTTGCAGGTTTGTGTGTCGGCTGCACACAAGCAAGGCTTTGTGAATAATATGTATGGTGTATTTATTTAAATGTGATTTCACAGCTGAAAGTATTTTTCTAAAAGTCTAAATTAGTTTCAAAAGACGGCACCAAATCCCTTAGAACATGCAGCAAAACAAAAACAAAACTCAGCAGAATTCTAAATGCTGTTCTGAAATATATATATAATTTGTGTTTTAAGTTGGCCACTGATGCTATTCCTCATAGCAATGCTTCTAAGTCCTAACTCTCTGTTTAAATTACATCCCAACTCTCCCCTTCCTTCACTTGACTCTTCCTCCTAATTCCTGGCAAAAACACACATCGCCAGACATGAACTCCCTTTTTTGGTGGTTTCTGGTTTCAGGCACATGTGTTTCTCCATTATCCCCTTCTTTCTGCTCTCAAAGAAAGGATGATCCCTTTAATTGTTTGGTCCTTTCTCTTTTTTTTTTTTTTTTTGAGATGGAGTTTTGCTATTGTCATCCAGGCTGGAGCACAATGGCACGAGCTTGGCTCACTGCAGCCTCTGCCTCCCGGGTTCAAGTGATTCTCTTGCCTTAGCCTTCTGAGTAGCTGGGATTACAGGTGTGCACCAACACACTTGACTAATTTTTTGTATTTAGTAGAGACAGGGTTTCACCATGTTGGTTAGGCTGGTCTCGAACTCCTGAGCTCAGATGATCCACCCATCTCAGCCTCCCAAAGTGCTGGGATTACAGGCGTGAGCTACTGCACCCAGACTTTTTGATCCTTTCTTTAAAAAAAATTTTATTGTAGTAAAAGCACTTAACATGAGATCCACCCTCTTAACAAATTTTAAGTGCAATATAATATAATATAGATAAAAGTGTCAACGATCATACAGGGAAGACTGGCATGATGGTTGCCAGGGGCTGGAGAGGGATCATGGCAGTTGCCCATCAGTGGGCATATAGTTTCAGCCAAGCAAGATGAAGCTCTAGAAGCTGCTATCCCACAGGGCACTCCTTGCCTTGTCAGTTTGTCATTTCGTTTCCATTTTAAGACCGTCAGCTCAGCTTGTTCTTTGGGCCAATTCTTCCCACGCCTCCTCCAGGCTTGTTGCAGAGACCATTCTCCTGTTCTGACCTGTGTTCAGTCTTTCTCCAAAGGCCCCTTGTTTATTATCAATAGCCATGCTTTTGGGTCTTCCTTCCAAAAACATGTGTTTTTGAATTTGCTGTCTTCTCGAGTTACCACTTGATTTCTCTCCTTTGCTTCTTCAAAGAATAGTCTACAAAATCAGTCTGCACTTCTGACCTTTCCTTTTGCACCCCCAATGTGTGAAGCATGGCATTTGTCTTGAACGACATTTTGAATCTCGTGTCTTAAAGGTTGGCCCTGACTGACTCCCACACCTGTCATGGCTGAGCCCTCTTTTCAGTGCTCTTTCTGACTGTCCGCAGCTCGGGACACATGTGACTCTCCATCCTTCCCCACCCTATCCCGGCAGGCCTTCCACGACAAAACTTTCTGGTGCATACATTGAAAGGCCAGGAAGTACAAGCCTCTGGACTTGGCACCAGGCATACAAGGGTGGAAAGTGTCATTTCTGCCAACTTCTTATGGTCCTGAGGCGAGACAGTCACGCAAGGGGAAGACTGCAGTGACTTCTGAGTACTGCCAGCCTCACTTCCCACGTTTCCTCTTGCCAAGTTGGAGCTGCCTAATGTCCAAGATTTTTTTTGCTCTTTTTTTTCTCACTCCACCAACTCTTCCCAGGTAGTGCAGTCCACTCCCGTCCACCAGTCACTGTATGCAGATGAATGCCAATTTTTTTTTTTTTTTTTGAGACGGAGTCTCGCTGTCCCAGGCTGGAGTGCAGTGGTGCAATCTGAGCTCACTGCAACCTCTGCCTCCCAGGTTTAAACGATTCTCTTGCCTCAGACTCCTGAGTAGCTGGGATTACAGGTGCCCGCCACCATGCCCAGCTAACGTTTGTATTTTTAGTAGAGACAGGGTTTCACCATGTTGGTCAGGCTGGTCTCCAAGTCCTGACCTCATGATCTACCCGCCTTGGCCCCCAAAGTGCTGAGATTACAGGCGTGAGCCACCGCCCACAGCCGAATGCCAATATTATTCTTTCCAGCTTAGACATTGTTCTTGGATTGCAGACATGAGGTTTGACTTGCTTACTAGACATCGCTGGCTGAGGACCCCTAGCATAACACGGCCCAAGTTTAATTTATTTCCAAAGCTGTCTCATCTCCTTTATTCTTTGTAATGATGTTGCTATCCACTCGGTCAACATACTCAGAAATATCAACCTCTCCTTCCTTCTTCCAAGATAAGCGAGTTGCTCACAACGTGATCGTGTTTCGGCAGTGCACTCTTTCTCCATTCCTATCACTTAGTAAGAGTAGTCTAGGTTACGCTGAAGCATAAAGTTAATCTCCAAATTTCACTGGCTCAGTACAGACAAAGTCCATTTCTCCCTTCTGTGATGCACCCAAGGCAGGTCTGCAAGCTCTGCTGCACGTTGTCCCTCGGGGACTCAGGCTGAAGAGGCCCCATTGTCTTACCTGGCCATCTCCCCTGCACACGGCTCAGCATTTTCCATGCAAGGAGTTGAGCAGGGCTGTTCAGTGCTGGGCCTGGATGTGACATCAGATGCTTCTGCTCACAGCCTTGTGGTCAGAACAAGTCACATCATCTGTCCTAATTGCGGGGGTGCTGGGCAGGAGAGGGAGCAGAGGCAGGTGTTCCGGGCTGCAGTGATCTCCACTGCACTGCTGAGGGCTGAACTGTGCCCTCCACCCCATCAAGCTTGTGTGCTGCCAGACTCACCCTCCATCTCTTAGAATGTGGCTGTATCTCCAGGAAGCATCCTTACAGAGGTATTTAAGTTAAAGCGAGGTCATTAGAGTGGGCCCTGAGCTACTCTGACTGGTGTCTTATTTTATTTATTTATTTATTTTGAGACAGAGTCTCGCTCTGTTGCCCAGGCTGGAGTGCAGTGGCGCGATCTTGGCTTGTTGCAACCTCCTCCTCCCGGGTTCAAGTGATTCTCCTGCCTCAGCCTCCCAAGTAGCTGGGATTATAGGCACGTGCCACCACACCTGGCTAATTTTTTTTTTTTTTAAGTAGAGATGGGGTTTTGCCATGTTGGCCAGGGTGGTCTTGAACTCCTGACCTCAGGTGATCTGCCTGCCTCAGCCTCTCAAAGTGCTGGGATTACAGGCGTGAGCCACTGTGCCAGGCCTGACTGGTGTCTTTATGAGAAGAAATTAGGACTTACAGGGAGAGACACTAGGAATGTGAGCACACAGAGAAAAAATACTGTGTGAAGACAATGAGAAGGCAGCCGTCTGCTATCCAGAGACAGCCAGGTACAGCCCTTCCCTTACAACCCTCAGATGCAACCAACCCCGCTGACACCATAGCCTTGTACTTCTGGCCTTCAGAACCGCAGGAAAGTACATTTCTGTTGCGTAGGCTGCCCCAGCCTGAAGCACTTTGTTACAGCTTCTCACCCAGTGCTGACCCTTTTTAAATTGATGGCTGGGCCTTTGCAGTTGTTTTTGCCTCTAATATATTCCTCTCTCAATTTATTTCTGGAAGCTTCCACCAGAGGGGCAGAACTTCAATGTACCTTTAATCGGAAACCTTGCTGGGATCATGTGGTCTATAGCACAGGGCTGCTAAAGCATCGTCCATCGGAATTCTGTGAGTGTCACGTTAGGTGGGTCTGGAAAACACTGAGTTTGAAAAAGCTTAATAGGTTTCTTTCCTGTAAGACGTTTCAGAATCTTTAATATGCTACTCTGCTCTATGAATCTCCAGGCAGGAAATCTTGTAAAATGCGTTTCTAAAATGGGTTCGTACACAAGCCCCTGTTTTCTTGAAGCCTCTGATAGTGGGAGAACGCACAATCGCTAGTCGGACATGCAAGACTGTACGATTGGGCAGACCTGTTTCTTTTCACTTTATTGCCCTCTGTATCTCTCTGTGGGGGATGCTCCCATCGCATGAAAGTTCCTATTACTTACACGTGGGGGTGGCAGCTGTGAGATGCACCCATCACATCTCCCTCCAAGAGACCCTATAGGGGAGCACAGTTGGCTGGCAGCCCCCCGTGTCTGAGCCTCCGGGCCCACTGCTCCCTTGGGCGGCTCCTAGTCAGTGGCAAGATGGCAGGGGTCTGGCGGAGGCTCATTTCTACCTGGGGGTCCTCTAAGAGGCAAACTGCTCAGAGACTCCACTGTGGCCCTGCTGAGGCTGTCTGAGAACTGTGCTTTGGTCTGAGCGCTTCCTCCCCATCCCCCCCTCCTGCCCCTGCTCCGTGTGCGGGCCTTGCGCCAGCTGGCTGTCTGCAGGCTTTCCCTGCCCTCGCTGCTCCTCCTTCCCATTTACAGCCGTTTCTGCCCACATGTGCGCCGCATGGCTCATCCCACCTTGCCACCCACTTCTCTGAGGACCTGAGCTGACACACAGTGTGTGCTCCTTCCCTGTCCTTATCCCTCCCTGGCGTATCTTCTTCCTGCCTCTGCTGGCTGTCTGTTGAGAATCTTGAAAAAGGAATTTATGAGTAATGGTCCAGACAGTCTAGCTTTTGGGGTGAATGACTGGGTCTGACCTAGTCATGCCAAGAGCTGTGGGATGATCAAGGAGCACAGACTAGTGACCTGGAAGTGTCCATGGCGCCAAGCTGCTGGCGCTAGTGTCCCTGGAATTACCAACAGTGTGATTGCGAGTTACAGGCACGTTTCTCAGGCCCCATGAATGTGTTGGATTGTGAATGACAGGACTCTTGAGTATATAGTGAGTGGGCTATAATTGTGCTATATGTCACTTGCTGCTTTGTGCGTGCAGCAATTTTAGGCCATTGAAGGAGCTCAGCTGTCCTCCACGAGTCATTTGTTAGATAATGCACTCTGCAAAAGCCCAACTAACTTGGGAAAAGTAACAGTGTAAGCTGTTATCAGTCATGTATACCCCACTGTGATGAGTATATCATCTTTCACATAATATAAAATAGAAATAACATCATAAATTTCACTTTCTTATTTCTCCTGGAAGCCGCCATGCCCTAACTCATTCCCATTCTAAAGTTCAAGACATCCAAATATTTCCCAGCTTATTTTATTTGCAACACAAATCAGCATTTTTCTCTTTAGCCATGAGCTAAAAACTTTGTCATTTAAATCATTTTCTACTGCCACTTCTCATTCTTCAGTCTCTCAATACACAGTGTTCCTATCATTGCTTAGTTTATGAGTCCCATGTCAATCTTTGACTGAGATGTATTAATTCATTAGAGATGCTTTTATGATTCTATGATTGTATGTATGTACGATTACACTAAAAAGGGTAATCATAAAGTTTAATGAGGGAGGTATGCAGAGGTTCAGAAGAAATGTGAGGAAGTGAGACAAGAAGAGAAAGGGCCTGGGATAGGAAAAGTGAGGTTAGGAAAATAAACTGAAGGCCACGTTGACACTGACTGGAAAATGTGGAAGATTTGCTAATTTTTTTTTTTTTTTTTTTTTTTTGACACAGAGTTTCAGTCTTGTTGCCCAGGCTGGAGTGCAATGGCGGGATCCTGGCTCACCACAACCTCTGCCTCCTGGGTTCAAATGATTCTCCCGCCTCAGCCTCCCAAGTATTACAGCCATGCACCACCACACCTGGCTGATTTTGCATTTCTAGTAGAGACGGGGTTTCTCCATGTTGGTCAGGCTGGTCTTGAACTCCCAGCTTCAGGTGATGCGCCCACCTCAGCCTCCTAAAGTGCTAAGACCACAGGCGTGAGCCACCTCGCCTGGCTGGAAGGTTTACTAATTAATCAGTGCTAACACGACCACAGAACGTGTCACTATTTTTACTATTGGAACCCACTGTTGAGTAGTCCAAGTTGTAGGATAAAGTATCTAAAAAGAATGTAAACACATAAAATGATGAAAGTATAAACAGGTATATCTTTTTTGAAGGCAGTTTGATGTGCACTAAAGTACAGAATATACCTTGCAATTCTACTCCGATGAATAGAACAGAAAGAAATTACTGACCTGGGCGCCGTGGCTCACGCCTGTAATCCCAGCACTTTGGGAAGCCGAGGCGGGTAGATCATTTGAAATCAGGACTTTGAGACCAGCCTGGCCAACATGGTGAGACCCTGTCTCTACTAAAAATACAAAAATTAGCCAGGTGTGGTGGTGTATGCCTGTAATCCCAGCTATTCGAAAGGCTGGGGCATGAGAATTGCTTGAACCCGGGAGGCAGAGGTTGCAGTCAGCCGAGATCTCACCACTGCACTCCGGCCTGGGTGACAGAGTGAGACTCGGTCTCAAAAAAAAAAAAAAAAGAAAGAAATTACTGGGAAAATAGATTTTTAAAAAGGTGCAAGGATGTTTATTACAGTACAGCAGATCACTAGCAGGAAAATCCTAAATCTGTTATGTTGATGCTAAAGTAATTGTGGTCTTTGCTGTTAAAAGTAATAAATCCATGGAGGATAGGTTAAATAAATGATCATCTGTCTATACATGCAAATACCATGTGGCTGCTAAAAATAATGGTGTAAATTATAGTTACAGACGGATAAAGATAAAAAGTATCTGGGATATAGCATTATTTAAAAGAAGACAGGCTAGTGAATATCATAATTATTTTGCAAAACTCTTCTATGGACATAAATTATACACTTACATGGCCATATTTAGCACAGGAAATATGCAAAAGGACATGTATCCAATAATAATAGCGTATTTGCATCTTCTGGGAGTTTTGCAGGTGCATCCCTCTATACACCGTTATATGTCATCTGAAGTTTTGTTCTGATTCTGTATTACTTTCATTTCTAAAAGAAGAGCCTAAAACCAAGTGCTGTTTTCCTGGTCTGTGGAAACAGAGTCTCCGAGGAAGTAGGCTAGACATGGTAAGAACAAATTTCCATGCTGATAAAAGCTTTGGCCTGAGGTTCCAACCTTTGTTTGCCAGCTCAGACTTGATCTTAAACAAAGATGGGGTTCTGTGGCTGGAGACCGTTCCTCTCCCTTTGTATCTGTTGGTGTGTCCAAAAACCTCAGAACTCCCAGCTTCAAGCTTCTTTGAGGGCAGTGCTAAATGGGTTGAAACCTTATTTGAGGCAGTTCCTGAAAACGGTAGGCGAAATTACCTGCTGATGAAAGGCATCTTGTGCCTTGTTCATCCTTAGCAAGTTGTCAATTAGCAAGAAGAGAGGGCAGAGGAAGTACCAGCCAATTTGAGATTGGTGTGGACTTCCATCAAGGTATATTAATTCATTTTACCTAAATGATTCGAAATCAGCTACTTTTTTCTTTTAATCCTAAAAGGACACTTTCTTCAAGTTCTTCTTGCCACGTCAGCCAAATCCTATGGTGCCAAGTTTCAGTAAATTTATCTTAGAAATAACCGTGATCTAATCTAGATCTTTTTCTCTATCATCTATACAGTTCAGAGATTTTAAAACTCTTACCACTTAGGTTGAAATTTTATTTTAATTTATAAAATGAGATAATTCTTACGTAAAAAATTCAGACAATAAAGATGTATTTAAAGTAAAAGGCAGAAGTTGTCTGTTTTAACATGATCCCCATTTTTTCACTCCCTCGAGGAAACTACAATGAACCACTTCGTCTGTCCAAACACACACTTACATGCCAAGCCTTTCCTCTCACAGAATATGCAGTATGTTTCTTTTTTTAAAGGAAAAAAAAAAAACCTTCAATATTGTAGCATAAACATTAATGGCTGCATGGTATAGCATAATGCGAGCATATCATCATTTATTTAACCATCCCTATGAAAACCAACATTTAGGTTGTCTCTATTTTTTTTTCTGTTTTAAATAACACTTAATGTACATCTTGCACATTTATGTGGTTATGCAAGTCGAGAATCCTGGATAGAGGATTCTGTCAAGCCAAAAGTGTGGGCAGTTTGATAGACCAAATACCAGCAGGGTTGATGAGGACTTTGGAGCACTTGACAAGACCGAGCGCAAGCATTTCTTTCTCCCAACCGCCCTCTTCTCTGTGTCCTCCAACAGGCGCAGTCTGTGACAGATGAGAACAGGTTCAAATTGGCTGCAGGTTGAAGCTTCCACGGAGCCCAGAAGAATCATCTCCATATTCAGTCTCTCACCAGGGAGCTCCTGGAGCTCAGACAGGCCCTCAGCGAGGCACACCCATTCCTGTAAGGATGTGGGAATCTGGGCAGTGCTGCACTGAATAATGTAGCATGAGATATCCAGACTCAGTGTACTAGCAATAGGAACAAAAGAACAGGGAGCTCCATGGACCTGCTGCTTCCCCTAAAACTGCGTGATACTTTTGTTTCTTGTATCTATGCTAGAACTTCACAGGAGAATTTTACTTTAAAATCTTGTGATAGAGAATTCTGTCATTCATAGAAAGTGTTTTGCAGGGCCAGGCGCGGTGGCTCACGCCTGTAATCCCAGCACTTTGGGAGGCTGAGGTGGGTGGATCACGAGGTCAGGAGTTCGAGACCAGCCTGGCCAACATGGTGAAACCCCATCTCTACTAAAAATACAAAAATTAGCCAGGTCGTGGTGGCGGGTGCCTGTAGTGCCAGCTACTCGGGAGGCTGCGGCAGGTGAATTGCTTGAACCCGGGAAGTGGAGGTTGCAGTGAGCCGAGATCACGCCACTGCACTCCAGCCTGGGCAACAGAGGCAGACACCGTCTAAAAAAAAAAAAAAGAAGAAAAGAAAGTGTTTTGCAGGAGTGGGCAGCCCCAAAGCCATGGTGACATCAGCTTACCTGCAGCATCTGTTCCCATCCTGACCAAGCATTGGTGTTGACGGGATTTAGGGCAACAATCCCCCTGTGGCTCCATCAAGATGAGGTGGGCTGCTTAAAATCAATGTATAGCATGTAGAGTTTCCCAGTTTCACATGCTGTCAATATTGAGGGTCTGTTGATTTGTTTCTCCACTCCCCAGAATTGTCACCATTTTTTTGTCAATGACAGTTTCAGAGCTTGGCCACCCCTTTGGAGGCTGATTGTCCCTGGAAGGAGGTGCTCCTGACTGTGACAATGGAGCAAGAACTGCTGAAATGGAGGGGTAGATTCCAATCATCCAATAAAACCCTGTGTTCTGGGAGATAATTGTCTAAGGTGTCGTGGAATTGCGACACAGTGGAGTAAGATAGAGAGCGGAGGTGTCACACACAGTCAGGACACTTCCATGCAGAGCCAGAGTGCTGAAGGCTGATGAAGCAAATTCACTCATGTAAATTCCCTCAAAATGCATTTATTGAGCACGTCCTCGGCACTGTTCTACAGGCTGGAGGTATGGAGATAGAGTCCCTGTTCTCATGGATCTCACAGTGGATAGTGTGAGACTTATGCAAAGAAGCTTAAGTCAAAAGGCAGAGAGCCACCCCTTTCGAGGTGCACCAGGTTGATGGCTGCCCTGGAAGGAGGTGATCCTGGCCACAAAAATGGAGCAGGGACTGTAGGATCGTGGAGCTTAGGGGTAAAGTGCTGGTAACTTTGGGTGTTTCATGGGTTCGTAGAGATGTTGAAACTTTCCTGACCCAAACAGCTTTGTCTTGAATTGATTCAGAGTAAAAATATGGCAGCAGACATGAAGCAACATTTCTGGTCCTAAGCTTTACTGGTAGGCCTAGCTGTAACTGAGTTGTGAAAAGCCGGTTACACAAATGGCATTGACCTTCCTAGCTGTCTTCTCATGCCTCGTGTCCTGGTAGAGCTGTCAAGTGGCAAATGAGAATCCTTTTCTGGTCTCAGTGATGGAGATGTTTTCTTTTTTGCCCACTCTGCTAATTTTTACTGATAATAAAACTCCTGGACAGCTTGGTTTCTAGTGAAGCCAGACTTCTAAGGTTTAAGAATGAAGATGACCAGCTTGCACCCACACCCATGAGCCAGTTAGAAGAATACCATCTACACAGAGATTACTGTGAAACCAGGCAGTGTGTGACAATGGCCTGAAATGGGGACATGGCATCAAAAAGTATTTTAGGAGTTGAAGGGAGAAAAAAATCCCTTCCAGATACAGGAGAGGCTGACCCCTGAAACTGGGTATGTCTCAGGTATCTCAAATTCCACATGACCAAAAGTGACACCACTAACATTCTTCCAGATGCGTCACCCTCTGTCACAATCACCTTGGACAAACTGCGTTCGTCCCCTAAACCTCCAGCTTCCAAACTTTACAATAGGGGCACTATCTCAGAGGATCGTTGAGAATTGTTTCCACAAGTACGTGTGGACCCACCAGCTCCACGTTTGTTTCTGTTGTAGGCACAGGAGACACAAAATTGAAAAAAGAGACAAAAGTTCCTGACTTCATAAATCTTTAGTGGCCTATCCCATGACATGATTTATAAGCTGTTTCAATGCAATGAATTTCAGTGCAAATGTTCATTTGTAGGTATTCAGCAGCATTTGGTGACCTTAGTGGAATACTGCAGTGGCGCCTGTCCTATATGGGTGCCTGGGAGTGTCATCAGCTGCCACACATCAACAAACCGCGGCAGTGCAGCACCTACTGTGCAGTTGCCATGGGGACAGCACCAACACCTGCAGCTCAGGTGACTTGATTTGAGGTTTGAATTGAAAGCCACCGGAGCTTGTCCTGGGCTATCGCATCTTGATACATACTCCCGTTCCTTATAATTGGAAGACAGGAGCCTCTTCTTATGCTGGGTTCTGCAGCTTTGGAGGATAATATCTCCTTTTGATCTCTCTACCACACCCACCCTGACATCAAGGAGCCCTCCAAATTCATTAAAACAAAATACAGAAAACCCCATCTGACTGTTGTGTGTACTGTAGCGATAGACAAGCAGATAGAAATTTCAGTTTGTTGACAGAGGCGTCATGTTTTCTCATTTAGGTTCTAAAATCCACACATCAAGTTAGCCAAAATCAAAGTTGAGGGCCGTTTGTTACTTCTGTGTGACTTATTCTGCACGGCTGGTATGGTGCTTCTTTAAGAGACTCCCATCACATTTAAGATACTTTTCAGACCTTTTTCAGATGACAGGCTGCTGTTTTGAATGTGACTGGTTGTGAGTAGTCATAAATTAGCTCAGTTTTATCCAAGTTATTGTCCAATAAAAAGCAAACCAAAACTTAGGAGAAACTATTTGAAAGTATTATTGCAAGAGAGGGGGAAGGGAATCGTTGCTGGGGCAGGGACCATTGCGATATGGAGAGTGCTCTAAACATAAGATCTTTGAGCACCTCTAGGGTTAGGCAAGAGTTTTTCTTTCTTTCTTTTTTTAGAGATGGAGCCTCACTCTGTCAGCCAGGCTGGAGTGCAGTGGCATAATCATAGCTCACTGCAGCCTCGAACTCCTGGCTTTAGTGATTCTCCTGCCTCAGACTCCTGAGGAACTGGGACTATAGGTGTGTACCACCACACCTAGCAAGTTTATAACTTTTCTGTAGAGACAGGATTTCATTATGTTGCCCAAGCTGGTCTTGAACTCCTGGGCTAAAGTGGGTGGTGGGGTGAGTGGTGATGGTGGGGTGAGCGGTAGTGGTGGGATGAGTGGTGGTGGTGGGTGATGGGTGGTGGTGGGGTGGGTGGCAGGTGAGGTGATGGGTGGCAGGTGGTGGGGGTGGGTGGCGTTATTGCAGTTGTGCAATCACAGCTCACTGCAGCCTCCTCATCTTGGGCTCAATCTATCCTTCTGCTGCAGGTGGGGAGGGGTAAGGTGGAGAGTGAGTGGTGAGGGGTGTTGGGGGTAGGAGGTGGGTGGGGATGGGAGGTGGTGGGTGGGAGGTGGAGTTAGGGGTGGGAGGTGAAGGTGGGGTGGGATTTCTTGACATTTTCTGTTTCCCAGGATTGAAGGGCTCAAGTAGTTTAACATTGTCATTATAGTATTTCTAGGGCTGGAAAGAATTTTAGAGTCTAGTTTCACCCTCTCATTTTACAGATGAAGAAACCAAGGCCCAGACAGAGTTTTCCACCAAATCCGTGGAATTGGTTAAAGCCACGAAGAAACTGCATGAGGGATGCTGATACTTAGAGCTATTCTAGTCTTCATGAATGTATATGGATGGGGTTATGGTGAGGCCCAAATGAGTTCATTTTGAAGATTCTTTGGAAAATTGAAAGCAAGACATAAAATAAGCTTATAACATCTAAAATGGACATTCATTCTCCCTCTCAGCACCCCGACCTTGTTCTTCCAGATCTAACAACCTGCAATTACCTACTGTGTTGACTTTTCACCTGTCTCTCTGCGCTACAATACAAGCTCTATAGGAGTAGGGATTTTGCTTTTCTAGTTTGTTACTAGCGTGTTGTTAATATGTAGGATGGTTCTTACAGGGTAGGTGCTCAATAAATATTTATTGAGAAATCAGTAAGCCCAGGGGAGTCATGAGGCCTGGAAATAAAGAAATCTTTAAAATATCAGCTTTTTGGTAGGCTCATGCAACATCCAGCAATTATCTACGGGGAACTACTCCAGATCTGGGGTTCGAGTGGTGACGGAAACGGACCACGTCCTGCTGATCTTCCTGTGGGGAAGCCCGGCAGCAACTGGGAACCGATGCAGAAGTAAAATATCAGACAGTGACCCGAACAGTGAGGAGAATTCAAGGAGGGAGTATCACGTATTAGACTGGAGGTCAGGGTAGATCTCTCTGGGTCCAGCATTTAAGCAGATGTTGAAATGATGAGAAGACAGTCAAGTAAACCAGCAAGGAAAGCATTCCAGGGGCAGCCCAGGAGAATCAGCGTCCTGCAATATACATTTATATAGTGGTTTGTCTTTTTCTAAATGCCTTACTGTCATCACCACCAAGAGAGCCCTAAGGATTAGAGGTTTTGTTATGCCAGTGTTTGGTTCATTAGAAAGGTCTCTAAAGTTTGTCTCTCATTTGGAAAACCACTGTTTCTGTTTATCTGAATAGAGAAGAGGAAAGCTAACATTGGGACCAACTGTTTTAATTTGCAGGAAAACCTAGACTTCTAATAAATAACAATGAATAAGAGAGAATTGATACAGGCAGATCTGAGATATTCATATCTGTCTCTGCAGTATATGATTAGGAAATGCTACATACTATTTGTATTTACTGTGCTGATGTTGAGAGAGGAACACCTGAGTCAGATCTAGTAGGTTCTCAATAAATCTAGCTTGATGATATCTCTTTGAGTTATAAGTATATAACCTGTCTGTGGAGAAAGAAAGGGAGAAGCTACATTGATTTTAATGGAAATGTCAGGAAGAGGTTGAATGAGTTGACACATAAATGAGACAGTCATTAAAAATATTCAAACGAAATTTTGGGATAATAAGAATGCTCATTTAAAAAGCCATTTAGATTAGTGTCAAGCTAGAACAGAAAAACACATTTAGAAGGCTGCACTTCAGTTTGTGCTGGCGTATTGGCTACACATAAACTTGGACATGTTAATAAGACATTTATAAACATTGAAATATATGAGTTGTTACGGTAAAATGTAATTTCAGAATCCCTGAGTATAACAGGTCTGGACCATAACTTATAAGGTATTTTGCAATGATGTGTCTGAGGTCATGGTGGCATGCACCTGTAGACTCAGCTCCTTGGGAAGCTGAGGTGGCAGGATCCTCTGAGCCCAGGAGTTCCAGGCTCCAGGGAGCTGTGACACACTGCAGCCTGGGCAACAGAGCAAGACCCCATCTCTAAAGAAAGAAAGAAAAAGATTCTGAGACATTGTAAGAAAAATTCCTTCATCCACTCATCAGGTATTTACTGGGTGCCTGCTGTGTGCCCGGCAATATGCTAGAGGCTGGGGATATAGGAATAAAAGCTACCAGCCGTGCCCTCAGTCAGCACCTAGTTCTAGGTCAGCAAATAGCATCCAACTCTACATAAGGTGGAGTTATATTTGTTTGTGCACTTTACAAAATAATACGCAAATGGCTGATTCTATGAAAATGTCCGGACAATGCTGTTAGGCAGACATCACTCTACACGCTTGTTTTGTGGATGCCATTGCCTCACTAAGGAGCAGCTCCAGCAGCTGACCAGAATCAGAGCTATCCTCTCACGTGGGACCCTGGGCTTATCCAGGAAAGAAAAGAAACTGACACAATGTAGGCCAATCACGATATTGAAAACAGAAAGGACTTGGGAGCCTACCGAAATTAACTGAATTGTTAAAAATTGCATAAACCTATTTATGGTTTGATTTATAAGAAAAGAAGTGCTTGTGTGTTTGTTTGTTTTCTTGACAGCTCTGTCACCAGGCTGAAGTGCAGTGGTGCAATCATGGCTCACTGCAACCTCCCGATCCCAGGCTCAATCGATCCTCCCACTGCACCTCCTGAGTGGGTAGGACTACAGGTATGCACCACCACTCCTGGCTAATTTTTTTTTTTTTGATTTTTTAAAATAGAGACAGAGTTTTACCATGTTGCTCAGGCTGGTCTACAACTCATGGGGTCAAGTGATCCACCTACTTCGTCCTCCCAAAGTTCTGAGATTAGAGGCATGGGCCCCTGCGCCTGGCCTGTGTTGGTGGATGTAAGAGCATAAGCGACAGTTCTTTCCATCCTTCTCTTTTTCAGTTTTCCTTCCGTGTTTGCATAGTTAGGACTTTGTGAAGTTTGGCTGACATTTTTTTGTATGCTTTTAATTCCCCCTCTAAAAAGAATTTTCTACATTTTACAAAGAACTAAGAAAAACCCCAAAGAAAGCACTGGGTCCTGGGGATTTGTGGTCTCCTGTTCCCTGTGGCCTGTTTCAGTGAGCCCTGTTGCCTGTGAAAGCCTTAAATAAAGTCAATATTTTGCAATGAGACCATTTCAGAGGACGTGCTTGCATATCTGCAATCTGCCCCGTGGACTCCCAGAGATGCTGCTATTTTCATAATGACATTTTCTAGCAGAGATGAAACAAATATTGAGGCGCTGAGCTCCTTTCTTTCTTATATCAGATTGGAATGTAAGGCCAATTGCGTCCAGCTCAAGGAATAAAAATCTAGACTTCCAAAACAGATGCATGAGGTTTGAATAAAGATTTACCTGAAGGTCCGCACGTGCTTTCCCCCCGCTTACATACTGTTTCTTGAAGTGATCTTTTAAAACTGAGGTCTGATCCCGTAATCTCTGATGCTTACGACCTTTCTAAACCTCCCCTCTGCTTATGGATGAAGCATTTTAACATGACAGAAAATGTCCTTCCAGCCCATTCCCAGCTAGGCAGGTCGCTGGCGTGCACACACGCCCAGCTCCACGTGTGTATCCCATGCTCCTGTGGCTACGCTGTCTCGTAGTCTCCAAGTCACTGAGGGTCTCATCACGGATCCAAGGTGTGGTGTGCATGGTTCTTTCCCAGGAGATGGAGGGATGACAGCCCTTTGCCTAGTGAGGCTTGGAACGAAGACTTGCCATAACCAGATGCTGTGCTGCGATGCCAGGAGTGGGCTCTGGAAGCTTGTGTAACCCCTTGGTGTCCTTTCCCCACCCTTCCTCCACCCCTTTAGGCTGGAATGTAACGCCTTAATACTCACACTGCGATCCAAGTGCCAGCAACATCGACCTCAACTGGGAGCTCATTAGCAATGCAACACACGAGGTCCCACCGTGGACTCACTGTGCCAGAAACTCTAAGGACGAGCCAGCCATTCTGGTTGAACCTCTGGGTGATTCTGATGTACATCTGAGTTTGCTGTAGATGAACACAGGCTGGGTCTCCCAGGTCCCGCTGACGTATTGAAGCAGATTGTGCGTGTCAACAGGAACCCATGATTCGTGTGTGCAGCACCGTTCAGAACCCGCTTCCTTGATTGCACACATTCTATTCCTACTGAGCTTTTCTCAGGTGGGCAGCAAGGAGGAGCAGTATAGACGGAGTCCTTCCTTTTACAAAGGCTGTATTCCAGGTGGGGAGGGTGGTGTGACAATAAGAACGGGGGGAAAGCAGGTAAAATAGTTGCAGGGTAATGGCTCTGAATCAAAGGAAGCAGCCAGGTGGGAGGACATGACAGAGAGACAGAGAAAAAGGTAGGGAGGCAGAGAAAGAGAGAGATAGAGAGAGAGAGAGGAGGGACAAGGTGAAGACAGCATGGCCAGTGAGGCCTCTCTCTAGTGGAGCCAGCCTGTGCCCACCTGGGACCATGTTTCTCAGCGGGTGCTGTGACATGGCTGGGCCCGCTGCACAGTTTCTGACTCAGTAGGTCTGTTGTGGGGCCTCAGCTTGCTGTGTTGTCAACAAGCTCCCCAGGAGGGGGTTGTTGCTGCCGGTTTGAGAACCCCAGATCCAGGAGATCATTCCGGAAAGAGGGCACATGTATTTAGACCTTGGGCCTTGGGGCGGGCGAGGGTGGGACAGCTGTGCAGCACAGTCTGGGGGCAGAGGAAGGTGGGACCTCAGGGACCGAGCCTGGCAGGTCAGCAGGTGCCATGTGGGCTGTGTGATTTTGTTCTCTCTGCCCAGGAGAGCTAGTGGTGGGTTGTGGCAGGAGAAAGACGTGGGGCTTGATTTGCATTTGTAAAAGGTTGCTCTGGTTTTCTGTGGAAAGACAGGTTTAGGGGGCAGAGATGGAAGCAGGGGAGGTTAGGAGGCTATGGTGGTAGTTGGTTCCTGCCAGAGATGATGGTGGTCTGGATTCCTGTGACAGTGGCAGACAGTGGAAAAGGGGGGCAGATTTAGGGTACATGGTGCAGGTGGAGTAGACGGCACTTGCTGGGCACTTGGGGGTGGGGAGAGAGGAAGAGAGGAACCAAGGGTGCCTCTCAGCACAGCGCTTGGTGGAGGTGAAGCCATTCACTGCAATGGGAAGCTGGGGTTGCAGCAGCTGGAAGGTGGGGGCAGGAGACCCAGTGCTCTCTTTAGACATTACATGAGGATGAGACATCCCAGTGGGAACATGGAGCTGGCGTTTGGGCCTGTGAGTCTGAAATTCAGGGAAGTAGCCAGAGATGAAGATTTTATTTTGGGAGGCATCAACAAGAGGTGCTATTTGATTGAAGTTAGCACACTGGCTCGGCCATCCAAGGGCCACCACACCCCCCCAGCGCACCTCAATTCCCCACCCTCCTTCTAGGACTCTCCCGAGCCCAGCCTGGGTCTGGCTGCTTCCCCCCGAAGCAGGGCTGCCCTTTCCCGCAGCACAGCTGCCACCCTGCTAGGACAGAGGAAATCCTCTAAACCCAGGTCCTTTCTACTGGGATCTCTGCTGACCTTCTGTGCCAGCCACCACTTCACTCAACCCCTCCCATACTTGCCTCAGTGGAGTTTCCAGCAACTGGGTCTTTGCACATGTGGCTACTTCAGCCTCATGCCCTGGACGCATGGCGGTGCCCCACTGAGCCGGGATCCGCCCCCACGCCATCCTGCTCACCCCCATGATGCGGAGCTGTTTTATCAGCTGGTTCCTATGTGTAGTCCAGGTCCTCAGAACTTGGAATAGGATGGACATTTTTCACTGAAAAAATATGCTCTCCAAGCACAATTTTCAGATAAGCTCTTTCAACTCGATATTCTTTTTCCTTTCTTTTTTTATCTGACTAGAGGCATGTGCAGGTCTTTAAAGAATCTCTGTGTGACTATGATTGATTCTTTGGTCTGAACATGGCAGCCTTCTGGTCAATTTAGCTACTATTGAGTCACACCAAGACTGAGGAGCTGTGTGTTCCTCTAGCTGACTGTCTTTGGCAAGCCAATGTGAAGTCTTAGAATTAAATGACTATCCATTCTGTGCCAAAATACTCATTTGTAAAATCCAAGCTCCTGCCTTTCCTAAGAAGCACCTTTGATTTGCTTTTACATTATTACTTTTTTCCCCCTGTTTCATAAGCTCAGTTCAATTCATCATAATCAGCTATACACAGCTCCAAATTTAAATAATGTCACCTGGGTGAGTCACACCTACGGGAACACTGAGTTGGTCAATACATGGTTTCTGCACCATCTAAATTAAAGTCAACTTTGAGGTTGACTTGAACAGAATGAATTCAGCCAGTGCTTTCCATTTAAAAGACCAAGCTGGTCTTGGTTGTTTGTACATGATAAGGCAGGTTATCCTAGTTTACAGACGAGTTCCAAAGAATGTCAGTGTCTCTTGGAAATAGCAGATGTTGGGACAGAGAAACGCTAAGCCCTATCAAAGGGCTAAATACTAAATACTAAATACCCCAGGGGACTGAAAAACCTTATACTGTTTGCAAAGTGCCTAATAATGACGCTCTGGAATACCTGGTGTGTTAGGGAGGTTTCTTTATTTTAGCTTAATCAGGGACCATATGGTATGTGTTGGGAAGTGGCAGTGGGCAGACTATTCCCAGGCCAAATACAGTACAATTACTAATTGCCTGTCACAAGAATAATAAAGTGATATTATTTGTGTTGAATTTTACTGAAACCTAAGTTAGAGTTTACAGAGACACTTATAAAATAGATATGATCTCTTCTGTCCCTGATCCGTTTCCAGGATATTACCTTCCTCCTCTTTCAGGACCCAGGAACAAATAATTGATTTTCCCCTCCTCATTTAATTAACATTTGTTGGGTGATTGCTATACACAGGCATACAGGTTGTACACCTGGAGGATACAAATGTGAGCACCATCATGGCCTCTGTTGACATGAGGCTGAGAATGTGGTGGTAGGAATTGACATGGTTATTACTGCTGTGTGATTAGCTGAGGGGCATCTTGCATGGAGGTGAGGCCTGAGGCTTCTGGGGCCATGCAAGCTCCTCGAAGTTGAATCTTTGAAAAAAGCATAATCAAAAATCAAGAGGCCAGAGATGCAGGTGAGTTGGAAAAAGCTGAGAAGTTCCTCATATTTCAAGCTCAGATGTTACCTTCTAGGCAATGGCTAGCCATCCAAAGGTTTTAAGCAGAGGTGTAAGAATCATCAGATTTTACTTTGAAAAATCATTCTGGGAATAAGGTGGAAGACAGATTTGAAAGGTGCTGCATGGACCCAGAAGAGAGATAGCAAGGTTTCAGAAGCAGATGACGGTAGAAGTGATACGTAGAGGATAAAGTCATTGGTGAGAAGTAGGTTAAACAGAAAGACCCAGGAGGCAGAGGTGTGGTTGGGACAGTGAGACATAGGTGTGGTGGGATGGTGGGATGTAGGTGTGGGGGGATGCTGGGATGTAGGTGTGGTGGGATGTAGGTGTGGTGGGATGTAGATGTGGGGGGGATGGTGGGATGTAGGTGTGGGGGGGATGGTGGGATGTAGGTGTGGTGGGATGGTGGGATGTAGGTGTGGTGGGATGGTGGGATGTAGGTGTGGTGGGATGTAGGTGTGGTGGGATGGTGGGATGTAGGTGTGGTGGGGATGTAGGTGTGGGGGGATGGTGGGATGTAGGTGTGGTGGGATGTAGGTGTGGTGGGATGGTGGGATGTAGGTGTGGTGGGATGGTGGGATGTAGGTGTGGTGGGATGGCGGGATGTAGGGCGTGGTGCAGTAGGTGTGGTGGGATGGGAGATGTGGGTGTGTTGAGATGGTGAGACACACTTGTGGAGGTCTCAGAACATCTAGTCTTTGACAGGTGAGTTGGGACTGTAGCTGGAGTTGGGGGAAGGAGACACAGTCTGAGAAGCAGCTCTGCCGAATTAATTCTTAATCTGCAGATGTGGAGAGGCTGTTCCTGGAAAAGTTTAGAGGAGGGAGGAGAAGGATTCACTAACCAGAGGGATATGGACAGCCACATATGACACTGAGGAGCAACAGACACGAAAGTGGAAGTATGACATTGTTTTTAGCAATACTTAGTAATGATCTTCCTTTTTGTGAATTTATTTAACTCTCAAAGTTTCTCCTGTCAACAGGGAAAGAAACAGGATGACAACGTGTGTCAGGTATTCTCTGAGATAGCCACAATCAGTCAACACCTTCATTCCTGGAAGCTGAGGCTGCTCTTCCCAGGCAGGGCAGAGTCTTGAATCTGGGCTACCGTCTCCACCACATTGACTATTAGAATATAGTGGAAGCGATGTCAGGTGCCTCCTGAAACTAGGTCATAAGAGGCCCTGAAATGCCTCCCTCTTAGAGTAGAGCACTATACTGGTAGGACCTATGCCATGTGGAGACGCTACATGGAGCCCCAGGTGGAAGTGCCCCAGGGATGACCAGCAACCTCTCGGGGACATCCCAGCAAGCTCTCAAGGACATCTTTGCAGAACCAGCCTGAGCTGTTTGGCTCCTGGGTCCTTGCTCTTCCTATTCTAAGATGTCTCATGTATGCTGTGGGGGTACTGATGCATTCTGGCAACCAGTGTTCACATTCTTATCAAAATATGTACTTATGCACATTTGCCATGCACAAGGGTTTTTCTAAATATTTAGAGTGAAAATTATTGCATGGATAGAGCCTAAAAGTGTTTTTCAATTGTAAGTAGAAGCAAAAGCGCTCTTAAGACTCCCATACTGATCCAGGTTGCTTATTAAGTGTATTGGTTTACTAGGGCTGTCATAGCAAACTGACAGTTTTTTAGTATTGCCTCCAGTACTAGAGGCTGGATGTCTGCAATCAAGTTGTTGGCAGGGTTGGGTCCTTCTAAGGCTCCGGGGGAGACTCTGTTCCATGCCTCTCCTGTTTAGGCTGATTGTGCTAACCTACCCTGTGTTAGCCAGACAGACTCCATCTTAACCTCCGCCTCACCCCTCCCGCCATTTCTCCCTTGAGTGCATACCTGGGATACATGGTGCCAGGTCATGTTGTACTTAGAACCATAGAAACATATAACCGTTGTAACCATATCCTGCTTGACAAGCCCACTTGCTATTGTGAATACCCTCTTGATTAATTGTATGGAAAGTCCCGAATGCCCCCCCCCCCCCCCCACCACCTTGGTAACCAGCAATCATGAGAACTGCTTGTGTAAATCCCCCCTTAGTTAATCAAAATCATGGGAGCCTCCTGCCTCCTAGTTGCCAGCCTCCTCCCCTAACTTGCTTATTCTGCTTCTGTAAAATTCTGCTTTGCCCCCTTACCCTGAGCAACATATAAAACGAAATCACACCCCTTCATCAGGGCCGAGAGATTTTTGAGCGTGAACTGACTCTCGGTCGCCAGCAATGAAGGACTCAGAGTCTGGCCCTTTCCATCTAACTCGCTTGGTTATAACATAATGAGCAGCACACATTAGCTGCTGGTGACTTGCTGAACATCTTTGGTGTTCCTTGGCTTGTAGAGATCTAGTGCCCCAATCTCTGTCTTCATCTTCACATTGGGTTCTTCCCATGTGTGTAGCTGTGTTTGAATTATCCTTTTTATAAGGACACTGGCCATATTGGATTAGGGCTCACCTTAATGATCTCATCTTAATTTAATTATATCTATTCCAAATGAGGTTACATGCTGAGGTCCCAGGGGTTAGGATTGAACATATAGATTTGGGGGGAACACAACTCACCCCATAACAACTAGTATTTATTAAATATTTATTCAGCACGCATTTGCAAAGTTCTAGCACATTGAACAGAAGTATCAACAAGTAATCATAGTCAATGTAGCAATTTTTGTAAGACATAGGAGCAAAGTGCCCGGGTAAAGCAGCAAATAATATCCTCTGCTTGGAAGAACCAAGGAGCGCTTTCAAGAGGAGGAATTTATAGTGTTTTACGGAGGACAGGCTTATAAAAAGCAGAAATCACCCCATGCAAGAGCCAAGATCAGACTGGCCTTGGTGAAGGGTAAGCTAGAGTCTGGAGGGCTGTACAGTTCACGTTTTAGCCAAAGGATAGGTTCAAACTTGAATTTCTGAGAAAAAAAAGCCTGGTATTTGTCTACATTTTTTCTTTTCTTCTTCTTCTTTTTTTTTTTTTTTAAGACAGAGTCCCGCTCTGTCACCCAGGCTGAAGTGCAGTGGCACAATCTCAGCTTACTGTAACCTCCCCCTCTTATGTTCAAACCATTCTCCTGCCTCTGCCTTCCAACTAGCTGGGATTACAGGCACATGTCTGGATAATTTTTGTATTTTGAGTAGGGATGGGATTTTGCCATGTTGGCCAGACTGGTCTCGGAACTCCTGACCTCAAATGATTTGCCTGCTCCAGCCTCCCAAAGTATTGGGATTACAGATGTAGCTACCATACCTGGCCCATTTTTCCTTTTCTTGTTTTCACATCATGTTCTTTATTATTATTTTGGTTAAGGTGCCTCTACATGTATATTTCTACATTTTACCCTTAAGATAAACTAGATTTGATTTACTTTGCAGTGCATAGTACTCCCTCTATTAAGTTGGGCACTGAGGCCCGAGGAGCAGGCTCCTGGGTGAAGCTGGCCTGGCAGGAGCAGGTGTCCATCCCCTCCAGGTGTTCCCAAGCACCTCACTCCTGCCTTCTCGAAGGTCCTTGCATGGGGTTGCAGCACTGTTCTCAGCTCACCTTCATCATCGGCATTAACTCCACAACAGCCCTGGGAGCAAGGCGTGGGACCTCTCTCCATTTTACTGAGGAAGAAACCATGTCTCAGAAAGAGAAGTCTAAGTACCTCACAGAGGCCCTGAGAACACCTCCTTCGGCTCTGTCTTTGCCTGGAGAGGAAGCTGAGGTTCTGCAGGGCAAAGGGACTTGCCAAGGCCCCAGGAGACCCAGTGGCCAAATCAAGCCCAGGCCCGAGCCCCCTCCCACCCATTGTCCTGGGCTGCTTCTAGGTTGCCACTTTCAAGCTTCCTGCCATTCTCCGTGACTTACCATAATGACAGAGGGAAATAAACGGCATTGTACTCTAGACGGATTTTTTTCTTTTGTTTTGTTTTCTTTAAAGACTTCAGTGCACTTTGCACACTCCTATTAAGTATGCAAAGTGAAGAAACAACTTTGCATACTGATGCATCAGATGCTGGAGTTGGAAGGGCGCTCCCTAGCTCTCTCGGAAAGCAGGTGCTCAGTGTCCGTGTGCTGCCATGCCCGAAGCTTGGAGCCACACCACGGGAAGCACATGCTGTTCTTGTCCTTGTTCCAGGAGGAAAGGAAGCTTCAAGGCTCTGCAGAGGGTGATAGCCCCTCCCCCCTGGACAGTTTCCCTCCATCCCTCACTCAGCAGCTCACCTTCTTTCATGCTTAAGTCTCTTGCAGCTCTTGTAGGTGTGTCCTGAGTAACACTCACAGCAGCTTGCCACCCATGAGTATAGTCCTGTGATTGGTTTTAAGTGTTTGTCTCCCTAACTCAACGGGATGAAGCCATTCGTGTATTGTTCCCCACTGGAATCTCACGACTTAGCACAGCCTCTGACACACATCGGGGCTGCATAGCTATTTGCCGAATGCATGAATCCAAGAGCCCACTCTCAGCCACCAAGCTCTACTGCTTTCTGCACTAGGGGGGTGGGGGGGTGGTTGTGGGCTGGTAAGTTGCAAACACCCGCGACCTGGCCTTCCTTCTGTTTGGGTAGGGGCATCTGCTCCGGGCTAGTCTGACTCCAGCATGCACGCAGCTGTTCATGTCAGCATGAAGTCCGTTAGAGTGATGACTGCTGCTTGTTGGTCTAAACAAATGTGTTGAGGACTCTCCAGGTCCAAATGTAAAAGTCACTAATTGTTTGTCTTACAAAAACCCAAACCAGCACCTCGTGGGCCGGATAGGTGGAGACCCTGTGATGTGAGCCTTCTGTTGGCACCAAAGGCAAAGTCAGTCCAGGCCCAGGGTTTTTTGCTGCCAACTTCAGTCTTTCGGTTCCCATGGAAAGAGAGGCTGGCTTGGCAAAACATGGTAAACTAAAATCTTTTAAATGGAAAAGATTGCTGAGCCCTGACCTTGACAATGCCCTTGGCAAAGAGGACATGAGAAGCTGCTGGCAGTCAGATCCCCTTCCAGTGGGGGACGCGCCTTGCAGTTCCAGGCTGCTCAGTGTCTCCACTCCTGCTTCCAAAAGCCGACGACAAGCAAATATATACAGTCTATTCAGCTGGCTCTTTTAGCAAACTTTGTTTTCTCCTTGCTGGCTATTGGCTCATTTTTATGGTTAATTATTGGCATTTTTTTTCTTTTTCTCTCTTCCTTTTTCTTCTTCTTCTTCTTTTTTTTTTCTAACAGACTCCAAGACTCAAAGGTCTGGAAGCTATCTGGATGTCTCTGGCCCCATCTCTTCCTCATTCTCGCCCAGCCAGTGCTTCTTCCTTCCTCCAGTCTCACCCCAGGAGTTCATCAGCCTCTGCTGCAGATTCTGTGGCAATGCAGAACAATTTAGTTCCTAGTGAACTCGTCTGAAGGCTTGAAATGCCTTTCTTAAACAGAGTCACTTCTTATTCTCATAAGAGGTTACTTAATTTTCTTTACACATGAAATCGATGTAGCTTGCCATAGTGTCCCATGTTGAACCTTCTCTCTTCTTTCCCCAGTGGACCCACAGACTCCCAGAGCCATGGAGGATGCAGGTGCCATGTGGTCATTGCCACAGAACCACGATGTGTCAGGAAGATGGCGGAGGACAGATAGAAGATGTGCATATTCTTAAATGACAAGGGTGGGAAACTCAGGGAGTGGCTGGATAAAGCAGGAGTTGGCACGGGATGTTCTGGATGATGGCAGGGCTGCAGGCTCCCCAAATCCCCACGTGGGGACGGTGGTCCTTTGGATCAAGTTGTGGTCGAGGTACAAGAGGCACACCATCAGATTCTCCACCACAGTGGAGGCCTCCGGGAGGTTTGTGCCCATGGCTTGTCTTTCCACGTGGGTGTAGTGGGAGCTCTGATAGATGCTTAGGTGACAAATAAAGACTGAAAAGCAGCCTACAGTCTTGCTGAGACTTTGTGGCTGGGGGGAGGTCATCACTTTCAGCAGGCCCTGCCAAGAGTCTGTTCCTGCAGTGTCATAGACATATTTCACCCATCCAATTATTATTATTGTGATTTTCTTGTATATTTATCCATCTAGTTGCAACATCCTAACTTAATCTGTGAGGACCCTGGCCCAGGGAGGCAGCTGACTTGTCCAAGTTTGTAGCGAACAGCAGAGCCAGCTCAGCCCTTCCTCCCTCCTCTAGGCCTTCCTGCGCTGGACGTCAGTCTCCTCCCTTCACTCCCCCTCCTGCCTGTCCATCAGTGCCACTCTATGAGTGTGGTCCTCCTATCAGACACAGCATTCCAGTCACTGGTGGAGAAGAGCAGGGCCACCCTCTGCCCTGTCACTCAGCTCCAGAGCTTTACTGAAACTGCCTTACCACCTGGAGTCAAAACTGTAGATTCCTGCAGTTTTGATTAAAGGACTAGCGCTGACTCTTAGTACTAAACCAAGCTCTTACCAAGATATATTCTAGAACTGGAGATCAAGTACAGCTTCCTGTTTCTTCCTAAATTCTCTGTTTGCTCTTCCTCCTAAAATGGGCTTATATTCAGATGCCAGCAGGATAAAATTGGTTGAGTAAGATAGCATTAAAAACGTACATTAAGGAGAACAATGTTGGATGCTGAGAAAATTGAGTGATACTGAAAATTTTCCTACTTCTAAAAAAAAATCTAACCTAGACAACATTTTACTATAAATAAATGATTTATATACGAGTGACAAATTAAGAGCTGCAGATCACAGCAAACATAGAACATAAAATATTCTGAATATGTTAGGGGTAAATTCAAGTCTTTATAGGATGAAAGTGACTACCATTTGCAAGTTGTTCTCATCCTAAGCTTTATCTATCTATATGACTTTATCTAAATCAGTTCTTCTTTTCTTTTCTTTCCTTTTTTTTTTTTTTTTTTGAGGTGGAGTCTTGCTCTGTCGCCCAGGCTGTAGTGCAGTGGCACAATCTCGGCACACTGCAACCTCTGCCTCTTGGGTTCAAGCAATTCTCCTGCCTCCGCCTCCTGAGTAGTTGGGACTACAGGTGCACACCACCACACCCAGCTAATTTTTGTATTTTTAGTAGAGACAGGGTTTCACCATATTGGTCAGGCTGGTCTCAAACTCCTGACCTCAGGTGATCCACCTGTCTTGGCCTCCCCAAGTGCTAGGATTACAGGCGTGAGCCAGTGCACCTGGCCCCAGTTCTGATTTTTTAGGTTTAGTGATCTCATCTCAGATGAAGAGGTAATAACATCTACACTGCATGACGCTGAAGACTTTCCTAGCTCTTACATTCTATGCTTCATTGTGTAAGAATGTGTATAACTGGGTGGTAAGTAGCTGGGTTGGAGATTAGCAACTGAGAATTGCATAATACCTTCTTTAGTTGTTTAGAGTTTTGCTGGAGCTGTTTCACTTTAGAAATTAGGATTGATGTTTCTTTGGCTGGAATGGGAGGCAGGTTTCTATCCCTGTTGAAGAAGAGGCTCTCTTCGTGTGCCATTTATCCTAACATCCGCCAGCTGAGCTGTAAAAGGGGCTCCACAGGGTTAGTTTTCCAAGGGTAGACAGATGTCCATTTTCACATCATGCTGTTTGTGAGACATTTCATAGCAGGAGGACTTTAAACAATGTTAAAAAATATTCTCCTTGGCATTATCCAGGGCTGAAGATCACTTTCTTATTTTATCTCTGCAGATCAGGGAGAGGTTCTTGTTGTGAATTATGTCACCATCTTAAAAAACAGCACTATTACCCAAAGGACAAATTAGCAGAGAAGAGGAACTGGTGCACATTGGCACTGGGTGAACTTGGAACGGAGGGGGAGCACAGATATTGTTCACAGTATACCCCAAACCGAATTGTCATTGAAAACAAAAGCCAAGTAATCAAATATGATGTCATTACTTTGGGGGATTTATATATATTTAAATAATCCTGAGCAAACTAATGCAGGAACAGAAAAGAAAATACTGTATGTTCTAACTAGGTGCTTATGGACATAAAGATAGGAACAACAGATACTGGGAACTCCTAGAGGGGGGAAGGAGGGAGGGGGGAATGCATTGAAATACTAACTATTGGGTACTTTGCTCGGTACCTGGGTGACGGGGATCTGTACCCCCCCCCAAACTTCAGCATCATGCCCTATACCCCTGTAACAAACCTGCACATGTACCCCCATCATCTAAAATAAATGTTGAGATTATGTAATAGTAATCATTTAAATGTTAGCCCATCAGATGGTGAAATATTGTGATATTGAAAATTTTCCTGCTTCTAAAAAACATAGTCTAGACAACCTTTCACTGTAAATAAATGATTTATATATGAATGACAAATTAAGAGCTGCAGATCACAGCAAAAGTAGAACATAAAATATTCTGAATATGTTAGGGATAAATTCAAGTCTGTATAGGACGAAGGTGACTATCATCTTGAGATGTAGTCTTGCTCTGTCACCCAGGCTGGAGCGCAAGCGGGAGGGCCTTGACGGGAAGACACCAAGCGGGAGCGCCTTGACGGGAAGATACCAAGCGGGGGCGCCTTGAGGGGAAGATACCAAGCGGGGGCGCCTTGAGGGGAAGATACCAAGCGGGAGCGCCTTGAGGGGGAAGATACCAAGCGGGAGCGCCTTGACGGGAAGATACCAAGCGGGGGCGCCTTGAGGGGAAGATACCAAGCGGGGGCGCCTTGACGGGAAGATACCAAGCGGGGGCGCCTTGAGGGGAAGATACCAAGCGGGAGCGCCTTGACGGGAAGATACCAAGCGGGGGCGCCTTGAGGGGAAGATACCAAGCGGGGGCGCCTTGACGGGAAGACACCAAGCGGGGGCGCCTTGAGGGGCAGATACCAAGCGGGGGCGCCTCGACGGGAAGATACCAAGCGGGGGCGCCTTGAGGGGAAGATACCAAGCGGGGGCGCTTTGACGGGAAGATACCAAGCGGGAGCGCCTTGACGGGAAGATACCAAGCGGGGCGCCTTGAGGGGAAGATACCAAGCGGGGGCGCTTTGACGGGAAGATACCAAGCGGGAGCGCCTTGACGGGAAGATACCAAGCGGGGGGCGCCTTGAGGGGAAGATACCAAGCGGGAGGTCATTGACTGGGAAGATACCAAGTGGGAGCACCTTGACGGGAAGATACCAAGTGGGAGCGCCTTGACGGGAAGATACCAAGTGGGAGCGCCTTGACGGGAAGATACCAAGTGGGAGCGCCTTGACGGGAAGATACCAAGTGGGAGCGCCTTGACGGGAAGATACCAAGTGGGAGCGCCTTGAGGGGAAGATACCAAGCGGGAGCGCCTTGACGGGAAGATACCAAGCGGGGGCGCCTTGAGGGGAAGATACCAAGCGGGGGCGCCTTGACGGGAAGATACCAAGCGGGGGCGCCTTGAGGGGAAGATACCAAGCGGGAGCGCCTTGACGGGAAGATACCAAGCGGGGGCGCCTTGAGGGGAAGATACCAAGCGGGGGGCGCCTCGACGGGAAGACACCAAGCGGGGGCGCCTTGAGGGGCAGATACCAAGCGGGGGCGCCTTGACGGGAAGATACCAAGCGGGGGCGCCTTGAGGGGAAGATACCAAGCGGGGGCGCTTTGACGGGAAGATACCAAGCGGGAGCGCCTTGACGGGAAGATACCAAGCGGGGCGCCTTGAGGGGAAGATACCAAGCGGGGGCGCTTTGACGGGAAGATACCAAGCGGGAGCGCCTTGACGGGAAGATACCAAGCGGGGGCGCCTTGAGGGGAAGATACCAAGCGGGAGGTCATTGACTGGAAGATACCAAGTGGGAGCACCTTGACGGGAAGATACCAAGTGGGAGCGCCTTGACGGGAAGATACCAAGTGGGAGCGCCTTGACGGGAAGATACCAAGTGGGAGCGCCTTGACGGGAAGATACCAAGTGGGAGCGCCTTGACGGGAAGATACCAAGTGGGAGCGCCTTGACGGGAAGATACCAAGTGGGAGCGCCTTGACGGGAAGATACCAAGTGGGAGCGCACTGACTGGAAGCAGATCATGCAATGGTGAGGACTGAGGCTGCCTCCCTTCCAGTTTCAGAAGGAAACACGGACGTGGGACCAGCTGCACTCAGGTCGGCACAGTACTTGTCCTTATAACCACACATACTGTAAATTTGTATAGCAGTTAAAATTGTGGAAGCCCTCTCAGGAATATGGATCATGGTCCTCTGAACTGATGGGCAGGGTGTGTAACCATGTCTGTAGCGTCTGTAAACTTGGTACTTTAACGTCTGCCTCTGTGATGATGCCCGATGCCTTGTTCTGGACAGCGTGAGTGGCCCTGCCTTGGCCTCCTGTCTCCCTCATCACCACCCTCCACAGTAAGAGGAGTCCGTCTCCTGGGGTGTGGTTTTCAAAGGCAAACCACCTAATCCAGAGTCCGCACCCCCAGTCACCTCCCTTATCTGGCTCTCACACTCTGAACCCCCATCCCCCCTGCCCTTATCAGCGTACCAGATACCAGAAAGCCCCTGGAATTATTTAAACTAGCCCATCCTGAGCTTGTTTGCCCTGCCTCTGGTGGCTTCCCTTGGAAACCATAAGAACCGCTCTTGCTCACAGTGACCTCTTCCCCTGCCTTCTGAGCAACCCTGGGGAGTCCCCGTGTGGCCCCTGTGGTGTGATGCATGCTCCGTCTCTTGGGATCTGCGAGTTAAATGCACAATCTTTTCAATGGTTGTTGTCTCCTGATCTGTTGGCTTCGTCATACTTAAAAAAAAATAATAATGAAGTCTATTAAAATACAGGCTGTGAGGCAGAGGATCTGATGCCTGCAAGATGAGAGAACTTGACATAGTTTTTCTAGCTCCTAGCCCTAATATTTACTTTATTTCCCAATTATAAATAGACCCTTCACCACTGCCATCTGTGACTTCCATGACATGGCACTGTTTGAGTTCAAATTCACTTTCTGCAAACCAAGACCATGTTTGTCTGTCTCGCAGCTGTATTCCCAGGCTTAGCACATCTGGCACAGTTAGTGCAGGTTAGATATCAGTTAACTGACTGAATGAATGAATAAACTATCCAACTACTAAATCAGGTTGTCTCAAACTCATCCAAAAGTTTGTATGGGTTGAGTGTAACAAACTTCATGGGTTTTTAGGGTAGGCTGAATAATCATTTCTCCTAAAAGATATCCACGTTCAAATTCCTGAAACCTGTGCGTATTATTTTATTTGGCAGAAAGGGTCTTGCAGATGTGATTAAGAATTATCCTAGATTATTTTGGGGCACCCTAAATCCAATCACAAGTGTCTGTGAGAGGTTCAGAGGCAGATGACATGCACAGAGGCAGAAGAGGCGGTGTGAGCAGGAGGCAGAGATTGGAGTGTTGTGGCCACAACTATGGAAGCTGGACAAGGAATTTTTCTGCAAAGGCTCCAGAGGGAGCATGGTCCTGATGACACATGGGTTTTGGGTTTCTGGCCTCAAGAACTACGAGAATAAATCTCTGTTGTTTTAAGCTCCTACCTGTGTCATAATTTGTTACAGTGACTCAGGAAACTGACAGTTTCTGAGGGAAAGTGATGGGTGTGTCTCTCTGGAGAATTCTAAAAGAGAGACTCTCTGGTCATGTCCTAAAGTGGCCGGATAGTAGGAACTAGATTTGGTGGTCTGTTGGCGTTCCTTTCCAAGAATTCTTCTGGGATGTTTCGAGAAGCATGGTGACTTGGCTTCATTTTCTGTCCTCATGTAAGTGACTGTGGTAAGGTTAGATGAGAGGAAGAGCACAGGCGTGTTAGGTTGACCTAGGCCTCCCAGAGAATTAGGATACTTCAGCTGCTCCTGTCATTCTTTGTCCATTCTCGTACTTGCCAGTCCATATTACTTAGATAAAAGGGAAGGGAGTCTTTGAGGTTTATGTTCTATCATTACACAGGGATTGCATTTCTTTCTCTATTGAGTTAGTACTGGAAAAGGTGCTTCAGGAGAACTTTTTGAATTCAATAGGATGGCCTTTGAAGGTAAAGAATGTGTAAAGTGGATTTGTAATAAAATCTTATTCAATCCCGGTGAAGATATTAACATTTTGTTTTGGGTAGCATTTTCCTGCCTTATTTTTTGTCAATTAATTTATTAAAAGGCCACTGATATCTTTTTTTCATTTTATTTTTTAAGTCTACCCAAACAAGATGATCAGAAGCTTCTAAAATCATAATAAAAACCTGATTCTTAAATGTAAAATGAACTTAGAGAAAGGATAGTAGCATACATTATAGAATTATTTGAGTATTAAATGTTAGAATTATGGGGTTAGATTCACAAATAGGTCCAAATCATGTCCTGTACTTTCTTGTCTCCTAGGTAACTGCTAGGGCACATTTGAGATTTTTTTTTTTTCCTGAAAAATTAATGTCTTATATAACAGGCTGGCAGTTAGGAAAGCAGAACATACATGTTTTTTTTCCATTTTAAACAATACAATTTGGCTATAGATTACATAGAATATAAAAAATGACAGAGAAACATAGCTTCAAGAGATATAATGTCAATATGCAATATTTCAGTGAAAGTAACATAATTTTGATTCATTGCATTTCTCTTCTTAATATAAAACCTTATAGAGCCTGCTTTTCCACAGCATCCCCTTTACCGGGGATCTGTGTTGATCTCATTGTAGACTTTAGCCTATAGTCAGTGTCCAGGCTCTGTCCAGCATCTGCAAAGGCAACATATTCAGCAGGGTTCATCATCCTCTATCTAGAGAAGCTCCTACAGAGGGCAGTGAATTTTCTCCTGATAACAAAGGTCTGAATGCCTTTTCTTTTCTTTCTTCATATATACATAAAGTTGCATTTTAGGTTCTGGGGTACATGTAAAGAACATGCAGGATTGTTGCATAGGTACATACATGGCAATGTGCTTTGCTGCCTCCATCCTCATCACCTATATCTGGCATTTCTCCCCATGTTATCCCGCCCCTACTCCCTACCCTGCACTGTCCCTCCCCTAGTCCCCTACTACAGACCCCAGTGTGTAATGCTCCCCTCCTGTGTACATGTGTTCTCATTGTTCAACACCTTCCTATGAGTGAGAACATGTGGTGCTTGATTCTCTGTTCTTGTGCCAGTTTGCTGAGAATGATGGTTTCTAGGTTCATCTGTGTACCTACAAAGGACACGAACTCATCATTTTTTATGGCTGCATAGTATTCTGTGGTGTATATGTGCCACATTTTCTCTGTCCAGTCTATCATCGATGGGCATTTGGGTTGGTTCCAAGTCTTTGCTATTGTAAACAATGCTGCAATGAGCATACGTGTGCACGTGTCCTTATAACAGGATGATTTATAATCCTTTGGATATATACCCAGTAATGGGATTGCTGGGTCAAATGGAATTTCTATTTCTAGGTCCTTGAGGAATCGCCACACTCTCTTCCACAATGGTTGAACTAATTTACACTCCCACCAACAGTGTAAAAGTGTTCCTATTTTTTCACATCCTCTCCAGCATCTGTTGTCTCCAGATTTTTTTAATGATCGCCATTCTAACTGGCGTGAGATGGTATCTCAATGTAGTTTTGATTTGCATTTTTCTAATGACCAGTGATGATGAGCATTTTTTCATGTGTTTGTTGGCCTCATATATGTCTTTTGAAGAGTATCTGTTCATATCCTTTGCCCACTTTTGAATGGGTTGGTTTGTTGTTTTTCTTGTAAATCTGTTTTAGTTCTTTGTAGATTTTGGATATAAGTCCTTTGTCAGATGGGTAGAGTGCAAAATTTTTTTTCCCATTCTGTTGGTTGCCAGTTCACTCTAATGACTGTTTCTTTTGCTGTGCAGAAGCTGTGGAGTTTAATTAGGTCCTATTTGTCTATTTTGGCTTTTGTTGCCAATGCTTTTGGTGTTTAGTCATGAAGTCCTTGCCTATGCCTATGTCCTGAATGGTTTTGCCTAGGTTTTCTTCTAAGGTTTTTATGGTGTTAGGTCTTATGTGGAAGTCTTTAATCCATCTGGAGTTAATTTTAGTCTAAGGTGTCAGGAAGGGGTCCAGTTTCTGCTTTCTGCACATGGCTAGCCAGTTTTCCCAATACCATTTATTAAACAGGGACTCCTTTCCCCATTGCTTGTTTTTGTCAGGTTTGTCAAAGATCAGGTGGTTGTAGATGTGTGGCATGCCTCTGAGGCCTCTGTTCTATTAGTCTGTATCTCTGTTTTGGTACCAGTACCATGCTGTTTTGATTAACCTTGTAGTATAGTTTGAAGTCAGGTAGGATGATGCCTCCAGCTTTGTTTTTTCTGCTTAGAATTGACTTGGCTATGTGGGCTCTCTTTTGGTTCCATATGAAGTTTAAGGTGTTTTTTTACAGTTCTGAAAAGAAGGTCATTGGTAGCTTGATGGGGATAGCATTGAATCTATAAATTACTTTGGGCAGTATGGCCATTTTCACGATATTGATTCTTCCTAACCATGAACATGGAATGTTTCTCCATCTGTTTGTGTCCTCTCTTATTTCCTTGAGCAGTGGTTTGCAGTTCTCCTTGAAGAGGTCCTTTACATCCTTTGTTAGTTGTATTCCTAGGCATTTTATTCTCTTTCTAGCAATTGTGAATGGCAGTTGGTTCTTGATGTGGCGCTCTTTAAGTCTGTTATTGGTGTATAGGAATGCCTGTGATTTCTGCATATTGATTTTGTATCCTGAGACTTTGCTGAAGTTGCTTATCAGTTTAAGGAGATTTTGGGCTGAGACAATAGGGTCTTCTAAATATACAATCATGTCATCTGCAAATAGAGACAATTTGACTTCCTCCTTCCTAATTGAATCCCTTTATTTCTTTTTCTTGCCTGATTGCTCTGGCTAGAACTTCCAATACTATATTGAATGGGAGTGGTGAGAGAGGGCATTTTTGTCTAGTGCCAGATTTCAAATAAATGCTTCCAGTTTTTACCCATTCAGTATGATATTGGCTGTGGGTTTGTCATAAATAGCTTTTATTATTTTGAGATACATTCCTTTGATACCTAGTTTATTGAGAATTTTTAGCATAAAGGGCTGTTGAATTTTGTTGAAGGCCTTCTCTGCATCTATTGAGATAATCATGTGGTTTTGGTCTTTGGTTATGTTTATATGGTGAATTACTAGACTTGCGTATGTTGAACCAGCCTTGCATCCCCCGGGATGAAGCCTACTTGATCATGGTGGATAAGCTTTTTGATGTGCTGTTGCAATCAGTTTGCCGGTATTTTATTGAAGATTTTTGCATCAATGTTCATCATGGATATTGGCCTGAAATTTTCTTTTCTTGCTGAGTCTCTGCCGGGTTTTGGTATCAGGATGATGTTTTATCAGGTCTCATAAAAAGATTTGGGAAGGATTCCCTCTTTTTGGATTGTTTGGAATAGTTTCAGAAGGAGTGGTACCAGCTCCTCTTTGTATGGCTGGTAGAATTTGACTGTGAACCCATCTGGACCTGGGTTTTTTTTGGTTGGTAGGCTATTAATTGCTGCCTCAACTTCAGCCCTTGTTATTGGTCTATTCAGGGTTTCGACTTCTTCCTGGTTTAGGCCTGGGAGGGTGCAAGTGTCTAGGAATGTATCCATTTCTTCCAGGTTTACTGGTTTATGTGCATAGCGTTGTTTGTAGTAATCTCTGATGGGGGTTTGTATTTCTGTGGAATCTGTGGTGATATCCCCTTTATCATTTTTTATTGCATCTATTTGATTCGTCTCTCTTTTCTTTTTTATTAGTCTGGCTAGTGGTCTATTTTGTTGATCTTTTCAAAAAACCAGCTCCTGGATTTATTGATTTTTTTGAAGAGTTTTTTGTTTCTCTATCTCCTTCAGTTCTGCTCTGATCTTAGTTATTTCTTGTCTTCTGCTAGCTTTTGAGTTTTTTTAATCTTGCTCCTCTAGCTCTTTCAATTTTGTCGATAGAGTGTCAATTTTAGATCCATCCTTGCGTCTCATGTGGGCATTTATTGCTATAAATTTTCCTCTAGACACTGCTTAAAATGTGTCCCAGAGATTCTGGTACATTGTGTTTTCATTCTCATTGGTTTTGAAGACCATCTTTATTTCTGCCTTCATTTCATTGTTTTTCCAGTCAACATTCAAGAGCCAGTTGTTCAGTTTCCATGAAGTTGTGCAGTTCTGAGTCAGTTTCTGAATTCTCAGTTCTAATTTGATTGCACTGTGGTCTGAGAGACTGTTTGTTATGATTTTCATTCTTTTGCATTTGCTGAGGAGTAATTTACTTCCAATTATGTGGTCAATTTTAGAGTAGGTGTGATGTGGTGCTGAGAAGAATGTGTATTCTGTGGATTTGGGGTGGAGAGTTCTGTAAATGTCTATTAGGTTTGCTTGGTCCAAGTCTGAGTTCAAGTCCTGGATATTATTAATTTTCTGTCTCGTTAATCTGTCTAATATTGACAGTGGAGTGTTAAAGTCTCCCACTATTATTGTGTGGGAGTCTAAATCTCTTTGTACATCATTAAGAACTTGCTTTATGTATCTGGGTGCTCCTGTATTGGGTGTGTATATATTTAGGATCGTTAGCTCTTCTTGTTGCATTGATCCTTTTACCATTATGTAATGCCCTTCTTTGTCTCTTTTGATCTTCATTGGTTTAAAGTCATTTTATCAGAGACTAGGATTGCAACTCCTGCTTTTTTTTTTTTGCTCTCCATTTGCTTGGTAGATCTTTCTCCATCCCTTTATTTTGAGCCTGTGTGTATCCTTCCATGTGAGATGGGTTTCCTGGATACAGCACACTGATGGGTTTTGACTTTTTACCCAGTTTGCCAGTCTGTGTCTTTTGATTGGGGCATTTAGCCCGTTTACATTTAAGGTTAATATTGTTATGTGTGAATCTTGATCCTGCCATTTTGATACTAGTTGGTTGTTTGCCCATTAGTTGATGCAGTTTCTTCATTGTGTCTATGCTCTTCACCATTTGGTACGTTTTTGGAGTGGCTGGTACTGGTTGTTCCTTTCTATGTTTAGTGTTTCTTTCAGGAGCTCTTGTAAAGCAGGCCTGGTTGTGATCAAATCTCTGAGCAATTGCTTGTTTGTAAAGGATTTTATTTCTCCTTTGCTTATGAAGCTTAGTTTGGCTGGATATGAAATTCTAGGTTGAAAGTTCTTTTCTTTAAGGATGTTGAATATTGGCCCCTACTCTTTTCTGGCTTGTAGGGTTTCTGCTGAGAGATCTGCTGTGAGTCTGATGGGCTTCCCTTTGTGGGTAACCCAACCTTTCTCTCTGGCTGCCCTTAGCATTTTTTCCTTCATTTCAACCCTGGTAAATCTAACGATTATGTGCCTTGGGGTTGCTCTTCTTGAGGAATATCTTTGTGGTGTTCTCTGTATTTGAATGTTGGCCTGCCTTGCTAGGTTGGGGGAAGTTCTCTTGGATAATATCCTTAAGAGTGTTTTCCAGCTTGGATTCATTCTCTCCATCACATTCAGGTATACCTATCAAATGTAGATTAGGTCTTTTCACATAATCCCATATTTCTTGGAGGCTTTGTTCATTTCTTTTTACTCTTTTTTCTCTAATCTTGCTTTCTCATTTTATTTCATTGAGTTGATCTTCAATCTCTGATATCCTTTCTTCTGCTTTGTCGATTCAGCTATTGAAACTTGTGTATGCTTCGCAAAGTTCTCATGTTGTGTTTTTCAGCTGCATCAAGTCGTTAATACTCTTCTCTAAGCTGTTTATTCTAGTAAGCATCTCATCTAACCTTTTTTCTAGGTTCTTAGTTTCTTTGCATTGGGTTAGAACATGATCTTTTAGCTCAGAGAAGTTTATTATTACCCACCTTCTGAAGCCTGTTTCTGTCATTTCATCAGATGCATTCTCCATCCAGCCTTGTTCTCTTGCTGGTGAGGAGTTGTGATCCCTTGGAGGAGGAGAGGCATTCTGGTTTTGGGTGTTTTCATCCTTTTTGCACTGGTTTCTTCCCATCTTTGTGGATTTATCTACCTGTGGTCTTTGTGGTTGGTGATTTTCAGATGGGGTCTCTGAGTGGATGTCCTTTTTGTTGCTGATGGAGTTATTTCTTTCTGTTTCTTAATTTTCCTTCTAACAGTCAGGCCCCCCATGCTGTAGGACTGCTGGAGGTCCACTCCAGAACCTGCTTGCCTGGGGCTCACCTGCAGCAGCTGGAGAACAGTAAGGGTTGCTGCCAGTTTCTTCTTCTGTTATCTTTGTCCCATAAGGATACTCGCCAGATGTCAGCCTGAGCTCTCCTTTATGAGGTGTCTCTGGTTATATGGGGGTTGGGGGAGCTGCTTGAGGAGACAGTTTGTCCCTTATAGGAGCTCAAGTGCTGAGCTGTAAGCTCCGTTGTTCTGTTCAGAGCTGCTGGGCAGGTATGTTTAAGTCTGCTGCAGCAGAACTCATAACTGCCATTTTTTCCCAGGTGCTCTGTCCTGGGAAGGTGGGGCTTTATTTATAAGTTCCTGTCATCCTGCTGCCTTTTTCAGTGATGCCCTGCCCAGCAAGGAGGTAGCCTAGTCACGGTCTGCCAGCAGAGGCGTTGCTGAGCTGCTGTGGGCTCTGTCCAGCTGCTGTGTGAACTTCCTTGCAGTTTTGTTTATAGGGGTATAGTTAGAACTGCCTCAGTAATGGCGGTCTGCCTCAGTAATGGCAGACTGTCTCTGTAATGGTGGACTGCCTCGGTAATGGCGGACTGCCTCGGTAGTGACAGATTGTCTTGGCAATGGCGGACTGCCTCAGTAATGGTGGACTGCCTCAGTAATGGTGGACTGCCTCGGTAGTGGTGGACTGCCTCGGTAATGGCAGACACCCTTCCTGCCACAGAACTGGACCATCCTGGGTCCAGCTGTGCTTGCTATGAAACTCTCAATCCAGAGTGTTTTGGATTGCTCGTCTTTGTGGGGGGGTGGGACCAGTGAAGCCAGCCAGATCACCTGGCTCCCTGTTTCAGTCCCCTTTTTTTTCAGCTGAATGGGCGAGTCTGTCTTTCTGGCATTCCAGTTGCCAGTTGAAATAGTGCCCGGGTTTGTGTGAGTTTTTGTGTGGAGACCCACTGTGCTGGCTGAAACAGCCTCACTGGAGACTCGTGGCACTTTTCCGCCCGGGAATCTCCTGGTCTGTGGGGTAGTAAAAATTCGTTTGGAAATGCAGTGATCACTTACCCTCTGCATTTTCACTGGGAACTGCAATCCAGAGATATTCCTATTCAGCCATCTTGGATCCTCTAATACGGACTTTTCTTTCTTAACATAGATTCCTTTTTAATCCTGCAGCATACAGGCCACTTTGGCGCCTAGTCAGCTAGTGTCTGAAATGTCTCCAATCTGAATCCAGTTTACTTTTTTTCACCTACTCGGCTCCAGTGGGAATTTGCAATTTCACTTGCTTTTTGTTTTACCTTTCTGGAGTTCCCTAGGGAAGTTAGTCTATGCTATACAAACTTCAGTAGATGGCTAATACCTGTATGTATCTTCTCAACCAATGATATTAATTTCTTTAATAACATTCCTATCAATGTTATTGGTAGAAACATTATTAGTGGAAATAATAACGTCCATTGAAAGTGGCTCCCAGGCTACTTGCTAAGAAGCCTGGTGAGTGGTTTGAGTATTTATTGGAGAAGATGGTGATTTAGGTTTTTTTTTTTTTTAAATAGATTTGATTTTCTAGAGCAGTTTTAGGTTCACAGCAATATTGAGCATGAGATATAGAAATTTCCCATATACCTCTGGTCTCTGCACGTTCTTCACCTTCCCCACTGTCCACATACCCCACCAGAGTAGTGCATTTGTTATGATCGATGAGCTTACATTGACACTTCATCATCACCCAAAGTGTATGGTTCATGTTAGGGTTCACTCTTGATTTTGTACACGCTATGGATTTGGGAATGTTTATAATGGCGTGTATCTACCATTGTAGTGTCATGCAGAGTAGTTTCGCTGCTCTTAAAATCCTCTGGGCTCCATCTATTTATTTGATGATTTGGGTTTCGATGTCTTGAGTTGCCCACAGGGGACAAATGAAGGCTTGCAAATGGATACAGGCATCTAGGTATACAGTGTAAAATGAGAAGATTGCCTGTCACTAAATCTTGAGGAGCACCTATAGGCGGCAAAGACAAGGACCAAGAAAGAAGCATCTACAGCAGAGTGAGAATGACAAAAAGATAAGTGAAGCTGTTCTTTCATTCATTCATTCAACACATATTTTTGAGTCCCTACTACATGCTAGAGACTACTATGTGTTAAGAGCTGAGTATTTGGAGAGTGGCATCACAGAAGCACAAAATAAAGAGTATTTTCAAAACTAGAAAATGGTCAAGTAATGTATTTTGGACATGAAGTCATTGGTGCATTTAGGAAGAGAAGTTTCAGTGGAGTGGTGAGAGTGGGAGCCAGATGGCAGAGGCTTGAGGATGGAGAGAGAGGTAAGCAAGGGTGACAGTGAATGTGAACGGTTGTCAGGTTCACGACTACACCAAATGCCATGTTGAGGTCCGAAGGGAGTGGGTGGATGAGCAGAAAGAACACTTGGAGGGGCGTAGGCAGGTAAAAGATGATTTTATTCAGCAGAGCTCTCATCAATGGCTTTCTCATACTGTCTGCCCTGTCTTGGCTGCTAGAGCCCATGGCTCCCACATACAGCTGTGCGGCCAGGCCTCTCCTGCCTTCAGGGTCAGCAGCTAACTCTTTCTCTCTCTAGGCAAGAGTGAGCTGAGCTGTTTCCTGGATCCCCTCTGTCCATCTGCAAAGACAGACAGCTCTGACTCTCTCTCTCTTTTCTCTAGGCACCAGCGCCTGTACAGTGTCAGCAGGAAAATTATACCTTTTACAGACAACAGTGGCTTAGAGCCAGGTGATGAGCCTTCCCTATGTTATGGCTATGGTGATGAGCTTCTCTATGTTATGTCTACATGGCTGTGATAACAAGTGGAATTATACACCTGTGCTCTAAACTCGATGAGTGACTCTGGAGGTTTACCTTGGCCCATCCTTGACCAAAGCACAGCCATGTTCCTTACACTCCACCCCTGGGCTGAGGGAGACATAGGTCTTTATACACATGTTATAAACATAAACTTGGAGTACATAGACTTGATATACACATGTATAGGCTTTATACATAAGTTTGGGACACATAGGCTTGATTAACAGGCTTGGCACACAGGCCTTACATCCTATCCCCTAGGCTGCAGGAGTCCTTAGTGGGGGATCCATGCACACCTGGCAGCACCTTGGACCCATAGGCCACAGCAACAATACAGGGAACAACAGACTACCACTATGGTCCCTTTTATGCTACCTTTGATTATTAGAGCCCAATGTAGGCCAGAGCCTAGAGACACTCACCATGTCTGCAGGGGGTCATCAGTAAGGTGCTCAATCACCTTTATCTCCTGTGACACCCTTGTAAAGCTGCTGTTATGTTCTGATGGGTGTCAACCAAAAGCATTCATCATCTGGCCCCCAGGAATTCAGATCAAACATAGCCTGCTGCATACCTATCTCCCCAGGGTATTGACACCAAATTAGTATATGATTGCCATTTACTCACAGTTTCTGGTATCTCTCTGGCATCATTCCAGACAGTCCGTATGGCTGTCATTAGCCACTTGATTAATGTGTGGTCATCTTGCCCTTGTGCCAGCCATTGGCACAGCTGCAGCTGCTGATGAAGGGAGGGTGAATTGTGATAGAAGCCAGCTTCTCCATCTCTGAGGCAGAACAAGAAACGCTATCAGCCTCCTTAGACGTTGCCAACACTGTTAACCTAGTTCCCACAACTCAGTGGGAATATAGGCATAATAAGAGTGTGTTCCACCACTGTGGAGGGTTTCCTTGGGCTCTCCCCTGGGGTCCCATCAGCCGCTTATGTTCTACCTTCTGACGGATCACAGGACGAGCCTGCAGGGGAGAAGCCTCCTCTTCCTTGTCATCAGACCTAACAGGAGTGTCTGCCTGGAGGACGGGCTCGAGATCGCACCAGCAGCTGTTGCTAACTCCTGTTCCAGGCTGTTTATCTGGGCCTCCAAGTACCCAGCTTGTGCCTGGAGCTCTCTCGTCCCCAGGTCCTGCTCCAAGCTGTGCACTTTGGCCCCCAGGCGTGCGGTTTGTGCCGGAAGGTCCCTTTCCTGTGGCACTGAGCATGTACTTTCTGCAGTGCAGTCAGAAATGCCCATCAGACTCTGCTGGCAAAGGTGCGTTCCCTCTTTGTGCTGTGAGCTTCCAGCTGCTTCAGTGCTTTCTCCACACTCAAAGGAGACCTGTCCTCTGCTTCCCATGTTTCCACTGAGGTTCATCCAAGCAGCACCACTGCCACCGGGCACCACAGCCCATGCTGCGGCCACAAAGCCAACCTAGGAACCCCAAGGACTAAAGACCCACTCGCTTCCTTCATTCTGCCAACTATGCCAATTGTCAGGCTCACAACTACACTAAATGTCATGTTGAGGTCCAAAGGGATTGGGTGGATGAGCAGAAAGAACCTCAGAGGGCCGTAGGCAGGTGACAGATGATTTTATTCAGCAGCAGCTCTCATCAACAGTTTTCTTGCACTGTCTACCCTATCTCGGCTGCTTGAGCCAGTAGCTCCCACATACAGGTGCGCAGCAGGCCCTCCCCTGCCTTCAGGGCCAGCAGCTAACTCTTTCTCTCTGGGCATGAGCGAGCTGAGCTGTGTCCTGGATCCCTTTTGTCTGTCTGCAGAGACAGACAGCTCTGACTCTCTCTTTCTCTGGGTGCCAACGCCTGTACAGTGTCAGCAGGGCAATTACACCTTTTATAGGCAATAGGGGCTTAGAGGTGATGAGCCTTCCCTATGTTATGGCTATGGTGGTGAGCTTCTCTATGTTATATCTACATGGCTATGATAATAAATGGAGTTATACACCCACGCTCTAAACTCACTGAGTCACTCTGGTTGTTTACCTTGGCCTATCTTTGACCAAAGCACAGCCATGTTCCTTACAACAGTGTTTCGAAGAATTGAATTATGATCGAAGAGGACAGAGTTTGGGTGGTAGATGGAAGGACTCGGATACAAAGGAAGGTTATGTCAGCAAAAAGGGTGAGGGAGGAAATCCGAAATCCCACTTTCCATACAAGCAATACAAAACTGGCAAAAACTGTAAGACTCAACACTTTTGGGACTCTGAAAATAACCAAATGCTTGGAGCAACCCAGGGAATGCTTATTGAAGAAAAAAGCCAAATCTTGCCAACAACAGCAAACTTTGTGGTGTTTAACATAGTTTGTCTCATTTCCTGCTCTGGAGCTCAGCGGAAGCCTTACTAATAAAGCCTGTATTTCTGGCACTTGTGTAACATGGGAAACACCTGAGCATATTTAACACTAATTTGAAAAAGTTGGAAGAACTTGATTGAGCACTTAAAGTTACTGTAACTGAGGGGAAAGTGGCTAGTGCCAGGTGGCGGGGGGCATTGACGGGCGGAGGCTCACTTCAGATATAAGGAGGGGAAAGGGGGATAGACCATGTGCAGTCTGCTTGTGCAGAGTACTGTTACTTTTTATCCTATGGTTCCTATATTTTCCATCAGATAAGGGGTAAGGTCTATGCTGATGATTAATATGAGATGACTAGGAATCCTAACGGGCTTCGTAGTCACTGCCAACATCTCCATGCAGATTGACATCTGAGAATTTATGATAAATGTTGATTTATACAGTTGCATTATAGCAACACAAAATGGACTAAGACATACCCTGTGTAATCAGTTACCACATCCCACCTTTGTCACCCATAGTCTGCTTGCCTCCCTGTCCATTTCCACTGCCACTGCCTCATTCTAAGCCCTTGTACCCTCAATTCTAGATCACCTGAATCGCCTAATAGCTGACCTTCCTAACTCTAGGTTACACTCTTTTCTTTCTTTCTACAAGAGAACTCAGAGGTCTACTGCAGTTGTGGAGAAGATGCATGTATTTATCCAAGAATGAACATTTGCTGGCCATTTGCAGTGAAAGCAAGCGGAGATAAAACCAAATTGTCTGCTGAGTCACTTGGGTTGCCTGGCAACAAGTTAACTGAGACTAGAGCTGCTCTCAACCCCACTCAGGAGGCACTCTGTAGAATTTCAACTTACTGCAATGTCTTTCAGGTGCTAGCAGCAGTAGCACGAGGTTCTTCTAAGCAATTGCAAACCAGCTGCCAGATCTACTATCAAGGGCACTTTCACAACCACAAGAGCACCATATGTTATTAATCGATAGGATGATCTCAAAGTCCCTACATAAAGGATGAGCAGCAGGGGGATGGGAGTACTTCTCCTGGAACACAATTCCTGCTGTGTCCAGCCATTCCTGGAAAAAGTACTCTTCTGCAGGCAAGGCCAAGAGTCCCAGAATCAGTGTATAATTTACCAGGCATGGTTTGGCTTGCACTGTGAAACATTTGTAGGGTTTAGCTGAGCACTAAAGGATAAAGGGCTGAGGGAGTAGAGCATATTGTTAGAAAGTAAGAGGAAATGATAGATCTAAGATAGGCATTCTTTTGCTTTGGTTGCTATAACAAAATACCACAGACTAGGTGGCTTAAATAACAAAAATTTATTTTATCACAGTTTTGAAGGCTGAAAGTCCAAGGTATAGATGTTGGTTGCTTCTAAGGCCTCTCCCCTTGGTTTGCAGATGGCTGCATTCTCCCCGTGTCCTTGCATGGTCCTTCTCCTGTGTGCACACATTCCTGGTGTCTTCTGGTGTGTGCAAATTTCCTCTTATTACAAGGGCACCAAGCAGCTTGGATTAGGGTCCTCCCTAATGACTTTATTAACTTAACCACCTCTTTAAATGTCCATTTCCAAATACGGTCACATTTTGAGATACTGGGGTTTGGAACTTCAACACATGAATTTTGGGTGAACACAGTTGATCCTATAACAGATGGGTAAGGAGAAAAATGAATACAGCAGGGCAATTTGGTGAGAAATTATGAACTAGAGGGGTGGGATACCTAAAAGAAAACAAAGACGAATACAGCGAGATTTGTTCAACAGGGAAGCTATAAAGATAGAAGGTTATGGTAAGGAATATCTGAAATATTACTTTGAAGATCAAAAACTTTCACTAAATAATACAATCTAGGGTATGATCTTAGAAGTGGATGGGTGGGGTAAGTAGGAGGTAGACTTTGGAGGTGATTAAATCAACCCCCAGTGCATTAGAATATGGGACGTGCCTCTGATGTGAACATTGAAATAACTTAGAAGGATGGCAGATAGTGAGATAAAGAGGAATGCAGAATCTGATGTGAAAATATACTCTTCTCATTTGGATATGAGCCATTGCTTCATGGCAGGTGACATGCAGCCAAGTTTCCTAGGGTTCTGAAAACCAAGTTGATTTGAATTTGCTATTTAAGGAGGGCATAGTTAAAAAGCAGGACTCTAAGTACTGGCAGCAACTTTGTTTTATACTAAATCAATTGCATTTTATTACCAATCAAAAAGGTGCTTTTCACATTTTTGTGGTCTCCATTGTGCCAGGTATTATATGCAATAATAAGAAAATATAAAACAGTCTCTGTGATTCAAGTTTACATTCACATTTACATTCATGTTTAAGAAACATGAGCAACACACCTGAGACAGAACCCAAATAATATAAAGAATCTTACATACTAAATTTTGTGATCCAAATTCAGTACTAAAAGAATTTGAAGAAGGAAAGAAGGAAATCAACAAGGGCTGTTAAAAGAGGTAGGAGAAACTATAACAGGCTGAGGCTGAAGAAATGGGTATGCTTTGAAAAGCAGTGAGAAAGGAAGGAGGTGAAACAGACAGCCCAGAAGTGCAAGTGAACATGGTCAGTTTGTGAATATTTGGACCCAAAGGACAGGCATATATTGGGGAATTTAGAAATTAAAATGTGCAGCACTGAAACAAAAAAGAGCACATGAAATAAACAGCAATTTAGTATACTGTTAGCTTTTAGTATACTGTTAGTTTTCACTGGGAAGAAATAGAAAGCTCTTTAATGTTATAATGCAAATACATGACCTGAGTAAAGTGATGTTTATAAAAGAATAGTGGATGGGTATAACCTAAAGCTAGGAAGCTCAACTATTAGGAAATTCAGATGATCTGGAATTTAGAGTATGAGTGCTTAGAACAAGGCAGTGGCAGTGGACATGGACAGGGAGGCATACTATCACTGACATGGGGGGGGATGTGGTAACTAATTACATAGGATATGTCTTAGTCCATTTTGTGTTGCTATAACAGGATACTTGAGGTTGGGTAATTTCTAAAGAAAAGAGGTTTATTTAGTTGATAGTTCTGCAGGCTGAGAAGTTCAAGGGCATGACCCTGGCTTCTGGTGAGGGCTTTTATGCTGCATTATAATATGATGCAAAAAGTCCAAGGGGAAGTGGACACTTGAAAGAGATAAAACCTGAAGGGCATCCTGGCTTTATAACAACCCACTCTCATGGAAACTCATCCATTTCTAAGAGAACTAACCCAGTTTCACCAGAGTGAGAACTCATTGACTACCCTGAGAATGACACCAAGCCGTTCATAAGAAATCTCCCGCTATGACCCAAACACCTCCCACTAGGCCCCACCTACACATTGGGGATTAAAATTCAACATGAGTTTTGACAGGGACAAATGAAACCATAACAAGGTATTATGGGGGTTTTTGAGGGTTTCTGATAGATGAAAGTGGTAGTGTTGGGGTAGAGGGCAGCTGGTTTGAGAAAAAGTTAATTTCTGAACATTTATTTTAAGAGGCTAGCTTCATGTCCTTGTTTAATAATCTAAGTCATATAGGCAAAAAATTAATTTCATATTCATGTAGGAAACTACTCTGAATGATAAAAGACTCCTCTTCTCTAAAAGCATACTTATATTTTATATTATAATTTCTGTACATAGAGAACATTTATGAACATAGAGAACAATACAGAGATAAATAAAATTTTATGCCAAGTACAAGTGAAATTGTTGGTGTCTCTATTGCGAGGGAAAATGGAGAGACAATGACTTTTTGTTTACATAATATATATAAATTCTGCCTAATTTTAAGAATATTTTTCTTACTATTGATAAATATTTATTATAGAAACTTCAGAAAACTCTCATCTATTTTATTCAATAAGGAATGATTTACTATACTGTTTGGCAATCTACTTTTCTGCTCAGTAAAATAGAATTCATAGTTTAAAAATTTTACTAGTCTTCTCCAGAATCTTTTAATGATTTCATAAGATCCTACAGTATACATGCTTTATAGTTTTTGTCAAGTATTACGCAGTTTGATATTTAGGTTACTTGTAATATTTTGTTACTCAAAACAATGCAAAGAACATTCTGAGAGCTTATTTTTGAATATATGTACAACTATTCTCAGCATAAATTTCTAGAAATGGAATACTATATAACATTTTGTTTTGTAAAAATTATATTACCAATTTCTTTCCTGGAAAGAGAAGTATCTTTGCCTATTTAGCGGGTAAAAATAGCATTTCATTTTTAAACTTAACTATTTCATATTTAAATATACTTGCTATTCCTTTTCTTTTTGAATTATCTATTGTCCTTTATCCACTTTTCTATGGTTTATTTTCTTCTTTTTATTGTTTTGTAGGATATTAAGCCTCAAATATGTTACAGGCATTTTGCTTAGTTTATTATTTACCTTCTTTAAGACAGAAGAAAGACCAAAATGCTTTTTCTACTCTCACACATAATACTTGCCGTAATACTTCACCTCTGATTACCAAAGTGGATGTGCGGTGTTACCTCCATCAGCCTAAAATAACAACAAGGAGAGTGGCTCACAAAATAAAAGAGTTTATGTGGTAATAAATGACAGGGGATTATAATCCAAAATTTGTATGCTATGATGAATCATAGGCATATTCAGAAAGGTTGAGGCAAGGGGAAACTTTTAAAGGCAAAATGAAGAAACTCCTGTAAGTTGTTTTGAAATAATTATTGTTGGCTAGAAGGATTAATAACAAAAGTGGCATCAATACAAGGCTGAATAGGCAATTTCCAGGCAGACATCAATGCAGAAGTGTTCTTTGTGTAAGACTGCAGTGGTCTTTGTGCAAGGTTGTGGTTTTCAGGCAATTCTTGTAACAGTTTTGTCATCGGCATGTGTGTATGAGAGCCCCTCTATTATGACCTTCTGACTCCATTTTGTTAGGGTTTGAAACAAGTGACTCCATTTTGGTTCTGACAACTTCCACATTTTCCCATTTGATCAAGATTTTTTTCTCTGAAATAATTGTTTATCAATCAACCGGTAGTTAGGTTTGATTGTCCCTTCAGACTGGACACACCTGCCCTGGTTGGTTTCATCCTATGTGGAGGAAATAGCCAGCAATTGTGAGTCAATGTGAAGACCCTTTGGCTACATTGGAGCAATAAGGAGGTTTAGAAGGTTTGGCTCCCCAGGTTAAATGTGCCTAAAGTTCATTGTCAAGTTCAATTTTGCCAGTTCCATAGGTATGGGAAGTATTGTTCTGAAGCACTGGACCAGCATTATTCTGTTAGGTGTTGTACTTCTATAGAAATTTGATAGGAAACAGGCACAATGTTTAAAAAGAATAATGCAGAGTAAAAATGACAGCAATATGATGTCCCAAGTTTGTATAATGGTTATGAGCCATGAGCCTAGGCCTGAAGGCAACCAACAAAACAAATAAACTGACCCTGAGGACGTAGATGAGACCTACTGTATAGCCAGATATTAGAGGAAACTAGAAGAATTCAGGACTGACTCCAGTCTACAGATAGATAGTAAAAAATTTAAAGACAACGAACAGGGTTACAATATAATAACAGCTGTATTATAACTTTTTAAAAAAACTATCTTTATTTCTACCAAAATAATCAAAGCAAGATTAATGTTTTTGCAAACTTGACCCAATTATTTATATAAGTCCAGCAAGAATGATGATTGATCTCATGGGTTAAAAATCTCTTGAGGCTAAAAAGCTGAATCAAGGCAAACTTTAGATTTTACCTGTAGTATGTTTAAACAATTTGAATATGACATCCTAGTCAAAATCTTAGTAATATAATCAATGTTTTCAGTTGTATCCTGTTTTATATAAAGAAAATAGATTCTATTGAACTTATGCAAATAACTATATATTGTCATAAAGATACCCATGAATAGTTTCTGAATTCTGGAGGAATCAGATAGAAAAAAAGTAAATATTTTGAATTTTGTTTATAAAAATATACTTTACCAAATTGTCACAAGCTGCAGAGAGCTTAAGAGGAAAGCTTCTTAAATTGGGAAAACAAAATATTAAAGTAAACAATCAATAAAATTTTAAGTAAAAAGTTATAAATATTATTTTTATCAGTTATCTCATGTAATAAATTCTTGCACTGCTTGATCTTGGTTTACAATTTCATGAATTTATCTGTTTCTTCATTAGAGTTTTGGAAATTTTTACCCAGTCCAATGATATGATCTGAAAGTTATTAGAAACCTGTATTCAATAGTACTTGTCGGAATATTTTTCCATCTGGAATAGTTTTAGACTGTATCTGGTTGGAAATGCTTTTAGAGAAAACGAAAACGATAAATGTCTATGCACAAAGACTTAACCAGGATTAAGAATCTGACGAGAATGTATTATAACCAGAAATTGACAAGGAAATTCAGTTTATTTTGTATCATATAACATTTTAACATAATAACTATAATTATGACTGGTAACTATTAGATTCTAAAAATTTACATAATTTTTGGAACAGTCATATCAATAACATATTCATACAAATATAGCTTAAAAAGATTAAGCATCATTTCTTATTTCAAGAATGCTTCCCATATGATTTAATATATTAAATAAGCCTAATTAGTTTAATATCTCTCTTTTACAAAATGAGAGAGAGATCAAATAGACTCAATTTAGAATTTGATTTTAGAATTTGTAGAATGTCATAAAGTTTAAGAACATTTGATCAACATAGGATCACAGGGCACTGTGAAAAAGTAATTCATTTAACCAGAGTGATAATTAAAAGACGTGCAAAGCAAATACAGAAAAGTACGTAGAAGTAGAAAGAGAAAAATCTTAACTCTTTGGAAGTTTAGTTTTCTTAAGAAATCAAGGACCTAGAAAGACAGCACAAAGCATAAGAAATTCTCTTGACAAACCACAGAACCTTTGTTTCCTAGGACAATTACCAAAAAGGTAGAGAACTTTTACTATTTTTGAAATTAAGAGTAGATCAATATTCCAAGAAAACCTTATTTTAACACAGGACCAATTTTTAGTTTTATGTCCGTATTATTTTGATATCAATGTTTAATCTTTAGAAAAACATACAAACAATTCCCTTTTAGTTTTAGCCAGCCTGATCATGTGCAACATTCCTTTTATAAGATTCATTTTCACAAACCTTTTACAAATTGCTCAGACCTCCTATAACTTGCTCAAACCTGATTTTTTTCCATAACGTCTTCGTTTTTATACTGAAGCAACCAGTCATTCTATAACAATTTGACTTTTCTTTTTCCCTTATCATTTTGACACACAAGATTGTCTCTCATACAAAGAATCATTTTCCATGTTTCTCTTCTCTGTTTCCCTTACCAAAAATGTATTCCCAGACTTAACAAGTTTTTTTGCATTTCTCTCTCTTACTCACTGGTTCCTTATTTTCTTCATAAATTCACATCATGAAATGACCTTTAGGTAACCTCAGACTTACATAAAGTCACTCTTTTTAAACAACAACAAAAAAATCCTTATGTCTTTTTATAATTTTTCTCATCAAAAACACATCTTGGTTTTTTAAATATACTTTGTATATGGATTTACATATATTAATTAAAAATATTAACTCAGTAGCCTTAATTTTTAGAAAAAAATCTGGAAAGTAAGCAATTTTTGAACTGTCTGACACATATCAAGATTTGATAATACACATTTCATGATTTTTAGGAGCACATTGTTTTCAGAGAACACTTTTCAATGTGAACCAGGATATATTTATGAACAGATCCAAATACATATCTTTTATAAAATTTAAGAAGCCAAGAATAAACTTAAACTAATGTTTAGCAATTAATGTTTCAATATTTTAACTTATTTGTATTACTCATGAAAAATTTCCTGAGGCATTAGATAACGCTAGTCATCATTTCAAGTTATTTCTGTATTAACCACTTTTACAGCAGGTGAAGATCAGGCAGGCATCATAGAAACAAGAACCTGAAGAGTTAAATACATGAGTATCTTATTTTATGGCTGTGGTTGATACAGATGAAGTAATGGACACAGCATTGTACTCTCATTTGTACATTTTTCTGAGGTCATGCTCATACTCTTATGATCATAAATATCTAATAGAGATAAAAGTTGTGTGTCTGCATTACATTTAATATTAACAACTCTGAAGACATCTTAAATTATTTTATCCACCAAAAATTGCCTCAGATTACATAAACTTAAAAAATGTGGGTTAGTTCCTACTTTCTGACAGTTTTAGATATGCTCATTTATCTCTATGCCAATCTTTCTCTCTATTCTTTTTTTTTGAGACAGAATGTTGCTCTATCACCCAGGCTGGAGTGCAGTGGCTTGAATTTGGCTCACTGCCTCCCAGGTTTGAGTGATTCTCCTGCCTTAGCCTCCTGAGTAGCTGGGACTACAGGCACCCACCACCATGCCTGGCTAATATTTGTATTTTTAATAGAGATGGGGTTTTGCCAGGTTGGCCAGGCTGGTCTCAAACTCCTGACCTCAGGTGATCCACCTGCCTCGGCCTCTCAAAATGCTGAGATTACAGGCGTGAGCCACTGTGCCTGGCCCTCTATGCCAATTTGAATGATGCCTTTTATTAATATTAGTAGGAAAGAGCTTTACAATTTTTCATTTGCTCAATTTTTAAATAGTCAAAAATCATGCCAACAAGAAAGAAAGTGGACACAGGAGCAGAATATATAGTTAGTAGGGTGCTGAGAAAAGGAGTTTCAGTTGACTGAGAAATTCCCATGGGAGAAGCAGGATCTAACAGAGAAACAGAGAGGCTCTAAAATATTGTAGCTTGAATATCAGCTTCCAATTAGGTTGACTTCTATGTCAGCCTAATATAACAACAGGGACAGTGAATCTCAAAATAAATGAGTTTACTTGGGAATGAATGACAGGAGTTTACAAACCAGGAAATGTGTGCTATGGTTGATCACAGGCATATTCAGGGAAGTTGAGGCAAGCTGAAACTTTTAAAGACAAAATGAAAAAGGTTATATAAGTTGTTCCAAAGCAATTCCCTTGGTTGTGGTAGTCTTTGTGCAAGATTGTGGTTTTTAGACCATTCTTGTAATAGTTTTTATTACAGACATGTGCATGGGAGAGCCCCTCCTGATTTCATTTTGTTAGGGTGTGGCATAAGTGACTTCTTCTTGATTCTGACAGCTTTCATACCCTACACAACAAGCAGTTCTCTAGCAGACACCAACTGGTTTCTTATAATTTATTTCAGTTCTGACACTACCTGGAGGTAGCATCAGGTTAAGGACTCAGTCCCACCAGACTTCTCCCCATTTCAGACACTAATCATAAGTAGTAGGCTCTGTGATCTATACTTCTGACCAAAAAGCTATTAACATTACTACCACTTCATTCTTGGGTTTGATTAATTTGCCAGGACAGCTCAAAGAACTAAAAAAATCACTTACTTATGTGTACTGGCTTATTATAAAGAATATTACAAGTGATACAAGTGACTAAATGGAAGAGGGTATAGGGCAAGATATGGGAGAAGGGGCACAGAGTTTCCTTGTCCTTTCTGGGCACATCACCCTCCTAGAACCTCCACATGTTCAGCAACCCAAAAGCTCATCAAATCTTGTTGTTCAAGAGTTTTTAAGTAGAGCTTAATGTTCATCTTCTATCCCCTTTCCCAGAGGTCAGTGGGTAAAGCTGAAAGTTCCAATCCTCCAATCCAATCATCTAGTCTTTCTGGTACCAGCCCCATACCATGGCTATCTAGAAGCCCCCAACCTAACACTTTCTTAGCATAAGCTCAGATCAAAATTGGCTCTTTATGAATAACAAAAGACACTCCTATTGCCTTGGAAATTCCAAGGGTCTTAGCTCTGCGACAGAAACCGAGGAAAAATGCCAAATATATTTCATACTACACTACGCCTTTTAATTTTGTTTAAAATATTCCTGTACCATATTTCTACACACAACAGTGCAGGAGTTTCTTTGAATGAAGGACAAGAGATAGAAAACTAAATGAGATGATTCTATGTTTTTCCAGCAAAAGACTTTATTTTGGTGGAAGAAAAAATTCCAAAGAAGGTGGGATGGAAGTCAACATAAGAACACAATTTGATATTTCTTTTTTTTTTCACTAGCAAGTATTTTCGATTACATTTTAACAAGAAAGTGAGGGCAAAAAGTTGTGTTAATATACGTTCCACGTAGAACTTGAGTCCTTAGTGTTAATATATGTTCCACGTAGAACTTCAGTCCTTGGTGTTAATATACGTTCCACGTAGAACTTCAGTCCTTGGTGTTAATATACGTTCCACGTAGAACTTGAGTCCTTGGTGTTAATATACGTTCCACGTAGAACCTGAGTCGTTGGTGTTAATATACGTTCCACGTAGAACCTCAGTCCTTGGTGTTAATATACGTTCCACGTAGAACCTCAGTCCTTGGTGTTAATATACGTTCCACGTAGAACCTTGAGTCCTTGGTGTTAATATACATTCCACGTAGAACTTGAGTCCTTGGTGTTAATATACGTTCCACGTAGAACTTGAGTCCTTGGTGTTAATATACGTTCCACGTAGAACTTTGAGTCCTTGGTGTTAATATACGTTCCACGTAGAACTTGAGTCCTTGGTGTTAATATACGTTCCACGTAGAACTTCAAGTCCTTGGTGTTAATATACGTTCCACGTAGAACTTCAGTCCTTAGTGTTAATATATGTTCCACGTAGAACTTCAGTCCTTAGTCTTTCTATAAATTTTTTTCTTGCTTTTTTTCTTCAGAAATATTGTGATCTGTATCTAGCCATGGAATAGTTTTATTTCAGTTGTGTTTCATCTTTAGCTGTTACATAATATACCCTGTTATAATTCATGCAAGATAATTACCTATTTTAGAGTCTATAAAAAGCATAATTTATTCAGCAAAAGAAAAATGAGCTCATGAAATAAAATCTGGAGAATCCAAACCAATTCTAATCAATCGGTAAGCAGTACAAGTTTAGTTGAAATTACTTTTATCGTATGTCAAAACAATATGAACACAATTATATCTTTAATAATCAGAGATTAAAGCTTATCCTTTATCTTTCTTTCCTTCACTTCATTATAATGAGATAAAACAAAATCTTCTTTAAACTTTAATCCTCCCAATTTAAGCCATTTCTGCTTAAGCAAATGTCACGCTTTTCTCTTTCATTTACATGGTTGCATTTCCCCCCAAGACGGTTTGCAGTTGCACACTGAAATAGAAGTAGAAACGTTTGGTTCTTGCAAGTCTATGTACTGTTTGATGATTATCACTGTCCTATTTTTAATTCATTGCCTTCTTCCTAAACTTCTTCTTCTTCTTTTTGTACTTTAAGTTCTGGAATACATGTGGAGAACAGGTAGGTTTGTTACACAGGTATACATGTGCCATGATGGTTTGCTGCGCCCATCAACCTGTCATCTACATTAGGTATTTCTCCTAATGCTATTCCTCCCCTATTCCCCTACCCACCATCAGGCCCTGGTGTGTGATGTTCCCCTTCCTGTGACCATGTGTTCTCATTGTTCAGCTCCTACTTCTGAGTGAGGACATGTGGTGTTTGGTTTTCTGTTCCTGTGTTAGTTTGCTGAGAATGATGGTTTCCACTTCATCCATGTCCCTGCAAAGGACGTAAACTCATCCTTTTTTATGGCTGCATAGTATTCCATGGTGAATATGTGCTACATTTTCTTTATCCAGTCTATCATCGATGGGCATTTGGGTTGGTTCCTAGTCTTTGCTATTGTGAACAGTGCTGCAGTAAACATATGTGTGCATGTGCCTTTAAGTAGAAAGCCTTATAATCCTTTGGGTATATACCCAGTAATGAGATTGCTGGGTCAAACGGTATTTCTGGTTCTAGATCCTTGAGGAATCACCACACTGTCTTCCACAATGGTTGAACTAATTTACACTCCCACCAACAGTGTAAAAGCTTTCCTATTTCTCCACATCCTCTCCAGCATATGTTTTTTCCTGACTTTTTAATGATCGCCATTCTAACTGGCATGAGATGGTATATCATTCTGGTTTTGATCTGCATTTCTTTAATGGCCAGTGATGATGAACTTTTTTTCCATATGTTTGTTGGCCACATAGTCTCTCAGACCACAGTGCAATCAAATTAAAACTCAAGATTAAGAAATTCACTAAAAACTGCACAACTACATGGAAACTGAACAACCTGCTGCTTAATGACTACTAGGTAAATAACAAAATTAAGACAGAAATAAATATGTTCTTTGAAATCAATGAGAACAAAGACACAATGTAGCAGAATCTCTGGGACACAGCTAATGCAGTTTTTAGAGAGAAATTTATAGCACGAGATGCCACAGGAGAAAGTGAGAAAGATCTAAAATGGACATTCTAATATTATAATTAAAAGAACTGGAGAAGCTAGAGCAAACAAATTCCAAAGTCAACAGAAAACAAGAAATAACTAAGATCAGGGCAGAGCTGAAGGAGATAGAGGCACAAAAAAACCATTCAAAAAAATCAGTGAATCCAGGAGCTGGTTTTTTGAAAAGATCGACAAAATACATAGACCACTAGCAAGACTAATAAAGAAGAAAAGAGAAGAATCGAATAGATGCAATACAAAATAATAAAGGGTATATTACCACAGAAATACAAACTACTATCTGATATTACTATAAACACCTCTATGCAAATAAACTGGAAAATTTATAAGAAATGGATAAATTCCTGGATATGTACACCCTCCCAAGACTAAACCAGGAAGAAGTCAAATCCCTGAATAGACCAATAACAAGTTCTGAAATTGAGGCAGTAATTAATAGCCCACCAACCAAAAAAAGCCCAGGACCAGATGGATTCACAGCTGAATTCTACCAGAGAACTGGTATAATAGAGATAAAAGAAGAACTGAAAAGACCAATTAAAAAGAACAAAAAGAATCCAATTCTACTACTAACATGTTGTGTAACCTTAAGTAAGTTCTTAATCTTTTGGTATCTCATCAATAAAATAAGGATAATTCTATTTAATTTAAAGAATTGCTAGGATTGTTTACAAAATTATAGGAGATATTATTATACTTAGGACAGTGGTACCTAATAGATAGTTAGTAAATACTTGGAGGAAATTTGGTTTTCTTCATTTATTCAACAAATATCTATTGAGGTTTGCCTTGAGCTAGGGTCTTATCTTGTTACTTGGGAAAAGTCAGAAAATAAAACAAAAAAATCCCAGCTCTGTTGGAGTTTACGTGTGTGTTTGTGTGTGTGTGTGTGTGTGTGTGTGTGTGTGTGTGAGAGATACATATAATAAACAAACAGATAAGTAAGTTATTGATGGTGGCTTATGCTACTTAAAAAAATCTGAAGAAATCTCAAAGGAGTAGAGAGTGACAAAAGTAGAGTATGCTTTCTAAGATGCAGAGATAAGGTGAGTAGAGATCCCTGATAAGGTGAGTCTGAGATCAGAATGAAATGAGCCATATGTGTACCTTGAGCATGCTTTGTTGAGAAAAGGAAAGATCAGTGATCTGGAATCAAAAGATCAAGGAAGGCATGATAGGACATAAAATCAGGGAGGGGATATGAGTAGGTGTGGTTGGTGCAGGTTATGCAGGGACTCACAGGTTGTTCCAAAGATTTTGGTTTTTACTTTGAGTAGTAATTTTAAGCAAGAGTGATGTGATTTGATTTACATTAAAAACACTCTTGCTGCTAAAGAATAGACTATGCAAGGGCAGGAATTAAAATGGAAAAGGCCAACTAGTAGATTGTTGTAATGGTGAAGGTAAGATATGACTGTGGCTTGGATCGGGTTGGAAGCAGTGTGAGTGGTGGCTACTGATCAGATTTAGATATATTGTCTAAGAAGTGGAGTCAAGGATTTAGTTATGAGTAATTATAAGGATGGAGCTTCATATGTCAGTTAGGCAAAGATATGGGATAAACAATTTTGGAAGGAAAATAAAGAGGGTTTTCTTACATATATTATGTGCCTTAGTTAAATTGCTTAAGAGGAGTGTTTGGGACTGAAGATATAAGATTGGGTGTTGTCAGAATATATTAATAGATAGATTTATTACTCTAAGGAATGATTATTAACAGACAAGAAAAAGTCAGAATTCTGGGGTACTTTACCCTCTCAGGATCTGAAAGAAGTGAGAGCAATTAACAAAGGAAGCTGAGATGGGGTGGCTGTGAGAAAGGCTGAGAACCAAGAAGCAGTCATGTCCTGAATGCAAGGCGAAGAAAGTATTCCAAGAACAGAGTGATGAATTGTATTAAACCCTGCTGACAGGTCAAATCAGATGAATACTGATCATTGACCAGTGAATTTAGTAATATGGAGGTCAGCTGAACAATATTGTGGAAAACAATCATCTCAGGACACTGGGAATTGATCAAAAGTAGGCATACACACACATACACAAACACACACACACTCATAGAAGCACAAATAGTTTTATATTTATGCATATGATTAGCATTTCTGGTGGTAAAATCCAGTCAAGTTCCTGTCTGGTCATATTTTCTTTCTGTCTGAAGGGCTTACTTTAATATATTTTGTATGGGTCTACTTGCAATGGATTCTCTCATTTTTAGTTTATCTTCGGATTCCTTAATTTCACCTTTATTTTGAAAAATACTTGCACTGGATATGGAATTACTTATTGACATTGTTTCTGCAGTTTGAATATGTCATTTCATTACCTTTTGGTCCCACTGTTTCTGATGAGAAGTCAGCTGTTAATCGTACTGTATTTTACCCTACATGTAACTACAGACTGTCAGGACTTTCTTTGGTCTTTCACCACCTTCATCTGATGTGAGTAGGAGTGTCTCTGGGTGTTTGTGTGTATCTTGCTTGTAGTTTGTTGAGCTTCTTAGGTCTTTCTGAATGTTTTTCATCAACTTTGAGTACTTTCAATCTTTAATTCAAGTACTTTTCTGCTCCTTACTGTCCCTCCTCTCCTTCTGGAACACCAATTACGTGTTTATTGATGCATTTGATGTTATTCATAGGTCTCTGAGTCTCTGTTCATTATTCTTCCATCTTTTTGCTTCCCATTCTTCAAATTGGATATTTTCTACAGCCCCATCTTTATTTCAGTGTATTCTGACATCTCAAATCTGTTGTTGAGTTCAACTAGTGAATTTTGGTTTTGAACTTTTTAGCTTAGAATGTCTATTTGGTTCTCTTTTTATAATTTTTAGCTTTCCATTAAGAATTGCTGTTTGTTAGGTTATTATCATTCTGTTTCACTGTCATTCTTTAAACATTTTAATAACAGTTGCTTTAAAGACTGTTTGCCAAATCAAACATCTGGACCAATTCAGAGTAATTTTCTATTGGCTGCTGGTTTTCCTTGAGTACGGTCATATTTTCATATCTTTGCATGCCTCAGATTTTGGCTAAAAACTGGATATTTTATATAGTATATTGAGGCAACTCTGGGTTCTGTTTTATTAGCAAACCAAATCCGGCAACATTAAAAAAATATTATTGTTATGGTTTCACTGTCCCCTTGAAAACTCATGGTGAAATTTAATTGCCACTGTAATGGTATTAAGAGTGGGATTGTTAAGAGGTGATTAGTCCATGAATGCTCTGCCCCCATGCATGGATTGCCATTATCATGGGAGTGGGTTAGTTATTGTGAGAGTGGGTTGTTATAAAAATGAGTTCAACCCTCTCCTTGCTCTTACCCTCCTCACTTGGCCTTCTGCCTTCTCCTATAGGATGATATTGCACAAAGGCCCTAGCAAGATGCGGAAACCTTAATATTGGACTTCCCCACCTCCAGAACTATGAGAAATATATTTTTATTTATAAATTACTGTCTGTGGTATTCTGTTACAGTAACACAAAACAGACTAAGATGATTACATACCATGACAAAGTGGAGTTTGTTCTGAGAATGGAAAGTTGGCTTTACATTCAAAAAATCGATTAAGAACAATAATTTAAACAAAACAAACACCAATTAAATAATAATTTAAGTAAAAATTAAACATAAATTAATTATTAAAAAACCAATGACCGTTTCAATTGATGCAGAAAAAGCTGTATATAATCCAACATTTATTTATGATAAAAAAAAAACTCAGTGAACCAGAAACAGAAGAAAGATGCCTGACAAAGTAGCTTCATAAAGCCTACAACTAAGATGGTGGGAAATGGTGAAAAATAAATTCTTTCTCCTAAGATTGGGAACAAGATAAGAATGTCTGCTTTGACCACATTTATTAACATTGTGTTGGAAGTTTTAGCCAGTACAATAAGGACAAAAAGGAAATTTCTAGGTTGAAAAGGAATCAGTAAACTTATTCTTTACAGACAGCATCATCTTGTGTGTAGAAGATCCAAAGGAATTTATAACAACAACAACAAAACCCTATTAGAGCTAAAAAGCAAGTTTACCTAGGGTGTAAGGTACAAGGTCAGTAGGAAAAAAATTGCATTCATGGTACTAGCAAAAAATAATCTGAAAACTAAAATTAAGAAAACAATTTTATTCACAATAGCATTAAAAAGAGTGAAATACTGAGAAATAAATTTAAACAGAGAAATGTAAGTCTTGCATGCTGAAAAGAATGAAACATTGCTGATAAAAATTGAAGAAGACCTGTATAAATGAAAGAAATTGTCCATGTCATGGGTTAAAAGACTTAATATTTATAAGATGATAATTCTTTGCAAATTGACCTAAAGAGTCAATGCAATCTCTGTCAAAATCTTAGCATGACTTTGTAGAATTTGAAGCCTAATTCCCAAACATATTTGGAAATGTAAATGACCCAAAAATTTTGACTAAAAGAACAAAGTTGAACTTCTCCTGTGACCTAATTTCAAAATCTACTACAAAGCTAAGGAAAAAGAGTGTGCAGGCATAATAAATATAAGGGCAGACATAAAGATCAGTGAACCAGAATACAGAACACTGAAACAAACTCATATATTTATAATTAATTGAGTTTGAACAAAGTTGCCAAGGTAATTATTTTAAACAAATGGTACACTACAATTGGATATCTATATGCAAAAAATTTATTTTAGACCTTTATTTCAATCCACACACAAAATTAACTAAAATGAATCATAGACTTAAATGTAAATGTTAATTTTATAAAACTTGTAGAAGAAAATATTAAAAAGTATTAAGTAATTTTGTGTTTGACATATATTTCATAAATATAACAACAAAAAACAAAGTAATATATTAAACCTCATCAAAATCGAAAACTTTAATTCTTCATAAAGATACAATTGAGGAATATAAGACAAAAATGTGGAGAAATATTTGCAAATAACATATCTAATATTTTATGAACATAGCAGAAAAAGATAGAAAAAAAGAAAATTTCTGCCATAGATTGAAAAAAAGTATTGCTTTCAAAACATGCACCTCCTATAATTCTTCTATATTGAGAACTGTCATTGTTCAAGACAACATTTTTAAAAATTCAATTAAGCTGAAATTCATATAACATAAAATGCACTTGAAAGTAAACAATTCAGTGGCATTTTACTACATGCATAATCCTGGGCAACTAACACCATTATCTAGTTCAAAATAATTTTCATCATCCCCACAGAAAACCTCATGCTCATTAAGCAGTGACTCCCCAGATTTCTCCCTCCTCCCAGCCACTGGCCACTACCAATCAGCTTTCTGTCTCCATGAATTTGCTTATTTTGAAAATTGCAAAGAAATGTAATGCCATAATATGTGACCTTTTGTGTCTGGATTTTTTTCATGTAATGTTTTCAAGGTTCATCTACATTGCAGCATAGGGCAGCACATCATTCACTTCATGGCTGAATAATATTCCATTGTATAGATATACCACAATGTGTTTATCCATTACCTATTGATGTATAGTTGGGTTGTTTCTCTCTTTGACTATTGTAAATAATGCTGCTATGAACATGGATGTACAAACATCTGTTTGAGTCTCAGCTTGCATTTAATTTTTAAAAGACCTTTCAAACTGTTTTCTAAAACACCTGTACCATTTTACATTTTCAGCATCAGCAATTTACAAGGGTTTCAATTTCTCCACATCCTCACTAACTCTTATTTTCCATTTAAAAAAATTATAGTCATCCTAGTAGGTGTGAAATGGTATCAAGTTGTGGTTTTGATTTGCATTTTACTAATGATTAATGTTGTTAAGCATCTTTTCATGTACTTATTGGCCATTTGTATATCTTCTTTGGATAAATGTCTTCAAGTCCTTTACTCATTTTTAAATTTAAGTTGTCTTTTTTTCTTGCTGAGTCATAGGAGAAGTTCTTATATCCTCTGGATACTAGACCCTCATTAGATAAATAATTTGCAAACATTTCCTCCCATTCTGTAGTTTGTCTTCTCACTTTCTTGGTAATGTCTTTCATGAAAGGTTTTAATTTTAATGAAGTTTAATTTATTTATTTACTTTTTTTGCTGCTATTGCTTTGGATGTCATATCTAAGAATCTATTGCCAAATCCAAGGCTATGAAGATTTACACCTCTGTCTCTTTTATGGTTTTAGCTCTTATATTTAGGTCATTGATCTATTTTGAGTTAAGTTTTGCATATAGTATGATTTAGGGTCCAGCTTCATTATATTGTGTGTGAACATGAAGTGGACTCAGCACCACTTGTTGAAGAGACTCTTCTTTTCCCATTAGGTGGTCTGGGCATTTTGTAAAAAACCGTTTGACTATAGATATATGAATTTATTTATGGACTTTTGATTCTATTTCCTTAGGCCCAAATCCCACTGTTTTTATTACAGTAGCTTAGACATATATTTTGAAATAAGGAGGTGTGAGTTTTCCAACTTTGTTCTTTTTTTCAATATTACTTTGGCTATTTGGGGCCCTCTGAAATTCCATAGGCTTCTGAAGATCACATTTTCTCTTTCTGCAAAAAAGGCTGTTGGAATTTTGATAAGAATTGCATTAAATCTGTAGATTGCTTTGGAAAGTATTGCCATATTAACAATATTTAGTATTCCAACCTCTGGATATGAGATGTTTTCCATTTATTAAGAATGTCTTTTATTTCTTTCACAATATTTTTGCTGTTTTCAATGTATAAGTCTCTCACATCCTTGCTTATTTTTATTTTTTAGATATTCTATTCTTTTGGATGCAGTTGTAACTGTAATTGTTTTCTTAGTTTCCTTTTGGATTTTTCATTGCTGCTGCATAAAATCACAACTAATTTTTGGGTGTTCATGCATTCTGCAGCTTCGCTGAATTTTTTAGCTCTAGTTTTTCTTGTGGATTCTTTAGTATTTTCTATATATAGAAATGTCATCTGCAAATAGAGATAGTTTTACTTCTTCTTTTCCAATTTGTATGTCTTTTATTTATTTTTCCTGCTTATTTAAATGTCCAGTGACATTTTAATTTTGATGGTTATTTTTGATAGATTAAGAGCACTTTTCTGCTCCTGAGGTAGCTCTATTTTCACAGAATAATATTTTTGTGATATAATATTCTCTTGACTCTCTCACAGTATATCAGTTAGAACATGCTTAATTTTCTTCTATATTCAGGGTTATTTCTCTTCTTCCAAGCTTGTTTCCTTCACTTGCTAATTTAGGCTACTCCTTGATGCTTTTGATTTTCCTCAAATGTCCGTTGTGCTTGGTTGAGTGTATCTTCATATTAGTTTTTGTCTGTGCATGCTTTTGACTGTGTACGTTTTCTTCATGCTTATATTTAATTCCCAGCGGCTGTCTGTCCTCCAAGAAGGCTTTACATTTTTGAATTCATTGATGATAGCTTCCCGCTTTCCAAACTGGCTATGGGGGTTTTCAAGTTTAAAATATACATTTAATCATTTTACAATATTTTTGTTGTGAACAAAAACACTTGTAATCTGACTTCTATATTTAGCCACATTTTACTGGTTTTACTTTTTACTATGAAAAACCTGTTTCTGGACCAGGAAAATTCTCATTATTGATTTGAAAAATATGTTTCTGCATCTTCCTAGACAGCATTTGGCATCCAAATATTGGAATTTTGGATTGTTTTTGATGTATACTCTTCAAGGATGATGCAAATAAACATCTTTACCATGAAGGCGGGGCGTGATGGCTCATGCCTGTGTTCCCAGCACTTTGGGAGGCCAAGGTAGGTGAATCACCTGAGGTCAGGAGTTTGAGATCAGCCTGGCCAACATGGTAAAACCCCTTCTCTACTAAAAATACAAAAATTAGCTGGGCATGGTGGCATGTGCCTGTAATCCCAGCTACTCAGGAGGCTAAGGCAGTAGAATCTCTTGAGCCAGTGAGGCGAAGGTTGCAGTGAGGTTGCGGGAGGTTGCCAAGATCATGTCACTGCACTCCAGCCTGGGCAATAAGACTCTGTCTCGGAAAAAAAAAAATCTCCACCATTAAATACGGAGAACAGGACAGAATTTGTCAGCTTGGTCTTTTTTCACCCTTACATCTAATTCCTTAAAAGACATATTCATGGAAAACATACTTTGGTTTCAAAAAATATTTCATCATTTATTTTCAACACCTTCACCTACAATCTTATTTGTATTTTGACATTTATAATGTGGAACAGTGCATGTCATGTAGGTGTCAACAATTAAAGTGAACACATAGTTCAGATAGCAAGAGAAAAAATAGAACTTGACTTAGCTATCTTTTAAGTTATGGGTGTTTTTTACTTACATTGAATTAAACTAGAGGTTCATGTAATCAGAACACAATAAACTTTTGTGTTTTTTGTTTTTGTTTTTTTGCTTTTTTTGAGATGGAGTCTCACTCTGTCACTCAGGTGGGAGTGCAGTGGCATGATCTCATAACCTCTGCCTCCCAGGTTTAATCAATTCTCCTGCTTCAGCCTCCCGAGTAGCTAGGGCTACAGGCGTGCACCACCACACCTAGCTCACCTAGCTAATGTTTGTATTTTTAGTAGAAATGGGGTTTTGCCATGTTGGCCAGGCTGGTCTTCAACTTCTGGCCTCAAGTGATCCTCCTGCCTCAGCCTCCCAAAGTCCTGGAATTACAGGTGTGAGCCACCATGCCTGGCCTGAACTTCTGTTTTTGAAGGTGGCTTTTCTGGGCCACAGGCCAGTATACAATACTTATTCATAGTCATAACTGCTGGTTTAAGTACTGGGCAGATAATAATGAATCTATTTTAGTAATTCCATCATGAATGTTATATAATTGAGTTTATGTCTTTGACAGAAAAATTTTTGCATTACAAAAGGGAAAATAAATAATATATAAGACATGACTTTTTACCTAGAGGCCATATTGAAATATATCAGAGGTACATAAAAAAGTAATACATCCAAATAATCTCACAGCAGAATTGTGAGTGCCTGTACCAGAAATACATCATACCTACTCAATGGATTTTAAATTGCTATTCAATCTATCTCCTGAGCAAGCAGTCAACTATATTACAGCAAAGCTTGAGGGGTATTGATGGTTTAATGACCTTCCTCTTCCAATTGGTTTAAAAATGTTTATACTAGAACTCTAATTAAGGTCCAAATAGTCACAATCAAATTAGAAACTTGTCCCCTGGAAAGGGCAGGACACTCTTGGTTGGGGATAAGAATGCTGAACAAGGTCCTTAGCCTTCAGCACTAATTAGTTTGACTGATAATATTGTTACCTCCTTTGCAACTTTGTGAGACACTGAAGTATCAGATACATTTCACTGGTCACCCAACAGGAGTATTTACTTAGAATAATCACTGGTAGCAGCAAGGAGCCAAGGAAACGTGGTGTTGGATACACTCACCACTTACACTCAGTGTGACTCATGCCATTGTGCAAAGGCCACCACCATATATAGTCTTGGCAAGTTTTTCATTCTCTCTTATTCTTTCTGTTTTCTAGTTCATGCATAATGCTTCCCATCCAAATCTGAAGGCACTTAGCAAATTACTGCTGTGCTTTGATCTTCTTCATTGCTATGTGATGATAGTTAAATAAAGGCCTGGGAAGAAAGAGGATATTTACCTTTCTTTGAAAAGAAAATGGATAAAATGAGGTTTTTACTAGGAGTGATGAAAGAACCAGGAAGCTGAATTAATTTCTCAAAAATGCTGTGATTATTTTATGGAAGTGGGCGGTTTGGTTACTTTCTCAACTAAGAAGGTGATAAGAATTGCCCTCTCCATCTCCTTCTTTTCCTTAATTTTCTATTTATCATTACAAAAATGGTGTGTGTGTGTGTATTGTGTGTGTGTGTGTGTGTGTATGTGTGTGTGTAAAGAGATCTGTTTTAGACAAAGGAATAATCCTAGGCGTGTTCCTGTGCTTGAGAAATTCACTATCCAAGAATCTATGAGGAAAGCAACAATCAGAAAATGGTTTCTGATCAAATAAGAAGAAAACAGACCTTTTGGCAATGTTCTAGTTTTGTCCAACAGCCCCAGAGGCACTGACGTGCCCTTGTGGTGTTGGGAAGGAAAGAAATGGTTCCATCACTTCCAAGAAAGACTCAGTGGTGGGAATTCTGTACCCGATCATGCTATGCACTGAGTCCCTTACTAGATGCTTTGCTTACAAGCCTTTATTTTCATTCTCACACTTGTATGAATTACATATTATATATGTAATATATATATTAAAGTCCTATTATTCCTGTTATACCGATGAAAAAACTGTATCCATGAGGGTAAGTAAGCTTCCAAAAGCCACACAGCTAATAAGTAGTGCAGTTTAGAGGCAATCTCAGACCTGTCTCTCTCCAAAGACCTCTCAGTGAATATGGTTATTTTCCAGAGTTTTTGAAGTTTGGTTTATTTTTAGCTATTTCTATGTGGACTCACTACCACTCAATCTTCAAGCGTCCAGGGACTTTTAACCCAGCTAAAGTGCTTGGGAAAATGTGGCAAAAAAGCATCTTCCTCACGCAATCAGTTGTGACACTAGAGTAGCTGATGCCATTAACTCTGCTGTCACTCCGTCTTGCTTCCGACTTCAGTGCCCTTTCTGTTTTTTGAAATTTGAGATTTTCTTGTTTGTTGTTATAGTAGACATTTGTTTGCTGTCACTCTAGTATCAATTCCTGTTTTAGTTTCTCCCAAAAGCCCTGATGTCTTAGTCCAATTAATTCCAAGGCTGGTCTGAGATTGGCTTAAGCCTACTGGATATCCAGTCTCTCTGGTCACAGGGATTGGCTCAGAGAGGGGCACATGATCCAGTCAGGATCACAGAGATATGATGAGGTATTGGCATCAGGGAAGGAACAACTTTCTCATCTTCTGGGGCAGCCATCAGAAGAAACTCTCTTGCTTTGGAAGGTGAGGTGTGAGGTATGAGGCATCGAGCCTCTGTGGCCATGCTCAGCCAGTGGAGGGGTCCTCAGGGCTGCCAGAGAGCACTCAAGCAGCCTGAGGACAGACGCGACATAGGAAGGTGAGTCCAGGGCCATTGGCGATATCATTTCAGCTGTAGCAGATGAAGCTTAACCTGAAGTAGCATATTTGCTTCCCGACTTGTTAAATTTGTGAACTAATAAATTGTTATTGTTGCTTAACACTATGAATTGGGGTTTTCATCACTTGTACCTAATTGATAAACCTGTGTTCTAGATTTTTCTGGAAAGATAGTCATCATGAATACACTTTTATTATTGCAGTTTGTGTTAGGGTTCTCCAGAGAAACAGAAGCAATAGGATATACATAGATATACAGAGAGAGATGTGTCAGGACGGATTGGCTCTGTGCTTATGGAAGTCGAGCAGTCCCACAATCTTCCCTCTGCAAGCTGGAGGCCCGGCAAAGCTGCTGCTGTCTGTCGTTCCTGTCCAAGGCTGAGAATGGGAGAAGGTGGATGTCCCAACTTCAGCAGAGAATGCAAGCTTCCTTTCCTTTCACGTTTTTGTTCCATTTAGGCCCTCAATGGATTAGATGATGCCTGTTCACATTGGTGGGGGTGGATATTCTTGACTCGGTCCACCAATTTGAATGCAAATCTCTTCTGGAAACACCCCTCACAGACACACTCAGAAATGTTTTACGGCTATCCAGGCATTCCTTAGCCCAGTTGAGTTTACACCTAAAATTAACCATCATGCAGTTACTCATTTGAAAGAAATTCATCATTGCTATGAGTGGGAAGTGTAATTAACTGGAATAGTAACTCTGGTTGATTGAAATTTATGGCTGAGGGCAGTTAAAAAAATTTATGTCAAAAGTAGTTATTGAAAAATATTTTCTTCCTAAAGATGGTGGAGTTGGTATGAGCCTGCAGTTATTTAAAGGCCTCCGGTTCTGGTTAGTTGAGGTTAATTATAAGTAACAATTTCCAATCTTTTGTTGTGAGAGCCTCCTGGGATCACATAATTCAATACCCTTTCTTTTGTTGAGATATTCTTCTCTCATCTGGCAGCTGTGTTTGCTGACGCTGATGGTGAATTGCTTAACCTTTTGAAACCATTTTCTATAATTCGAGGGTGATATTTGCACATGTACTTGGCTTTCTTTATAAATAAACTATACAAAGCTTCTTTCAGAACATTAGTAAATGTGGCTAAGCTAGGAGTTGAGGGCAGACTGACATTTTTGCAAATTTGGGGACCACTTAAAATAGTGGTTTATTCTGCAAACAGACTTCAAACTGTTTGCTTATAAACACTATAATATAAAAAACAATGAGCTTAACATTGCTTTTTAATATCTCATTTGCTGCCATATAAGGAATGGTATCTAAAAGATCAGTTTTACTGACTTCTTTGGAACTAGACTTGAAGAACTGAAGTCTGTTGGGGGAAATAGCTTCCATTAAGAGCAACAAGGAAAATATCACGGAACACACTGAAGTATAGAATCATTAAGATTTATAGCCAATTAAGATGATTATGAGCTACTTCAAAGATTCAGTAGGTTTCCCAAAGAAGAAAAAGGAGGCTTTATCCCTTCATTATGAATCCAGGTCAGGTCTACTATGAAGTAGCCTGTTTGGGGAGTGGGAGAAAGTATATTTTACACTTTTATGAAGGTACTGACTGAAGCCCGAAGCACCCTAGCTCGACATATCATCTTGAACAACTTGTTCATTTTTCACTGGACAGTTTTCTTCAGAAAGTAATTAGAAATCACGCAGGTTTTGCCATAGAAAAGGAAAAAGAATAGACAGCTGAGAGTCTACAATATAAGCAACATCTACAAAGTCAGTGCCACTTTCCAGCAGACAGAGGACTGAGGAAATTAGCTTTGGCAGCTGTGGAGAAGCTGAACAGGCAGCTGGTCTTGGAAGAATGAATTTGCTGAAGGCTCGTCTGCTGCCTTAGTACAGATGGGATGATCTGGTTGACTTGTGTGAGGAAGAGGAAAACGATGTTCTTTGGGCATATGTTTGTTTGATTACTATGAAAAAGGCAAGACTCTCCTTAAGTATTTTTTAATAACCGGTAACTACGTATCTGGTTTCATAAAGACTGTATTGAAATGAGAAGAAAATGCTATTTAGAATGTCTGCAAACTTAGCAAGGAGAGATGCAAAGGCAATGTGGCTACTGAAGGAAAGATTGGACATAGGGGGCTCAGCTCTGTACAGAGCCCTCCAGCACTGGCTAATTATTTAACCTAAGTCCACCATGATTGGATTGGTACAAGCTTGACAATATGATCTGGTTTAGCTTCTTCATCAGAAGCTGAGGTAAGAGTGTGGTGGGCAGGGAGGTGAGTAAGTGTGAGACTGCAATAGCCGAGGACCTTGCACATTCATGGACTGATGAGGGTAGGGTGTCAAGTTCATGGAGAGCTATGGGGATGGGTCAGAGGTACGGGTTTGGAAGTAGGTGGAACTCTGTTGGTTAGAGCCTGGTGAGCATTTGAAAGACTAGGAATTTCATACAGAAGTCCTAGTCCTAGGACAAATTTCATTAAGTAAGCTTTGTGTTTTAGAACAGTTTTAGATTTATAGAAAAATTGTAAAGATAGTACAAGGGGATTCTATATGCCATGCATCTAGTTTCCCATCTTATTATATCTTACATTATTATGGTATATTTGTATCATATGAATGAACCTGAATTGATATTATTGCCTCAAGCCCATAGATGATTTAAGTTGGCTTAGCTTTTACTCAATGTCCTTTGTGTGTTGTAGGATCCCATTCAGGACACCTCATTACTTTTAGTTAGCATGTCTCCTCGGTCTCCTCTTGGCTGCAATAGTTTCTCAGACTTTCCTTGTTTTTGATAACCTCGATGGTTTGAAGGAGGACTTGGGCAGGTATTTAGTCGATTGTCCTTCTATTGGGATTTTTCTGATATTTGTCTCATGATTAGACTGGTTTTATGGGTTTGTGGAAGAAAGACCATCAAGGAAAAGTGCTGTTTTGAACACGTGATTTCAAAGGTACATACTATCAACACAATTGATCTCTGTCGATGTTGACCTTGATCACTTGACTGAGACAGTTTCTCAGGTTTCTCCATGGTACAGTTCCTCTTTTTCCCTCTTTCTTATTGTGCTGTTTAGAAGACAGTCACTCTGCACAGACTACATTAAAGGAGTAGAGAGTTATTCTCGGCCTTCTTGAGGGCAGAGTATTTACATACATTATTTGGAATTCTTCTGCATGGGAGACTTGTCTATTTATATTAGTATGGACTCATGGATATTAATTTTACACTTTGGGTGATAATCAAATTCTACTTTATTTTGCTGCAGCCATTGGGAGTTCTTTCACTTCGTTCCTGTGTCCTTTAGACATAACCCCACATAATGAGTGTCTATAATTTTATGTTGCCTCAGTATTCACTTTGAATATAGTTTTGACTTTCTCCTACCAGAAGTAGAGCTTAGTCACCCTTGATCCAGTTTCCAGTACTCTGCCTCCTCTCAGTTCCTCAATGTGGTCAATCCAGATATCTGCCTTATGCAATGGCTCTTGGTGTCCCCTTCCCTCTGGAACAGCATCTAGCTGACCCCCACACTCCACAGGGACTACGCAGACATGCCTCAGTGACCACCTTGCAGTCACAGCTGACCACATGGAACTTTCACCTGTTTGCTTTAAACCCACCAATTAGAACTCCCCTGGGAAACCTGCTTGATCAATGCCCTGGATCCCAATCAAGGCCTCAACCCTTAGGTACGTCTCTTTCTCTGGCTCCTCTCCTCTCTGCTGGTTGAATGCGTTGTCCTGTGACCTTTCTGTTGGCCTGCCTTGGTATCCCTCTTTTCTTATAGATCTGTAGGTAATAAACTGCTTCTGTCATTTTCTGTTTTTGTGTATGTATGTGTGTGTTCCCTTCTCTATGTTTCATCTGACAGACATATCTGGGTCTAACTTTTATCCTGGCCAAGGCTCTCATAGAAAGTGCTTATCTTCAGAAAAACAAATTGGACACAGGTCAGATAGGAGTTTACGGGCATCTGCCAAAATAAGCAAATTTCCTGTGAGAAATTTGTGTTCAACACCTGGTCAGACACTGGGTCACAGGTTGCACAGTTAAGCACTACGCTGTCCTACAGGATAAAGAAGTATTCCATGAAAGGCACGATGTAAACATCCATGACAAATCCCCTGGAGCCCTGTCAGGGCAGGGCTAGACTAGATGGCCTCTCCTGAAAGGACCACAAAACCAAAGTAGAGAAGGATAAAAATAAAACCCCATCGTTGTACATGTGTGAGTGTCTCAACACTCTCTTACTTTCTGATGTTATAGGCTCATCTCATATGCTTTCTGCCCCAGTCCTAAAATCTGCCCTTTCTCCATACATCTCAATATAATCATATTAGAAAATGGTATGAGAAACCAAGATCAGGGTGCTAGTATGCTTATTGTTACTGAGGACTCATTCTAGGCCTTGTCAGCTGACAGAGCAAGGAAATACATGTGTTTATATTAATCCATATATATGCACCCATCCACAAGTATTTTTATATTTAACCACCTGTGTCTGTATTAAGCTAAACATGAGCTCATACTCATAACTCACCTCTAATTCATTACCATCTGGATAATTCTGGCACCCTCCCATGCTTATCTGTAAACACTCACTCCAACAGTGAGAAACCTAGTTTCCACCATGCATCATCCATTTACTTAATTCAATTCCATTATACATGTATAGTAGTAGCAGATTTCTTAACCCATACTTCCATGGAGAACAACTTTATCAACTAGAGTGCAGAGCTAATGACAGTTTCTTTTGCCTTTAAGTTTATAATTCATTTCTAAGCCATGGACATTTTTTTTTTAATGTCAAAATATCTTTCTGCTATGTGGAGAATAGAGTTAAGAGGATAGAGAAAACGAATGGGGAAGCTAAATTCAGCAGCAAAGTAATGGTGGTTTGGTTTAGGATAAATAAAAGCAAACATTTAAGTTTTTATTAGTAAGTTCTATGTAAACGTTAGTTATTTTTGTACCATGAGCCATTCTAAGCACCTTATAATCCTTAACTCATTGAAGCTTACAAACACTTATGAGCTATATTGTCACTGTCCCCATTTCATAGATGAGGAAACTGAGGCACACAGAGGCCCAAGAAGGATTAGAATTTGAATTCAGACTCTACCAATCAGGTTGTAGGTCCTGAGCTTTTAAACAGTTTCAACATTTCCTCTCAGTTAAATCTCCCAACTCTTGACTGTATGAGGGCAATAATTCTCATTTTTTGGCGAAGTACTAGTATACACTGGTATGCTCTGTAGGATATTCCTAAATAGGTAAGTAAACATCCCTGACTGAGAAAAGATTAACGCACCGAAACAAAACCAACAAGCAAAACCCACTCTGCTTAAAGCCCCTGGCTGGTGAAAGATCGTGTGCTTCACTGAACAGGATGCCATGCTGCTGGGCCTTCCATCATTTATGGACCACAGAGGAGACAGGCCTAATTCCACGGCCATGAGCTATGATGGTGCCTGCCGCCTGGAGGGGAGCTGTAAACTACATTTTGCAAGCACAGGTTAAGCGTGTCCAAACCAAGAAGAAAGTAATCACATGCATTGCAAATGTTAGTTTTTTAAAATAAGGAAGCCATTGATAAAAGATGAGGTACAGATCTCTCATTAAAACAATATTCAAAGGATATGAAAAATAGTCGTTTATAGGAAGCCTGTGTCTATTTATATTTCTGAATCAGTTTTTCCACTTCTCTTAGGAAATCAAAACAATGGCTCTGCATACTGAATTTTACCATCAGGATTCAAATTTGTTTTCAGATGCTGGTGTGGTACAGTTGAGGGCATGTTTTGCCATCACCACAATCAGATAAAGACTATCTATTCCCAGGGTCTCTTGCTGCCCTGAATCACCATCTGAGGCACAATAAGCTCCTTATGGTAACTGATGGCTTCAAGCAGAAGCTGTTTCAACACCCAGATTCAGCGCAGGGCTGGGCCAAATTTAACCAAAATCAAGTGAGCACGGAAATGCTCAGCAGCTCTGCTTTAGGCAAAGTTATAATCTGATTTTGGTCCTGGGATGCAAAGATAGTGGCATAAAAATCACCTTTGAGGTAGACATTGGGTTCCCTACTGTCATGCTAGACCCCCAAGCTTGTGAGCTGGGGAGGGCACCACCTCAGAGAAACTGATGAGAAGACCTGGAGACAGTGGGTGAGACAAACTTTACTCAGGGAACTTACAGAGAGTGCAGGAGGGGGCAGGCTGGACAGGAAAACCACTCCCATTTGTAAAAGCATGCAGGTTATGCCATCCCCTTTCCACAGCAACCTCCACTTAGCAACCCCCACCTAGCTCAAAACAGATGGGCTCAGTTCCTTGTATGGCCTGCATTCTAAGGAACAGGCCAGGCTCCGGGTTGTTTCTCATAGGTATGGCGTAAATGTCTGAGTTGGCCATTCTCAGGGTCCATAGCTGGGAACACAGAGCACACATTCACTAAGAAACACAGCTTCATTCTCAGGGTGTGCTTGGGTTATTGCTGCCTGGCAAGACCCTGGGCTCAGAGGCATCTCAGTGTGAAAGCTACAAAGTGGTCATCTGCCTTTTTTGATGTTTTGTATCTTCAGGGTCTAGGACAATCCTGTTTCAAGGTGGGCATGCAATAAATTACAGACATCTGGTAATTTGAATGACTGGCTGGCAGAATAGAGGAATAGAATAGAATAGAATGGAATAGCACTCTCCACTCTCACAGCCCACAGGAGAGAAAGAGAGAAGCTATTGTCATGTAGAGCCTCATGGGAAGTTAGCCACCATAAATTCTTAGGTTTCCAGAGATGAGAGAGGCCTCAGTTCCTTCCGTAGTGTTTGATGAAACACTGCAGCGTATGGAAGCTCACTTATCCCAAATTCCTCACTTTATGCTGAGGCCATAGGAATTTGAATGGCTGTCTCCAAGTTGCTTGTCAGTTGGAGGAGCTCAACTTTCTCCCAGGCAGAGAACCCAAGGCCCCTATATGCTAGAGCTAGAATTCAATGCCCGTGTTTCTAAGGTTAGTTAGAGGCCACAGACTGTATTTCTTAGGGTAGAAATCATGGCTTATTAATCTCCTGCCCTTCAGTATTTGGAATCAAGTCCCAATTTGGTGCTTTCTTCACTGTGAAAGTGTAATCAACATACACCTTTTCTGTTTTTACAATGCTCAGCTGGCTAACTAGGGAAACGTATGCACCCTTCCTCCATCTAAAATCACTTGTAAACGCTTGCCTTTTGCATGGCCACAGGGCGTCACTGGGAAACGCAGCCAGCGAACGTTATTTTCTTATGCCCTGTACGTGACCCTCTCTGCTTCTCAACATAAGGAAACTAATTTGCACTTGGTGAGCAAAGGTTTGTGTCATTCGCTGTTTGTTGCAAAGGTTTGTGTCATTTCCCGGCTTTTTAATAGGTTATTTCATTTTATTTTCCTGCTTTTTTTGTCAAGCTCTGGGAGCACAGATTAATAGGTTATTTTTAAGTGTTCTAATTACTTAGAGTAGTTGTGGGAAGGCTGCACCACTTTTGTAAAAAAAAATGTTTTCTAAAGGCTTAGCAGCAGCACTTTATAAATGGTAAAAACAACATAAAGTTTAAAAAAGAAAAAACAAAACCACTGCTTTTCTGTCTTTACCTTATAGGCATCTCCAAAGCAGTTCACATGGCTGAGATGGTTTGCTCCTGCAGAGAGCTTAATTTCTGTGGGACAGGGTAGCAAGAATAATTACTTTGGCAATCATTTTGCCACCTGAAGACTTGTGCTGCCTGTCCTGAGCTGGGTGTGTTATGATTTTTTTTTAATGAGCTTTATTTATCATATAGGCATGACAAATAATTATCTGTCTCCCTTTCACTGTTCTTAATTGGGATTCCCTGTAACAAAAGGTTAACAAGAGCAAAACAGAAGTTTATAAACATTTACACCTCTTATATAAACGAATGATTTGAAGTCATTCCTCTGTTCCTGGTACAGAGAGGGAGACACCCTTACAAATGGAGATTTTCTGTATAAATGTAAATTTGTTTTACGAAAGGGTAACTTTTCAGCTACTTCTGTTTCTGCCTCTACTCAAAATAACCAGCTCAAAATAAATTTTATGCTAAGGAGACAGATTTGAGAGTGGCATATGCTAGTTTCCTACAGTTATGTTTTGGGCTGGTGTATTCTGAGCCCCATCAGCATCTACTGGTTAGAAATGTGGCCGAAGAGTGTAATAAAAGGGTAAGATCATGATTATTCAGCTATAGAACTCCTTCTCCGTGTTGTTAGCTGTTCCTCCTCAGATCCTCTTTTCTTTTGGGGGTTTGTTGAGCTGCTTTTCCAGACCAGAAGCACCAGGGCTTCCTGAAGAAGACTCTACCTTCCCCTATCAACCCTCCCATTATAAATATGTAACCGCCCAATGGGCTCACCTTGCCCACTGCCTAAACAGAGCCGAATCATCAAGACAGGGGAATTGCAATAGAGAAAGAGTAATTTACACAGAGCCATCTGTGCAAGAGACTGGAGGATTTTTTTCTTCTTTTTTTAATTTTTTAATTTTTTTTTTTTTTTTTCTGAGATAGAGTTTCCCTCTTGTTGCCCAGGCTGGAGTGCAATGTCAGGGTCTTGGCTCACCACAGCCTCCACCTCCTGGGTTCAAGCGATTCTCCTGCCTCAGCCTCCCGAGGAGCTGGGACTACAGGCATGTGCCACCACGCCTGGCTAATTTTGCATTTTTAGTAAAGATGGGGTTTCTCCATGTTGGTCAAGCTGGGCTCAAACTCCTGACCTCAGGTGATCCGCCCACCTCAGCCTTCCAAAGTGCTGGGATTACAGGTGTGAGCCGCTGCGCCTGGCCTGAAGTTTTATTATTACTTAAATCAGTCTCTCTGGACATTCCAGGATCAGAGTTTTAAGGACAAGTTGGTGGATTGGGGGAAGCCCGTGAGCCAGGAGTGCTGATTATTAGGTAGGAGATGAAATCCTGGGAAGTTGAACCTGTCCTCATGCACTGAGTCAGATCCTGGGTGGCCGCCACAAGATCAGATGAGCCAGTTTATTGATATGAGTGGTGCCAGCCGATCCATCAAGTGCAGGGTCTGCAAAATATCTCAAGCATTGAGCTTAGGAGCAATTTAGGTTGAAATCTTGTAGCCTCCTGCTGCATGACTCCTAAACCATAATTTCTTTTTTTTTCTTGTTTTCTGACCCAAGGGCCTTGTCTGTCTGTCTGTCTTTCTTTCTTTCTTCTTTCTTTCTTTCTTCCTTCTTTCTTTCTTTCTTTCTTTCTTTTTTTTTAAATTGTACTTTAAGTTCTGGGGTACATGTGCAGATCTTGCAGGATTGTTGCATAGGTACACACATGCCATGGTGGTTTGCTGTCTCCTTCCCCTGCCCCCGTCACCTACATCAGGCATTTCTCCCAGTGTTATCCCCTCCCCAACCTCCCCACCCCTCACTGTCCCTCCCATAGCCCCCCACCCCCAACAGACCCAGTATGTGATGCTCCCCTCCCTGTGCCTATGTGTTCTCATTGTTCAACACCCACCTATGAGTGAGAACATGTGGTGTTTGGTTTTCCGTTTTTGTGTTAGTTTGCTGAGAATGCTTGGTTTCCAGATTCATCTATGGCCCTACAAAGGGCATGAATTCATCGTTTTTTTTATGGCTGCATAGTATTCCATGGTGTATATGTGCCACATTTTCTTTGTCCAGTATATCATTGATGGCATTTGGGTTGGTTCCAGGTCTTTGCTATTGTAAACAGTGCTGCAATAAACATACATGTGCATGTGTCTTTATAATAGAAAGATTTATAATCCTTTGGGTATATACCCAGTAATGGGATTGCTAGGTCAAATGGTATTTCTATTTCTAGATCCTTGAGGAATCGCCACACTGTCTTCCACAGTGGTTGAACTAATTTACACTCCCACCAACAGTGTAAAAGCATTCCTATTTCTAGACATCCTCTCCAGCATCTGTTGTCTCCAGATTTTTTAATGATTGCCATTCTGACTGGCGTGAGATGGTATTTCAATGTGGTTTTGATTTGCATTTCTCTAATGACCAATGATGATGAGCATTTTTTCATATGTTTGTTGACTTCTTAAATGTCTTCTTTTGAAAAGTGTTTGTTCATATCCTTTGCCCACTTTTGAATGGGTTTGTTTGTTTTCTTGTAAATCTGTTTTAGTTCTTTGTAGATTCTGGATATTAGCCTTTTGTCAGATGGGTAGCTTGCAAAAATTTTTTCCCATTCTGTTGGTTGCCAGTTCACTCTAATGATTGTTTCTTTTGCTGTACAGAAGCTCTGGAGTTTAATTAGATTCCAATTGTCTATTTTGGCTTTTGTAGCCAATGCTTTTGGTGTTTTAGCCATGAAGTCCTTGCCTATGCCTATGTCCTGAATGGTATTGCCTATGTTTTCTTCTAGGGTTTTTACGGTGTTAGGTCTTATGTTTAAATCTTTAATCCATCTGTAGTTAATTTTAGTGTAAGGTATAAGGAAGGGGTCCCGTTTTAGCTTTCTGCATATGGCTGGCCAGTTTTCCCAACACCATGTATTAAACAGGGAATCCTTTCCCCATTGCTTGTTTTTATCAGTTTTGTCAAAGATCAGATGCTAACCCATAATTTCTAATCTTGTGGTGAATTTCTTAGTTCTGCAAGGCAGTCTAGTCCCCAGGCAAGAATGTTTGTTTTGGAAAAGGGCTGTTATTGTCTTAGTGTTAAACTATAAACTAAGTTCCCTCCCAAAGTTAGTCCAGCCTATACCCAGGAATAAACAAGGACAGCTTGGAGGTTAGAAGCAAGATGGAGTCAGTTAGGTTAGATCTCTTTCACTGTCTCAGTCATAATTTTGCAAAGGTGGTTTCAAATATGTCCTCAGTCCAGATCTCTCAGTGGGGCACGGGATCCTATTCATAATCATGTACCACCTGTCTTATCTTGCCTTACCTGTATGTATTTATTATGGTTTTAGTTGCAAGTAACAGAAAATCCCATCCTAAAGATGTTACCAGAACTGCCTAGATGAAATAACCGGGAAAATTCTTATTCTTACTGTTTTTATTCAGTTGGTTTATTTATAGGCGCAGCTGCTTAAAGAAATTGTTACCAGAAAGGAATCCTGATCCAGACCCCAAGCGAGGGTTCTTGGACTCACGAAAGAAAGACTTTGGGCCGAGTCCATAAAGTGAAGGCAAGTTTATTAAGAAAGTAAAGGAATAAAAGAATGGCTACTCCATAGGCAGAGCAGTGGTATAAGTATATTTATATACCGCTGCTTGGCTAAGTATATTTATAGTAATTTCTTGATTATATGCTAAACAAAGGGTGAATTATTCATGAGTTTCCTGGGAAAGGGGTGGATGATTCCTGGAACGGTTCCTCCCCTTTTTAGACCATGTAGGGTAACTTCCTGATGTTTCCATGACATTTGTAAACTGTCATGGTGCTGGTGGGAGTGTCTTTTAGCATGCTAATGTATTATAATTAGCATATAATGAGCAGTGAGGAAGACCAGAAGTCACTTTTGTAGCCGTCTTGGTTTTGGTGGGTTTTGGCTGGCTTCTTTACCACATCCTGTTTGTCAACAAAAAGAGTCAAACTGTAAAATATTTGAAGAGATTTATTCTGAGCCAAATATGAGTGACCATGGCCCATGATACAGCCCTCAGGAGATCCGGAGAACATATGCCCAAGGTGGTCGGGGGTGCAGCTTGGCTTTATACATTTTAGGGAGACATGAGACTTCAATCAAATACATTTAAGAAATACATTGATAGGTTGGGTGCAGTGGCTTATGCCTGTAATCCCAGCACTTTGGGAGGCTGAGGTGGGCGAATCACGAGATCAGGAGTTGGAGACCAGCCTGGCCAATATGGTGAAACCTCGTCTCTACTAAAAATACAAAAAATTAGCTGGGTGTAGTGGCAGGCACCTGTAATCCCAGCTACTAGGGAGGCTGAGGCAGGAGAATTGCTTAAACCCGGGAAGTGGAGGTTGCAGTGAGCCGAAATCATGCCATTGTACTCCAGCCCTGGTGACAGAGTGAGACTCCATCTCAAAAAAAAAAAAAAAAAAGAAACACATCGTTTTGGTCCAGCTTACAGATAGGTTTAAAGTTGTTTTTTAAACCTATCAATAGGTTGACAATTGGTTGAGGTTATCTAAAGACCTGGGATCAACAGACAGGAATGTTTGGGTTAAAAAAAAGGATTATGGAGACCAAAGTTCTTATTTGCAGAGGAAGCCTTTAGGTAGAAGGTTTCAGAGAGAATCAGTTGTAAAATGCTTCTTATCAGACTTAAAGCCTGTGTTGGTGTTAATGCCAGATATGTATGAGGCATGTCCTACTCTCACTTCCCATTGTAACCTGAATCAGTCTTTGAGGTTGAATTTTAAGAGTTCCCTGGCTGAAGAGGAGTCCATTCAGATGGGTTGGGGTCTTAGAGTTTTATTTTTGTTTTAGATGTTTTATCAGCAAGGTGTTTGTAAAATGCATCTTGTGCCAACCTTCCTATCTCATCCTTGACTTAGAGTGCTTAACCTCCCAGAAATGCAGCCTAGTGGGTCTCAGCCTTATTTTGCCCAGCCTCTGTTCAAGATGGAGTCACTCTGGCTCAAATGCCACTAACAAAACCAGATGGCCTGGGATGGCAGCAGAGCTTCTTAATCCCTGACCAGATAACAGAGGGAGATATGACACAAAGCAGCACAAATTGGAACAGATGACCCCTTGTTACCTTTAGATCATTAATATATCATTATAATGCAAAATTTCCCACCCTTATGTGAAAGGAAAATAAATCTCAGGACCTCAAAATCACTAAGCCAAAGGGAAGAGTCACGTTGGGAACTGCATTGGGCAAACCTGGCTCCCATTCTATTTTATATACCTCCCTCACAATTTTCCCACAAGGAAACTCCTTGTGAACAAAAGACAGACAGAACTCAAAGTCATCCCTTTGCTCACGTGAGACAAGTACATATCTCATTGCTTCTTTTACCCTGTTGTTTTCACTAAGGCAGACTAAGGCATAAGTGACTATTCCTACAAATTGTGTATTCAATGAAAGGTTAATCAGAAACTCAAAATAATATGACCATTTGTTTCTTATCTACCTATGACCTGGAACCCCCTCCCTATTTTGAGTAATCCCACCTTTCTAGACTGAATCAATGTACATCCTACATGTATTAATTGATATCTCATGTCTCCCTAAAATGTATAAAACCAAGCTGTGCCTTGACCACCTTGGGCTCACATCACCAGGACCTCCTAACAATGTGTCACAGGCACATCCTTAACCTTGACAAAATGAACTTTCTAAATTGACTGAGACTTGTTGAACATATATCACATGAAGAGGCAAGTTTATTGTCTACAACTATGTCTAGGGTTCCTCCTTGCACGTATTTGCATACCTTCCCACCCCATGTCTAACTCCTTAAAATTCCCCCGTGTATTAGTTTGTTCTTAGACTGCTTATAAAGACAGTAACTTAGAAAGAAAACAGGTTTAATTGACTCACAGTTTTACATGGCTGAGAAGGCCTCACAATCATGGCAGAAGGGCCGGGTGTAGTGGCTCACACCTGTAATCCCAGCACTTTGGTAGGCTGAGGTGGGCAGATCACTGAGGTCAGGAGTTCAAGATTAGCCTGGCTAACATGATGAAACCCTGTCTCTACTAAAAATTAGCCGGGTGTGGTGGTGTATATCTGTAATCCCAGCTACTTGGAAGGCTGAGGGAGGAGAATCGCTTGAACCTGGGAAGTAGAGGTTACAGTGAGCCAAGATTGTGCCACTGCACTTCTGCCTGGGTGACAGAGTGAGACTGTGTCAAAAAAAAAATAAAAATAAATCATCCAGAAGGCAAAGGAGAAGGTAAGGCACGTCTTACTTGATGGCAGGCAAGAGAGCATATGCAGCAGAACTCCTCTTTATAAAATCATCATATCTCATGAGACTTATTCGCTATCAGAATAACAGCACAGGAAAGACCAGCCCCCATGATTCAATTACATCCCACCAGGTACCTCCCACAACACGTGGGAATTATGGAAGCTACAATTCAAAATGAGATTTAAGTGGGGGACAGAGCCAAACCATATTACCCAGCCTCCCATGTCTGGGGAAAGAGGCTCCTTCTATATTCCTGGCCAGGAATAAAACCTGTTTGTCTTTTTTCTGATTGGGTGTTCTTTCTTTGCGACCAATACAAGGTAGGAAAGGAACTCAGTTTACTGGCAATAAGGAGGCTCAAACAATAGGCAGATTGATTATCTACAAATTGAACAGGCCCCAAGTATGGTGAATGCAGGTAAATTTGGTTCAGTGGCTGTGTAATGTCACCAGGACTGGGGTTGTGGGGGCCAAGAGAGAACTTTCCCCTTGGCCTTTTAAAGGTTGGCCAAAAAATCACTGACGTGAGGCAGATTGGTTAATAGGAAAAAAGGTGTACAAATATATTTAATGTGTATACATAGGAGCCTTCAGAATGAAGACTCAATTTCCCAATAAGGTACAGAAGCTGTGTGCCAACTTGAGGTTTCAGAAAGAAAGTGGTCTTGGATTCTGATAAAACAGGTTAGGTAGCATGGAAAAGAGGAATTCTATTGATGGGAATAAATGATTACTCAGGAGAATGATTGAATGGGGGAACAGAAATTAACTTGTAAATAGTTCTCTTTGGAATTTAACTGATCCTTGGAGACAGTCATCATCTTGAAAAAGGGTTTGTTCAGGTGGTTACATTTTGGTCTTAGAGGGAGGGGGAAGAAAACTCCTGTTCTACTTCATGGGTCTGGCTCTTAGGCAGATAATGGAACTTCAGTTTCTTTGGAAGAAATGATGGGGGTGGGGTAGAAGGTTAGAAAGATCTTGAATCTTGTTCTTCAGTTCAGCATGTCAGAATGCCAAATTTTGGGGCACTGGTTTCTGAAATCCAACAGGTTCTTTCCATATTTCTGTCCTTCCATCCTCTATGTCCCAGTTCTATCCTCAGGATGTTCCCTTTATAGGCCTGCTGATAGAGGTGTAGTGTGGTGGTTGTTAAAAGAAAAACTTACAAAGTTTAATGGAGCAAAAATGATTCATGAATTGGGCAGGCCCTGTAACAGAATAGGTTTAGAGCAACTCCAGTGTTGCCACATAAATGGTCCAATACCATTTATGGACAGAAAAAGTAAAATGGCACACAGAAGATGGAAGTGAGGTAAACAGAAACTATCAGAGTTGGTCTTATTTGAACATGGTTTGAACAGTTGGCTGCCTTTGATTGGCCAAATCTCAGCTGCTATGATTGGCTGAGACTTAGTGACTTGTTATAAGAGTAGGTCATGGTTGTTTATACATCCAGTTAGGTGACAGTTCACTGTGTACTAAGAAACCTTTAGGCCCAACTGAAAATATCTAAAGAAGAAGCTGTAGACTAAATTTAACAAGACTAAATCAATGTTTGGGATTCAAATAATGGCTCTCTTATTTAGAAGCCATGCCTCAGTCACCTGATATGCAAAGTAGAGGAAAATGGAGGAATTTAGCCCACTTGGTTGTGTAAAAAGATAAACTGGGCATATTAAAATAGTAAAGAGTTTATTTGAGCAGGTAACAGTTCATCAATCAGGCAGCCAGATTGCCAGCAGTCCACAGCTCCAGCAAAGCATCCTGAGGGCAGGATTTTTATAGGGTGAACGGAGAGGCAAGGCAAAGAAAACATCTGGCTGGTTTAAGTGCGGCAGTAGCCTAATTTGGATCATTTCAGTAGACAGTTCCTAGTTAGAATTTAATTGGCAGTTTCTGATTAGGTAAGCTTAAGTTTTGTTCCGCTTCAACACTGAGTTGGGTTTGGTTTACTTACATAGGAACCCAGGGTTCTGGAGTTGCCTCAGTGTGATGCCCTCTCAATTAACTAGCAGTTGCTATAATACAAGGAATAAATGCTGTCTGACTTATTTATCATTTTATTGGCTAAACGTGACTACATGAATTCCAGACTTCAGACCTACAATGTACAGTGAAGGAAGAAGAACCATTCTTTCCAGTGTTTTTGTCTTTATGTTAGCCTAGATGGCACATTTAGATTACTTAGGAAATATATCCCCTGCCCAGGATGCTTTCTGACCTGAGGGTGACTTGCATGCATTAGGCAACAATGCTCATTGGCTTTGTGTAAAGATAAGTGTTATTTCTCTAGGTATATGCCTGTACACCCTGCTCATGGGCTGGAGAGCAGAAACAATATGGGCCCACTCCAAAATTCCTGGGCTGTATACTGTTGCTTTAAAACCTATCTCAAATGTCACTTAATTTGCTTATGCTGTACCTTATAATGGAAACTTTCATCTTACAATTATTTGTTTGTGTTTAATATCCCACACCAGACAATGATCTCCACAGTATCTTTTGCAAATGTTCTTAAATGTTTGTTCATATTACTTAATCTCTACAGAATGACACTGGATCACTTTAACTTTTGGAGGCGGTGCCTTCTTATACCAAGAACCAGCTCAGTCAGAAGACCCCCAGGCAGGCAGCGCTAAAGGTATTGAGAAGCAGACACCCAGATAAAACAACAGAGTGGATGTATCCAGGGGACCAACAGCTTGAGAGCTCAGAGGCTGACAGCGTTCCAGGCTGAAGGCCTTGAGAAGATTCTCATCCACACATTTAGTTGCTCTTTGACAGGTGATTCTTATTAATACACAGGTGTTCCACATATACACAACTCAAGAATATACCAAGTAGGCAGCTGTTACCTGCCTACCACTAATTACAAACTAAAAGGTATCCTCCACAAAGGAGCCATGGGGGGTGGGGTAAACTTAATATTTCTCAACATTCTTAGACCTGATAAATCAAGTTTAGCTTAAAGCTGCCTCCTTACATATTTTAAGTTTGGTCTAAAGGTTCCTCCATACATTTCGAACTCTAACCTGACCGGATGTGTAAGCAGACTGTAACCTACTCTTGTGCCACTCACTGATCTTTGGTCAGTCACAGGTGGACAACTGTCCAGGTCATGTTCAAATAAGACAAACTGAGCTGTAACCAATCCGGCAGTTTTGGTACCTCACTTTAGTTTTCTGTAAGTCACTTTCCTTCTTCTCTCCATCCATCTTCTTCAAACATGGGCTGTGCTGGAGTCTGTCTGAGCCTACTCTGGCTTGGGACACTGGCTGATTTGCAAATCATTCTTTGCTCAAATTAAACTCTGTTAAATTTAGTTAGTCCAAGGTTATTTATTTATTTTTTTAAATTAGATCTTCAGTGACTCTTAATGCTGGGCAATTATGGCCAGGATGGACTACTATGCAGAAAAATATGAGAGAGACTTGAGAGCCATACAGTGATCTAAACACTCTGAATATGTATTTCCAAATGCTGCTTTTGTAAAGCATTAGCCATAATTTATTGAATGTGTGCTATGTGTATGGCATTGTACTAGATCCTTTATGAATCATATCAAGTTTTTATAGTAACCTTGAAAAGTATGTGCTATTATATTCACTGTACATATTGGGGGGTCTGGAAGCTTAGAAAGTGGAAGTCGAGGCTAGCTCACAGTTACTATGAAAGGCCAGCTGGCATGATAGCGGTTCACTCTGAACAGCTGATGGAACTGATAACAGGCTCATTAAATTATGGGCCAAATGGTTTGCAACCTTAAGAAATCCCTGTGAAATGTTCATAGAATATTAACTTACTATCTTATCAAAGAAAATGTTAACCTATTGAAATATAAGATTTGTGTTAGGGTCTGAATGCCCAACCAATGTTTTTCTGTATATGTTTGAAATAATGTGTTTTGCCATTTTTACATGAAGTATTTTATGTAAGCTCATGACTCAGCTTGTTTATTGTACAATTTAAAACTCCCATGTCCTTTTGTCTGTTTAGCCTATTGCTAAAAGTAGTATTTTAAATACACCATAATAATGCATTTGTCAATTTCTCCTTAGTTATGTCACTTTCTGCTTCCTATATTTGAGACCATGTCATTAGGTACATAAAACATGATATTTTTTTCTGGCAAATTGAAGCTTATTATAAATGACCCTTTTTGTTTTAAGTAATGCCTTTTGCATTCACAACTCATGGAGACAGGACACAGCCAAAGGTCCCTGGTGAAACTCCGCCTTCAAGCCTAAAACAGCCTGAAGGCTGAAAAACCAGATTTCTGGTCCCAGATGAAGCCTGCACTTTCCCGTCTGATTCTAAATAATGCCCACCAGCTAAATCGGAGGACGGGGGGTGGGGGCCTTGGGATGATTCTAAATAATGCCCACCTGCTAAATGGGAGGACTGGGGTGGAGCCTTGGGGGCGGGGGGGGGGGGGGGGGGGATGATTCTAAATAATGCCCACCTGCTAAATGGGAAGACTGGGGGGTGGAGCCTTGGTGGGGGAGGGGGATGATTCTAAATAATGCCCACCTGCTAAATGGGAAGACTGGGGGTGGAGCCTTGAGGGGGGAGATGATTCTAAATAATGCCCACCTGCTAAATGGGAGGACTGGGGTGGAGCCTTGGGAATTTAGTGCTCTTTGCAGCGGAGAGGTGCCTAGCCTCTCCTCTTCCTGTGTGGTGACCGGGAATTCAATCTGTGAGGTGGGAAATCTGCTAGCAGAACTCTCTCTCGCTTTGCTGAGAGTTATTTTTTCTTTTTACCCAATAAATTCCGTTTTCTCACGCTTCTATGTATCCGTGAGCCTAAACTTTCCTGGTCGTGTGACAAGAGCCTGGTTTTAACTGACCTAAGAAGAAAGTTCTGCAACATTTTGGTGTCCAGATGTGAGGCTTGAGGAAGGGTGAGTACATGCAAACCAAAAATCTTATTTTTTAACTTTTGCTTTTAAGGCTTTTTTTCCTTGGACCTCTTCTGAGGGTGGAGAAAACTGCGCACCACCCCACCCCAAGGGCTGCAGTTGTGCGCGAGCTGGACCAGTGAATGGCGGCTACGCCCTCCCCCTCTCGGCCAGGGCTTCCACTCTTGGCCAGGGCTTCCCCCTCTCTGCCAGGGCTGGAGCGAATGACTTGAGGGTGCTCACCGGCAGGCTGGCTAGCCGTCCTGCCACTTGTCCATGGAGGTTTCCCCACCCCTGGCCAAGGGGTCCCACTCTGTCCCACAGCAATTAAGTTTCTCTGGTGGAGGAAATATATGCATAAGAATAAAAGGTTCTTCCTTAGGCGTCCTTTTTTCCTGAGACGAGTTTCATCTGTCGCTCAGGCTGGAGTGCAGTGGCTAATCTCGGTCACTGCAACCTTCACCTCTTGGGTTCAAGCGATTTTCCTGCCTCAGCCTCCTGAGTAGCTGGTATTACAGGCCTGTGCCACCACACTTATTTATTTTTTAATTTTTAAACTTTTAGTAGAGACGTGGTTTCGCCATGTTGGCCAGGCTGCTCTCGAACTCCTGACCTCAGATGATCCTCCCGCCTGGGCCTCCCAAAGTACCGGGATTACAGGTGTGAGTCACCACACCTGGGTGGCATCCTTTTCTCCGCCGTCAGCAGTTAACACAGCCCTGCATTTAAGCTGTCTTTTCCTTTTCTCCATCAGGTCAGGAGTTAACTTTTCAGTGAGGCTGTTTTGCTTTTTAGAAGACGTCTCATTAGCCCAGGACCCCAACTATCACTGTCTATATTCTCCGTAAAGTTTTGGTTATGAAAAAGCACTTGTGAGATTGGCCTGAAGCTGCTGCCAATCCGGTATGTCTTGCCTGACTTTCTGTGTGGTCAGCAGCAAACTTTTCTGCAGGCCTCCATCTTGTTTTACCTCCCTGGGAACCTGACCTGTAACCAGGTGGCAATGTTTTGTTTGGCCTCCCCCAGTTTACAATGGCAGCCAGATTCAGTCCTGGCTTAGGGAAAGAGTTCTTTCTGGTTTGGTATCTGTGTGACCTTTGCTATTTGTTGATTCTCTTCTCCTCCCAAACTGCCTTAGGTTTTCCTTTCTCTGGGCCTTTAGTAAAGTTTGAAAATCAGAAATATTGGCTGTTTGGCATGGTTCAAGTCGGGTAATAGGGGATTTAAAAAGATTTTCTTAAAAAGCACCCAGCTTCATTAACCGTGGATATCCAAGTTATAGGTATATTTAAAAGGTCTTTATGTTTTTTTTTTCTTGGATCTCATTTTGCTGGGAAAAGGTGGTTTTGTTTTTTTTTTTTTTTCGGTCGAGTGTTGAGAAATGCTGAGTGTATGATAAAATACATTGTTTGCTAAGAAGCACGATGGCAAGGAAAACCTAGCTGCCCCCACCCCCTCCAAGTGGAAAACTACGTGGGGCATCCTAAAGTGGCAAGACAGTATATGTACATCATACACCAGTTAAAACAGGTCTTTAAGCACGGGGTATGTGACCCTGCCCCCATGGCTCCCTCGTGGAGAATACTTTCTAGTTTGTTCTTGATCAGTGGTAAGCAGGTACCAGCTGCCTGCCTAGTTTATCTTGGTTCTGTGAGAAAACACAGAACACCTGTTAATAATCACCACCTGTTCAGAGAATAAGTACGTGGGTCAGTCTGCTTGAGGCCCTCATCCCGGATTGCTGTCAGCACGGTGAGGCTCTCAGCTCAGAAGGCTGCTGGCCCCCCAGTAGTCCCACTTTGCTGTTCTATCTGGGTGTCTGCTTCTTAATGCCTTCAGCGCAGCCTGGGTGGGGCTCTCTAGGCCAAGCTGGCCTCGGTAGTTGACTGAATGATTTTTCTCCATTTTGCCTTGCCACTTCTAATGCATCCATGAGAGGGGGAGAGGCCTCTGTTTTTCTCATGGAACCCTGGGAATTAAAGACAGACAGATCCCTCTCTTAATCTGTTTTTGCTTCCCAGATATGCCTATTAGGCCTTAAAAGCCATACATTTTTCTAGCCTAACCCAAAGGTCTCCTCCTGGAGGCCAATAATCCAATTAGGAGATTGGCAAATAAAAAATCTTATGGCTGCTGGGTTTTCTTCTGCCTGTGTAGTTATGTATGTGTTGTGTGTGTGATGTCCATAAAAAATAGCTAATTAATTGGCCTAAAGGAAGACAAACCCTTGAATCAAATATTTTTAAAGGGAAGATAAAAGCTGTGGTACCTTTTAGATCATGTGACTTTAATCTTTGAGAAATAAAAACAGCCTTAAAGATTATTGGTAAAATGCAGATGTCTTCAAAATGTAAAGAGGTAAATTATGCAGGTCAGGTACTAGATTTGCTAAATGTGTTAAGGTTATAAACTGCCTTTTTGGTTTTTAAGAGCTTTTCAACTTGCTGGCTTCACAATTGGTAAGGCCTGGGTACTTAAAATCCAGGAGACCTTAGGATGCTTGTTTATAGAGTTAACATAGACATCACCATTGATCAATTTCCTTTCTTTTACTTGTATTTCTAACCTTCTCTCTGGGATCATTTTAACTTGCTTTAGTATTTCCCTTAAATGTTCTTTTTGGTGTAGACTTCCTAGAGATAAACTATTCCATTTGCCTGTTTCATCCTCAGTTTTAATGGATATCTATATTGGGTATTAAATTCCAAATTGGCTATTATTTTGGCACATTGAAGTTATTTTACTGTCTTATTTCTTCCATTTCTCTTGTTAAGAATCCAGCTGAGTTGGAACATCTGATTTTTGCTCCTGAGGAGGTAATCTTTTTGCTATGATTGCTTTCAGGGTGGTCTCTTTGGTTTTCTATAGTTTACTAAAATGTGTCTGGATAGGAATTATTACTTCTTCTGTTTGTGATTTGTTAGGCATGTTGACTCTCCAGGTAAAGTCTTTCGTAAGTTCTGGAACATTCAGCCTTTATATCTTCCAATATTGTTTCTCCGTATTTCTGGAACTCTAATGAAATGTATTAGAACTTCTCATTATATCCTTGGTATTCTTATCTTTGTGTATTTTCTGTCTTTTTTCTACCTGGAATGAATTCTTCATGCTTTCTTTGTGTTTATATTTTAGTTCATTACTTTCTTAAAGATATCTAATTTCTTATTGAACCCATTTATAGAATTATACACTTTGTTTATTCTTCAATTTTAGTTGTTATTTTAAAAATTTAGTGTTACTTTTTCATTTCTGATTGCATGTTAAATTTTCAATTTAAAATTTTTCTCTTAACGTTTTTTATATATGTGATTATTTCAACATCTCAAGTTGTTATGGGTCTGCTGCTTTCTATTGTTGCAGCTAATACTGGTTCACTGTGTCTTGTTTGTGTACCTGGTAATCTCTGACTGCATACTAGCCATGGTAACTTAAAATGTTGTAGAAATAATTTTAGATCAGGTTTATAGTATCCTATTCCTGAGATAATGTTATTTGTTTCTGCCAGGCATTAGAGGTGCTACCATGTGAGACTCCTGCTATGGTTTGAATATGTCCCCCAAATTTCATATATTGGAAACTTAATCCACAAATTCATATGCTGATTGGAAATAGAGCTTTTGGAAGGTGGTTAAGGTAGATTGAGACCGCTATGATGGAACTAGTGGCTTTATAAAAAGAGAGATTTGAGTGGACACGCAGGCTTTCACTGTTACAATGTTGTCTTCTGACATGTTATAACACAGCAGGAAGGTCCTCACAAGATGCCAGTGTCATGCTCTTGAATTTCCCAGTTCTGGAATTGTAAGAAATATATTTGTTTTCTTAACAAATTACTCAGTCTATTGTATTGTTATAGTAACAGAAAATGGACTAAGAAAACCATCTTACTCTAAATTTAAGACTTGAGATTTTCTAGACTAGAATTGTCAAGAAGCTGCTCTGAAAATCTGGTTATCCTCATCTGCCTTTCAGGATTCCTTTTTAAATGATTGTTTTATCAGCATCTCTTTATTTGGCAAAATGCAGCATTTGCTTTTGCTTTTTTTTATCTATGTAAAATTGCAGTCTGGTTTTCTAATGGTTTTTTAGAATTGGTAAATTTTCATAGGAAAACAATGCTTAAGAGTATAGGGTTTACTTCTGTGGGTTCTTACCAACTTTTGAATTTAGACATAATAATTCCTCAGCATTTTTTTTTAAGATGTAGTCTACTCTGTTGCCCAGGCTGGAGTGCAGTGGTGCAATCTCGGCTCACTACAACCTCTGCCTCCTGGGTTCAAGCAATTCTCCTGCCTCATCTAGGACTACAGGCGGGCACCACCATGCCTGCCTAACTTTTTTGCATTTTTAGTAGAGACAAGGTTTCACCATGTTGGCCAGGCTAGTCTTGAACTCCTGACCTCAGGTGATCCACCGGCCTTGGCCTCCCAAACTGTTGGGATTAGGGCATGAGCCATTGCATCTGCCCATTTTTAGTTATTTCTAGTGGGAGGATTTGTCCTGATTACTTAGATTGCCAATTCTGAAATTAAAAACCCAAGACTGAGTTTCTAAAAAAAATTTGAAAATGAAATGATTTACATTTGAACTAATTAAAAACATTTCATTGAGTGACTGTATTAGTTTGTTTTTACATTGCCATAAAGAAATGCCTGAGACTGGGTAACTTGAAAAGAGGTTTAATTGGCTCATGGTTCCACAGGCTGTACAGGAAGCATGGCTAGAGAGGCCTCAGGAAACCTTTCCTCATGTTGGAAGGTGAAGCTGGAGCAGGCATCCTCACAGGCTGGAGCAGGAGGGGGGAGAGAAGTGGGAAGTGCTACACACTTTTAAACAACTAGATCTCATGACAACTCTATCCGAACAGCACGAGGGGAATGGCACTAAAACATTAGAAGCCACTCCCATGATCTAATCACCTCCCTCTAGGCCCCACCTCCAGCATTGGGGGTTATAGTTCAACATGAGATTTGGGTGGGGACAGAGATCCAAACCGTATTAGTGATCATCTTATTTCTATAGGAAGATTTCCTCTTCACCTGCTCAAATGTATGTCTAATGAGAACTGCACTTTCACTAAGAAAAGCAGCCAAGTGGAACTAGCTACAGTGGGCAGCAGTGGGCGGGATCTGACTTCTTGGTGGCTGAATCCACGGTTCCCTTATCTTCCCCTACTCCCGCGTTCCTGGCCTTCACCCTTTATTGCTCCACATCTCCATGACTGGGGGAAAATTTCCTTTCCACACAGTTTTCAACAGGCAAATGCGATGGCATCTACTGCAGCTTAATTCCTCTTATCTCCTTGCTTTTCATTTTCTCCCTTCACTGGTCTTCTTGCTTTCTCTCCTCCAAGGTCCCATTGCCTTGTCTCGAAGTTCCTCCTGATTCCTTTGGGCTGTCAGGGGAAGGGGCCAGGGGAGTCCATGTCTGGGTCCGCACCTGCCAGCTGGCATAAGGAGCATGTTGTGGGGCACACGTGGGTGTGGAGCCATGGGGTAAAGCTCTTGCATCCAGCTGGCTTTCCCTAGACAAGCACAGCCAATCACCAGGAACTAAGGAAGAAGAGCATTGCAACCTTGCATCTGTGGGTTTCCTCAGGTGACTCTTGGCTGTCATAGGTGAGTTCCCTCCCCCTCCTGCTCTCCTCCCTTACACTGCCAAGAGGAAGAGCATAAGAAAACATAAGGGACGTGGTGGAGCCACAGAGCTAAAAGATTTTTTGTGTCTAATTTGTTCAGGAGTAAAGAGTGAGTGAAGAAACCTTTGGAGCACTTGTTTGCTTCGCAGAAACCTCGACCTCCTTCCAATTGCAAAGACTTGGAGGAGGGCGGCTCCCTCGGCCTCATTCTGCAGTTCCGGTGGCACTTTTTGCAAAGGCTCTGTACTTGTCTGGTTTTTAAATATTCCAGTTTTTGAACTTTGCTGCAGTCGTTGTATTTGGAATGGATTAATTGTCTTATTTTCTTAATGCCTAGACACTTTCAAGGCTCAAATCTTGAATAGGTCAAAAAGAGCAAGAGGAAAATGTCAGAGAATGGAGAAAGACAAATACAGAGAAGCAGTGACCACCCACCCACCCGGCGAGGTGACAGACGGTGCTGCTCTGTGTCAGAGACTAGTGTCCGGGAAGAGGGAGCCCCTTCCGTGGGGCGGAGCAAAAGGCCTGCAGCTGACACGGGGCTCCTGGGCCCACTCGCCCAGTGCCTCAAGTAGCCCCCTTCCTTATGTCTGCCAGGGGGTTAAGGGCTGAGCACACGACCTCACAGGAGGATTCGAGGGGCAGCGGTCATGTGTGTCCAGCACTTTGTCCCTTGTAAGTTACTCACAAATACTTATATCCTCATTATCTTCCTCCCTTTCTCTTGAGTTTTTCTCTAGTTCTTTAAGAAGAAAGCACATATGAGCCTCTCACATACTTAGGGAGTGTTCACACTTCCCCCATCAGTTCCTTTTCAGGCCTGAGCTCATGCTCACTAAGATCAGGGCCTGGGCTTTGTTTTAGTCCATGTTATAGAATACCCAAGTGTGTAATTCATAAAGAAAAGAGGTTGACTTGGCTCACCGTTCTGCAGGCTGTACAGGAACCAGCTTGGTTCCAGCATCTGCTTGGCTTCTGGGGAGGCCTCAGGAAGCCTCCACTCATGGGGGAAGGTGAAGGGGAGCTGGCCTCAGGTGTGAGAGGAAGGAATAGAGAGGCGGAGGAGGTGCCAGGCCCTTTCTAACAATCAGCTCCCATAAGAAATAACAGAGCCAGAACTCATTAACTTGAGAATGGCACCAAGCCAGTCATGAGGGATCCACCCCCATGACCCAGACACCTGCCACCAGGCCATGCCAGGAGGGGACAAACATCCAGATCACATTTGGCTCCGTAACCTTTGGTGCCCTCAGCTCTGATGCTAGGATGGTAGGTCCCCGAACGGGGGTCCTGCTCTCTGAAGGAATAGGGTTATGTTACCTGGGAGAGCTTTCTGGAGGAAGTGAGCTTTGTTCCTCACAGGTTTCTATAAGGAGGAGGGTGGGCTGTTGGAAGGGGGAGGGAATGTGTTTCCAAGTGAGGTAAAAGTGAAGTGAGTTCAGCATCTGGGCGCTCTTGGCTCAGCTTCCCTTTCCCTTAATCAGCCATGCACAGTGCCTCCAGGATGCCAGGGGGGTGCTATCCCTGACCTGTTCTGGGGTGGGTGGGCAAGAGGAGAAATGAGTAATTTCAGTTCATTGGTAGCTCTAATGTTTGGATAATTGGCCATAGCATTAGCTTTGGTTGTACATCTCCAAATGTTATTTCATAATATATAATGCTACACACACACACACACACACACACACACACACACACACACACTTTCTTACACTGACTTGATATGAATTATTTAAAAAATTATCCATATGGAGGATAATACGAAATTCAGTATTTTTTGGCACTCTTTCTAAATGATACTTATCTGATGAAAATAGTGTTCATTAAAGATTTTTTTGTTGATGAAAAATCAACATTGCAAATGGTAACTAGTTGCATTGCCATTATCAGTAAATTAAGGGTCATAAATTAACTGTTGAATTGTTTTCTTTGCACTATTAAGCCTTCCACTCAATCTTTCTTATTTGGCAGATGGTATTACTTGATGGAAACCTCTGCTGGGATTTTGTTTTTTTGAGTTAGCTTCACAGAGAACTATATAATACAACTCTCAGGGGGGAAGCAAGCAAGGTAGGTTTTTCACAGTAACCTCCAAGTAGAGAAGTGGTTTCAGTGCACAGTGAATTTCCCCCAGAGCGTGCTGGAAGAAGTCACCCAGAAGTGACCTCACCAGAGTGATACTCAGTTTGACTCCCATTTGGTGTGTATATAATTGAGTAGTAAACATTAATTTCACTGCCTGAAGGAAGTATAGAGCATAGAGTCTTTAAAAAAATTACATTGTAAAATATAATGAAGAGCATATAAACTAAAACAAATGCCAGGGTGTGGGTGGGACTGGAGTTCCCCTTTCGGGCTCCTTCTGTTGCATTTACGTCGGGTCCTACAGCAGGTTAACCAAGATCCTATCTTGAGTTTCAATTACTCCCTTACTTTACAAACTAGGTTTTAACACCTATGTACATCTCTCTCAACATTATTTTGAAAAATTGAATAATAACCACATACCTGGCTTTGGAAGCAAGAGGCATCATGGCCAGGATCAGATGATGGTTTGGAGGAGAAAATGACCCTCTAAGAGCAGGTGGGACCTCAGCATTTCAGAGCGTGTGAAAGAGTGCCTGCCCAGGAAGCCACCAGGCAAGGTCTTAGGTGCATGCATGGAAACGCTGGGCACTATGCTGGCTGTGGCATGAGCCAAAAAGTGACATGGGTAGAACTTCAGTGGGAGGAGGGGTGGTCTGCATGTTCAGCTTCCAAGCCTACTGTGCCCTACCTTCACCTCTTAGAGTTTCACAGAACCAAGCAGAAAAGGAACACAGGTGACCTGGGCAGTAAGGCATGCCTGGAAGAGCAGGTCTGCACTCCGGGACACCATCCCTCAACAGTCCTGTTTCTTGATCGTGCTGATGACAAACTGTCATTGTAGGATTTCCTCCCCCTCCTCCTGAAGATTGCCTTGGCCTCTCTGTGTTGAATTGACTCCCGTATTTCCTCCATTCTAGATTTTTTTTTTTTCCAAGACGGAATCTTGCTCTATCGCCCAGGCTGGAGTGGAGTGACATGATCTCTGCTCACTGCAATCTCCATCTCGTGGGTTCAAGTAATTCTCTTGTTTCAGTTTCCGAGTAGAGAAATGGTTTAAGTAGAGAAAAGGTAGCTGGGATTACAAGTGTGCACCATCACACCCAGCTAATTTTTGTACTTTTAGTAGAAACGAGGTTTTACCATGTTGGCCAGGCTGGTCTTGAACTCCTGATCTCAGGTGTTCCACCTGCCTCTGGCTTCCAGAGTGCATGGTGTGAGTCACCAGCATTCTAGGTCTTTTTCTCTTAGTTTTTTTTCTCCCACCTTGGTGAAGCGTATTCTCCTGGAGATATTTAAGAAGTTCCAAAAGAGATACATATTTTTTGAGATCTTGCAGGTTTGAAAATGTGTCTATGCAACCCCCATGCTTCACTGGTAGTTTGGATATGGATTTCTAGGTTAGAAATCACTTCCCTTCAGTGTTTTGATAGGTTGCTACTTTTTCTTCTTCCTTTAGGTTGTTGAGACATTCAAAACTATTTTAACTCTTCATTCTTTCTATATAAATTGTTCCCCCGAACCCTGCTGGAAGATGGTAGAATTTTCTTGTTAGCACCACTATTATGAAATTTCAAGATAATGTTTTTTGTTGTGTTTGCTTTACCCATTTTGTTGGACACTTGGTGGGTCCTTTCAGTTGTGGAAAACTTATTTCATGTATAATTTCTTCCAATGCACATTCTCCGCTCCGTTTCCAGAACTCCTGTTTGAATATTGGACTATCTTTAGTTTTCTCACTAGCTTTTTTCTTCAATTTTCCATCTCTTTGTTCTACTTTCTGGGAGAGAACTTCAACTTTACCCTTTAACTTTTAAAAAATGGTGTTTTCATTTTGTACTTTTACTTCTCGAGTATTTTTCAAATGCTCTCTATTCTCTATGTTTTTCTTCGTAGTATCCTGTTTTTCTCATGCATGTGGTATTTTATACCTCTGATACCAAGTTTTGGCTGATTTTTTTTTCCCTTAATGTCTATTTTATACAACTGCTTTTCTCTGCTTATTTTCATTTCTGCTCTCTATGCTATCAGTGTTTCTCATGAACCTGGTAGTTTTTGTTTTGCTGCTCAAGATTAAGAGGGAACTGAAACTCACCAGAAGTGTTGGTGTATGGCAGTGACTTATTGATTTTGAGTTTATTATAAGGTAATTGGAATGGGAGATTCACTGAATCTCTAGGTCTTTTCTGTTAAAAGTCTGTGGAAGAGACTCTTTGCATCTTGTCTCAAAGGTCTGGCTTCTAGCATTCTAGAAGACAGGCTCAGGAGTAAGAGGACTGGGCATTTAAAATTTGTCTTTCAGTACCCCTATAATCATATAATCTCCTTGTCTCTATAGGACACAACTCCTTTTATTCGCAAGGCATGAGATATTCCTGGCTTTTGCTGTAGAATAAAGCTCTAAACTTATGGGGTAGGTTAGATCAGTCACCCAAGGAGCACTGAGTAGGAAAGGAAACCTGGGAGCTAAAAGCCTGTCAAGAAACTTTCATCCCGTCTCTGTATTTTCCTCCCTTCTCTATCCTTTGTTCCAAAGGTAAATGGTGCCACCATTTTCTCGTCTTTTAAGGATTCTGACATTTAAATTGGTTTGGATCTCAGCTTTCTCTTCTGGAGGCATTGGATTTAGTTATCTTGAGCTGCTAATTACTACTTGTCCATCTGTTGCTGCTGTCTCTTATGTTCTCGCCACCATCCAGTACATGCGCCTTTGTGTGTGAATGCAGTTTTAAAGAAGTTTCATGAGGGAGCAAAATTTTATGTACATGTTTAATTAACTATCTTAACATGGAAACTGGCCTGCAGTCTTTACCATAGCATGTATTTATGTCCTGTACAGAGCCACAGATTTTGAAGTAGAAAAAAATTAAACATTTTATATACTCTAATGCTCTCATTCTATAGATGAGTACATTGTCTCCAAGAAGAAAAAGAATGTATCTAAAACCATATGGTTGGTTACTGTTAGGACTCAGACTGCAGAAGTCAAGTCCAAATCTCTGCTACTGGAGTCCAAAGCTGTTTCTGTCAAAACGTAATTACTATAAATTTCCTGTGCGTAGCGTTTGAAAGGTGATTTGCAGGTCAATTTGAGTTGTAGAGGCCAAAATTTTGTCCTATGGGAAATTATATTTACCAGATCACAAAAATTGAGCAAAGGATAGAACTCCTCCAAAATCAAACAAATTGTGGATGTAATCCAGAAACAAATCATTAGTTTGGATAATGAAAGTATGGGCATATTTTACATCTAAACCAATGAGCAAAGAATCAGCAGGAAAAAGAAATCCTGAGTTTTAAACATGTTAGCAAAAACATGGTATGTGCATAGATTATTCCCATCTGTTCCTTCTGTGTTCTGAATTTCAAGCCCTCTCTTCTCAGCCTTCCAAGGCCCAAGTGTCCCTGTGCTCTCCAAGGCTTCCTCCATTCCTAAGGCACTGGGAGTTCCTCTATCTGCTCTCTCCACCCACCTGCTTTTCATTCTATCAAAACAAAACAAAAACAAAAGCACCTTAATTGTGATGAGTTTCGTCTCATAACAGTCTTTCTGCATGACTTTAAAAAAAAACAAAAACCTTTCATTATGATCCTGAGTGCCTGCATGGAACTTGGTAATGAGCATTAAGAGGAACAAGATTCCAGTCCTTACCTGTCATGAGTCATGTGACTTGGCCCAGCCACTTCGTGCCTCTCACCTTCCTGATTTGCAAAGTGAGCTTTCAAGCTCTAGTGTTTTGGTATTATCTAATTCCCAATGATTTTAAATAACTACTGGTTATTTAGAACTCATAACCAAAGGAATGCATTTCTAAGTTGGAATTTCAGACTCCACTGTGGGAGGTTATATGTGTTTGGGTTTGGAGCCATGAAAGAGTAACTACTGAACCACATCATCTAGGCGACTGTCCATCCTCCAAGAATAGAGAGCATCTAAACATTTGAGGTGCAAGGGAATTTAGATGATTTTGTGGCTATAAAAACTCATGAATGAATAAAAGAAAATCCTGGCATTTGAGACAACAGGGATAGGCCTTGTGAACATCATGCTAAGTGAATTCAGTCAATCAGAGAAAGACAAACGCTGCCTGACCTCACTCATGTAAAAAAAGCAAACTCTGGGTAGAACAGAGGTGGCAGGGATGGGGAGTGGGGAAATAAGGAGGTACTGACCAAAGCGCACAAGCCTTCAGTTATAAGGTGAATAAGCTCTGGAGAGCTGATGTACAGCCCGGTGGCAATAGTTAACAAGAGTGTATTCTGTACTTGAAATTTGCTAAGAAAATAGATCTTAAACGCTTTTGCCAAAACAGAACAGTCAAACAGTGTGAGGTATGGACATGTTGACTAACTTGATCGTGGTAATCACAATATGTACCTCTATCAAATCATCACATTTTATACCTTCAATGTATACTATTTTATATGTCAATTATACCTCAAGCTGAAAAGACAGAAAAAATCACGAGATACAATTTTAATCTTTATATATTGGGGGACAGATGTTTATTTTATAGACATACACCTGTTGATTTAAAATTAAGCCTTCACTCATGTTTCTTTTGAATTAATAATCTAAAAATGTAAATAGAAAATAAATCATGGTTGAATTGTATCTTCCCAAGGGAAAATGACATTTAAACTGCCGTAACCCTGACAAGCAAATATTTAACTTTCTAACCAATGGATGATAAATCAGCTATTTAACAGACTTTTATGGTCACAGCTTGGGATTTTATAGCCATTTGGTTTTGAATTAGGCTGATAGTACATTGTACTAAAAATCACATAATTTAAAAAGACATACACATTTATGGGGTTGATAGGGCTCACATTTGAGTTATAATTATTATGCTTTTGCTTATTTGTCTTGTTTACATGTGGGCAGGGTGACTGGGAGTTTTATTCAGTTTTTTTTCTACTTTTAGAATATGAGTTTTGAATTATTATTGAATTGCTGTTAAATGTTTCATCATGAACACTGAAGTGAATGAAAAGAGGCCTTTGCAGTCATACCTGATCTGCTTTGAATAATTAGCTTCCTTGCTTACTGAGCAATCTTCCATTTCTGCTTCTCATAGCCTCAAGTCTGCTCTTTTGCAGTTGAACAGCTAACATACAGCTCCCAAGCTGCAAAACGTTTTGGGGGTGTTGTCCAGGGTGGGGGTCTTTAAAAATGGGGAGACCCCCAACCAGAAATACTGAGATTTCGGCTTCCAGAGGGATGACAAGGACTGGGATGCACTACCATGCCTGGCTAATTTTTGTATAATATATTTTTTTGTCGAGATGGGGTCTCACTGTGTTGCCCATGTTGGTCTCAAACTCCAGGACTCAATCCTGTTGCTTGGGCTTCTCAAACTTCTGGAGCTACAGGTGTGAGCCACCATAACCAGCCTCACTGGATATATTATTTTGTAGCTAATTTTTGTATTTTTAGTAGAGGTGGGGTTTCGTCATCTTGGCCAGTCTGGTCTCGAACTCCTGACCTCCAGGGATCTGCCCGCCTCAGCCTCCCCAAGTGCAGAGATTACAGGCGTGAGCCACTGCTCCTGGCAAATTTAATTTCAAGGAAACGAAATACAAAATGGAAAAATTTGAAACAAGCACTTACATAATGAAATATTTATTTGGGGAGTTATAATGGAAATTATTTTGATGTGCACCCTGGTTTTGTTGCATGGTTCACACACAAAACTTCTTGACGTTTTTTTCAGTCTTGGATGATTTCTAATGAGAAGTTTGTTATTTAACTTCACTTTGCTTTGCATCTTTAATTGGCTACAGAAATGCCATTTCCCAAGGACAAAGCATTTGCCAGTTTCTCTTTAGTGTTTTAATTTTCCATTTATAAGTCATAGCTGCCAGATTTTTCTCCTGTGACTATCAATAATGTATGTTTAAATAGATTTACATTTTTATTGACATTTTTATAATTAGATGATTGTAGAGTTTAACAATAGAAAAAAAGGCAAACTGTCTTCAGTGTTAATATCAATCCCTGCTTTAGAACAGGAGTGCTTCAGAATAGGGGCATTATTCCACTGAGCACATACCCATCCACTCAGCATCGTGTATGCACCAACGATGACGCATTGCATAAGGCAGTAACCCTAAATGCATATCCTTTCGTGGATGAGACAAATATACATAATTGCAAATAAGAGAAATACAAAGTGATAAGGAAATGTAGCAGAAAGCTTTCTGCAGGTGCACAGTTGGATTACATTTTCTGTGGGGGGTTGTTTCCCAGAATGTGTGCCACTTCCATGAGTGCTACAAAAACCTTCCATGAATGTCCTTTGCTGTCCTTTTTCTGCCAGCTGGCTGCAGATGATAGTGACACCCTGGGAGTTGAGAGATGCTCGTCAGATGGAAGAAGCCTATGTCCCTGAATGATCACCTGGAAGAGAGCCACCCTAGCCAGTGAAACTCCTGCTATGAATGATTGCTGAGCAAGTTCAGGAAGAAGGCATGTGGAAGCAATAAGAACAACAAACGTTTACACAGGTATTGTTTAAGGGCTTTTGTTTAACAATCACTATAGCTATTGGTAGCCTCATTGTAATGAGTAAAGCTTAGAGATTAAAAAGTTTTATAACAGTTATTTGAGAGGACTACCCCACTGAAAACTTAGCCTATTGAATTATAAAGAGCCAAAGCATGTTCCTAAAATACTATATGATTAGAATAAGCTGGCTTATCACCACAGATCCACTTAAGAGCAAGTTACAAATGGGTCAATGTTTACAAAATCTTGAAAGTCCACTGAGGCATATTACCATATGTTTTCCAGAAAACTTTTAATTGTATAGGTAATATTCATATTATAGAAATATTTTTTAATAAATAGAAAAAATCCTTTTGTTAACCCACAATCTTAATATAATTGTTTGTATTCTGATGTACTTCTTTCCATACTATTTTTCTTTTTCTTTTTTTTTTTTTGAGACTGAGTCTCATGCTATTGCCCAGGCTGGAGTGCAGTGGCACGATCTCAACTCACTGCAACTTGTCTCCTGGGTTGAAGCGATTCTCGTGCCTCAGCCTCCCGAGTAGCTGGATTACAGGTGCCTGCCACCATGCCTGGTTAATTTTTGTATTTTTAGTAGAGGTGGGGGTTTCACCATGTTGGCCAGGCTGGCTTTGAACTCTTGACCTCAAATGATCCTCCTCAGCCTCCCAAAGTGCTGGAATTACAGGCATGAGTCACTGTGCCTGGCCCATACTATTTCTATACATGTTTTTAACTAGGCTATAATCTTATTGTACGTACAATTCTGAATTTTGTGTTTTTCTCCTGAGTATATCACAATCATTTTCCATGTTATTAAAAAGTTTCCAAATGTTTTCAGTATAAAAAATTCATGCTGATTAAACAAAACTGGATGAGGAAAAAAGTAGGGAAATTGTCTCTCTTGCATCCATTGCTAAAGAAGCAACCAGAATTCTGTTTCACTCAATGTTTCATCATAACAATCTTCTAATGCTTTATATGATTTTTTAAAAGGCTAACTCTTATTGGTAATTATAAACCAAATACAAATTCTATGCACATAGGTGAAGAACACAGAAAAGCAGAGACAAAATAAAATACTTTATAATCTTACCACTATAAGATAAATATTTACATATATATAAATAACATTAACATATGTTACTTTTTAAAAAGTAGTATATCATACATATTGTTTTGTAGCATTTTTTTAAAAAATTCAACTCTGTAATGGTTGATTTCATATGCAACTTGGCTAGGCTATAGTGCCCAATTGTTTGGTCAAACACTATATGTTGCTATGAAGGTATCTTTTAGAAGTAATTAACATTTAGAATCAGTTGACGTTAGGCAAAATAGATTACCTTTGATGTGGATGGACCTTATCAGATTAGTTGAAAGCCTAAAGAACAAATGCTGAGGTTTCCTGCCTGAGTTTCCAGCTTACCATCTGGTATTACAAATTTTAAACTTAAGATTACAACATCAACCTTTGCCTGAGTTTCTAGCCTCCTGGACTGTTATACAGAGTTTGAACTTGCCAGCTCTTACAATCCTATGAGCCAATTCCTTAAAATAAATCTCTCTGTATTTATAAATGTTCTAGAGGGCAACAGAATGATGATACAGTATCATTAACATTTTCCACCTCAGTATTCTTTTACAAGATTTTAATGGCTTCCTAATGATTAATTAAATGGTAATCATTATATTAATAATATTCAATTGAAGATTTCCATAGTTTATATATCCATTCCTCTGTTAACACCTCTAACAATTTTTTATTTTGGTACAATACATACAACAAATTTGTAATTAAGTGAATAATTCAGAGGCATTATTTACATTCATGCTATAGCGTAGCCATAATCACTATTTCCCGAACTTTATCACCCTAATCAGAAACACTGACCACTAGGTCATATACCAGAGTTGTTTTAAGTTTTGGAATTTTCATTACATAGCCATAGATAACTGATATTGAAAATAGTACCATGAGTAGGGTGCTCCTGAAGGAAACATAAAACCAGTGTCATTGGTTTTAGGACTGGACAGTGTGACCTGTGTTATGTAGTGGGGGAATAACTGGCAAATATGTCACTTGCATTAACTGGAAGATTAAAAAAAATGCCATGTTCCTAATGAATTTTTGTGTCTGACTGAGGGGATCTCTAGATAGAATGTTGAAAAGGCCAGTTGGGCAGTTCTGTGTATGTATGACAACCAGCACAGTACTATAAAACTACAGAGAGAACTGTGTGATTTGTAAACAAAATTTTGAGAAAATAAGATAGTACTTGCTGGGTTGAAAATAAAACTGTTTCTCATTTACCACATTTTCAGTGTCTCCAACTGACAAAAGATTCTTAAAAGTAAGATATAGCCTCAGGGTAAAGAAACATAAAATCAGATTTGTGGCTAGGGGACTTCTGGTACCTCAGAAAGATTTAATATCATGCCAGACCCTCTTAGAAGACAAAAGGGCTTCTAAAAAGTCTTAAAGAGTGTCTTCCCAAAGCAATGTGACAGACCAAAACTTGAAAGAAGTCTGTCTCAAAAATAATTATGGTTATGAAATTTGGGGCATAGAGTGAACCCCACAAAATTGTAAGAGTCATATGAATGAATGCATCACCTAATTGGACTAAAAGGGCAAAAACATTTGAAAAGACCCCAAATTTTTATGTAATGAGCATAGTCTAAGAAAGCTACTTAGCTACAGACATGGTCCATTTAACGTTGAAAGATGTCTCAGAAGGTGGAGTTAAGCATAGAGAACAAGGGATTAGAGAAGGACTTTCATGGAGCAGAATGAGGCTCAAAACTGTGCTCCTTCCTTTGCAAGAATGGAAGAACCCAATGACAGCTGCTGACTGGATTTGGAATTACTATAGAGCGGTGTGGTTGCTGCATAACTCTTTATTACACTCCTTTAGAATGGGAGTGTCTGCCGGAAATTTCCTGCCCTGTATCATCAGTTTAAGTTGAGTTTGTGAGAAGCAGATAACTTGACTATTCAGTTCTCAAGTCCTTAAACCATGAGGGGCCACATCCAAGGAGCTACCCCAGGGGGGTCTCTCATCTACATTCATCCCCCGCTGCTTGAGGACAAGGATCATGGAAGTCAGGCCTAAGCCCGTGATTGGATGAGATCTGTGGGTCTTTGGAAGTGGTGAATGTGTTTGCCCTGGAGAAGAGGTGAGTGTGTTCACAATAGAGTTGTGAGTTATTGTGGCAGGAGGGAAACCTGGGCCAGATGGGTTACAAAGATGGGTGCAAAACCTCCCTGTCCTTCATACATGCTTCTCCAAATGCGACTTTGCCATTTCTTGCATCAAGAGGTGATGTCTAGGAGACCTCTTGACTCAGGGCAAATTCTATGACCTGCTTTGACTCTAGAATGTGGTAGAAGTGACATCGCATAAATGGCAGAGCCTAGGCTTCAAGAGACCTTGCAATTCTGTCTCATTGTCTTGAAATGCTGCCATCAGAGCACCTTGTCAGGAGCACGTGGAGCGTGTGGCTAGCCATCCCTGCCAGCCCCTGAGACGTGAGAGAGGCCAGGACAGGCCATCCAGACCCTGCTGTGCTGGTGGATGAGACAGCAGAAGCAATATCAGCCTATCAACAGAATCCTGAGAAATGCTCACTGTTATTTCAAGTTGCTGCATTTTGATGTTATGAAGCCAGAAGTAACTTAGGAAGTCATCTTTGCTGACGTTTAAAGTTTTCCATAACTTTATTGTAACATCAAAATTATGAAAAATGTGAAATGAAGTAGAAAACTGATGAAGTTTGCCTCTTTGTAGAGTCTTTAAGAATCTCAAAGGCATTGGTGTTTTCTGTCTTTTCTGTCTTACAATAAAAAACCTTGAATGAAAATCTTGGAAAAGCAGCAAGATTTATGCAGAGGCAGTCTGGTATTTGTGTGCAGGGGCAGCTGATCATACCCAGCATGCACACTCAGGGCACAGTCAGATGCCCTACCTACTGGGCAGGCAAAGATGGGTAAGGACTCCCATGTCCTTGAGATAAAACAATAAGGAAAATCCACCCTGCTACTAGAATAACAGACCCAGTTTCTGCATATTTTAATTCACAAAGTTTTCATGAAAGACAGTGATTTTTTGGTACCATACTTTACAAGAATCAGTAGCAAAAACTAAAAATGATACTTTGTGAAAGTTCATTAATGATGTTTTCAGCCAGAGGTGGACTTGGTCAGATGGAATCAAGTGTGATACTCTTTATCAGAAATGCTGGTACTGTGTACAAACCCAAAACGATGGCTTTCAAAGTTTGAATTTGATTATCTTCTGTATGGTACAGATGAATAATTATCACACAGGAGAAAGCAGGCAGGAGGTGCTGATGAGGAACCAGAAAACATAGTCTGAAGTTTTTCTGATACTTCTCCTTGGTCCAACCAAATGTGAGAGAGAAGCACAAACAGGGGATTCTGTCCTTACCGTCTGGTTGTTGCAGTCTTTACAGATGTATTGGAAGGTTGTCCAGAAACGTCAGACTTCTGTAGTGCCCTCGTGGCACTGGAGGGCTCTGTAGGCGGGAAACTGCAGGCACTGGCAGGAAGGCCTCCATTTTCAAACCACTTTCTGCTAACGTGTGGCTCCATAAAACCACTGTAAACTAGGCTTCACTGCGACTGAGTTGTAGGACCTTCCAGAAAAACATGTTCCCTCTTTTACCTTGGTTGTCATTCCAGGAACAATTGCACCCCCACTTTTGGTTGTACTAAACAGCAGCATTCGAATCATTTTAAGCCAGGATTTGCTTCTCCTTTCCCCAGGATGAACCCTTAACCGCTGGAGGAACCAAGAATTCATGCTGGTGGGTCCTCCAGGACAAACGGCATAAGGTATGCAGTTGACCTTTTCTGATAAGATACCTGTGTTTTGATCCTTGCTTTAGCCTCTATTTTCTGGACCAAGGGTAAGATATTTTCTGGGTGCAGTGGCTCAGGCCTGTGATCCCAGCACTCTGGGAGACCAAGGTGGGAGGATTTCCTCAGCCCAGGAATTTGAGACCAGCCTGGGCAACATAGGAGACCTCATTTCTACAAATAATAAAAATTAGCCAGCTGTGGTGGCATGTGCCTGTTGGTCTCAGCTACTTGGGAGGCTGAGGCGGGAGGATTGCTCGAGCCCAGGAGATTGAGGCTGTACCCTAGCCTGGGTGACAGAGCAAGGCCTTATCTCAAAAAAAAAAATTTCTGAGCCTTTTATTTATTTTCTTTAATTTTCTGTAAGCCCGGCAAGTAAATAAAACATGTGCGAAGCATCTACTTGCTTGTAGGGGAAGAAACATTCTCCGAGAGTATCTCTAGGCCAGCTCACTTTCTTCTTCTTACTCTTGATTTACTCTCTGCCTGTTGAATCTTCTATGCCAATGTTGGATTGTTCCCGGGCTTTGCTTTCATCATGCTCCCCTGTATTGTCACCCGTTTTGATTTACAGCAATGATTTTTAAGATAGGGAATGGTGTGTCCATCCTGGTCACATGGGAACTTTTTCAAGCCATATTAAAAATGCCCCTCACCCATCATTCTGCCGCTGGAACAGTGTGTGCACTTGGGACCTTCAGGCAAATCTACTTTGTTGAAAACCACTGATCAGCATGGTGTATTTCATAACTGTTTGTCTTACATTCAAGAAATTCCTTAACCAGGACTGCATTTGCTCTTTGTTTTCATTCATTCAAAATTAAGAATGTTGCCTGAGCATGAATTACGTGCTAGACATTTTTCTAGGTGCAGGAGGAGTAGGGGTGAACATCACTAGCCATAACTATAACTAACAATTGTGGAGTGTCTGTTATGTGCCAGGCACTTCTAAGTGACCTACTTAATTTACTTGCATGACAAACTGAGGAAGAAACCAGTATTATCCCCCTGTTAACAGATGAGGAAACTGAGGCACAAAGAGCATGAATAGTTTGTTCCAGATCGCAGCATAGGAGGCGCAGCCAGCTTTCCCACCAAAGCAGCCCCAGTGCAGAGTCTGCGCTCCCTCCTCCCCTGCTCTGCTCCCCTCCTCCCCTGCTCTGCTCCCTCCTCCCCTGCTCTGCCTCCCTCCTCCCCCTGCTCTGCTCCCTCCTCCCCTGCTCTGCTCCCTCCTCCCCTGCTCTGCTCCCTCCTCCCCTGCTCTGCCCTCCCTCCTCCCCTGCTCTGCCTCCCTCCTCCCCCTGCTCTGCTCTTTCCTCCCCTGCTCTGCTCCCTCCTCCCCCCGCCTCTCTGCCTAGTGGATAAGGTCCCCCCTGGCTTTGTGGGACTTACACTCTAGTGGGGACAAATAGAGATTGACCGATGTTATTAAGAAAATAAAAGCTGGTAAGAGAATATAAGCTGAACTAAGGAGGAGTGAAGTGAGCATTTGTAATTTTATGTTGCATCCATTGTAAAATATAAGTTTCGTTTTCTCATACCAGAAGCAGGGCTCAGTCAGTTTCCAGTACTGCTCCCCCACCGGAATGGTTCTTGCTGGTGACCAGAAGTAAAACTTAGGAGTATCTCTCTCAGAGACACCTAAGCAGGTGTCTGGTTTCCTACTGGTTTCCTCCCTGGTTTCCTGCTGCTTCCTTTAAAGAAGCTGTTCAGACATCTGTCCAACAACTCAAAGTGACCACCTCTCAGCCCAGCATGTCCTCCTAGAACTAATGCCTGCTTGCTTTCAACCTACCAGTTAAAGCTCCCCAGAAACCTGTTTGGATAACACCCTGGACCCAAGAAACGTATTGGCCCATGGGTTTCTCTCTCTCTCCCTACCTGTGCTCCCTGATCCCCGTGTATGTGTGCGTGTGTGTTGGGGGGGGGGGGGGTGTCTCTAGGCTTGCCTTGTATCCCCGAGGGTCTGTAAATACTAAAAACACTTAAACTTTCACATTGTAGTTGTGCCTTTGAAGCCGGGTCCCTAGACCATACTCTGAGGGCAAGGCCTCCTGGAAGGGACCCATGTAGGTGGATCCTCTGCTGTCCAAGCCTCTTAGCTGCTGGGGTAGTTACTAGTTAAGTGGATAGAGTTTCATTCAAAACAGTAATCATTCAACTGTATCTCACATCAAACCTTTGCGCTAGTTTATCTACTTTACGTTCTTAGAAGACTCTGTGCAAACACCTTGTCATTTTTTTTTTTTTTGAGACGGAGTTTTGCTCTTGTTGTCCAGGCTGGAGTGCAATGGTGCATTCTTGGCTCACTGCAACCTCTGCCTCCTGGGTTCAAGCGATTCTCCTGTCTCAGCCTCCCAAGTAGCTGGGATTACAGACATGTGTCACCACGTCCGGCTAATTTTTTGTATTTTTAGTAGAGACGGGGTTTCACCATGTTGGCCAGGACACCTTGTCATTTTTGAGTATCTTGTCCCAGGCACTCTGCTTGGTACGGAGAGCGATGAATCTTTTGTCTTTAGGGGCTTCCACTCCAGCAGGGGGCACGTGACTAACAGTGATTGCCTGCTGCTGTAGTTGACAAGTGGCTCCCACTAGGCCCAATACTTGGTGGTCCCCTGTCCCACTCACCAGCAGAAAGCCTACCTGTCCTCTAAGAACCAGCCCACTAATGTCCTCGATCCTTGCGGACCACATTGATTTCTCAGAACTGAAGAGCACTTACTGATGGCACCTCTCTTCATGTGCCATCCCAGGATTCGAGTTACTTTTTTCTTCTGTCTAGTGGCCCAAATAAATGCTGAACTCCTTGAGGGCTGGGAGTGTATGTAGCTGTTTCCTTATACTGACTCATCAGATGCTGACTAGGTAGCAGTGAGTAAATCTTGAAATTCCCTTTCATCCATGTCAACTTACATGAGGGGATACGTGTAAGGTACTATAGCTGAGAAGTGGTCTTGTTTGAAGCGTGGATTGATGTGGGTGTTGAAATGATGTCACAAGTGGCTGATTTCTGTCTCCATTTCTTTTTTTGGCTCCATTTCCAAATTTCCAGATAGCAGAGCAAGTTGGCCTCAGCAACTCTAGACACTCCATCTTTTCAGGGAAAGCCAGTACAATAAAATATTCTAAGTTCCTGAAAGATAGCTGAAATAAGTCCTAGAAGCTTCTGGATCAGGAGCAGAGCCAAACCTGCCAGCTCACATAGATGAGGGCAGGGAAATGGGGTGTCTCAGGAGTACAGTGTCCCACCTTCTGGTTTGCCTGGAACTGTCCTGTTTTGGCACCCCAAAAGATCTGCATCCTAGGAAACCCTCAGGTCGTGCGCAAATTCAGTTACTTGCCTTATCAGAAGCAAAGCAAGGTTGCCATTACCTCAGGTGGACAAATGGAGGCTAGGTGGCCAATGAGTAGTGACCAATATGCCCAGTATTGCAGAGGATTGGGCAACCCTTCAAGAAGTTCCAACCTCTGTCTAGGGCTGGTTTTGCCAACTTCACTAGGCTGAGAATTGTAGGAAGTCTACTTGGGACCTGCAAGTCTCACATATTCCTTGCCAAACATTTATGGATACCTGTTTAGAGCTGAGATCTTTTCAGTTCCCAACATATGAGGGAATTAGGTCTCCAAGACAATCATGTATTTTGATCAGACCTTATAGCTGAGCAGTGGAGAAAAATATATCAGTGTGAGATCTCCCAGGGTTCCGCAGGAGTGGCTTCCTTAGTCCCAACTGCCAGCCTATCCTGCAATATTGCCTGGTAGAGAGGTTAGTTGCTTTTCCTGGTGCTAGGAACTAAACGGTCTTACGTATTGACTGATGAAATACTTATTTGGCCTACAATAGGTGCAAAACTAGTGCTAATTACTTCCAGACGCTCCACTGGCTATTATTCAGTTAATATGTACCATGCATTCCTCGTGGTTAACAACGATGTCTGCCATAGAAACATGAAATGATGCTGTCAAATGAATATACTGGACAAAGAATTTCTTGGATTTTTTCCAGCAGTCCTAAAAACATATCCGTACTTTGATACTGGCCTACCTTTCCAACATCTAACTTTTTTCCTCTGAGCTTCTATATATTCAAAGTTAAGTACTAAATAAAATCAGTAAATATATACAAGCTTGTTTGACCATTCTGAATAAGGTTGTATTTCTACCACACAATCTCCAGGTCCTCTAGTAGAAAAGATCTATATGTTACAGATTCCTGCTTTCCTTCCATCCCTGGGAGCCACCATGTCTGTCATGGGTACTCAGTGCAGTGGCTGCACCTGGGTCTTGCTCATTAAGTAACTTGATTGAGTGACCGAATGGAATGCCTGATGAACTTGCAAATAAAATTCAGACTATGCCTGCGGACTAATAAGATCCCTCTGCTTTTTATTCATTACTGCTGAGGCACATCTCAGGCCAGCCTGAAGTTTAGGCCTACCGAGAAAAAATAAACCTCAAAAATCGAGCTTTGCTTCACCCAGCCTCCCAGTAAACACTAAGAAACGTTCACATTATGTACACATCCTAGACTGCCTGTCTTATGGACTAAATGTTTGTGTCCTCCCTGTGATTTATACATTGGGATCCTTCAGTGTAATAGTATTACGTGCTGGGGTCTTTGGGAGGTGATTGGCTAATGGGGCTGGAGCCCTCATGATGAGATGAGTGCCCTTATCAGAAGAGACCTGAGAGGGCTTGCTTCCTCTCTCTGCTTTTTATGATGTGAAGACACAAGAAGATAGCCATCTGTGAGCCAGAAAGAGGTCCTCATTGGAACCCAACCATGCTGGCACCCTGATCTTGAATTTCTAGTTTCCAGAACTTGGGAAATAAATGTTGTAAGCCAGCCAGCTTGTATTTGTTATGGTAGCCTAAGCTGACTAAGTCAGAGTCTCTAGAACAGTTAGGCTGGGACAGGGGTGAAGGGAGGTGGATGGGCATATTATTTTGCCCTGCACATGAATGGCAAAGGCAACTGGAGAGCCTCTCCCCTTTGGTGAGATCCCCACTTTACAAAGGTATAGTCATCCATAGATTTACTTCCCAAAGCAAATTCTGGTTCCTGGGATCTGTGCCTCCATAGATGGCATGATCTACAGCCTCCTGTTCTAATTAACCTTCTTCCTAAATTTCTGAGTCTTCACATTTAAGCAATTCTAGTTAGATATCTTCTACATGTATCCATGGCTGTCTTTCAGTCACGTTACAGACTCACTGTGATTATGTAGGGACAATGTGATTTCAGAAACATGGCCTCATTTGATTGTAATGTCAATATTAATCAGTGAAGCAGAAAAGGTGAATCTCCAGAAAGGCATGAGGCTGTACAGTAAGTTAAAGTAGAATCAGAACTCAAGCCAAGTCCATTATTTGTGTTTCAGTCCTCTTTTCTATCACATCACCCAGTTTCCAAATCATTCAGCAAATTGCCATTGTCAATGGGATTGACCTTTCCCTTTTATTCTCAGGAAATCTCCCTTGTCCACGTTGCAAGACTGTGTAATTTCTTTTTACCATCAGAAGGAATAAAAGCCTTCCTAAAAAGGTCTTTGGTGCCTTTATTTTATGAATCATTTCTGAGGGAATTATTGAACTTCATTAGGTAACTGCCCATTGGGTTCACCTTGCCCGCTGCCTAGACAGAGCCAATTTATTAGGACAGGGGAATTGCACTGGAGAAAGAGTAATTCATGTAGAGCTGGCTGTGTGGGAGACTGGAGTTTTATTACTCAAATCAGTCTCCCCAAGCATTCAGGGATCAAAGTTTTTGAAGTTAATTTGGCAAGTAGGGGCTTGGGAAGTAGGGAGTGCGGATTAGTCAGTTTGGGTATGTAATCATAGGTAGTCGAAGTGAGTTTCTCTTGCTGTCTTCCATTCCTGGATGTCATGGCAGAACTGGTTGAGCCAGATTACTGATCTGGGTGGTATCAACTGATCTATTAAGTGCAAGGTCTGCAAAATATAGTGATGTTATCCCCCAGGAGCACTTTGGAGAGGGTCAGACACTTGGAGCCAGATGCTCCATGACCCTGAATCTATAATTTCTAATCTTACAGCTAATTTGTTAGTCCTACAAAGGCAGACTGGTGCAAGAAGGGGGCTCTTTTCAGGAAAGAGCTTACCAATTTTGTTTGAGTCAAATCATGAAGTGAATTCCTTCCCAAAGTTAGTTCAGCCTATTCCCAGGAATGAACAAGAATAGCTTAAGGCTTAGAAGCAAGTTAGGTCTGAATTCTTTCACTGTCACGATTTCCTCAGATATAATTTTGCAAAGGAGGTTTCACTTATTTCCAGAGGTGGTGGGGGTTGCTTCAGCACGGGGCGCATGAAAGGTGCTCAGCTGTGGGTTGGAGCAGGGGCCTCTGCTGTCCTGCTCTTAGCTCCTGGCTCAGAGAGGACACTTGCCGAATGGATGGCTACTGTGCTTCTGGACTTCACATGCTGGTTTTGTGCACAGAGTTTGTGTTTAGGGATAAACTTTGTCTTATCTTTACAGTTCCATGAACAAAGAAGTTTTGCTCCTCTCCTGGGTGTGGGTGTCAGGGTGCAGATGGGGGCAGTTTTAGAGTAAACGTTTTTGGTTTTGCTCCTTACATTGCCCTCAGGAACAGATTATCTGACTGCTTTCATTGCAAAGAAGCTACTAATTGGCTAGATCAATTTTTGCAAAAAGCCAGTCTTTCCCGGGCTTTCTCCTGAATGTGTGTGCATCCGGATACTGCAAGACTCCTGCTTCCAGCAGGCTCCTGGTGATACACAGAGTTCTCCTCCTGCCCCGTCTTGGACCCCTCCCCAGGGCCCATGGCTGCATTTTTCCAGCAGCTCCCTGTCCTTCAGCAACCTGGCACCTCTGTCTCAGACCCTGGGGGGGTAGGCCTGGAATTCAAAGAGGAAGAGATTAGAAGCCCTGTTTTAGCTTTAGGGCTGTGTTCCATGTTTCAACAGGAAACTCTGTAAATTAGTAGTTCTCCGGCCATTACTATTACTTACTGTTTGGCTTCTGTGTCTATGCCACACTCCTTAGAGTATGGAAAGGAGCAAATGTGAGGGATTGGCCATCCAACCCTGTCCAAATTTGGATTTCTGTGAACTCATCCTCTTGGTTTTTAACCTCCAGCCTGGTAGTCTTTGGTTGCAGGCAATCTCTCTCCACAAAACATGAAGTTGTTTTTTTTCTAATGAGGGAAGACTGCCACCTATTTCTCAAACTCTCCGCTTCCCCAAGTTCTGACAGCCTTCCCGTTCAAGTGTAACTTACACATATCTCATCACTCAAATATTTGCTTGGTTGTACTGTTAGCATGCAGGATTTCAGAGACCTGGGAAGATAGTTGGCTGCATGGTGCTGTCTCCTGCTATACGAATAGTCATGGATAGTCACTGTCCCCTGGCCAGGGAGCTGTGAGCATCTCTAGTGAGTTCATGACTTCCTATGGTGGCAAAGGCATGCAGTGTTTCATGTGGAGTGTCAAGATGTCCTCAGTGCTGCCCAGGGAAATGTCAGGTACCTGATGAGAAAATAGGCAGCACATTGCCAACATCAGTAATAAAAAAGATGATACAATTAAACTGTCGCTAATAAGTTTATGCCAGTTACTTTGTTGACTAGATAAAGTGGATAAACTCCTTGAAAAACACAAGATACCAAAACTGACTGTGAAGTAACAGAAAATTTAAAAAGTCAAATTTCTGAAAGAAATTTTATTTGAATGAGAGCTCTATCCACAAAGAAAACTCCAGGCTCAGATGGCTTCGGGCTGTGTTCTATGAAGTAACAAATAATATTGATCTTACATACACTCCTTCAGAAAATGAAGGAGAAAGAAAAACTTCCAAATGTATTTTATGAGGCCAGCATTCCCTCAATACCCCAAACTGACAAAGGTATAAGAAATGAAAATTACATAACAATGTCCTTATAATATTAGCAAATAAAAATTAGCATTATCCACATGATATCAGCAAATCAAGTACAGCAATAGATAAAAAAAGGTGATATATCATGACAAGAGGGATTTATCTCAGGAATGACTTAACATTGATTGATTTAACATATGAACATCAAGTTTGATTTAACATGTGAAAATCAATGTAGTTCACTGCTTACCATCCATATGATCATTTCAATAGATATCTAAAAAATATTTGAAAAAAACCCAACACCTGTAAACAAGAATATTTGGGAATAAATATAAAGATGGGACATCTCTATTTTTAAAATTGAAAAACATTGCCAAGATATATTAAAAATGTAAACAGAGATATGCTACTGTATTTATGATTGACAGTTTCAATATTATTAATATATCCATGCTTCCTAAATTGATTTATAGATTCAACTCAATCTCTAAAATCATAGCAGACATTTATAAAGAAATTGGTAAGCTCATGCTGAAGTGTTTTATGAAAATACAAAGGATCTTGAACAGCCAAAATAATCCTAAAAAAGAACAGAGTTGGAGGACTCTTACTGCATGATTTCAAGATTGACTTTGAAGCTACAGTAGTCAGGAGTGTATGATATCTGTGTAGGGAGAGACACATAGATCAGTGGTGGAGAATAGAGAGCTGTAGATTAGATCTACAACATACAGTTAATTGATATTCAAAAGATATGAACATACTTTACAAAAAAAGAATGTCCAATAAATACATGGGAACATGCTCAACAATTAGTCTTCAAGGAATTGTAAATTAGTACAATAATGAGATAAAATTCCACATCAGCTAGAATAGCTAAAATCAAAAGATTGACAGCACTAATTGTGAGTATTCTCAATTGTGGGTACTCTTAGACATTATGAAAAGGTCCAAACACTTTAGGGAATTGTTTTGACATTTTCTTATCAAATTAAACATAATTTAAACCATGACTCAGAAATTCTAATAGAAGTATTTACTCAAGAGTAATGCACATTCATGTATAGCAAAAACTTGTTTGAAAAATTCTTATAGCAGCCTTGCTTATTATAGCCCCAAATGGAAAACAACCCAAATAACTATCAATAGGATAATGGATAAACAAATTGAGATATTTTCATACAGTGGAACAGTACTCATCAATAAAAGCTGAGAAGTTTTGACACAGACAAATCTCAAAAACATGACATCGATCAAAAGGAGCCAGAAAAAAAAAAAAAATGTGCCCTGTGTGAACCTATTTCTACAAATTCCTAGAACAGGCAACATTAATCTACAGTGACAAAAATCAGAGCAGTGGTTGTGGTAGAGGCAGGAGACAGACAAAGGCCTAGGCAGATAGAGAAGGGTACCTAGATAACCTTCAACCTGCCCCACAAATGTTTATACCAGATGTTTTGCGCAGATAAGGGAACCTGCACAGAGGGCTTTCTTGGGCATGCCCACAGCATACTGAAGACCAACATGCACTGGGGGAGTGGGGCAGAGCCACCAGAAATTTGTGCTTTATGCAGGGGAGGAGCCTGGCCTCTTCAACTCATGTGTGATGGCCCTGGTATTTAGGAGGTGTAAACCTGCTTACAGAACCCCCCCCTCTCTCTACTGAGAGCTTTCTTTTTGCTTAATACATTCCAGCCCTCCTCACCCTTCAATGTGTCTGCCTAATTTTTCCTGGTCATGAGACAAGAACCCAGATTAGCTAAGGAGCAAAAAAATTGTGCATTATTTGCACATGGTGAGGTGGAGTGAGGGATTGGCTAGGAAGGACATGGAAAACCCTTATGGGGCTTAAATGCTCTGTGCTGATTTTGGGTAGAGTTATATGGGTGTCTGTAATTGTCAAAACTTATTGATCACTTACCATCTTGGCATTTAGTGTATGTAAATTTTATCTCAATTTTTAAAAAGTTTTATAAAATTTTATTTAAAATTAACAAGCCAAAATTGTACATATTTGTGGGCTATGACATATTTTGCTATATATTTACAATGTGGAATGATTAAATAAGGCTAATTAAGATGCATTGCCTCTCAATTTTCATTTTTTGTAGCGAGAACATTTAAAGCCTTCTCTCTTAGCAATTTTGTAGTATTTAATACGTTATTATTTGTTAATAGTCATCAGTCTGTGCAGTAGATCACTGAGCTTATTCCTCCTAACTGAAACTTTGTACCCTTTGATCCACATCTCCCCTTTCCCCGTTCATCCCCCTTCCCCAACCTCTGAAAACCACTATTCTCTCTACTTCTGTGAGTTCAAATTTCTTAGATTCCACATGTAAGTGAGATTGTGCAGTATTTGTCTTTCCAAGCTTGGCTTATTTCGCTTAACATAATGTTCTTTGAGTTCATCAATGTTACAAATGACAGAATTTTCTTCCTTTTAAAGGCTGAATAGTATTCCATTGTGTACATATATATTTTCATTATCCATTCATCTGAAAATGAGCAGCTAGGTTGCTTCTGTATCTTGGCTATTGTGAATAATACTGCAGTATGTTGGAGTGCAAATACCTCTTTGACCTACTGATTTCAGTTCCTTTGGATATATACCCAGGAGTGATATTGTTGAATTATATGGTAATTATATATATACATATTTTTTGAGGAACCTCCTTACTGTTTTTCCTAATGGCTGCATCAATTTACATTCCCACCAACAGTGCCCACACCCTTGCCAATACTTGTTATGTTTTGTCTTTGGGATAACAGCCTTTTATTCTAACTGGTGTATAGTTTTGAGTTGCATTTTCCAGTGGTTAGTGATGAGCATTTTTTCATATATCTGTTGGTCAATTACATGTCTTCTTTTGGGAAGTATCTATTTGGGTCCTTTGTCCATTTTTTGATTGGGTGGTTTTCTTGGTATTGAGCTGTTTGAGTTCCTTGTATATTTTGGATAGTAGTCCCTTATCAGATATATGGTTTGAAAATACTTCCTCCCAGTCTATGGGTTGTCTCTTCAGTCTATGAATTGTTTCCTCTGCTGTGCGGAAGCGTTTAGAATCCCATTTGTCTATTTTTGCTTGTGTTCCTGTTCTTTTGCCACTGCAATTTGAATTAAAAAAATCTATGGAATAATAAAAGCTCTACACAAAGAAAATTATACTAATAAATAATGACACTAAAGAATAAAGAAAAAATGGGAGAATTTTATAGTTATTCTAAGAATTCCAAAAAACATCACTAACAGATTAAGTCAAAATAAACTAGGAAGAGGGAATTAATAAAGATAAAAACTGAAATCACTTTACTGGAAAGTAAAAAAAAAAGGTTTTGGAAAAAAAATATGAATACAGATGAACCATTCATAAGTTCCACTGAAAAAACAGAACAAAAATTAAAAGCATCAGGAATGAGGAAGGAAAAATGATAAAAGACCAAAAACATTATAAGCAGTTTAGATTCCACATACAAGTGAAGATTATGCAGTAATGAAATCAATTCTACTTCATCAAATTATATATTAAAATTAGATGATTATAAAGCAAATACAATTTTTCAGAACTGATCCCTAGAAAAAATCCAAAACATAGATAGTTTACCAAATAAGTCATTAGAAAGATGACTAATATCCTATCATTTTAAAAAAGCACTAGGATAGGCTTAAATTTGAAATTGGTCAAGCCATAAAGAACTCTAATATTTATAAATCAAGATTATAGGAAAAAATGAAAATCATCTAGCCTAATTTTAGTATCCAAACCTGATAAAGACACTGAAAAACAGCAACAATAAACCAGATTATAGATGAATATAAATATTAAAAATTGAAAATAAAAGATGTGGAAGCAGAATCCCCAAATTACCAACTGCATAATATTCTAAATCCAAGTATGATTTATTCTAGGAAGATACATATATGTGTGTGTATATATATACATTATATACACATATATATATCATCCTAGAATATATATATCTTATACACCCACAGACACATACATACACACACACACACACATATACACACACACACACACACACACACACGCATATATATATATATATATATATATATATATTTTTTTTTTTTTTTTTTTTTTTTTAGTAGAGATGGGGTTTCACCATTTTGGCCAGACTGGTCTCGAACTCCTGATCTCAGGTGATCCATCTTCCTTAGCCTCCCAAAGTGCTGGGATTACAGTGTGTCTAGCCCTTTTTTGAGATGGAGTCTCTTCTGTCACCTAGGCTGGAGTGCAGTAGCCTGATGTTGGCTCACTGCAACTGCCGCCTCCTGGGCTCAAGTGATTCTGATGCCTCAGTTTCCAGAGTAGCTGGGATTATAAACCTGAGTCAAGGGTCTCAGCCAATGCCAGCACTTTGGGAAGCCCAGGTGGTGGATCACTTGAGGTCAGGAGTTCGAGACCCCAGCCTGGCCAACCTAAATAGACAAACCTGTCTCTACTAAAAATATAAAAATTAGCCGAGTGTGGTTGCATGTGCTTGTAATCCCAGCTACTCCCAAGGCTGAGGCAGGAGAATCGCTTGAACCCAGGAGGCAGGAGGCAGAGGTTGCCCTGAGCGGAGATCGCACCTCTGCACTCCAGCCTGGGCAACAGAGGGAGTCTGTCTTTAAAAATAAATAAACAACAAATAAATAAAATTTAGTAAAGTGAATAGATATTTAATACTTACATAAAACCAATAGTTTTCAATAATAATTAAGATTTGGAAATGAAAATGTAAAATGAAATGTTTTATTCACAGTGAAAAGAAATCTCTCCGAATGGAGACAGATTTGAGAAGGAAGTCACTGTGCCTGCTAAGTTAGGAGGCACAGGAAAGAGCTGAGCCCACAGAAACATGCAGCACGCTCTAGGGTTGGGAAAGTCGAGGAAACTTAAACGTCAGTTCTCCAAAAGCTTCTCTGTGAATTTGAATTACAATTAGCTTTCTAATGGAAAATGTTCTTAATGGATTTGGAGAAAATTATCTTAAAATTCATAAGGCAGAACATATATTTAAAGAGTAAGAAAGTAGGAAATAAAGAAGATGAAGGGAGGATTGATTTTACCAAATATTACAACACTGTAAAGCCAGCATGGAAAATCAGCACAGTGCAATAGAACAGAGGGCCAGAAGGTTCCCTCCTAGGCAAATCTAACAACCAAATCAAATTTAATTGTGAAAATTCAACAATGTGCAAGAAGAGAAAATGTAACATTCAGTGTTATTTAATAAGTGGTGCTGGTACAGCAGTCTGCCCATCAATAAGATAATAAAATTGAACCCCTATCTTACTCCACATAGAAAAATTAATTCTAGATGTATTAAATACTTAAGTGAAAAGAAATGATATAAATCTTACAAGGAAATGTAACTAGAAAGAAACAATGTCCATCAATACGAGTGCTGTGTGAAATAGAATATCTTGAATTCATGAAGTTTTACATGGTCTTGGAAAATAATAAAACTATCTTCTGACTTAGACTTATGAAAAATATGATTGATGTTAGGAATGCAACATGGAGAAAAGTATGAAAAATATCTCATTTTTGTGCAACAAAGGCAGAACACAACTTTTATGTGTCATGTGTGTCTCAATATAATCATATGAACAAAGAGAATATTTTGGAAAGATATATTCCGAGTTAGTAACAGGAGCTGCACTGGAGAATGATGGAGACGAAATGGAGAAGGGAAGAAATGGCAGAAAACAAAAAGAATGTAACCAATCAAAATGATAGATCCCACACATGCATTGACGTAGATGACTCTCTGCCACTCTTCCAACATCATTTATCCAAGCTGTGGGGCTACTTCTGTTTTGCAACACACTAAATGTGCTCCTGCCTTGGCTTTGCACTGGCTGTTCCTACTGCCTAGAGTCCACTTCCTCTAGAATTCTGTGAGTGTCTCACCCTCACTTCTTCCTTCTGCTCCCACACTATCTCAAGAGGCCTTCCTTGGCTACTGTGTGAATTAGCAACCCACGCTCTCCAAGCATTCCCCATTCTCCTCTCCCCTGCCTTGATTGTCTCCATGGAACACATTCCCATCTGATGTGTGGTAGACTTAGGTGTCTGTTTACTCACTTTCTCTTTTTATGAGAGTGTCAGCTTCAAGGTACAGAGACTTTGTTTTATTCTATTTTGTAACTCTGGGAGCTAAAATAGTGTCTGGCATGTAATATTTGTTGGATGAATATGTGTATGTGAGTTCTTATACACATATATGCATATATTTGTGTGTACAAGAGAAAATATAACTGCCCACATATAAATGAGAATTCTTCTGATGCCAAACTTGGAAAATCAGTTACCGGTTCTCTTAAGAAAGAATGCTGTTTTCTCAAATGAACTAGACTGCATTTTCACAATTAAATTAGACTTGGTTGTTAAATTTGCCTAGGAGGGAACTAAGAGCTGCATCTCTCTCTGTTGTGACTCGCCCTATGAATCAGCAGGTCATCTTATCCATTTTGGCTTTAGTTTTGCCTGAAGGTAATCAACATTGTTGAACAATTGAGCATTTTTGTGCCAAAATCTATCTGTGAAAGTGCTTTGTAGTATTGGGGAGCATTTCCTCTGGATTTCTAATCATTTTGGCTAATACATGCCACTACACTGAGTTCTAAAATTCCAGGTGCACAGTTTGGTGTCTGCCACGTTCACTCAACTAGCCAAGCACTAAAAGCCAAATGTTTCTTAGAAATTAAGCAGATACCTTTCTCTGACACCTATGCCAGTTTTTCTAGGGTGATTGGCTGAGGGGCTGTTCACACGGCTGGATGGGATAGGGTCAGGTAATTGCGCTTTGGTTCTGGCTTTCAGGCAGCTTCGTAGCACTCTGTGGATGGTTCTGTGCACATGTGGGTGCTTTAAAGCATGCTTCTAGGCGCTTTTGACCTAGATTTGTTGGTTTCTGTTTTTTGTATAATAACTTGAAAATGAATGGTCATAATGGAGTTTGTAGCCTTTTAAAACCTAGACATTTCGGACTGTGCCACAAAACAGGAAATGATACCCAGTTAATTAATCATTTTGTTACTTAATCAGAATTTTTAAAATGTGCATTTAGAGTTTACTGTTACAAGTAGAACTGCTCTATTGACATATAGAGCGGAATGTAAAGGAGAAATGTGAGAATCGGTCATGAAAATAGAGCCCTCCTCAGGGAGGTGAGAGAACACTTCCCACAGTGGGATGGCTCACCCTGTCTTTGAGACACGAGGCTCTGCCCTGGGCTGGTGCTCATGGCCAAGGGACAAAGCCTTCTTGGTGACACTGGGACCCCTCTTCATCCTCAGATTAAGGGGAGTCATTCCTGAAAAGGCACTTGAAGTAATAACTGGATTTTATCATTTTAAGATTTGAGCATTCAAAAATAGTAAATTGTGGTTTTAAAATCACAAACTTGTAATTTCAGTGCATCCCTTTCTGTTTTATTGTCAAGACTTCATGCTGATCCTTTAGAAGAGAGAATGCCAGTTTTCAGTATGCCAGTGGCTATCAGTTCAAATTCAAGATCACTGTTAGTCTTGTGACATCAAAAATAATATGTTTCATCAAAAGTTTAGGAAAGGAAGGAAATGGCGGCCTGAATTATACAGCACTGATTACCATTTTAATAATTACTGCCAACAGCATTTATTCTGAAGTCCAAGTACTAATTTCTTGTGTCTGTCTGATAATAATTGTTTCAATATATTAATCTGCAGTTTCAAAATATAAATCTAGTTCTAGAATTTCCTAGAAACTCTGGGGGATATTTCGGATGCTCTCGTTCAGTCCGTAATATGCTGGGTCATTGGCAGATAAAATGTCATCTGCCTCCATGTCCCAGTCTAGCTCTTGCCATTATTTTCAAGTATAAAATTGCATCCTGTGTTTGACCATGAAATTGCGATGCCCTCTTTTGAAGGCCAAACATGGTAATTGGAAAAAATGATTGCAGGTGTTAACAGGGCCCTTTTCTAAAGGGACAATGATTAAACTAAAGAAATTTTACAATGAAATATAATGGAAGATGTAAAGTAAGATAGACCCAGGGTGCATAGAGTGGTCCTCTTCTGCTGTCGCTGCTGAACAGCATTGCTCAGTGAAGACTCGGTGTTCTTAGCTGAGGTTAAGGAACTTGACCTTGGGGCCAAGTAGTTTTTAGCTTTTCAGTGGTTACAATCTGCAGTGGTCACAGCTGACCCAGGTCAGTTGTCTGGAAAACTCATGCCCCTTAATTATAAAAGGGTTGAGTCAAATGTATATATTAGCATAAATTCTTCATCGTCTGTGGAAGCACATCTCAAAGCACCAGGTGAGAGTAGCATTGTGTGTACACAGAAGACAAAGTTCACACTTACAAATATCACACATCCATACACACCCACCCACACACAGATTAATGCCTATATCACAGAAGAACAATTAACCATTTATGGTTTTATTTCCTTTCCCATTGCTAATGTTATTCAGTTTCCTAAAAAACATTGAGAACACAGTGATATACATCATTACACAATAGTATGGGCTAACATGGAATATCTGATGTAAAATAACTTCAATACTGACATATATCTGAATGCATGTGGACATTCAAACATAAATTCTAACTTATGTACCATCACTAGCAACTGTATCTGAGCAAGCTATCTTTCCGTAAACTGTTTGCAATGACGCTCCCTCACAATTAATCCTTAATATTTTTCCCGTGCTATAGGCATTAACTCACTCCATGATTATTAAGGATTATTAAGGGGTTAAGAGGAAGGAACAACAATTTCGATACAGGTGATAGCCGAAGAGTTTTAGACTATGTTCTTGGCCATGAAAAGGTCACCTGCACAATGCCCTTATCATCTGTGTGGGTCACTGCCAGGATGCCCTCGTGTTCAGCATACCTTTCTTCTCCTGAAGCACAACTGCACTGGGAATGTCACATCCACATCAATGGTGAGAATGGCCTCTGTTAGAGTCCGGTCCTTTGGCAAAACTTCCATTCATTTAGCAGGCACACTTCAGAGACATGAGTCTAAAAGTCTCACGGTTACTATCATCAGAGAATGTATTCTGCATAACAAATACCAATTGTTTCAATGCATCAGGTGTAAAATGAGAAGCACCTTAAGAGAGGTATAGACATAGAGTGATGGGAATTCAGAAAAGGGCAGAGTTGCATTAGCAATCAGAATTTATAATGTTATAGTACTTTATATTTTTCAAAGCATGTTAAATATATTACCAAAGTTTTCCTCAAACTAATACGTTGGTAGGCTAAGGCAAGCACAGCTTGTTATGGATGAGAACTATGTGAGCAGGGCTCACATTCAGGTGATGAGCTCACCTCCCACTGCTAGTTAGAGACAGAGCTAGAACTATTTCTAATCCACTGATATTTCTAACATACTGATGTCAAGAGAAGGAAGAGTGGAAAGCACACTTACCTTTGAATTCTTTTTTTTTTTTTGAGACGGAGTTTTGCTCTTGTTACCCAGGCTGGAGTGCAATGGCACGATCTTGGCTCACCGCAACCTCTGCCTCCTGGGTTCAAGCAATTCTCCTGCCTCAGCCTCCTGAGTAGCTGGGACTACCGCGCGCGCCACCATGCCCAGCTAATTTTTGTATTTTTAGTAGAGACGGGATTTTCCCGCGTTGACCAGGATGGTCTCGGTTTCTTGACCTCATGATCCACCCGCTTTGGCCTCCCAAAGTGCTGGGATTATAGGCATGAGCCACCGCACCCGGCCTGAATTCTCCTTTTTCTAACCAAATGTTTAAAACAACTTCGCTCCAGGTAATATATATTAGAAAACAGAACATGTTATATTAAAAGAAACCTGACTCGAGAGTCAGAACGTCTAAGAGATTTGCCACACTGATTTACTTCATGACCTTAGGTCAGGCATTTAATGTTTTTGCACCTCGTTTTTTCAACCTGGTAACTGAACATAATCATGTTTTCTTCCTTTCAATGACAGAGATTGCATGAGGCTAAATGAGTAACATCATTATCTCCTTATGACATTGACCTAAAAGAGGAAGAACATCATTTGCATGAGGGGCTGATCGAGCCACCTCCTACCTTTATTGTTTGCAGTTAATAGCAGAGAGAACTGATTAGATCTGTGCTTCATTAGGATTTTGTCCCCTGGGGTTCTCTCCCCTGTGTTACAGTATGAGGTTCATCAGAAGGAAGAATGTCAGGGCCTGTGTTATAGAAGGTGCCCTCTGATTCCTTTTTGCAGAGTTAGAGCAAAGAAAAATTGTGTCATGGCCATGCTCTAAATTTAAGCCAGTTTTATTTCCTGACTTACATTTGGACAATCTTAATTCTTGTAAAATGCTTCCTTTAAATTTTATATGTAACACTAAGAGGGCTAAAATATAATGACCTGGTGATGCAATGGTCCTTATAATTTTTAAAGGAGTCCAATAACGTCTCAGCAAACACTGTCATTTGCTGTGTGTTCAGGGGCTCACTCCCTGCACTGACTGTGCTTTCTCCCTTTGATGTCTTGGACACAGTGTCACTCACTAAGCGGTACTGCCTGGTCCAACTGAACTTTGAAAAGGCATATGGAGTTACTTCTTCTCTGTGGACTGTTTCTTGACATACCAGTCAATGAAGCCACCTTAATCTACCTCACCTACCAACACTGGCCATTGAACAGACACCTAGCACAGAGAGCTATAGGCAATCACTCAATCTAAGGAGATTCTGTGAAAAATAAACACAGTGCTCTCCACGTGGCTCACCCTTGCTCAGTGTTACCAAATCCACAGCTGGGCTACATTTGGAGGATTGGTTTAATCCTTTAAACAATGGATGGAGGTCTTGGTTTCACAGTTTTTCCTGGTTCACCAAGAAGTAAATACAACCTCCTAAGATATTTTACTTCTTAATAGAGAAATTAGTTCTGCTAAAGAAAAATGTTTAATCGTTCTTCCCCCAGGCATGGTTGTTGATCACAAAGCCATGTAAAATGCATATAAAAACCTTATAATCATGCATGTCAAGTAATTAGTTTAACTATTATTTAAACTTGTTTTTAAATCTTTTTTTGTAAACCTTCCTACCTAGTTACGTTATTCTAGTTTTTATTGTATTTATGTAATTGTAGCACAACTCAGTGTATCTTCTGAGGATATTTAATAATATCCTTATTGAAGATATTTAAATATTTCATAACTCTTTTTGATAGGACTTTGAGCACAGTTATTATCTTTTATGTCTGTAAATGCTGTCTCAAATCCCCAACTGCAGAATCCTGATCGCACCGTGGTTACTTTCTACAATCAGTGAGTCCTGAAAGAGTTGAGTCTCATTTCCTGAACACTTATAATGCTTCAGTTGCTGAAACAAATGCTTTATTTTTTTGAGACGGAGTCTTGCTCTGTTGCCCAGGCTTGAGTGCAGTGGTGTGATCTTGGCTCACTGCAACCTCTGCCTCTTGGTGACTCTCCTGCCTCAGCCTCCCAAGTAGCTGGGATTACCGGTGCACGCCACCATGCCAGACTAATTTTTGTGGTTTTAGTAGAAATGGGATTTCACCATGTTGGCCAGGCTGGTCTTGAACTCCTGACCTCAAGTAATCTGCCTGCCTCGACCTCCCAAAGTGCCGGGATTACAGGTGTGAGCCATGGTGTCCGGCCATAAATGCTTTATATGTACTTAACCCTCATAAAAACTCTGTGATATTGATAATGTGATTTCATTTTGATAGGTAAAGAAACAAAGTTGCGAAGAATTTATGTAATTTGCCCATAATTATATAAATAATAGGCAGCAGATTTTAGACAAATTATAGGCCATATATAGTAAAAATAGTAATAAAGTCAAAAAACCCAAATTTAAAATGGGAAAAACCTGGAATATACATTCTTCTAAGGACATCATCCACATGGCCATAAGCACATGAAAAGATGCATACCATTAGTCACGAGGGAAATGCAAATCAAAACCATAATGAGACACTACATCACACCCAGTTGGATGGATGGAACCAAACAGCCACTAAGATGACTATAATCACCAACTGTCGGCAAGGATGTAGAGAAATTGAGACCCTCACGTATTGCTTGTGGAAATGTAAAATGGTAGCATCAGTGTGGAAAAGAGTTTGACAGTTCTCCAAAAAGTTAAATTCAGTCTCCGAAAAGTTAAATTCAGAGTTACCATATGACCCAGAAATCCCACTTCTAGATATATGTCCAAGAGAGTAAAACACCTACATCCATAGACAAACTTGTAGCTGGCTCCTTATTCGTAATAGCATTATTCATAACTCCCAAGTGGAAACAGACCAAATGTTCATCAACTAATGAATGGATGAACAAAGTATGGCATATTCAAACAAGGAAATATTATTCGGCAATAAGAGGAAATACTAATGCATGCTGGAACATGGAAGAACTTTGAAAACACAATGCTAAGTGAAATAAGTCACAAAGGACCACATATTGCACAATTCCATTGATCCAAAATACCCGGAATAGGGAAATGGTCATCATGGAGTCAGATGGTAGGTTAGCAGTTGCCAGGGTATGGAGGGGTTTGAGAGGAAATGGGAAGCAACTTTTTGGGATGATGGAAATGTTCTAAAATTTGATTGTAAGTTATGGTTGTACAATTCTGTGAATATCCTAAAAGGTATTGAATCGTATACTTTAAAGAGATGAATTTGATGGTATGTGAACCATATCTCAATAAAAAGAATATTTAAATAAATATTTAGGATTCCTTAAGCTATATTATGAGAAACATTTGAGGCATTTGGAGTAACTTGTTTAGGATAGAAAAGCTGAAGTATTTTCAGTTATTTGAAGCAGTGTTTTTACCTAGTTTCACCCTGAGTTTGGTGGTATTGCAGCTTTTCCTTTTGAAGCAGTAGCATGACAATATGAAGCTATGTACCACATAGTGACACTTTGACCAGTGATGGACCACATGTATGACCCATGGTCTCATAAAATTGCAATGGAGTTGAAAACTTTCCATGACCTAGTGACATTGTAGCCATCGTAACATTGCATGGTCAGTGGTGATGCTGGTGTAAGTCAGCCTCCTGCACTGCCAGTCTTCTAAGTCAGAACACAGAATTATGGACAGTACTGAATGCTTGATAATAAGAAAGAACAATGTTACTGGCTTATGTATTTGCTCTACTTTACTTTTGATTATTATTTTAGAGTGTATTCCTTCCACTTATATTTTTAAAGAGTAAAAATATCAAACAATCTTAGGCAGGTCCTTCAGGGGGGCTTCTAGAAGAAGGCATGGTTATCACAGGAGATGACAGCTCTATGCCTGTTATTGCCCTTGAAGACCTTCCAGTGGGACAAGATGCGGAAGTGGAAGACGGTGATATTGATGAGCCTGACTCTGCGCAGGCCTAGGCTAATGTGTATGTCTGTGTCTCAGTTTTTAACAAAAAAGTTTAAAAGTAAAAAATAAATAAGAAATGCAAAAATATAAAAAAGCTTATAGAATAAGGATATAAAGTATTTTTGTGCAACTGTACAGTGCGTTTGTGTGTTACGCTGTGTTATTACAAAAGAGTAAAAACGTTTGAAAACTTAAAACTACATGAAATAGGAGTCATAGTAAGCTAAAGTTAACCTCTTAACCTTAATACTATTTAAAGACATTTTAAAATAAGTGTAGTGTAGTCTAAGTGTGCAGTTTTATGAAGTCCATAGGAGTGCACAGTTATGCCCTAGGCCTTCACATTCACTCACCACCGACTCACTTACCCAGAGCAACTTCTATCCTGCAAGCTCCATTCATGGTAGGAGCCCTACACAGTTGTGCCACTTTTTATCTATGTTTAGATATGTCCAGATACACAAATATTTACCATTGTGTTACAGTTGCCTCCAGCATTCAGTACAGTAACAAGCTGTACAGGTTTGTAGCCTGGAAGCAATAGGCGATACCATATAGCCTAGGTGCGTAGTAGGCTATCCCATCTAGGTTTGTGTAAGAAAACTGTGATGTTGGCACAACAATGATATTGTCTAACGACACATCTCTCAAAACATATTCCTAATGTTAACTCCCGACGGTAACAGCTGTTCGACAGAGATCAAACTGCAAATGGAGAGGTTGTGGTTCTTAGAACTTTAGAGTCTCTGAGCGTCCGGGGGCTCCTGACTATTGTGCTGAGTGTGGAAACCTTGTCTGAAACTCCCTGGATAAGGTCTTTGGCCCCAGTGTTATTAAATGGAAGAGGGAAAGTCTGGATGCCTGAAAAAATTGGTTTTGAATCCAGGCTCCACCTGTACAAAAATCTTTGATTTTAGGTAAGTGCTGTGACATCTCTGGGCCGCCATAGCTTCATTTGTTTAAAAACAACAACACATGAGAATAACAATGCCTATTTAAAAGCTTACTGTGGGGACATTTATGAGACAATAGTTGTGAAAATGACTGACACGATATCTGAAACTTATTAGATCTGACAACCAATTTCTTCCTTGATTCCACCTCTTCTTCATCCAGCAGGTTTTTTTCCCCCAACTGAATATTTTGAAAATTTCAAAGCAAGAAAAAGTTAAAATATCAACATTAAACATTGGTTTACATATCGCTTAGACTTGAGTTCTTAACGTTTGCCATATTAATTTTATCTCCTTCAGCATGTGCATACATACATACTTTTTTCTGAAACTATTGGAAATAAACTGCAGACTTCATGATTCCTCGTTCCAAATGCAGTGCGTCAGCCGGTGTCATAAGAAAAACGACATTCGCATAACACCAGTTTCACATCTAGACACTTTATCATGGATTCAATAATATAATTTAATATGCCACCCTTATTAAGCTTTTCCAAATTGCCAGGCATGGTGGCTCATTCCTGTAATGAGCCAGTACTTCGGGAGGTTGAGGCAGGAGGATCATTTGAGCCAGATGTTCAACAACAGCCTGGACAAAATAGTGAGACCTCATCTCTATAAAAATTAAAAAATTAGCTGAGTGTGGTGGCATATGCCTGCAGTGCCTGAGGTGGGAGGATGGCTTGAGCCCTGGCGGCAGAGGCTACAGTGAGCTGTGTTTGTGCCACTGCACTCCAGCCTAGATGACAGAGCCAGACCCTGTCCCTCTCACTGCCCCCCAAAATTCTCCAAATTTTTTGTAAACATCCTTTTTCAGTGTTTTTGTTATTTTTTTAAAAAAAATTTATTGTGTTTTAGGTTTTGGGGCACATGTGAAGAACATGCAAGATTGTTGCATAGGTACACACATGGCAGTGTGGTTTGCTGCCTTCCTCCCCATCACCTATATCTGGCATTTCTCCCCATGTTATCCCTCCCCCAACTCTCCACCCCCTGCTGTCCCTCTCCTATTTCCCCCCCAACAGACCCCAGTGTGTGATGCTCCCCTCCCTGTGTCCATGTGTTCTCATTGTTCAACACCCACCTATGAGTGAGAACATGCGGTGTTTGATTTTCTGTTCTTGTGTCAGTTTGCTGAGAATGATCGTTTCCAGCTTCATCCATGTCCCTACAAAGGACATGAACTCATCATTTTTTATGGCTGCATAGTATTCCGTGGTGTTTGTGTGCCACATTTTCCCTGTCCAGTCTATCATCGATGGGCATTTGGGTTGGTTCCAGGTCTTTGCTATTGTAAACAGTGCTGCAGTGAACATTTGTGTGCATGTGTCCTTAAAATAGAACGATTTATAATCCTTTGGATATATACCCAGTAATGGGATTGCTGGGTCAAATGAAATTTCTATTTCTAGGTCTTTGAGGAATCACCACACTGTCTTCCACAATGGTTGAACTAATTTACACTCCCAAAAGTGTAAAAGTGTTCCTATTTCTCCACATCCTCTCCGGCATCTGTTGTCTCCAGATTTTTTAATGATTGCCATTCTAACTGGCATGAGATGGTATCTCAATGTAGTTTTGATTTGCATTTCTCTAATGACCAGTGATGAGCATTTTTTCATATGTTATTATTTAATAAGAGAATGCAAATAAAGTAAATGCATTCCATTTTCTCATATCTCTTAGGTCTCTTCAATTTTAGAATGGCCTACCAGCTGTCTTAGGCATTGGTCATTTCGGATGTTGATGTCTTTTAGGGGTTCAGGTTACTTGTGCTGTGGAATGTGCCACATTCTGGACATCGTTGCTTGTTTTCTCATGATTAGATTCGGTTAAAATATTCTTGGAAGAATACAACAGAGGGCTGTTTACTTCTCATTGCATCACACCAGGAGGTCCTTAGAGCCAGTTTGTTCTGTTATTGGTGATGCTATATTTTGTCCCTTGAATAAGATGGGGTTCCTAGATCTCTTCAATTGGAAAGATAACTCATTAAATTTGTAATTAAGAGGATATCCATAAAGTGTGACTCTGAGGTGTGGGAATGCATGATTAACCAAAGATCTTCCCCAAATAGTACTAACATTTATATCATCTTTGCCTGAATTAATTTCTTCACTTTGGAGTTAAAAAATAGTGATTTCTAAATTCTATTCTTCCTTCTCCTCATTTCTTTTTAGTTAGCATTCTTCTGGAACCCCTCCTCACCCCGTCCCCTCATCATTACGATGGATATATGAATTCTCTCTCTCTTTTTAAATTAAAATTTTATTTTGGAATCATTTTAGATTTATAGAATAATTGCAAAGATATAGGGAGTTCTGTAAGTTTTGTTCAGTGTCAGTTTCTTCATTTTGACAAATGTACTATGGATTCTTTTAAAAAATTCAATATGTACATATATACCATGGAATACTACGCAGCCATAAAAAAACAATGGGTTCGTGTCCTTTGTAGGGACTTAGAAGAATCTGGAAACCATCATTCTCAGCAAACTGACACAAGAACAGAAAGCCAAACACTGTTTGTTCTCATTCATAGGTGGGTGTTGAACAACGAGAACACATGGACTCAGGGAGAGGAGCAGCACATACTGGGGGCAGTTGGGGGTGGGTAGGGAGAGACATTGGGGGGGTGGGGGGGGTGGGAGGGGATAACATGGGGAGAAATGCCAGATATAGTATGCACCTAAAGTAAAATAAATAAATTAAAAAAAAATTCAATATGTAATAATCCACTACTATTGCTTTTCTTTTGATGATCAGATAGTCCCAAATTAGGCCAGCAGGGGTCTATGTAACTCAGTTCCTGTGACTTTTTAATGCCACTCTTAGTCTTTGAACACTTCTTAGCCTTCTGTCATAGTGAGATGTCCCAGAATCATTATGTCCTCTCCCCAGGCCTGGAATTAGCCACTTTTTAATAAACTTATATAGTTCAACTTATAAATCTTCTGTTTCTAAGATTACATCCAAATTTGGGGTCAAAATTGAAAAAGTTTCCACCATACTCAGCTTATAATGAAATTTACCCATTTTTTTCTAGTATATATATGGCTTTGTTTTTATTATGACTTCTGATCTGTTTGAAATTCATCCTGGTGTGAAGTGTGGACCCAGTGTTACCTTTCGCCAAAGGCAATCTAGGTGCACATACCACTTATGTTTTTTCCACTGGTGATTTGAGATTCTACTTTTAATCATATGTTAAATTGTCTTATAGCCATTTCCACATTTTCTTTTTTAATCTAATGGCCTGTTTGTTTATTTCATATGCCAGCACCACACTGTTAATTATGGATATGTATTTATTATCTGCTCTTCATTGTCTGTCTATTGTGAGGGTTTCCTAGCTCTTCTTGCATGTTTATTTTCTTTTATTATTATGCTTTAAGTTCTGGGGTACAGGTGAAGAGCGTGCAGGTTTGTTACATAGGAGTACACGTGCCCTGGTGGTTTGCTGCATCCATCACCCCATCATCTACATTAGGCATTTCTCCTAGTGCTATCCCTCCCCTAGCCCCTCACCCCCCTGATATCCCTCTCCTAGCCCCCACCCCCCCAACAGGCCCCAGTATGTAATGTTCCCCTCCCTGTGTCCATGTGTTCTCATTGTTCAACACCCAGTTACGAGTGAGAACATGCAGTGTTTGGTTTTCTGTTCTTGTCAGTTTGCTGAGAATGTTCTGGCAAAGGACATGAACTCATCCTTTTTTATGGCTGCATAGTATTCCATGGTGTATATGTGCCACATTGTGTTTATCTGGTATATCATCTATGGGCATTTGGGTTGGTTTCAAGTCTTTGCTATTGTGAACAGTGCCACAATAAACATATGTGTGCATGTGTCTTTATAATAGAATGATTTGTAGTCCTTTGGGTATATACCCAGTAATGGGATTGCTGGGTCAAATGGTAATTCTAGTTCTAGATCCTTGAGGAATTGCCACACTGTCTTCCATCCACAATGGTTGAACCAATTTACACTCCCACCAATAGTGTAAAAGTGTTCCTATTTCTTCACATCCTCTCCAGTATCTATTGTCTCCTATTTTTTAATGATCACCATTCTAACTGGCGTGAGGTCATATCTATGTGGTTTTGATTTGCATTTCTCTAATGACCAGTGATGATGAGCTTTTCATCATGTTTGCTGGCCACACAAATGTCTTCTTTTGAGAAGTGTCTGCTCATATGCTTTACCCGCTTTTTGATGGGGTTGTTTTTTCTTGTAAATTTGTTTAAATTTTTTGAAGATTCTGGATATTAGCCCTTTGTCAGATGGGTAGATTGCAAAATTTTTTTCCCATTCTGTCAGTTGCCAGTTTACTCTAATGATAGTTTCTTTTGCTATGCAGAAGTTCTTTATTTTAATTAGATCCCATTTGTCTATTTTAGCTTTTGTAGCTGTTGCTTTTGGTGTTTTAGTCATGAAGTCTTTACCCATGCCTATGTCCTGAATGGTATCGCCTAGGTTTTCCTAAAGGGTTTTTATGGTGTTAGGTCTTATGCTTAAATCTTTAATACATCTTGAGTTAATTTTTGTATAAGGTATAAGGAAGGGATCCAGTTTCAGCTTTCTGCATATGCTTAGCCAGTTTTCCCAACACCATTTATTAAATATGGAATCCTTTCCCCATTGCTTTTGTCAGGTTTGTCAAAAATCAGATGGCTGTAGATGTGTGGCATTATTTCTGAGGCCTCTCTTCTGTTCCGTTGGTCTATATCTCTGTTTTGGTACCAGTACCATGCTGTTTTGATTACTGTAGCCTTGTAATATAGTTTGAAGTCAGGTAGTGTCTTGGCTATGTGGGCTTTTTTTTTATTTCATATGAAATTTAAGGTGCTTTTTCCCCCCAGTTCTGTGAAGAATGTCAATGGTAGCTTGATGGGGATAGCATTGAATCTATAAATTACTTGGGGCAGTATGGCCATTTTCACAATATTGATTCTTCTTAACCATGAGCATGAAATGTTTTTCCATCTGTTTGTGTCCTCTCTTATTTCCTCAAGCAGTGGTTTGTAGTTCTCCTTGAAGGAGTCCTTCACATTCCTTGTAAGTTGAATTTCTAGGTATTTAATTCTCTTTGTAGCAGTTGTGAATGGGAACTGACTCATGATTTGACTCTCTGTCAGTTGCTGGTGTATAGGAATACTTGTGATTTTTGTACATTGATTTTTTATCCTGAGACTTTGTTGAAGTTACTTATCAGCTTTAGGAGATTTTGGGGTGAGACGATGGGGTCTTCTAAATATACGGTCATGTCGTCTGCAAACAGAGACACTTTGACTTCCTCCTTTCCTAATTGAATACCCTTTATTTCTTTTTCTTGCCTGATTGCCCTGGCCAGAACTTCCACAGCCAGCCAAGATTTGAGCACAACCCGTCTGACTCCACAACCCAGAGTGCCCCACCACAGTGTGTGTCTACCCCACCGCGTCGGCCACTCTCCCTTCCTTTCCCTGTGAGTTGGCCTTGAGCGTGCCACTTTCTTGCTATTTTTGCAAAAATATATGCCATAATTTGCGAAAATAGGAGGTTACAGAAAAATGGAAATGAATAATTAGGAGAGACTTGAGAACAGAACAGCATGTAAGACTAGAACTTTTCTTGTGCTATGTGAGACTATTTTCTAAGATCGTTCTCATAAACAAAATACCTCCCTCCCTAGGCCGGCTGCGGGGGGAGTAACTGCAGGGAGGAGGGGCACACCCTTGTGCAGAAGTGGGTAAGAGCCCTCCCCCACGCTGCAGGAAGGAGGGGGCAGAGCCGGCTGTGGATGGCAACCAAAGCCGCAGCTGCAGGGAACCAGAGTGGAGCGCGCCTCCGGAGCCCGCAGGGAGCAGAGCGCAGCTCTGGGCGGTGGAGGCCAAGCTGGGCTTGGGCCAAGCCCGTGGGGAACATGGAAGGAGGCTGCGCGGCCCAGGGCGCGGGAGCTGGGGGACTGTCAAGGAACCAACTTGAGTGCCCCTGACACTCATGTGCAGGTTGTTGGTGGCCAAGCATTTATCCCTCAGGCAAAATATCTGAAGGCCCCTCTTTAGGAAACAAAAGAATAAAAGCACCCCAAAATGGATCCTGCTGGACGAGTCCCGCTTGCGTGCAGGGAGCTCACAAATTACTCTTTATAAGGCCTCCCGCTTAAACATACATGGACAACTCAGATATGTGAAGCAAATCTCCTACACAAAACCTTTCAGAGCATTTTATCTAGCGCTTGGTCTCTGGCAAAGTCCTTCTCATATTCGCTCTTGCAACAGTCGCAGGACGTAAGTTCTGTTATCTCTGTATTTTAACACGAAGAAACTCATTTAAATGATTTATAAATGACTTGAGAGACGCAATTTCTTGTATTACAAAAATACGAAAAGATATGACAGCTAGAAGAGTAATCTAGGTTTTATAGCTAAGTAATAAGCATTCCGGAATTCTTATTAAAAACAGTAAAAATATCCAATGTAATGAATTAAGAAACACACACACCTAGACTCCCCATTTTGTAATGTCATAATACCCAGAATAAAAAGAAGCGATGCAAAATTCTAGACACACACACATCAACAAACTGATGTCAACAAGAACAGCACACATGAAGGAATGAAGGTAAAAAAGGCATCGGCTTCTCAACACTGCTATTGGAGATGAGCAGACACTCGAGCAAAGTTCCGAGAGGATTTTTTTTTTTTAACAGTTTTAAGATCTCCGATTTATTTTACCCATTTAAATATTCATCAATTTTAATAATTACTTTTATAACATACATAATTATATTTGTAACATATATTACATAAAACATATACAAATAATAACACTAAGGTGCAATATAAATGAAAACACAGCCAAGTAACAAGCTATAAAGATATCAAGAGGTACATATAGAAGAAGAAATACCAACATCCCATACTTCTCATAGGCCATTACAAATCAAGTCAAAACTACTGCAACAAATGATGAGTTTTGAGTTTTCAGACCGTGAAAATATTGGTAATATCTGAACTTGTCAAGAGTGTGGAGAAAGGTACCCTCTCCTATGCTATTCGTAGGACTCTTGAAATGGTTTAGGCCATTTTGTGGAAAACCAGTCAATTTGTCTGAATCTAGTTATGGTTGCTTTTCTTACTAAACTGCATTTCTTTCATCACTAATTTCTGTAAACCTGGTGTCTCCAGATGCCACCCACGGGAAGGGGGAAGGACCATTGACTGGCTTAAGAAAGAAAATTTGCAACTGATGATGCATTCAGTCAACATAGATGTCAATTTATGTATTATTACCATGGCAACTAATTAGTAAGAATGATAGACTTCTAGAGTTTAAAGGTTATTTTTACAAAACATAATAATTTCTAAAGTCTGGATGTCTTGCAGTAATCCCTTTTCATAAATGCCTTTTTTTCTTTTTCTGAGAACAGTTGTGTTATGAAGAATGTATCTGCTTTTCAGCAGCTTCATGAAATAGAAAAATTTTTCTACTTCTTGTCTTGCTAATATTTCTTTGACCATATGGTAGAAAGTGCCAGACTAAGTACTGGAAAAACATTGCTTAGAGAAAAAAATAGGCTTGGGAAGTCCAAAAGTTCAATACATAAAATAAAGGGTAGAAAGAAAATGTAAAGAAAAGAAAAATGGGCCACGTATACTCTCTAACTGTAACAGTCGCATAAGTACAGATGTGTGGAGTTGTAGATACTGTGTAGACATGGGCATACGTATAGGAAAATATACCCAACAGTTCATGGTAGCATTTGAATTTAGATTAGCCTGGGAAAGTATTTGGGATCTAGAATTCTTTCTTGGTTAATTCTAGCTAAATTATCTATTATGCTTAAGAACAGGTTATAACTCTTTCAGAAATGCGAGGATTCATAAAGAATATACTAAGATAGTGTACGGTAGTGTATAGGTCCAGAAAGCATGAAACCAACACTGGAAAGAAGCAGAATCGGAAGCATGAAAAGATAGGGAGTTACTATATGGAGGAAAAAAACACCAGCTAAAAGCGTTAAATGATTAGCTTTGAAGTGAAAATGGCTAACATGTTTGTCACTTGTAACCACATGTGTATATTACTTTGGCAATTTTTTGGGTAATATTATTAGCAAAATTTTTCTCTCCAAACTCAAAAGGCCACAATAGGTTTTGTTAAGTTGGTTACCAAAGTTAGAAACCACAAAGATTTGATACATTTGCTTCTAAAAGGATTTTAACAGAATCACAAACATGAAACACTTTGAAACTCCAGGAACAATGACCTGAAGCCTGTATGTGACTGGCAAAAAGCTGTATCTTTACTGCTTAAAGGCTTCTTCTAAATCAGTCTAACAAAACCAAACTTCCAATAGAAAAGTGAGCTAAGGACAAAAGAAAAAGCAAAGGTCAACCACAGGACAACATAAGTGGTCTAGCTGTTCAATATTCTGGAAAAGAAAAAAAATGGCTATGACATTGGCACAGGTTAGAACAAGTGAGCTGGGGATATGAGGAAATCCTCACTCTCCCATACTCCTGGTGGAGATGTGCGCTGTGCAAACTATTCAGGTTATAGTTCTGATCAAACTCCCTCCCCGCAACTTTGAGACATCAATTCCAGTTCTGAAGATTTATTATAAGGAAATAATTGGACAAGTTTATGAAGGTATATGGATAAATGTGTTCACTGCAGCTTCTTTAACATTTTTTTTTTTGGGGGGGGGGGGTCTTGCTATATTGCCAACGCTAGTCTCAAACTCCTGGGCTCAAGAGATCCTCCTGCCTTGGCCTCTGAAAGTTCTGGGATTATAGGCATGAAGTACCACACCTGGCCTAGCTTCCCTCTAATATAGAAAAATGTAAAATAATTGTTCAAAAATATATGCTTTGCTAAATAAACAATGCTAGACTCACAACATTCAATCTGTGACTGTTAAAATAACAAGACAGGTCTATCTTGATTAACATGGAAAGGACAGTCACTATAAGTTGAGTGAAAGTATAATTAGGGGCACCTCTGTCCACAGAGGCTTGTTTGCCTATGACACCTTCTCAGGTTCTCTTGGGCCCCACAGGGCTGAGCCACCATCATCTCTTGCATGGATCACCACAGTACACCCAGAATCACTGTCCTCACTCTTGTCACTTTAAGTTTTTGTATCTTAGAAAACACCACTCTGTAGTCAGAGTCATTTTAAAAAATGCATAAGTGATACAATCACTCTCTTGCCTAGACATTTCAGTTCTTATGCTGAAGTCTGAAATCTTCCACGTGCCTGGCAGGGTGTTAGAACAATTCTCTAGTTTCATCATTCACCCTTCTTACCTTTGCTTTTTTTGTTCCAGCCAATCATGTTTCCTTTCATAGCACTAAATAGTTCCAGAAAGAATTGAACTCTTATTAAATATTTCTTATAGCACTTACCATATTTGTAACTAATTATTTTACAATTATTTATTTAATGCTTCTCTGTCCATGAAAGAGAGGACATGTCTGTTATTTCCTGCTATGTATAGATTGTTGACACATTGCCAGGCTGCAGAGTGCTGCTCCATCAGTATTTGTTGGAGGAATGCATGGATGGATGAATGAATGAATGTACTTGGCCATATGAATGCATAATTGCTCTATGCATCTATATCCTTTTATATTTGTGCGTATACATACAATTACATTTGCATTAGGCTTCCTAGTTTGACCATAATTTTTGATCATGGTATTCTTAAAGCTCCTTGCTTGACTTAACACATATCCTTGTAAAAGGCAAATGGGAGAGGCAATTTTATTTGTGTTAAATGTTAACAGAACTTTGTAATTTCTGTTAATAATACATGTTCACTAAGGAAGATTGTTTAAAATCTTTATGTATTCAAGAGCTGTTCTATGTTTTAAACAGATGAACAGACAGTAATTTCCTCTTAATGCTATCACTGCTTGAATATTTCAGCTAGTGTATTCTGAGAGGGGCTTTATAGTTATTTGATTTAACTCACCTTCTGTTTCTGGAGGCTTTTTTTTCAAATCATGAATCTGATTTCTTGCTAAAGTAGAACACTTAATGGAGACACAGACACACACCAGCTGAACATAAGGTTGAATTTAGTTGACATCCTCTAAAATATTTTTAAAGTAAAATAAGAAAAGCTACTGAATGAAAAGAATAAATCAATTTCTAAGTGAAAATATAAATAAATGCTTTTGACTTTGAAATAATAGCAGAGAATATAATCCAGGGTATAGAGTTTATAATGCTTTTGCGTTTGAGAAGAGTGGGCACAGTTTTACTGAAGGTCAGATTATCATGCCACCCTGTTTGCCTGGGTCCTCTCTGGTTTTACATTTGCTTGAATTATTCAGTTTTCAAAGAAGTGCTATGATCAATAATTGCAGTAACATAAACTGGAACAGATTTAGTGAATCCACTTAGTGGAGTTGGCTATGCCATGTACAGCCCTCTCCTTATCACTGCACTGGGAAAGAGACCAGTGACCACTCTGAGCTCCTGCCTCTTGCAGACCCAATGTGGCTAATCCCTCCCTTTCAAAGACAGTATTCCAGGTGCTGTGGGCAAAAGGAGTGTCTCCCATGCCAATGGCTAGGGACATCTCTCGCCTCAGTTTTTCCCATCTTTTTCAGTGGTGTTAGAAAAAATATTCTAGTGCTTCCCACTCAGACCATCTGGGATCCCACTCAGATGCAGATACTGGCTCAGTAGGTGAGGGGTATATCTGAGATTCTGCATTTCCCCTGAGCTTCCAGTGACATCTTTGCTGCTGGTCCCACAGACCACAATTTGAGCAACAGGAAGCTATGCAGTGCTGCCTCTCTGCTGACTACCTGATGTACCGGCCAGTCAGCCGAATCTGTGCTGTGGCCCAAGATCTATCAAAGTCACTAGGGCACTATTAGATGGGTCAGTGGAAACTGTGGGAAGTGATTGAGTGAGTGAATGAGGAATGTGGTAGCAACAGAGGCTGAGCGTTCTGGAGTAGTCTGAGTGATCCTGCCCCATGCACTCACCATGTGATGCACATCTACCGTTTACTTATAATATTGTTTGGCAATGCTTTTAAAAAATATTTTCAGCAAACCATTTTGATGGTAATAAACTAAAAGGTGAAAATTCATGTTTCAGAGAAAATTGGATAATGAATATGGGAGTAAGTGACAATGTATAACATTAAAATTGTGTGACTGCTTTGCCTTCTTCCATGGTGTCGTCCTTGACTACCTAAAAACCAGAAGATCGTTATCACAGACCAGACTTCTGCCTCGTAGGCTACAGGTTCATTTAGGAAGGAGGCTAATGTGCAACCACGGAGGATGTGTTTGCATAGCACCCTGTAAAGCAATACTCATCATTTAGATCAAGAGAATGTTCTAAGTTAATGTCATGTATTATCAATTTCAAGCATTTTTTGTGAAGGTAGAAATGTGAAACAAAAGCTGTTAATGTGTTGGCTCCATTAACAGAAGAACTTTGCAAGAATGAAGCAAAGCTAGTTTTGTCTCAAGTTTACAAGATGCTTCATAAAGAAAATCAATTATTTCCAGTAAAATTTGATTTATTTCATCGAATTCATAGAGTCAAAGTAGAGCATTTGGACGTTCATTCTGTTGGAGGTTAAAAATATGACTTTTTTGAGGTGACAGCTGTTATAAATTCAGTTTTAAAATTCAACAGTGAAGATAAAGTAATGTTTTTGTCCTGATAATGTAAACATAAATTTTGGCGAAACACAAAATTGTGGTAAACACAACATTCTTACTAGATTAAGAAATGAGTTGAGCAGAGAATATACTTAGCCTTCATAGTGGTGAACACATAATGTATAGTTGTGCTCATACAAGATAAGATATTCTGCCTTTTACAAAGGACGTTGTAGTTATCTATGTTTATAAACATTTTGTCTAAGCAGTAAGTAATTGCACTGCAGAGGTTTGATGACACAGCTATTGTGAATATAGCAAAATGTTTCAGGTTGATGGTGTGTGTTTTTCCTCTTTGAGGCCCTTCATTAGTCACAGTTTAGGTGTTTGAACCACAGAAAAACTACTTAAAAATTTTATAAGTGTGTGTCTTACAGTGGGTCCCAGGATAAAAGTGGACTTTTTGTAAATGGGTCCTCTATATTATGGTTATGATTTATTTAAAAATGGTTGAAAATTTTTTAAACATTTGATTTTTAGTTGACAAATAATAATTGTATGTATTTATGGGTCATAAATCATATATATTTATATTGATTTATCATACACAATGTGATGTTTTGATATTTACATCATGGAATAATTAAGCTAATTAATGAGGTTTTTTTGCCTCATATACTTACAACTTTTTTGTGATGAAAACATTTAAAATATACTTTTTTTTTTAATATGTATTTTTATTGCATTTTAGGTTTGGGGTACATGTGAAGAACATGCAAGATTGTTGCATAGGTACACACATGGCAGTGTGATTTGCTGCCTTCCTCCCCATCACCTACATCTGGCATTTCTCCCCATGCTATCCCTCCCCAACTCCCCACCCCCCACTGTCCCTCCCCTTTCCCCCGACAGACCCCAGAGTGTGAAGCTCCCCTCCCTGTGTCCATGTGTTCGCATTGTTCAACACCTGCCTATGAGTGAGAACGTGCGTTGTTTGATTTTCTGTTCTTGTGTCAAAAGCAATTTTGAAATATACAGTGTGCCATTATTATAGTCACCATTCAGTGCAGCAGATTACTGGAGCTTCGTCGTCCTGTCTACCTGAAACTTAGCACTCTGTGAGCCACATCTCCGCTTTCCGTATCCATTTATCTGATGATGGACACCTAAGTTGTTTCCATGTCTTGGCTATTGTGAATAATACTACAGAGTATGTGAGCGCTGACACTTTACTTCAACACACTGATTTCATTCCTTTGGATACACTGGGGTTGATGGATCATATGGTAATTCTATCTTTAGTTTTCTGAAGAACTTTCATACTGTTTTCCATAATGGATGTATTAATGTACATTCCCACCAACAGTGCAGAGGAGTTTCCTTTCTCCATACTCTTGCCAATGCTCATTATCTTTTGGGTGAAAATTTTTAATCAATATATTCAATTCATAGAGTACCAAAAAGTTTGAAGCTTTTCAAATTTTAATTGTTAAAAACAAAATTTGCCAACAAAAGCAGTTTGCAAATGGTTTATAAAAAAGCAAGGAAAGAATAAAATGAATTAAATAGGTGCATAAATATGTACAAATTAATCCGAAGTTCTGTAATTTGTGTTTAACATTTTAACTTGGAGCATGAGGGGTCTCACCTCCACCCAGGCTGGAGTGCAGTGGCACTATCTTGGCTCACAGCAGCCTTGAACTTCAGGACTCAGGTGATCCTCCCACCTCAGCCTCCAGAGTAGCTAGGACTACAGGTGTGTGCCACCATGTTGGGCTAATTTTTCGTAATTTTTTTTTTTTTTTTCAGTAGAGACAGTTTTGCCATGTTGCTGTCTGATCTTCAACTCCTGGGCATAAGTGATCCACTCACTTTGGCCTCCCAAAGTGCTGGGATTACAGACATGAGCCACTGTACCCGGCCAAGAAAGGACTTTTGATTGAGTTCCTATTTCTAATTGGATAGACTTACACACTCTACCAGAATGAAATGAAATCGAAATGGCCTGCAATTACCGTCAGACTATTCAAAAGAGTCATAAGGTATTCAAGATATTTTGTTGTAAAAATATTTTCATGAAGGTAAAATACTCTGGAGGCAAAAGACAGTATTGTTAAAACAATTGGGCTGAAATATTCTCTACATTTCATCAAGAAAGAAATAAAAATTTTTAGCAGAATTTGCTCTTAGCCTACCAAGTAGCTTATTAAAAAGTAAACTGAGATATAATAAAATATTAAAGTGTTTATTTGAGCAAACAGTGATTCAAGATTGGGTAGGTCCAAGCCATATTAATTTGACAACTCCATGGAGGGAACATAAGGGGGAGGCTTTCACAGGATGAACAAGCAAGTAAAACAAGGGAAATATTTGATTACTTACAGTTGTGCAATTGCCTTAGTTGGTTCATCCCATTGGAAAGTCACTAGTTATGATTTAGCTCCAGTGACTGGAGGAACACCAGGGTTCTTGGTCTCACGCTGGTTTGTATAAAATGACATGGACACACATGGGGTGGTTTTAAGGAGAGAAAAGTTTAATAGGCAAGAAAGAAGGAAGGAAGAAGAAAACAGCTCCCCCTGTACAGAGCCGGAGGGGGGGGGGGGGATTTGAACAGAGAGAAAACCCTGTGTGCTGCAGAAAAGTGGCTGCTTATATGAGGAGGCTGGAGGAGGGTGGTGTCTGGTTTGTATAGGACTCAGGGGGATTGGTTTGCCCAGGCATGTCATTCAGGTGGCCCGGAAAAAAACTGGCCCTCATACCCTAGCCTTTTAAAATGTAAATACAGATACCCTGATGTTCTACACACGTGGGGGATATGTGGGGGGTGGCCATGTTGCCAGGCACATGTAGGGGGCGAGGGCAAGAAGACAGCAGGGAATCGCCTTGTTTGGGTGGACCCGGTTTCTAATGGCTTGCATGTGCATATCAAAGCTTGCCCCTGGGGTTTTAAGAGCTGGAGCTTTCCTGCTAGACAAGAACATTTTTGGGGGTGGCTGGCAAGAGGGCCAAATAGGAACAGCTCCAGTCAGCAGGTCCCAGAGAGATCAATGCAGAAGGTGGGTGATTTCTGCATTTCCAACTGAGGTACCTGGCTCATCTCATTGGGACTGGTTAGACAGTGATTACAACCCACAGAGGGTGAGCCAAAACAGGGTGGGGCATCCCCTCACCCTGGAAATGCAAGAGGTCAGGGAACTCCTTTCCCTAGCCAAGGGAAGCCATGAGGACCCTGCTCTGAGAAATGGTGCATTCCAGCCCAGATACTATGCTTTTCCCACAGTCTTAGCAACCCACAGACCAGGAGATTCCCTCGGGAGCCTACACCACCAGGGGGCTCTGGGTTCAAGCACAAAACTGAATGGCCATGTGGGCAGACACCAAGCTAGCTGCAGGAGTTGCTTTTTATACCCCAGTGGTGCCCGGAACACCAGTGAGACAGAATTGTTCACTCTCCTGGAAAGAGGGCTGAAGCCAGAAAGCCAAGTGGTCTTGCTCAGCGGGTCCCACTCCTATGGATCTCACCAAGCTAAGATCCACTGGCTTGAAATTCTTGCTGCCAGCACAGCAGTCTGAAGTTGACATGGGACTCTTGAGCTTGGTGGGGAGGGGCAGCCACCATTACTGAGGCTTGAGTAGGTGGTTTTCCCTCACAGTGTAAACAAAGTCACCCAGAAGTTCAGACTGGGTAGAGCACACTGCAGCTCAGCAGAGCCACTGTAGCCAGACTGCCTCTCTAGATTCCTCTTCTCTGGGCAGGGCATCTCTGAAAGAAAGACAGAAACCCTGGTCGGGGCTTATAGTTAAAACTCCCATCTCCTTGGGACAGAGCACATGAGGGAAGGGGTGGCTGTAGGCATAGCTTCAGCAGATTTAAATGTTCCTGACTGCTGGCTCTGAAGAGAGCAGTGGATCTCCCAGCACAGTGTTCAAGCTCTGGTAAGGGACAGACTGCCTCTGCAAGTGGGTCCCTGACCCCCATGCCTCCCTGACCCCTGTGCCTCCCAACTGGGAGACACCTCTCAGCAGGAGTCGACAGATACCTCATACAGGAGAGCTCCAGCTGGCATCTGGCAGGTGCCCCTCTGGGACATAGCTTCAAGAGGAAGGAACAAACAGCAATCTTTGCTGTTCTGCAGCTTCTGTTGGTGATATCCAGGCAAATACAGTCCGGAGTGGACCTCCAGCAAATTCCAGCAGACCTGCAGCAGAGGAGCATGACTGTTAGAAGGAAAACTAACAAAAAGGATGTCCACTCAAAAACCCATCCAAAGGTCGCAAACATCAAAGACCACAGGTAGATAAATCCACGAAGATGATGAAAAACCACCACAAAAAGGGTGACCTGGGTCAGGAGGCAGCCTTGGCCAACACTCCTGATAAATGTTTTCCCTTCTCAAGAGGAAGCCAACACAGGTGAGCCTCTCCTGCGGACCTGGATGAGGACAGATGAAGCACATAACTGCCCTCACTGCTGCCAGCACCCAGAGGGCATCTGGGGTACCTGCCTCAGCAGAATCTGAGGCTCTGCACGGCACAGCAGAGAGGCAGAAAGAGGCCAAGTCTTTGATGGTATCTTTGCACTTCTGACTTCTTGTTTTGTGAGACAATGATTGCTCTCATTATTTAAGTGGTTTTCCTGAATTGGGTAGTTCGTCACTCTCAGATAGATGTCTCCTCAGTGACGTATTTCTTCAGCAGCAGCAAACTACCCTCACCTCTCCTGTGTCCTCAGGCTGGGCTTCTCCGTTGTCCTCTAGCCTACATGCTCTCTTACATACGTGTGTACGGATCCTTTGTGAACTGTGATCGTAACATTCCTGAAAGCAGAGAAACTATATGCTTCTTTTTGGGAAAAGAAAAACAAATCCTTTTATTTTAATAATGCCTGTAATGGCTCAGTTTATTAAAATTGATTAAATGCCTACAATGTCCCAGATATTGTGCAAGACATTCAGGAAACAGAGATGATTAAAATAGATAGGTTTTCTGCCTTCCTAAAGATCCATCCAGGACTTTACCACCTGGTCTTCACGTGGTCATATGGCAACTTTGCTTGGTTGTATTTATCATAATAGAAAAGACAGAATATTATAGCAGAGACACGGTCAGGCCTTCTGTACTTCAGACGTAAGATGAAACTAAATCTTGAAAACACTTCATGAACATTTCATTTTCTTAAGTTACCTTTTCAACAACTAACTGTGTATTCAAAGTATTTGTGTCTAAATTATTTGAGTAGAAACCTGAATCATGTCAGTTATTGTGCAAGATTATTAGCATTAGACTCAGACTTTCCCTCCCTAATTGATCCTTCTTTCCTATATCACTTAGCTTTTTAAAGACCTTACTTTTAAGTTAGACACTCTGCTTTTTCCTCTTGCTTGTCCCCAGGATGTATTAATTGAGTTTTTAAACCTACTAATATCTCTTAGATTCTTTACCTCTTCTCCAACACACTTCCTGCTCTATATTAGCTATGTGACTTTGGACAGGTTGTCTTACTGCTCAGTAGTCTGTTTTCATATCTAAAATGGGGGATACTGGAGGAGTAGGTTGCAGTGAGCCCAGATAGCGCCACTGCACTCCAGCCTGGGTGACAGAGTAAGACCTTGTCTCAAAAAATAAAATAAAATGGGGGGTAAAAATAGCACTCCCCTGATATAGTAACTGTGACGATACACTGAAGTCACACTTGAAGAGCGTGGAGCATTCCGCCTGGTATGAAGCTCTGAATACCTGTTCTCTACATTCCTCACCTTACTGTAGTGCTTGCCATCTCTCAGGGGGGATTATTTTGTGAGCTTTCTAACTGACCTTTCTGCATCTATTTTTTCTTTCCTTGAGTCCATGCTCTTCTTCATGGTTTACATTATTATTTCTCCAACATAAATATGATCATACTTCTCCCTATTGCTTATGGCATCCCAAAATCATTAGGATGGTTTAGATAAGCAAATACTACTTAGAAGCTACCTGAGCCATTGACTGAGCTGGTTACTAAGAGCACAAAGTGGCTATGTCCTACTTCTTGCTTGAAAACAGCATTGGAAACAGCAGGAAAGATGGACTCATAAACAAATCACTCCATGCCCAACGACAATGGTATATGTAAGCTGTGGAAGTTGTGTTCAAGACTGGATGATTAACTGCATTAAGGGTTAGGGAGGGGGAGTGAATGTATATAAGGGGGAAGGGCACACCTTAGCAGGGTCTTGATGGAAAAATATAGCTGAGACTCATTTCTGTAGGCTCTGAGAAGCTACTGATGGCCTGGAAGCAAGATAATGCCACGTTCAGACTTTCAGAGAATGTTCTTCCTTCTGATTTTTCCAGATGAAATTTTTTGGCCACTTTGGTTTGAGTGAGCTCCATATAACCTAACACAAAACCCAAGCCAGACAAACAACTTTTGGAATTTTCAAACAGTGGTGACAGAAGAAATACCTTTATACGGAGGGACTGGACATCTATGCAGAGTTAGCATTTACTAAGCTCTGTAGTTCAATGGAACTACCAATGTGTTGCTAACAGGTGCTACTATGCTTTTTGGATGAGAAGAGGAGGAAACTGAGGCATAGAAACTGCACTACCACTTGATGAAGGAGTTAGGAGTCCAACCCCGGCCCCCCCTGGCTGCAGAGCCTGTGCTCATATCATCCTGGTCACTGCCTCTGGTCACACAGCCCTCCCTGCCCGTCTTCCCCACACCAGTGAAATTCTGCTTCACACCTTCGCTCATTCCCAGAGCCTGCCATAGTGCATTGTCTCCCAGGAATTCTTTCTCTTGAGTTTTCTTCAATAAAGTTCTCTTTATCTTTTAAGATGTAGCCTCAATGTCAACCCCTATTTGAGACCTCTCTGCCCCTGCCCCCCTCATCCCAACACCATCCCAATATGGTTAAGGAATTACTCCCAGAGGTTCCATGGAGACTTACACATGCCTGCCTGATGAGGCACTGTCTTCATCTGCTAATCATTTATTTTCACATTACATTTTGATCTTCTGCAAGTGGGCAGCTTAGCATCTGGTGCATAGTAAGTGAATGTATGGGACTGATAATTTTGTGGATAAATAATAAATAATGTGAATCAACGATCCTGGTTAATATTGAAAATATTAGCATCAATTCAACAGCCCTTTATGCTAAAAACTCTCAATAAACTAGGTATTGATGGAACGTATCTCAAAATGATAAAAGCTATTTACGACAAACCAACAGCCAATATCATACTGAATGGGCAACAACTAGAAGCATTCCCTTTGAAATCTGGCACTAGACAAGAATGTCCTCTCTCACCACTCCTATTCAATATAGTACTGGAAGTTCTAGCCAGAGCAATCAGGCAAGAAAAAGAAGTAAAGGGTATTCAAATAGGAAAGGAGGAAGTCAAATTGTCTCTATTTGCAGACGATATGATTGTATATCTAGAAGACCCCATCGTCTCAGCCCAAAATCTCCTGAAACTGATAAGCAACTTCAGCAAAGTCTCAGGATATAAAATCAATGTGCAAAAATCACAAGCATTCCTATACACCAATAACAGACTTAAAGACAGCCAAATCAAGAACCAACTGCCATTCACAATCGCTACAAAGAGAATAAAATACCTAGGAATACAACTAACAAGGAACGTGAAAGACCTCTTCAAGGAGAACTACAAACCACTGCTCAATGAAATAAGAGAGGACACAAACAGATGGAGAAATATTCCATGTTCATGGCTAGGAAGAATCAATATTGTCAAAATGGCCATACTGCCCAAAGTAATTTACAGATTCAGTGCTATCCCTACCAAGCTACCAATGACCTTCTTTGAAGAACTGGAAAAAACCACCTTAAACTTCATATGGAACCAAAAGAGAGCCCGCATAGCCAAGTCAGTTCTAAGCAAAAAGAACAAAGCTGGAGGCATCACACTCCCGGACTTCAAACTATACTACAAAGCTACAGTAATCAAAACAGCATGGTACTGGTACCAAAACAGAGATATAGACCAATGGAACAGAACAGAGGCCTCCGATGCAACACAACACATCTACAACCACCCGATCTTTGACAAACCTGACAAAAACAAACAATGTGGAAGCGAGTCCCTGTTTAATAAATGGTGTTGGGAAAACTGGCTAGTCATGTGCAGAAAGCAGAAGCTGGACCCCTTCCTGACACCTTACACTAAAATTAACTCCAGATGGATTAAAGACTTCCACATAAGACCTAACACCATAAAAACCCTAGAAGAAAATCTAGGCAAAACCATTCAGGACATAGGTGTAGGCAAGGACTTCATGACCAAAACACCAAAAGCAGTGGCAACAAAAGCCAAAATAGACAAATGGGACCTAATCAAACTCCATAGCTTCTGCACAGCAAAAGAAACAGTCATTAGAGTGAATCGGGCAACCAACAGAATGGGAAAAAATTTTTGCAGTCTACCCATCTGACAATGGGCTGATAACCAGAATCTACAAAGAACTGAAACAGATTTACAAGAAAAAAAACAAACAAGTCCATTCAAAAGTGGGCGAAGGATATGAACAGACACTTTACAAAAGAAGACATACATGAAGCCAACAAACATATGAAAAAATGCTCATCATCACTGGTCATTAGAGAAATGCAAATCAAAACTACATTGAGATACCATCTCACGCCAGTTAGAATGGCGATCATTAAAAAATCTGGAGACAACAGATGCTGGAAAGGATGTGGAGAAATAGGAACGCTTTTACACTGTTGGTGGGGAGTGTAAATTAGTTCAACCATTGTGGAAGATGGTGTGGCGATTCCTCAAGGACCTAGAAATAGAAATTCCATTTGATCCAGCAATCCCATTACTGGGTATATATCCAAAAGACTATAAATCGTTCTACTATAAGGACACATGCACACGAATGTTCATTGCAGCACAGTTTACAATAGCAAAGACCTGGAACCAATCCAAATGCCCATCGATGATAGACTGGACAGGGAAAATGTGGCACATATACACCATGGAATATTATGCAGCCATCAAAAATGATGAGTTCGTGTCCTTTGTAGGGACATAGATGAACCTGGAAACCATCATTCTCAGCAAACTGACACAAGAACAGAAAATCAAACACCGCATGTTCTCACTCATAGGCGGTTGTTGAACAATGGGAACACATGGACACAGGGAGGGGAGTATCACACACTGGGGTCTGTCGGGGGAAAAGGGGAGGGATAGTGGGGGGGTGGGGAGTTGGGGGAGGGATAGCATGGGGGAGAAATGCCAGATATAGGTGATGGGGGAGGAAGGCAGCAAATCACACTGTCATGTGTGTACCTATGCAACAATCTTCCATGTTCTTCACATGTACCCCCAAACCTAAAATGCAATAAAAAAAAATAAAAACAAAAAAAATATTAGCATCAAATAATTCTGTTCAGGTACAAGATGGAGTGTTTCTTTAGATTCTCAGTGGACTCTCAAATCTTGAAAGAAAGGAATTACAGAAATACAAGAAGTGATAGTTTGAAGGCATTTGTTTTATTCCATGCTTCCTATTTTCCAATACGTTATTCTACTGCAATGAATGAACTAAGACGATTGTCATGAACTGAATGTTTATGTTGCCTCCAAATTCATATGCTGAACCCCTAAGCCCCAGTATGATGGTGTTAGGAAGCGAAGCCTTTGGGAGGTGATTAGGCTGTGAGGGTGGAGCCTCATGATGGGTCGAGTGCCCTTATGGAAGAAAACGCAGAGAGCTCTCTGGCCCTCTTTCTGCCATGTGAGGACACAATGAGAAGTCAGCTATCTGCAATCTGGGAGAGGCCCTCACCAGATGCCAACCATGCTGGCACGTTGATCTTGGGCTTCCAGCCTCCAGAACTTTGAAAAATAAATACTTGCTGTTTAAGCCACCTGGTCTGTGGAAATCTGTTTTAGCTGCCTGTAATGACTAAGACAACAATCTGTGATCTGATGTGAATGAGAGATGCCTCTCTGCTCTTCTGATTTGCTTTAAAAACACCAAGGAGACAGAATTTAGCTGCACCCCTCCTGCAGCTCAGCTGACTGTCCCCCGCCCAGAGCCCATCCTCTTGCCCTCTGTGCTGAGTTGTGGCTGTCATTACCGTGAGCTGCTGCGTGACATCTGTGTCCCAGCCCTCATCCTTCCCCGTTTTATCATCTCTGTGGCACCTTGAATTGTTTAATATGCTTTTGTTAAAGGGAGCAGTGACAGGCGCTGTTCTTTTCCCAGACTGTGCCCTCACTTAAATCCTGTGTTCTCTTAGGCCAGGACGGCAGCTGTGAGGCACAGAAGCATTTATGAAATGTTGTACCTATGTGAAAAAGCTTTATTCTTGTATAGCTGTGTGTGTGCATGCAGCACAAGCTGAGAAGATGCTTCTGTTGTGTATCCTTAAATTGCTCTTCTTTCCTGCTAATGAGCCATAGACTATTCTCTCAGACTTGGTCACCAAGACAGTGGTGGAAATGCCTTCTGTTCTTTTGCTTTATAAAATAAGTAGCGTTGCTGTACAAAATGCATTTGATTTTTAATTTGAGTTGTGATTTTAGCATCCTGTCACCATTCTTGCCAAATGCCTTTCAGGGTCCAGTCCTTGTCTATTCTCTTTTACTGTAATAAAGAACTGAGATCTCCTAACCAGGGAAAACTAGCCAGTGAAGCAAGACAGAGCCAGGCGTGTGCAAGAGGGGCAGATTCCAGGAGCAAGTGGTGCTTGCACATGGTAGCAATTGGTGACTGTATTAAAAAAGAAACAGACTTGAAAACCAAAGAGCAGGCTTGAAGAAATGGATTTAGAGAAATCTAGAAAGGGCTGAGGTTTCTCTGTGATAGATGAGAGGATACATTGACTTCCTAATAAATTCAAAGCTCATGTTCCTCTAGCTACATTCCTCTAGTGACAAAGTGAGGGTCAGCTCAGTACCACGGGATTGTTATGCATCAGGGCACAGGGTGGACAGCATGTGACAGGAAGTGCATGAGAAAATGGAAGAGGAAGGAGAGATGGAAACAGACTCGCAATCCCATATGTGCTTTGCATATTAAACCATGTTAAACGTCTTACTTGTATGTGGAAGCAAGTACAAAATACACAAAATATCTTGTACCCTTACTGTATTTCATATTCTATATGAACTGTAGATGTGTATGTATAAGCTATTGGAATTAGCTGGTACATGAATGCTTCCATCTGTGCATGTCAAGTAAGAAACCACCATACTGTTGAAAAAATGCTTTCCCCATCCTAGAAAATAGCAGAGGGTAAGTTTTTAGTGTATCAGTTTTGCTTAGTTGGGAGATTCAGTAGAAATTGAGTAATTCCCTAATGGAGGCACTGCTCGCACAAACAGGTCCCATAATGAAGGAGGACACTAGCTATACCATGGGGACCATGACAAGTAGTCAGGGAAACAATTTCTTAAGGTGTTCTAAATAATCTGGTTTTGGCATTTTGAGGAAAGGTCTTAGTTGTCTTCAATTCTACGCAAAATATGCTCTGGTTACTTTCAAGCGTCAAAGCTTTGCAGCTGGATAACGGACATAAGAGGAGCTCTTAAGGCATGTATAACACATACACTTCAAAGAAACTTGCATAAAATACTTATTTCTCGTACATGATAAAATGGACAAAGACTATTTTAAAGCGTGTTTGCCCACTAGGGAACATGTCTACATGGGAGAACTTATGAGTAGATGAAGAACAGCTGTCCAGGCTGGGGGAGGTCAAAAGTAGGTGAGATCCACTAAGGAAAGGTACATGGAACGTAGGCAAGATTTTTTTTTTGATGGAGAAATAATTTAAACAATCTCTTGCCTATGCTTTCCAGAAAACGTTATAAAGGAGGGTTTTTTTGCTTGAGTTATATAGATAATCTATTTTCAATTGAGATCAGACCTCAAGAACTCAAATTAGCCACTGGATATATGCCAGAAAGAGAATTTAAAAGCAGTTTTTAAAAATAAAAGGATCGTTCAACTACAAAGCATTGGCTGTGTTCTGTCTCCAAGAACCACTCAGCAGCCATCCAATATGAAGTTGTACCCAAGTGGTAAACAAATCAGATAGGAACAGCTCTTGACTAGTCCAGCAAAGGATCCTGGCCCAGCTTCAAGATGCCTGTTGGCAAACGGACAAAGAGGATTGCAGCTGCACTGAGCAGCACTAGCCTCTCCTGGAGCACACCCACGTTCACAGCGCTGTGTCTCTGAACATGGTGCTTTGAGCTCTCTCATTTACCCAGCAAACGTCTTTCAAGGTCCAACTCAAACACCACTTAGTCCATGAAGCCTTTCTTGATGGTCCCATAGATTCCATTGCCCTCTTTTTGTGCATCGATAGCCCTTTTTTCACACCCTGCTTTAAAACATCTTACAAATGTGAACCTTTGATTCTCTCACTGCCCTCAGCACTGATTTAAGAATAGAGATGATGACTTCTTCATATTTTACTTTTTTATTTATACATATTTTTTGAGACAGAGTCTCATACTGTCACCCAGGCTGGAGTGCAGTGGTGTGATCTCAGCTCACTTCAACCTCCACCTCCTGGGTTCAAGCGATTCTCCTGTATCAGCCTCTTGAGGGACTGCAGGCGTCCACCACCATGCCCAGCTAATTTTTTGTATTTTTAGTAGAGATGGAGATTCACCATGTTGGCCAGGCTGGTCTCAAACTCCTGACCCCGTAATTTACTCACATCGGCCTTCCAAAGTGCTGGGATTACATGTGTGAGTCACTACACCCAGCCGACTAATTTCTTATTTTATATCCTCAGGCTTTAGCCTAATGCCTGACAAGGAGGAACTCCTCAGGAGTGAGTCAGTAACTAGGATGCTACGTGTTTTTGACATCCGGTTGGCTTTGACAACAGGATGAGACTGTACCAACTTTGACCTGGATGATTAGAGTCAATGCAGCATGAATGGGCATAGGGAATAAAGGTTTGCCTTGAGAACATTGAGAATTTTACTGCTCTGTTATTTTAATTACCGGCTTCTATTTATTTTACTCAAAAGATGTTACATTCTTTATGATGAAGCATTAAAAAAATGTCTAAATAAAAGCTGCAGAGTATACCATTTTGGAGGATATAGTGTGTCTTTCTCAAAAATATTACAAATTATACTTTTTTTTTCTTTGATCACACACTTCTATGTAATAATGAACTAGCACGCTGTTTGAAGCACACTGTTCCTGGACCTACTGTTTATATGTCATGCACTTTCCCTGTAGTTAGAGTCTAGAAATGAGGGAAGACTGCCAGAATTTCCCTGGCATTTGCGTTTCAATGGTGTATTATTTTGGCTTTTCCAACACACAAACTGTATGTCCTTCATAGTGTGACTACCTGAAAAGGCAGGGGAAAGAGATGTGCTTTTATTCACTTAACTTGGTCAATATGCAGTCAAGAGGGTAGTTTGGGCCTACAGTTTTAGTCTGTAAATTAAGACAGACCGAAGTTAGTATTAAAATATTAAGCAGTCTTGTTAGACAATTTAGTTCTAAAAAAAAAATCACACTGGGAATTGAATCTGTGAGAAAGATTACTTACATTAAAAATGAAGTTTATTCTTCATACATAGCCTCAGGTTATGAAGAAAGGAACATGCAAAAACCAAAGCAAATCACAACATGCTGACTTCTGTCGCTATTATGCTTCCCTATTAATCTGCATTCGAGCCAAAGGTGTTATTTCCATTTCTTTGAGGTTTACTTGGAATTTAAACTCACAGTCCTTTGAGAAGACTCACCTTCTCACTGTTTCTGGACTGCTCACCTATACACACACACATACATGTGCACTCACACACACGTTGCACTTTGGCTGACATGGGATTGGGGTAACGTTTTGAAGTTTTACTTCCAGGTAAATTGTTCTAAAACATTTTAGAGAAGTTCATATACTCATGAACTTCTTATCTTTGATCCTGATACTATGTCTTATAAAAATTAAATGTGTTTGTTCATTTTATATACATCTATAAATTATAGAAAACAGAGCCTTTTTAGTTGTGACCGAAAATGTGAGTGAGCCTGAGGGTGGGGGAGTGGAAGGGCAGGTGCCATCTCAGGGGCTGTCTCCTCTCGCCCTATCTGTGATGACCACTGGACCTCTCATTTCCAAATCTGAGCAGCACAGATACACCAGTGGGTGTTAGTTGGTCATACTTGAAGTATTTTAATTAGAATCACACTTGCTACTTCCTGTTCTGGTTGTTGGGTGCCAGATGGACATATTATTTCGCTATTTGAAGCACGCTGTTCCTGGAACTACTGTTTATACACCATTAACATCATATGTTGATTAAATTTTTTCGATGCCTCATTTCCATCACTAAATTCATTTCTAGATGAAGAATGAATAAACCACAGAGCATCATTTCTGCAAGTGGCATGAGACCATTTGGCACAATTCCAGAGGGTTCACATCTACTAAGGCTTTAGGTGCCTTAGCTCTAGACATGCGGTCTTCATTTTCCTGATATGCTTTCCAGCTTTATAAAACATTCTTTTTAGGAACTGTAAAAGTCAATTTGATGATCAGTTGAATCACTGAGGTGGAAAGTCATGAGTGATAGCTAGGTCGTACTGAGTCCTGTAGAATGGGTATGGATACGGAGTAAGGTGTATTGAGGCTCTTTAAAAGTAGACATCAAAATGGATGCTCTCTCTACTCTGTCTCTACTGGCTGCCACTTACGTAAATGATCAGTTCCACAAGAGAAAGGGACTTAGAAACTTTGTTCAATTTGGGCAAAAATAGGAGACAATAAAAAATGAAACTGTAATAAAGAGAGCACACTGGAAACCAGAGCAGGGAATATCAAGTTGTCAACGTGTTATTCAAAACCAAATAAAAAAATAAATATGAAAAAGTCAAGTAAAAGGAAAAGATGAGAAAAAAAATTTCCAGTGTTTAGTACAATAAGAGAAACAGATAGAATACTTAGACACATTTTCATGCAGAGCTAGGTAAATCATTACTCTGGTTTGTTTGAAGTAAAATGTCAACTTGTCTAATTTATGTTCATTTCAGGGTAATTCATCTTCTCATCCTGTACTGCTTTTCTGAGGATGCTTTCTGTAAAGATGTATTCATATAAAATGACTTCTGAAATATGTATAGGATGATTCTATGCAATTTTGGAAGTCCATTTTCATTAAATCATCTTTATTTCTTTGGTTTGAGGTTATGGCATTATAACTTTAACAACTCCTGTGTTATGATAGGTTGTGTTTAGCAAAGAGGCAACTTTACTGATTTAAATTTTTAAAAAAATTATTGATATAAGAAATAATTTTCTTGTTTCCTCCTAAATATCATGGCATAATTTTCAAAGACATTTTTTCTCCATGGGGAAAGGAATATTAAGCCTGGCATTTTCTTTTTGGTGTCTTGTATACCTAGAGGCTTTCTAGGCAAGAGCACCCAGCCATAGGTTACTGTGTGAGCTTTGCCTTGAGATTACACAGGTAGAAATTCTATCTAGGTTTAGAGCTTAGCAACTGTAATAAAGGTCAAGTCTCTAAAAAATTCCATTATTATTTCAAGGTCCTGCAAAAATGCTGCCTTCTTGATGAAGTATTCTCCATGCCTTGGGCATTTGGAACATTTTGACTAATTTATGTCACCTTGCCTTTGTTATCTTCTACCAATGCTAAACTTGGCCTGTGTGGAACTTTGAAGAATCCCATGGTGTTAGGCTAAAATTTAGCCTAGCACAGAGCCTGAGCTATTGGAGAGACTCAAGAAATATACAGCAAGAACAAAGACATTTAAAACTTTCCAACTATATTGACACCATAGAGAGTCAAGTTGAGAATAAAAAATTAATATCTTGAGGCCTGGCATGATGGCTCACGCCTGTAATCCCAGAACTTTGGGAGGCCAAGGCAGGCGGATCATCTGAGGTCAGGAGTTCCAGACCAGCCTGGCCAACATAGTGAAACCCCATCTCTACTAAAAATATAAAAAAACTAGCTGAGTGTGGTAGTGTGCCCCTGTAATCCCAGCTACATGGGAGGCTAAGGCAGGAGAATTGCTTGAACCTGGGAGGCACAGGTTGCAGTGAGCCAAGATTGCACCACTGCACTCCAGCCTGGGTGACAGAGTGTGACTCTGTCTCAAAAAAAAAAAAAGAAATTAGTATCTTGAGAAAACCTTGTCCTGTGAGTCTGACAGTAGATGAGAGACAGGGAATTGTTCATCTTCTGCAGGAGAACTTTACAAAGCCTCTCTCCCATAGGGGAAGTTTTGTTGTTGGCCATGTCTAAATACCTAGGAAGAGCTATGGGGAAAGTTTCATCAGGATCTACTAGTAGTATCTACAGTGGTTATCATGAGGGACATTTTAATAAAACATGATTCCCCTTGACACACTTATTAAAGTATGAAATAGTTCAAAGTTTGACTTTGCAGTAAAATACTCAGCAGAGGTTTGCATTTTTCCATGGGAGTCCCGTGTAATCCTGAAGGTGGAAAAAAAAAAAGAAAAGGGTCTGTGGAATGGCAGCTGTTGCAGGGATCACCATAACAGTTTAAGGCAGGGCTCACACAACAAAGCATGTTGGTTATATTCACCATTTCAAATCCACAGTCTTGACATGAAATTAGAGACGGTCTCTAACCATGCTGAGATAGTGTTGTTTAAAGAATTTATGATACTTAAGGATGCTGAGCTGGTGTGCTTTGACAATGGGTAGGCAGAACGTGAAGCTGTCATAGGAGCTTTGAGTGGCCAAATGCGACCTCGACTGTCCCCTGCCTCTCCCTTGCTTTGGCTTTTCCAGTGCTTGAGATCCTCAAGTTGTTACTGCTGGTGTGATTTGTGGTAGAAGGGAAGACATACAAGATCGGGCACAGCCAAGCTTTCTTCACCAGCCTGTATTATTTTCTTCTTACTTTGATTGACCTTTCAAATAAAAATTGACTTTTTCTTTTTTTTTTTGTGAGACAGAGTCTTGCTGTGTCCCCTAGTCTGACTGGAGTGTAGTGGTGTGATCTCAGCTCACTGCAGCCTCTGCCTCCCTGGTTAAAGCCATCTTTCCACTTCAACCACCCAAGTAGCTGGGACTACAGTCATGCACCACCACACCTAGCTAATTTTTGTATTTTTTGTAAAGATGGTGTTTCACCATGTTGCCCAAGCTGATCTTGAACTCCTGGGCTCAAGTAATCTCCCACCTCCACCTCCCAAAGTGCTGGGATTACAGGAATAAGCCACCATGCCCTGCTGACTCATTTTTTAAAATCTCATTAAAATTCCTCAGATTTTGATGGAATCCAGACACAAATTTTCTAGGCTATCAGCTTTTAGTCTGATACACACCAACATATTTTGACTGTTCTGTAGTTTTTATTAAGAATTCTAGAATTTCATTTTAATTCATTTAGAGCTAGAGTTGAAAATCCTTAAAATTAACTTGACAATAAAAATCTTAAATGACACATAAATATATCAAAACAAGTAATTTTAGATAATTAAAAATTCATTCTCTTCCTTTTGTCTTCTTTTAACTTCCTGTTGATTTGCATAAAAATTCATTCTCTTTCTGTATGCAAGTGTGTGTCTAAGAGACCAAGAAAGAGTGAAAGACACAGAGAGAAGTGCTCTAATATGTGTTTCCTATGAATAAGACATTCTTTTACCTCCCCACGGAATAAATACCATGATCAGGAGATGAAAAATGATACAGTACTACTGTCTAATTTACAGACTTCATTCAAAATTTTGCCAATTGTTCCACATGCCTTTCATTACAAAAGAAAAGGAAGAGGTTTACACATTGAATGTAGAAGTCTTACATCTTTAATCTCTTGTGATCTGGAAAAATTCCTCAGGAATTCTTTGTCTTTTACAACCTTAGCATTTAGATATCTAGATATAAGATGGTTCTAAGAATCAAAACTGTACACAAAAGCACATTCAGAGAAGTATAAATCTCTTCATTTCCCTTCAAACCCATTTTCATCTCTTCATTTTTTCTACCTCATTTCCCACCACCACCTGTAGGCAACCAATTTCATTTATTTATGTTTTATTCTTACTGTTTCTATTAATAGAAATGAGTAGATTCATACTCTTTCTTCTACAAAAAGCAGCAAAATAGCTGGGTGTGGTGGCATGTGCCTGTAGTCCCAGCTACTCTAGAGGCTGAAGTGGGAGCATTGCTTGAGCCCAAGAATTCAAGGCTGCAGGGAGCTATGATTGCACCACTGCACTCCAGCCGGGGCAACAGAGCAAGACGCCGCTCTGAAAAAGAAAGCACAATATACATGCCATTTTGTGCCTGGCTTTCAGCTTTCCTCTCTCTAGTTCAGAAAGATCTTCCCCATCTTTATACATTGCACAGTAGACTGTGTGTGGATGTCTGTTGAATCTGCTCTCCTAGGTATGGCTATTAGATTATTTCCAATATTTTGCAATTACCAACATAGCTGCAAGTAACAGTCTTGTACATATGCATTTTCTTATTGTTGGAGATGTAACTTTAGGGTAAGTTCCTAAAAACCAATATTGCTAAATTAGCTGAGAGTGGTGATGGGTGCCTGTAATCCCAGCTACTCGGGAGGCTGAGGCAGGAGAATCACTTGAACCCTGCAGGCGGAGGTTGCAGTGAGCCGAGATGGCGCCACTGCACTCCAGTCTGGTGAAGAAAAAGTAAGCACTTATGTGGTTTCATTAGATATTGCCAGATTCTCCTCTAGAAGAATTGTGTCTGCCTGTTCTCACCAGTAAGCTATGAGTCCTGTTTTCCCATCTCCCCAACTGAATGTGTTGTCATGCTTTTCAATTTTTGCCAAATTCTTAGGTGAGACATCATATCTCAGGGTAGTTTTAATTCGCATTTTGCTAATGAAGCATAAGTTTGAACACTTTTTCATATTTTTAGGGTCTAAATTATAAATATTCTAATGAATAAATTGCTATATATTTTGCCCATTTCTGATGAGGTTTTTGGCCTTTCCCCCCTACAGTTTGAGTTTATTATGCATTAGAGATGTTATCCTTTTACTGTGACATATGTTATAAATATTTTCTTCCAAATTCTAAGTTATCTTTGATTTTTATTATTTTTTTTTTGAAAAAAGAAAAAGCTTAAAAGCTCTTAAAATTTTTCTTTTTGGTGATCAAGTTTATTTCTTTTATTACAGGTAGATTTTGAGGCATAGTTAGAAAGCCTTTCCCTAATCTGGGTTACAAAATCTTTAATGTTACTTCTAGTACTTATATGGCTTCTTTTTTTTTTTTGAGACAGAGTTTCCCTCTTGTTGCCCAGGCTGGAGGGCAGTGGCCTGAACTTGGCTCACTGCAACCTCTGTCTCCTGGGTTCAAGTGATTCTCCTGTCTCAGCCTCCCGAGTAGCTGGGATCACAGGCACCTACCATCTCACCCGGCTAATTTTTTGTATTTTCAGTACAGATGGGGTTTCATCACATTGGTCAAGCTGGTCACAAACTCCAGACCTCTGGTGATCCACCCACCTCGGTCTCCCAAAGTGTTGAGATTACAGGTGTGAGCTGCCAGCTTTGGAGGTGTAGATAGTTTGTGCATGCTATAAGTTGTGGATATAGTTTCACCTTTTCCCTAATGACTGTCCAGTTTTCTCAGCACCATTTGTTAAAAAGTCCATCTTTGCAACAGTGATTTGAGATGTCACCTTTATAGTATTCCATATGTATGTGGTTCTGTTTCTGGACTTCTAATTCTAATCTACTGTCTATTACACAATACACAAATAGCACACTACTTAATTATAGATGCTTTGAAGTATGTTTTAATTTATCAAAGAGCTCGCCTCCTCTCATAGTTTTTTTAATGTTTTTCTGGTTATTCTTGCATACCAACATGTGTACTTTGGTAAAGAAACTTTTGGTATTTTTTGAGGATTGTATCAAATTTACAAATTAATTTAGGGAGAACTGATAGCTTATGATGTTGGGTCATTTTATATAAGAATAAGGAATGGATTTTTATTTGTTTACAACTACTTGTTTGTCTCTCAGAAAATTTTTAATTTTCCCCTCATATAGGTTTTGTATATTTCTTTTTGTTTGTTTTTTGTTTTTTAAAAATCTATTTATTAGAAACATTTTCCCATGGAGTGCTTTAATTTTTTTTTTTTTTTAATTATCCTTTACATTCTGGGGTACATGTGCAGATCGTGCAGGTTTGTTACACAGGTATACACGTGCCATGGTGGTTTGCTGCATCCATTCCCCCGTCATCTACATTAGGTATTTTTCCTAATGCTATCCCTTCCCAATCCCCGACCCCCTACTGTTTCTCCCTAGCCCTCCGACCCCAACAGGCCCCAGTGACTGATGTTCCCTTTCCTGTGTCCATGTGTTCTCATTGTTCGACACCCACCTATGAGTGAGAACATGCGGTGTTTGGTTTTCTGTTCCTGTGTCAGTTTGCTGAGAATGTTGGTCTCCAGCTTCATCCATGTCCCTGCAAAGGACATGAACTCATCCTTTCTTGTGGCTGCATAGTATTCCATGGTGTATATGTGCCGCATTTTCTTATCCAGTCTATCATTGAGGGACATTTGGGTTTTGTATATTTCTTTTAAGTTTATTCCTAAGTATTTTTATCTTTTTTATGGTGATTGTAAAACCAGATTTCTTCCCTGCTTGTTATTGATTTAATATATGAAGGTCATTAATTTAATTTTATTTTTTTTAAGAGATAGAGTCTCTGTTGTCCACGCTGGGGCAGTGGTGTGATCATGGCTCACTGTAGCCTTGAATTCCTGGAGTCAAGAGATCCTCCTCAGCCTCTGGAGTAGCTGAGACTACCGGCGTGCACCATCACATTCAGTTAAAGGCCATTAATTTATGTATGTTAAGTTTATATCCCTCCAACTTCCTGAATTCTCTTATTGTTTGAGTTGGTTTATGATTCTCCAGACTTTTCCAGATCGACTCTCATATCTTCTACAAGTTGTAGTTTGCCAATTCTCGTGCTTTTCCTTGCTGTCTCTTGTTTAATTTAATGCGATGATCAGCACATTCAGTGGTGCTGAATTTAGTATGAACATTCTTGCCTTGTTCCTGATCTGAGTGTAAATAACTTTAACATTTCCTTATTAAGTAAGACGTGGTTAAGGATGTATCAATTCCTATTTTCTTGAATATTTTCATCTGTGTTAGTATCAAAATTTGTCAAAGTTTTTTCCAGCACCTATGGAAATTGTCATAATTTTTCTCCTTAGGTCTTTTAGTAAGCTATATTATGTTAATGGATGTGCTAACATTGCTCTGCCTTGCATTTTGATACCAGTTGGTTATTGTTATTTTCCTCGGATGTGGTATTCTGCTTGCCAATACTTTAATATTTTTGTATTGATACTTATAAATTATATTAGTCTGATTATTTTTTTGTTATGTATGTGATCTCTTAATCTGCCTTAATTCTTAATGTTATACTTGATTAATGAAAACACTGAAAATTTCTCCTTCATTGTCAGTGCTCTGGAACAGTTTACAGAGCACTGGGACCATATGGTTTTGAAGGTTGGTAGAATATCCCTGTGGAACATCCTGGGGTCTGTGCTTCTTTTACAATATAGTTCCTTGATATCCTTCTCTTTGTCTTTCAGTAAATTGATTTATCTACCTCTACTTGGGTTAATTTTGCTAAACTTTGTTTCTCAGAAAATTATTTTGTCTATGTTTTTGAAATTATTTTGTAATTTCTCATTTTTGTATATGTGTGCTTCCTCCCTTTTTCTAAATTAAGATAACTAGTGTTTATTAAAAAGAAAATAGGAAATTTATTTGACTTACTAATTAAGTATATTTTTTCTTTTCTAACCCATTAATTTATGCAGTTATTATTTCTCTTATGCTTTCTTTCTGTTTCCGTTTTATTGTTGTTGTCACTTTTGAGTTGAGAATTTGTCTCAATTCTTTCTCCATTTTTTCAATTTTTAAAATAAGAATATTTATTATAAATTCTCCTCTGATCACTGTTTTTCATGAATCAGAGATTCCGATGTACATGTCTTCATTAAATTTATTTTAGGAATTCTTTTACTTTAGTGTTTATTTCCTCTTTTCTCTAAGAATTAAACTTTCTGTGTAGGAAGGCCTTTGATTTTGTTAATGATTTTGAGTTTTATGGCATTGTGATCAAAGTTTGTGCTTGTAATATTTCTACTTTATCAAACTTACTAATGTTTTCTTTGTAACCAAATATATAATCAAATTTTTGAGAATTTTCCCTATGCACTTGGGAGTAAAATGTCTTGGCTACCATAAGATGTAAAGTTCCATATCTATTTGTGAGTTGCCGTGTAGATTATGTCATTATGTCTTCTACACATCACAACAAACAGATTAGAGAAGCAAAAGCAAATCAACCTCAATTTAGAAGAAAAGAAATAGCGAAAGTAAGAGCTGAACTGGAGGAAGTCAAGGCAAAAAAAATTCGAAAGATCAACAATTCCACGAGTTGTTTTTTTAAAAAACTTAATAAGATAGGCCATCAGCTATACTAATAAAAAATAAAAGAGAGAGGATCCAAATAAACACAATTAGAAATGATGACAAGGATGTTACCACTTACCCCACAGAAATAAAAAATAACCATCAAAACTACTACAAAGATCTCTATGCACACAAACTAGAAAACCTAGATGAGATGAATAAATTCCTGGACACATACATGGTCCCAAGACTGACTGAACCAGGAATAAATTGATTCCATGAACAGACCAATAACGACCTCTGAAATGAATCTGTAATAAATAGTCTATAAATCAAAAAAAGCCTTGAGCCAGATGAGTTCATAGCCAAATTCTACCATATGTACAAGTAGAGCTGGCACCATTTCTACTGAAACTATTCCAAAAAATTGAGGAGGAGGGGACTCCTCCCCAGCTCATTCTGTGAGGTCAGCATGATCAAAACCTGGCAGAGATAAAACAACAACAGCAAAATGAAACTTCAGGCCAATATCCTTGATGAACATTAATGCAAAAATCTTCAACAAAATACTTGCCAACCTAATCCAGCAACACATCAAAAAGCTAATCCACCACAATCAAGTAGGTTTCATCCCAGAGATGTAAGGTTTGTTAAACATATGCAAATCAATAATGTGATTCATTATATAAACAGAAATAAAGACAAAAACCACATGATTATCTGGATAGATGCATAAAAGGCTTTTGAAAAAATTCAGCATTGCTTCATGTTAAAAACTCTCAATAAACTAGATACTGAAAGAACATACTATGATAAATAATAAGAGCCATCTATGACAAACCCACAGCCAACATCATACTGAATGGGCAAAAGCTGGAAGCATTTCCTTCAAAAACCAGCAGAAAACAAGGATGCCCTCTCTCATTACCCCTGCTCAACATAATATTAGAAATTCTGACCAGAGCAATCATGCATGAGAAAGAAAGAAAGGGAATCCAAATAGGAAGAGAGGAAATCAAACTATCTCTATCTGCAGGTGATATGATTCTATATCAAGAAAAACCCCATAGTGTTGGCCGAAAACCTCCTTCGGCTGATAAACAACTTTAGCAAAGTTGCAGGATACAGCATCAATGTGCAGAAATCACTAGCATTCCTATATACCAACAACAGCCAAGCCAATAGCCAAATCAGGAAGGCAATCCCATTCATGATAGCCACAAAAAGAATAAAATACCTAGGAATACAGCAAACCGGGATGTGAAAGATCTCTGCAATGAGAATTACATAACACTGCTGAAAGAAATCAGAGACGACACAAACAAATGGAAAAACATTCCATGTGTCTGGATAAGAATAATCAATATTATTAAAATGGCCATACTGCCCAAAGCAATTTCCAGATTCAATGCTATTCCTATCAAACTACCAATGACATTCTTTACAGAATTAGAAAAAAACTATTTTAAAATTAATATGGGACCAAAAAGAGCCTGAATAGCCAAGGCAATCCTAAGCAAAAAGAATAAAGCTGGAAGCTTCACACTATCTGACTCGAAACCACACTACAGGACTATAGTAACCAAGACAGCATACTGCTGGTACAAAAACAGGCACGTAGACCAATGGAATAGAACAGAAAGCCCAGAAATAAGGCTGCACACCTATGACCATCTGATCTTTGATAAAGCTGATGAAACAAGCAATGGGGAAAATACTCCCCATTCAATAAATGGTGCTGGAATAACTATCCACATGCAGAAGATTGAAGCTGGACTCCTTCCTTACACTATACAAAAAAATCAACTCAAGATGGATTAAAGACTTAAATGTTAAACCCAAAATATAGACACCCTGGAAGACATCCTTGGCAATACTATTCTGGACATAAGAATGGGCAAAGATTTCTTGACAAAGACACCAAAAGCAATCACAACAAAAGCAAAAATTGACAAATGGGATCTAATTAAACTAATGAGCTGCTCCACATCAAAAGAAACTATCATCAGAATAAACAGACAACCTAAATATTGGGAGAAAACATTTGGAAACTATGCAGCTGACCAAGGTCTAATATCCAGCCTCCGTAAAGTAAAGGGTTGATTATTGCAACCTTGTACAATTGTCTCAGGGTTGATGATTGCAAGTCAGTTTTTCTTGCTACCTAGCCAAGCAAGCTTGATGTATTCTGTTTGTACTACACAATATTTGAAAAGTTTTTTAAGCTTAACCAAATTTGGTGTACTACGAAAGATATCATCGTAATTTTTTTTTTTTTTTTTGGAGATGACTTCTTGCTCTGTCACCCAGGCTAGAGTGCAGTGGTGCGACTTTGGTTCACAGCAACCTCTGCCTCCAGGGTTCAAGCAGTTCTGCCTCAGCCTCCCAAATAGCTGGGATTACAGCTGTGTGCCACCACACTCAGCTAATATTTTGTATTTTTAGTAGAGACAGGGTTTCGCCATGTTGGCCAGGCTGGTGTCGAACTCCTGACCTCACGTGACCTGCCCACCTCGGCCTCCCGAAGTGCTGGGATTACAGATGTGAGCCATTGTGCCCGGCCATCATCACAATATTTCTAAAAGTTCATGTGAAACTTTGTCCAGTGTTTTGGAATGGAAGAGACAGCCAATAGGGTTTTAAAAAAATGCCATGCTTTCTTTGGTGGAATGAGGCCTAACTTGTGTGTAGATAGATCTGGGGCAAGAGTTGCGGGGACAATTAAGGAAAAGATGAGGGTGGCAGAGGGTGTCCTTTATCATGCAAAGGAGACGAGCAAAAATGGAGTGCATTTACTGCCCTTTAAAAAAAATGCAAAGATACTTTTAGAAAAAAGTTTCCAAATCCACTGTGAACTGTGAAGCTGAAATCCGACTTTATTCACCTTTCTACCAATCTCCAAAGATGTTGCCTTACTGGGTAATTTAGACATCAGGAATACTTGCATTCCAGTTCCAGAGCAAAAGGAGATTTGGAGGTTGAATGGAAGTTTGAAGGGACAGCTCTCTGAGGGGCAGAGGGGGGAAGTAACCTATACAGGAAAATAAGGCTAACTGCAAGGTATATGCAAAGAAGATCTCACACGAAGGATTTAATTTTTCTTTGTCTTTCCCTTGGACTCTGTGATTATTCCTACTAAGGGTCCAGTTTAAAATTTTAATTCTACATTGCAATTTTTTATAGCTATTTCTAAAACTCTATTAAAATCTATTTACTTATAAAAACAGTGGGATTGTGGGGCATTCACAACACTTATATAAGGGAAGGTGAGGCCTCTTGCCAGAGGCCACAGGGGAGGAGCAGGCAGGAAGAACAAGATTCTTACCACTGTCCAGGCCATCTGTATGGGAACAGAAGCTTAAGGCAGAGGTGAGCACAGGGCAGAGTCTACCCCCATCCACATGTCAGGGTAGCCATGAGGCAGTCCTCTCTTATCCCTGCAAATGTGAAGGTATGCCTAGAAAACGGATACACAGAGGCAGGATAAGCAAGTGAGCAGCTGGGAGATGATGATAAATAGATAAAGATATAGAACAAGAAATATATATATTTGCTCTTTATTCCCAGTTCCTGGCACAGAGTTTCTAAAACTTGTGGAAGTTTCTGAGTGGTAGGGGTGAGAGAAACACCTTTTGTTATTCAGAGCAATCCCTTTTTAATTCTTCCTGAGTTTATGCTAATGAGATGATTCTTGCTGGCCCTATGCAGCTTCAGGATGGGCCAGCTGCCAGAGGAACCAACCATGTGATTAGAGAGTGGAAGTTGCCAGCCCCAGTCATGACCTCCTGAGGAACTGAAGATTGAGTTCAGTCGCCAGTGGCCAGTGATCTTATCAATCATGCATTTGTAATGGAGCCTCCATAAGAACCCTAAGCAATGGGGATTGGAGAGTTTCCAGTTTGGTAAACACATTGAAGCACTGGGATGATGGCCAGAGAGGGCATGGAAGCTCTGGGCTTCTTCCCCATGCTTTTAACCATGCATGCCTTCCATCTGGCTCTTCCTCTTTCTTTCTTTCTTTCTTTCTTTTTCTTCTTTCTTTCTTTCTTTTCTTTCTTCTTTCTTTCTTTCTTTTCTTTCTTCTTTCTTTTCTTTCTTCCTTCCTTTCTTTCCTTTCTTTCTTCCTCTTTCTTTTTTTTTTGAGACAGAGTCTCACTCTGTCACCCAGGTTAAAGTGCAGTGGCACAGTCTCAGCTCCCTGCAATCCCTGCTGCCTCCTGGATTCAAGCAATTCTCCTGCCTCAGACTCCCAAGTAGCTGGGATTACAAGCGTGTGCCACTACATTAGGCTAATGTTTGCATTTTTAGTAGAAACGGGGTTTCAGTATGTTGGGCAGGCTGGTCTTGAATTCCTGACTTCAGGTGATCCTCTCTCTTTGGCCTGCCAAAGTGCTGGAATTACAGTTGTGAGCCACCACACCCAGCCAGTAGTATCCTTTCTAATAAGCCACTAGTAGAAAGTAAACTGTTTTCCCGAGTTCTGTGAGCCATTCTAGCAAATTACCAATCCTAAGAAAGGGATGGTGGGAACCCCCAATTTATAGGTGGTGAAAGTGTGGGAGGCCCAGGACCTGCAGTTGGTGTTTAAAGTGGCACTCCTGTGGGTCTGAGTCTTTAATTAGTGGGAGCTGATGCCACATTACGCTAATGAAGTGACTCCAGATGGTGTCAAAATTAAATTAAATTTTAGGACACTCAGTTGACATCCACAGAGAATTGGAGAATTGCTTGCTGTGGAAAAAACCCATACATGAGTGTTAGAAGTGTTGTTGAGTAGAAAAACAGTTTTCTTTTGATACGTATATATAGATACATGTAGATATGTATGTATATGTAGATATGTATAGATAGATGTATATAGTTATGCTCAGATATGTATGGATAGATATAGATACATATGTGTAGATACGTATGGATAGTTACGGGTATATTTACATATCTTTGCATAGACAGCTAGATATAGAGAGACAGCTTGATATAGCTAGATGTCTTCCACACATCTGGATTACAACAGCAGTACTGATATGATCTTCCTTCCCTTACCATTGATGTAGTGATACAACATATGTTCAGATATGTATGGATAGCTATAGATATGTATGTGTGCATATGTATGGAAAGATATCTATACATATATATGGATATATATGGGCAGATATAGACATGTTTGTGTAGGTGTGTATAGATAGCTAAAAAGATAGAGAGATTGATATAGCACATTTGAATTACAGCAGTGCTGGTGACATGACCTTTCCACCCTAACCCCCTGGTCTCCCCATACCCTGGCACACATCCCCTGGAGAAGCTAGCAGGAGAAGAGGGGGAAATAATTACAGAACAAATCTGCCACAGGCTGAGTTTTCTGAAAGCAGATGCTGAGGTGGAGTTTGGAGTTTGGGGTGCAAAATATTTATTAGGATTGACACTTGTGAAAGGAAGAGGGAGGAAGCAGGGTCAGGTAGACAGTGAGACAGGTCCACGAAGCCTCAGGCACCCCAGCAGGAGCTCTGCAGCAGGAGAACTGCCCACCAGCATTGTCTGGGTTCAGGCCAACTTGCTAGGCCTTTATGCCTGCACCGCATGCATTGAATGCTGCTGCTCAGGCAGGGGGTGGGCTTGAGCGGGGGGCTCTCTGCAGCTGAGGCCACCCTGAAGGGGCTGACAGCAGGATATGTCTGTTGTCCACTCCTTGCAGCTGGGAGACATGTCCTTCCTTGAAGGGGAGATATGAACTGTCACCCTTGTCCCCCTCTACAAGTCTATAAGCAAAGAATCCTAACAAAATAGAAGCTGTGAACTGGATGTTGGAAATGGTTGGCCTGAACATACTCTTGCCTGAAAGTGAGGAGTCATTACTCAAATGAGACTGTTTCAATGCAAGTGAAATAAAATTCGAGGTATGGTCAAGGGGTAGGAGGAGGGATATTCTACAGGAGATCGGTCAAGGTGGTAGGAAAAATTATAGAAACATGCAAACTTTCTTGGAAGGCCAGAAGGTTTTGCAAAAGCCTCAGGAGACATGTATGTTTAGATGTGTATAGATCTAAAGGCAGCCTAATCCTCTTACCTTGAGCTAATAGCAAAAAGCAAATAGCAAGGGAACGCAGAGGAGTTTATCTAAATAGCTTGTTTACTAAGACTGATCTTTGATCATCTGTGTGCACAACTGCTCTCTCCTCGGGGGCGGGGTGGGTAGTTGGCAATGTTAATTATCCAATAATGTGTTTACTTGAGACCTTTGTTATTAAATCTGTACTAAACAAATGCAGAGCCTCTCCAGGGCTGCACGGCCGGACTCCAGTCTCTTTGGGGTCTGTGAGCCATGAGCCCCCTGGCCATACTCACACAGGACAAACAAACATCTGTGTCTGCATACTTCTGTCATCTGTCGTTTAGACAGAATCTGCTGGTCAGACTTGACAGTTGGTGCTCCTGTGTGAGGACACTGTAAGGGATCATGGATCACGACGGAACCCTCGAAAACACAGGTGAAGAGACTGCACAATCAATATGTAAGTCAGTAAGTCCTTGGTGCCTGCTTGGGATTTCCAAGTTTGAGGAAATTGTTCAGTCTAGGCTCATGGGACAACAGTTATCAGGACAACAGAAACAGTATGTGAAAGTATTGAAACAGCTGCTTAAAGCTAGTGGAGCCTCAGTTTTGCAGGGTAAATTAAGGGATCTAATGCGAATTGCTGTCTTCCATAACCCATGGTTCCCAGCAGAAGGTACGCTAGATGTAGAGCTCTGGGAATAAGTGGGGAGAAATCTTAAGCAACATCATGTTCAAGGGCAACAGATAACATCTCTAACATGATGGGCCTTAGTTACAGAAGACCCTAAAAGGGAAGGGAAGAGGAAGCGTCACCTACCTTATCACCTCCTCCCTCTCCTTCAGCTGAGCAAGTACCAGGTAAAAATACCAAGGAGGAAACAGAGATTTGGCCTGAGCCCCTTCCCCCAATACATTGGTAAAAAGACAAGGGATATGCTACAGCTATGGGAACCTGTCTTAGGCGAGCAGCGTTAGAAGGGGGAGCTCCTGGCCTGCCTGGTAATGCAAGACTGACAAGGCAATCCAGTACATGAGCCCATTTCTTTTGACACTTATAAAGAGATAAGAAAAATGTCAGAAAAGAGCTGCTAGCCCATTTACAAAAGGACTAATTGAGGCCATAGCAGACAACTTCTGTATGACTCTATGGGACTGGTCGGTGCTAGCTAAAACAACTTTGGAGCCCAGCCAATACCTCCTCTGGAAGACAGAATATGATGAGTTGTGCGCTCTTGCTTTGTCTACAACCTGTATCTGCTATACTCTACTGGGCCCATCTCTTAGGTCCGCCCTCTTTTCATCCTGTTACCTAGGCAGACACCCCCTTCCCAGCCTCTAATAATGTGACTGCTTGGCTAGGAAGGATTGACTTACCCCTAGTGGGGTCCCTCATTAATGGCACACATTCGACTAAGGTTCCAGGTAACACTACATATCACTCCACTATCCTCCCACTGTGTGTAAATTATAGAAGTTCTAACCCTTACTGTGTACCTACCCAAACACAAGTATGGCTACATCATGGCAAAGGAAATGCCTTAACATTCTTGGTTGCTGGTAGCCTCAAACCAGGCAATGCAACCAATGCCACTTTCCCCAACATTCCTCCCTGTGCTAAAGAACCAAGCTGGGAAAGTAATGGATTCCACTTGGTTCGGGGGTCTGTCATGGGGAACAAGCCTGTAGCTTCCAGTTAGGCAATTATAACATCTTAGACTGGAGCCCCCATGGTCATTTGCAGGGTAATCGTAGTGATGTCCACATCCATCATGGCATCAATAACAGTTTCATAGCCATGTCTTCTTCCCCTATAATTTGGGCTATGGGGGGATAGGATATCCCAGGCCCCAAATAGTGTCCATGCCACCCCAAGACACTTTATGGCACCCAGGACATCTTAGCACCTCCCTTACCAGACATGGGACATATTATAATTCCAATAACAATTGTACCATGACCTTTATTCATAATCACACAGATCAGTACCTGATCTGCACTACTCATCCATATGTTTCCTTATGGGGACCAATATTTCCATTACACTCCAAAACTCCATGTTTGTTTCACCTCATGCATCAGTAATCACTAAATATCTGATTTAAATATTACTAATATTGTATTAAGAAGACAATCTGAGGCATTCCTACCAGTCAGTTTGACAAGTGATTGGCAAGGTTCCTCTGCTCTTGCCACCTTAGAACATGCCCTTTCCAGGTCAGACACAAAGGATTCATAGTTACACTTACAGCCTTTATAGTCTCAGCCGTAGTCATCCTAGCAACTGCTAGTGTGGCTGTAGCATCTATTACTGAATCAGTATACAAACAGCTACTTTTGTAGATAACTTGTAATGAACTTCTCTTACAGCAGGGTATAAATCAAAAGATTCATGCATGCCTACAAGCCCTCGAGGTTGCCTTGGAATATGTAGGAGAGTGACAAGAGGCACTGGCATTCTGACAGCAAGTAAACTGTGACTGGGAACATAAGCATATCTGTGTCACCTCTCTACCTTGGAATCTATACATAGTTGGGTTGAGGTGAAACACCTCTGGGGAACGTTTCATGATAATTTATCAGCAGATGTAAGGCAACTTACAACTAAAATTTTAGAATCCATAAATGCTATAGCTCTACACACCCAACAAATAGCCATATGGAAGGATGTGTGAGAACATCTCTCCCGGATAGACCTCCATTCCTTGGAGTCACTGCTTGATTGGAAAAGAATGTTACTGATTATAGTCATGTTTGTCTTATGTTATTTACTAATTCTAGGATGCAGAGTTGGAACATGACTCATAATTGCTGCACCTGACAAAACTGTTGCTGCACACATCTGTGCTCTGCAATCAACAAAACCTGATGCAAAAAACGGAAAAGAGGGAGATGTAGGATATTGGTCAGGGTAGTCAGAAAAATTATAGAAAGATGCAAACCTTCTTGGAAGGCCAGAAGGTTTTGCAAAAGCCTCCGGAGGGAATTATGGCTAAAGGCAGCCAAATCCTCTTACCTTGAGCTAATAGCAAAGAGCAAATAATAAGGGAATATAGAGGAGTTTATCTAAATACCTTGTTTACTAAGTCCAACCTTTGATCATCCGTGCACACAACTGCTTTCTACTCGGGCGGTCGGCAATGTTAATTACCCACTAATGGTGTTTACTTGAGACCTTTGTCATTAAATCTTTACTAAATAAATGAGGAGCCTCTCCAGCTTAGCAGGGCTGTATGGCTGATTCCAGTCTCTTCAGGGTCTGTGAGCTGTGAGCCCCCTGGCCATGCTTGCACAGGAAAAACATCTGTGTCTGCATTCTTCTGTCATCTATCGTTCAGACAGAGTCTGCCAGTCAGACTCGACAAGATTCAGTAGAACATATTTTAAGGCAATGCCAGGAGAAAAATAAACCTGCTTCCTGTTTGGACTCTTCAGAAGTTTGGCCCATTTGATAAACTTAATGAATAGTCTCAGTATAGAGAACTCTGTATTTATGCTTTTTTTCCCATGACTTTTCAGTTATTTGCATTAAAGATGCAGGGTGTATTTCTTCAACCCTGAGCCACATGACTTGCTTTGGGCAGCAGTATGAGGCAGAGGTAATGGTGAGGCTATTCCAACTTAGACCTTAAGAGGCCTTCAAAGTTTTTCCTTTCTCTGGCTCATCTGCCATCACCATGAGCATGACATACCTGGGTATTTGTCCACTGGTCTGAGGAGGAGCATGGAGCTGAGCTGCCTAGGCTATGTTGTCCTAGCCATTCTCAACCAAGTGTAGAATCGCCAGCCATCCTGCAGACATGTAAACCCAAATGGTTTCCACCAACCTCTAGCCAATTCACAGATTCATGATGCATTATAATAAACAATTATTGATTGTATTGAGCCACTTAGTTTTGGGGTGGTTTGTTATATAGCAACAGATAACTAGATATAGCTCATTAAAATAGATGTATTTATGTTTATATATATCACACCAAGTTGGTGCTTGGAAAGAGGGGTGTCATTTGCTTAATTTTTTTCTGTTTAGTAGTTCATTCATTTATAATTGATTTGTTAAATCTTTTTGTATATTGAGGGTTGGTTTTGCATTTTGTAACAATACTAAGCAATCTCAAAGGATACATGATTAATACAAGCCATTTGCTATTTATTTCTAAGTTGACTAATTTATTATTTTAATAAGATATTTATACAATTTTTACTTATTTTCATGATTAAATTCACTTTGCATAAATTTCTGAAATAATCACAGAAATTCCAGTGTTGTAGGAGAACTGGGAAGTACTTTATCTCCATAATTATTAATATTTTCTTAGTCTCTTTGACAAATTAATAAAAGGTCTAAACTCCATTCCCAGAAAGAAAACAGACACAGAGAGTATCTTGCACACACTTTCAAGGGCTTCATGGAGCTCCTGAGGCTCATTGTATAGTGTACACCCTAGATCCAGGTAATGTGATGCAATGACTAGCAAGGCGGAGGTATTTTTGGTTGTTTTCTTTCTTCTTCTTCTTCTTCTTCTTTTTTTTTTAACAGAACCAACATTAGTTGAAAGTAAGGAGATTAAAGTTCGGCTGTCTGAACAAATAAAAAACTAATAGCAGATAATGAATTTGAACCAAATAGAGCATCAAATTTTGAATCATTTGTGTTAAGCTCTTCTTTTTTTCTGAATTAAATGTAACTTCCTTAAATCTCTACTGCACTTTGGTAGAGTAAATTGAATGATACTTTAAGTGTTATCTTACTCTGTCAACAAAGAGCAAGTTCATAAAATCAAGTGATTCTTCACTCTCTTCAGGAAACTTTCAAATTTTTATTTCTGACAATTTCCTGGACAGCAACTTTATGAACACAGAGCACTGCAAGCATTCATGTGGGCAAGAGTTTACACATAAAAATACCCAAAGTATCATTTGTGGTCAGAAGAACAAGTAGAAGGAGGACTTGGCCCTGTCTAGACATGTTTTAGCTGATTTTGTTTTTCTAGTGAAACCTGACATAATAAAATATCAAGGGTTTGTTATGTTAAGAAAATGTTTTACTTTATGGTCTTTGATAATATTGCCTTGAATGATTTTTATGTCTTCTTTTCTATTTTTGATGTATTGTGGTAAGGGGAAGCAGCTATAAAAACAGATTTTCTTCTTAGAGGAAAAAAGAACAACTGCAGATAGTCATTTCCCAGGGCCTCAGGGATGTTTCTAAGAATTGGACTCACCTGAGAATAGTTAGCACTGTGTGTATACTTAGCTTCTCCATGGACCCAGCTCTTACTGCTCACGAGATACTAAGCAAAGCACTAAAGATCAAGACCTAGATACACTTTCAGAGCATCATGTTCTACTTCAGAGGCCATCCTGTTGGCAACCTGTGGTCCAATTTGGACAAAGATGAACACTATATTAGCTGATACAGAGCTGAATTGGTTGTCTATTAATTTTATATTAAGCTAATATATCTTTTCTCAACTTAAAAAAGTCAATGTATACAGTACATCAGGCCCACATTACACATGGCAGCTGGGCAGTGTAGCTGCTTTAGAAGGTACAATCCTCACCTGCCTCCACCTGGCCTGGACATACATGTCATTTGCCAGGACCTAGTAGGCACTTGACTTTAAGACATGTGGCCAAGTTGAAAAAGAAGTAGATCCAGGTGTGTGTGTGTGTGTGTGTGTGTGAGATATTGGAGGAGTAATTTTGGAAATTATTAACATATTAAGGTGTATTTGTTTATGAGATTGACTTTCTGGCTCTTTAACAGTGCCCTGAGAACAAAGCCTCATAGAAAGCTGAGAATGAGGTGAAACCTGAGTTCAGCACTTTCCACTTCGTGTTGTCAACCCACAATTCGATTCACTGTCTACTGAGTCCCTATCATGCACACATTTGCACACTAGATTGATGAGGTTATCTCAGAGATTGGCTTCAGTGCTGATTTCCTCTTTGCATGGGTATCTGTGGCCTTCCTCAGTGAGAATTGCTCTCTAGGTGCTAATGATGATTTTAGCTGTTACCACCTCAGAGGTCATGAATTTTTAATGAGGGATCCTTCGAGTCTGGTAGACCTATAAAACTGTCCCTCTAAACTTTATAAAATTAATCATGGAATAAGGGAGGGAAAGAAACAAAAATAAGCCAAGCTTGTGGCACATCAGCAGTCATCATGAGGTAAGCTGCTTTCTGATCCCTTCCTTGTAGTTGTTTGGTGCCCATTGCCCCAGAATCACATAGACCCTATTATAACATTATAATTCCTCTTAACTGCTCTATAGATAACTTGAATATTGTGAAATGTTAAGTTTTCCCTTTGAGATATTCTTTCAGGTCCTGAACAGTTTTGGACTACCTGCATTGGCTGGAAAAGGGCCCCACAAAGAGCTGATACCAAAGAGGATAGTTTCCATATCCTGATGATTTTATCCCCCCTTACCTTGACCAATAAATGACTCTACTTTTCCAGCACCTCACCCTTCATGATCTCCTTCAAAGCCCAACCCAGAACTTCTGGGAAGATGGACTTAAGGCTCCCACTTTCTCAGCTGCCCTTTGATCATTAAACTCTTTCTCTGCTGCAAACACAGCTGTCCCTGTGTATTGGTCTGTTACTGTGCAGTAGTGATATGAACCTGGTAGTCCTGTAACACCTACACAAATGAATAGAATAGAGCCCTAATAGAGCTCTTTATTATGACAAGTCCATATTTGGAAACATGTTTCCATCAAATTATGTCATATAGACTTGGACCTTCATGTTACTTTTGAGATAATCCTTGACTAAGTGTTTAGAACACAAGATAGATGAATTGGAGAAGAAAGAAAAGAAGGGGTTGGAATAATTAGGGACTACTTTAGAACTCTAGGATGCTCCTGGCTGCCCTGGGCTAGGTGGACAGCAAGAGGCATTGATAAATGAGAGAGGAGCACATGGGAAGGTGCAATATGCATTTACTTTGGAACATCACCTGGGTCTGGCCTTGACCTGTTTCATTTGCATTTAACAAGAGCAATCACCTCTATATATAATTTTTTCTCTAACAAAGATCATTAGAGAAGTGGCAAACAAGGTGTTTGCCTGTCAACAGCTTCCATGTATATATTGCAAAGTGGCAAACAAGGTGTTTGCCTGTCAACAAGTTCCATGTATATTTGTGTCCTCAAAAAATTCAAGCAGTTAACAAGGCTTTAAATCTCAGAAATATTATTTATTTTTATTTTTCAACTTTTAGATTTAGAGGGTACACATGCCGGTTTGTTAAATGGGTATATTATGTGATCCTGAGATTTTGGGTATGAACGATCCCATCACCCAGGTATTAAGCATAGTGCCCAAGAGCTTTTCAACTCTTTTCCCCCACCTCCCCCCAACTCTAGTGGTCTCAAGTGTCTTTTGTTGCCACCTTTATGTCCATGAGTACTTAATGCTTAGCTCCCACTTATATGAGAACATGTGACATTTGGTTTTCTCTTCCTGTTAATTCATGTTGATTCCATGTTTTTGCTATCATGAATAGTGCTGAAATAAACATGTAAGTGTATGTGTCTTTTTTGGTAGAATGTGTTGTATCATTTTGGGTATATACCCAGTAATGAGGTTGCTGGGTGAAATGGTCATTCTGTTTTTGATTCTTTGAGAAATCTCCAAACTGCTTTCCACACTGGCTGAACTAATTTGCATTCCTACCAGCAGTGTGTAAGTATTTCCTTTTCTCCACAGCCTTGACAGCATCTGTTATTTTTTAATTTTTTTAGTAATAGCCATTCTGACTGGTGTGAGATGATATCTCATTGCCCTGTTGATTTTCATTTCTCCGATGATTAGTGATGAGGAGCACCTTTTCATGTCTGTTGGCTATTGATATGTCTTCTTTTGAGAAGTGTTTGTTCATGTCTCTTGCCCAATTTTTAATGGAGTTATTTGTTTTTTTTTTGTTCAATTGTTTAGGTTCTTTATAGATTTAGGATATTAGACATTAGTTAGACACACAGTTTGAGAATATTTTCTACCATTCTGTAGGCTGTTTTTTCTGATTCTGTTGATAGTTTCTTTTGCTGTGCAGAAGCTCTTTAGTTTAATCAGGTCCCACTTCAAATTTTTGCTTTTTTAGAAGCGTTATTTAAATAATATAATCTTTGTAACTACAAAATGTTGTATTGATTCTCTACATAAAATAAAAAAGACCCCAAAGATATAAAAGACAATGCATTTACTTTTTCTTTAACACCAACCAGATTAATGTAGGCAAAATAAAATGAGCATTAGAAGCTGTCAATTATAGTTTAAATTTATTGCCATTCAAGAGAAATGCATTGTCTTGGGAGTCTGAGTGCTCTAGATTGAGTGTCCATTCTGATAAAAATAATTGTATTATTGCTTGATCCTCAATTTCATTGTGCCTTGTTGGAAAAGGCAGTGCAATTACAAATAGTTACGTATATAGTTCTGTTTTTATTTTGTTTGTGATTTATTTCTTCTCTGCAATTACCATCATTAAAAGAAAAACAAATTATAGTTAAGGAAAGAACATTACTTAATTTCCTGCATAGGCAGGTGGTGTTAAATGCCAAAAATAAATGGCCCTGCAGGAATCAGCTTTAGACTTAAATTTAACATCCCTATCAATTTATTAGTAATTTTGAAAAAGTTATATGTTACCTGTTAATTTTAAATTATGAAGGATACTCAATTGGCAACTGGAACTACAGAGTTGAGAGCAGCTAAAATTCAAAAGTGCCAAGAAATTCTAGGAATATTCAGAAGGAGAAAGGTGAATATTAGTTATAAATCTTCACTTCCTTGGAAAGATTAAAGAAAAAAGTACAAATTTGCAACTTTATTTTCTGTAATGTCCTAAAATAAGGATGCATAAATACGATTTTTCAGTGAGACAGGAAAAAAACTACATACTGTACTGACGTGCATGCTTTCCCTATAGCCCTTCACCTACTCAGTGACTAACTGGTATGCTTTAGTTATTAGTCCTGAATTCCATCTTAAAAAGTTATGACTCTCTCTTTGTTATGATTGCTTCCTATGCCAAAAATACTGTAGCTATAAACTTAAGAAATTCCTGCTGTAAGAAAGTGATCATCAAAACTCCTGAATTTTCTCTCTCTCTTACACACACACACACACACAGGAGAGAGAGAGAGAGAGAGAGAACACATTCCAACTGTCCTAGCTTGCATTGCCATTCCCCACCAACAGAAACCCAAAGCAACAAGCCCAAGACAACGGCCGTGTCTTAGGTGCCTTGAAATCAGGCCCTAAGATAGAAATTTGCTGAGCAGTTTTGTCAGTCAGTGTACTCTCAGTATCAACACAGCTAAGGGAGTGGGTGAAGTGGATTTAAACAAATGGAGAAGTTGGGTTGTGGTGTGACCACCATAGAGGTGTCCGACCCAGGGTGAATGCTGATTCTGAGGTGGCCTTGCAGAGTTGTCCAACCTGAGTCAAGGGGTGAGATTTTTGTACTCCAGTACTGACCAGTCACGAAGTAGTAACTGGCCCCAGGAAAGCAGCATAGCCTTGAGTAATGCAGCTCCTTCAGTCAACAGTTCTCAGAGCAATTCTCACCACAAGCAAATACTTCCAATGTCTATGGAAATGAGTGCCTCCAGCTCAAAGCAGGACTGGATGGAGCATCCCAGCAAAGACAGACTATTTTGGAAAGTGATCACAAAGAAGAAGATTGGTGGGGGACTGGGAATAATAAAAGGAAGAGGAGGAGGAAGTGAATATAAGGGGGCACTCACTGGTTCATAATTGAGCAGAATTGCTGTGGACTAGGGGAGCTCCTGCTGAGAGCCCTCCAAAAGACTTTGCAGAATACACAGAAACGTCTCTCTGAGACATGGAAAATGGATGGGCTTCTTTCTCTAGTGGACAAAGGTTAATGGTCTCATTCTTATAGATTTGTGTTTGTGTCAGAACACCCAAGCAGGCTCCTGCAGGACCACCCCCTAATAACTACATGATTAGGGCAGAAGAAGAGAGTTCATGGTGTAGCTGACGTGAGGTGTTCTTGGGCTACACCTGATGGCTGCTGGTTACCAGAGCAGGAAGCCAAGCAAAGCAGTCGTGAGTTGGTAACAGATAGAGAGTCAATCATGGCAGCTTTGCCTTTTCATGCCTACTAACTACCTGACAGAGACTTGTAGTCTTTCTTGCATAATTGGCAAACTCATAACTGGGAATCCTTATTTATTGGCTTTACATCCAGCTGCATTTTGCTGCCTATGTTATTACCAGGAATGATTTGTCATACTTGAGCAAGCTGGATAAAAATCTTTAGAACTATGTTGAACTATGATGTAAGAACTTTAACTTTTTCTTCTTTTTAAATCAAAAGAGATGTAGAGGAGATATTAAGGTCTTTATACCGGTCTTTAAAATGAGGTTGGTAGTTAGTGTTCTCTCTTAGCATTCTCAGGGAAGTAGGTAGAATACATACATACATACATACATACATACATACATACATACATTTTTCAAGTAGCTAAAAGTTATAGAATTAGAAATTAGACAGCATCTAACAAAACTCATCTTATTGACAGCTGAGTGAACTGATGCCAAGATAGGATAAATCACCTTGACAATGGCACACTGTGTTTTCATGACTGCAAGGAGCAGAACCTAGGTTTTATGGCTGGAGTTCAGAGTTCTTCCCATCCAAGACTTTATTTCCTCCTGTATCACATTTTCCCATCTTTACTCTGAATCATGACTAAGTACATTACTTACTTTCTAGACTTTTAAAGCAAAATATACTAAATGTAATATATCAGTTATGTAAAATGCTATTTCCATTGCAAGAGGGTGAAGTGAGCGTAAACTGATCTTCCCTCTCTAAATGAAATAATAGAAATAATGCTTTTTTGTAGAAAGTAAATACAAAGCTTTACTCAACGACACAACAGTCGTCTTCAGAAATTTATAAACTAATGGATGCAGGTGACAGTGGGTCACAGAGGAGGCCAGCAGGTGAGGATGTGTACAGGGGCCATGTCAGAGCACAACAGCAAGCATGGAGCATTGCCAGGGAGAGGGGGAGCCTGGGGTTGCAGGGCTGAGGAGGAGGGGACCATGCAGCCCATGGGGTGGGTGATTAGTTGAGTGTCAAAGCTGAGTAGCCGACCTATCACCCTGTCTGTTCCGCCAGCCCAGCTTCCTTCCCAGTGAGCTGCTTCGGGGCTGCCACCTCCAGGAAGCAGCAGTGCTCAGGGCAGAGGGCAGGATGGTACTTCCGGCCAGAAGCAATCTTCCCTCTGGCAAAAGGAGCTGACAAAATAACTTGCCTGTCTTGCCCATAGCTCTGGTTTGAAAAACATTTTTTCTTTCCCCTCTGGAGAATGTGTAGCCTTGAAAATACCTTTATATTTGCTTGGAATTTTAATCACGTTACCTTTGTCATCCAGAAAATTATAAGTCGATGCTTAAATTAAAATATCCTCAGAATGACAGTGTGGTGGATTCCTTAGGGAAAAAAAAAATACAGGGTGAAAATACTCTCAATTCAGCCTCGTTTAGGAGTACCCAGCATTAAATTCTGCGGGGTATGCCCTCACAGTCAGAATGACAAAACATCTGCAGAGTCGCCAGCAACGGCAGAGTAAGACTCTGAGACACGCAGATGCTGGCATATAAAACCTTAAAGCAATTCATAAAATCTTTAATACAATGAAAAAGGAAATAAAAATGTTAGCAGCAAACAAGATATCAAGTAAGAAAAGGCTGATTTTTAAAATGAGAGAATATAAGAATTATAAATAAAAAACACAGTGAATGAACTTATAAAATTAATAGACAATTCAGACACCAGATTAGATACAGCTGGGAGGGAATTGGTAAGCTAGAAAAGAAATTTGAAAGTACTTAGGATATGGCACTAGGAGATGACAAAATGGTAAATATGTCAGATAAGAGAGATGGGAAAGAATGGTTAAAACTCATCAACATTCCAGAAGGGAACGAACAGGAAAAATGGAGAAGAGGGAATATTTAAGGAAAGCATGGCTGAGAAGTTAAAAGAAAAACTGATAGAAGATTTTTAAAAGAAACCTCAATAAATTGTAGTTAAACAGCAGAAAGAAAAAAGACAAAGGTCTTAAAAGCAGACGAAGAAAAAAGACAAACTACCTACAATGGAATAATAATTAGACCAGCGCTGACTTCATTAAAAGACAATGTTACCCAGAAACAATTGTGATAATATCCACAGAGGGCTAATAACTGTCACTTTCAAATGATTTGGTCTAAGTTTCATTACGAAATAGGGACAAAATAGGTACTTTTTCAAACAAGCAAAAACTGAAGGCATTCACAACCAGCAGGCCCTCACTGAAAGAACTCTTGAAGTCCGAGTATGAGAGAGAAAGTCAATGGCCTGGGATGCAAAAAGCAGTAAATGAGTAAAAGAAAGAAGCAGCAGTGCTAAATTTGAGGGTTAAAATGCAAGTAAAAGGCTGACAACATTATACTGATTTACAGTAAGTGGTTGGACTGCTGTGCTCTAGGATTCCTGTTTTATTGGGGAAAGGGTGGAGTGGTGGATTTACTTTAGCTTCAGACATGTTTGTGTGCTACACTTCTCCCGTTCCCCATCTGGCCTGTCCCGCTCTGCCTGGGTTTGCTCTGAGAGGCACTGGAAGGTGAGAGGGGAGTGAGGGAGAGGGATGTACTCCCCCGGCTCCCTCTGCTGGGTCATTCCAGGTGGCTGCTTTGCTCTTCCAAAGGCAGCTTCTGTAAGACACTTTTTTATATATATATATACTTTAAATTCTGGGGCACATGTGCAGAATGTGCAGGATTGTTACATAGGTACACACGTGCCATGGTGGTTTGCTACATCCATCCCCCCAATCATCTACATTAGGTATTTCTCCTAATGTTATCCCTCCCCAATCCCCCTACCCCCTGTGATCCCTCACCTAGTCCCCCCACCCCCAAACAGGCCCCAGTGTGTGATGTTCCCTTCCCTGTGTCCATGTGTTCTCATTGTTCAACACCCACAGTGAGAACATGCAGTGTTTGGTTTTTGTTCTTGTGTCAGTTTGCTGAGAATGATGGTTTCCAGCTTCATCCATGTCCCTGCAAATGACATGAACTCATTCTTTTTTATGGCTGCATAGTATTCCATGGCGTATATATGCCACATTTTCCATATCCAGTCTATCCCTGATGGGCACTTGGGTTGGTTCCAAGTCTATAGCAAAGACACCCTCTTTTAAAGCTCTTACAGCTATCTCTCATCCTTTTTGGGTTTGAAAACCACTCTCCTCGCCTTGCTCTTTCATACCTAAGTGTGATCATGATTGATTACTGTTCCTCATAAAACCCAGCTAAACCCTAATTATTCCTCTGAGAAAACCCGCTTTATTAAAATGTTCTCATATAAGCGATTAATTTCCTACCAGCATCCTGACTTTTAGAGCATGTTAACATTCTAACTTATTCTAAGGATAACCACCAAGTAAACCACAAAACCAGGAATAATTTCTGAAAGAGTAGAGGTTGGGGAGTGAAATGTTAAAAACCACGTCAGTCTAAAACAAGAAAGAAGGAAAAGAATAAAGGAAAAGCTGAAAACATAGAAAAAAATGAAATGATAGATAAATTCAAATAGATCAATAGTCACAAAAATAGAAATGAATGACAACAATGAGAAGACACAGAATGTCGTGTTGGATATAAAAACAAAATTTAACTCTTAGCCTCTTATTGCAATTGTATTACACCTCTTGTATTACACCTAAAATACAAGTTCTCAAAAATGTTTAAAATAAAGGATAAAAAAGAGAAGCTGGCATTGCTGCTAATAAAAGACAAACTGGGCTTTTAGTAAAAGTATCAGTGGGGGATAAGGAGTTACTACAGAGTAATTAGTGAAGGTCAAATACACAGAAAATGATAAAAATCCTAAAATGATATGAATGTATAATATTACCTGAAAACACATAAAGGGATGATGAACAGAACCACAAGGAGAATCAGAAACAACTGACATGCTCCTTTCAGTAAATGATACATAAAACAGGCAAAACATTAATAATGATGTAGACGACATGAACAATACAACTAGTGAGCTTAATATAGTCATACCGGTAGACTCCAATAGCCACACATTACAAAGACACATTATTTTCTAGCACACATGAACTATTTATAAAAACTGACTATTTACTAGGTCATAAAAATATTTCAGGAAACTTCAAATATTTGATATTGCCGAGACCACATTCTGAGATCAAAATAGAATTAGGTTAAAAATCAACAATAAAAGCGTAACTAGAGTGCTATCCATGGAGAAAGTAGATGGAAATCAGACTTACCACCCTATCATAAAAAATAAAAAACTATAACATCTGGGAAAATGCATTTTTAAAAACAGTTTGCAGGTATTAGAAAATGATCAGTCAGGCTTGCAATGCTGAATACAGAGACACACAAGGTCAGTCCCCAATTCACACAGGCTTGCATCCTGTGGACCTGTTTCTGGGCCATGGCTGAGGGAAAAATGATCCCAGGAAGGAGGCAGTGGTCTTGCTGGTGGAAGAGACAGAGATGAGTTCAAGGTACTAAGGTGACCGAGATTTGGAAGGCAAAGATACAAAGAGGGCGCACCACAGCGAGGGAAACTCAGCATGTGAGTGGGAACGTCTCAGGGCCTGGGTGACCCGCGCTGTGTGCGTACACCGAAAGCAGCTGCCAGGGGCTGAGAGCCAGGCGGAGATCCTGGGGAGCAGGCATTTCTCTTTTTCATTCTACTTTTTATGGATACAAAATAGTTGTACCTATTTTGGGGGGTGCTCATAATATTTCAATGCAAGCACACAATGTGTAATCATCAATGTGCGTAACTGGGGATATTCATCACCTCAAATAGTTTTCATTTCTTTGTGTTGGGAACATTCCAGATGTTCTCTTCTGGCTGTATTGAAATCCACAGTAAATAATTGCTAACATAGTCGTCCTATTGTGCCACTGAACACTAGATCTTATTCCTTACCTCTCGCCGTGTGTTTGTACTTATCAGCCAACCTCTCTTCATCCCTCCCCTCACAGCCTCTGGTAACACCAGTCTATTCTCTACATCCATAATCAACTCTTTTCAGGTCCCCCATATGAATGGGAACACGTGGTGTTTGTCTTTCTGTGCTGCATTATTTCACTTAGCGTAACGTCCTCCGGGTCCATAATATTGCTGCCAATGACCAGAATTTTATGGTTTTTTTATGGCTGAATGATAGTCCTCTGTGTGTGTGTGTATGTGTGTCTATATATGATAATATATATGATGACATATATATGATAATGATAGTTCTTTGTGTGTGTGGGTGTGTATATATACATATTTTATATATACCATATATGTGTGTGTGTGTATATATATATACCAAATATGGTATATACATATATATACACACACACACACACACCATATTTTCTTTATCCATTTATATATGATGATAATGATAGTTCTTTGTGTGTGTGTGTGTATATATATGATGTATATATATGATAATATATGATATATATGATGATAATGATAGTTCTGTGTGTGTGTGTATATGATAGAGATATATATGTGATAATATATTTGATGACATATATATGATAATAATAGTTCTTTGTGTGGGTATGTGTATATATATATATTTTTTATACCATATATGTGTGTATATATATATAATATATACCATATATATATATATACCAAATATGGTGTGTGTGTATATATATATATACACACACACACACACCATATTTTCTTTATCCATTTATATATGATGATAATGATAGTTCTGTGTGTGTGTGTGTGTATATGCACACACCATATTTTCTTTATCCATTTATTTGCTGGTGGACACTTGGGTTGATTCCCTATCTTGTCTGTTGTGAACAGTGCTGCAATGAACATGGGAGTAGAGATAACTTTTTGATATACTGATGTTCTGTTTTTTTGGAAATATACCCAGCAGTAGAATTACTGGGTCATAGGGGTAGTTCTAATTTTGGTTTTTTGAGGAAGCTCCATAATGTTTTCCACAGTGAAGGCACTAATTTATATTTCCATCAACAGTGTACGAGGGTTCCTTTCTCCACATCCTTGCCAGAATGTGTTATTTTTTGTATTTTTTATAATAGCCATTTTAACCAGGTTTCATTGTGGTTTTGCTTTGAACTTCTCTGATGATTTGTGATATTAAGCATTTTTTTCATATACCTGTTGGCCATTTGAATGTCTCCTTTTGAGAAATATCTATTCAGACCTTTGCCTATTTTTTTTAAATCGGATTATTTGATTTTTGCTATTGAGTTGTTTGAGTTTCTTGTGAACTCTGATTATGAATCTCTTGTCACATAAATGGTTTGCAAATATCTTCTCCTTTTCTGTAGGTTGTCTCTTCACTTTGTTGATTGTTTCCTTTGCTGTGCAGAAGTCTTTTAGCTTGGTGTCATTACATTTTTCAATTTTTGCTTCGATTGCCTGTGCTTTTGAGATCTTCCTCAAGAAATCTTTACCCAGAAAAACGTCCTGACGTGTTTCCCTGATGTTTTTTCCTAGTAGTTTCATAGTTTCAGGTCTCATGTTTAAACCTGTAATCTATTTTGAGTTTATTTTTGTATATGGTGAGGCTAGAGGTCTAATTTGATTCTTGTGCATGTTAATATTCAGTTTTCTGTGTTTTTCTAATATATGATCTTGGTGCCTTTGTTGAAAATGAGTTGGCTGTAAATGCATGGGTTTATTTCTGGGCTCTCTATTCAGTTCCATTGGTGTAGATGTCTGTTTTTATGCCATTACCATACTGTTTGAGTTTCTCTGGCTGTGTAGCATATTTTGGAGCCATTAGAATTCCAGCTTAACATGACAAGAACTTTGGGGGAGATATTTATCCCAGACCGTCACTTGAGACCCCCGAAAGACCTTTCTCAGATGAAAAGATCACACACCAGGAGTTAAAGCTATAACTAAGGAATAAACACAAAACCACATTCAGCCTGCCTTAGCCTGTCAGGATATAGATGATCTGCCATTAATTTACCAGCCTGTTAGAACAAAGTTTAACCCTCTTTAGAGGAGGATAATGTATTTCATAACTTCCACTATGTGTCATCCATAATATCCAGCATTCAATTACTAGAAATGTAAATAAGCAGGAAACTGTGACCAGTAGTCACAGGATAAATCTGCCAGCCAAAGGATGCCAAAGATGACCTAGATTTTGGACATAAAAGATAAGATTTTAATATGACTCTCATTAATATGTCAAAGAAAATAGAGCAACTCTGGACAAAAAATGGATTTAAAAAGGAGTATCTCAAGAAAGAACTGAAATCTATTGAAAGAATCCAATGAGCATTCTGTAATTGAAAAATTAGTGTCTGAAATAAGAACTCACTGAATGGATTTAATAGCACGCTGGACACAGCAGAAAATAGTGTTAGCAAATAGAAAGACAGGTATATGCAATATTTCTAAAAGGAAGAAAAAGAGAAAATAGAATGGGCAAAAACAGGACAGAATGTGAAAGAGGTGTGGGACACAGTCAAAAAGTGCAATGTCTGTGTCACTGGAGTAGCATCTGTGTCAGTGGAGTAACATCTGTGTCACTGGCATAGCATCTGTGTCACTGGAGTAACGTAACATCTGTGTCACTGGAGTAATGTCTGTGTCACTGGAGTAACACCTGTGTCATTGGAGTAATGTCTGTGTCACTGGAATAACGTCTGTGACACTGGAGTAATGTTTGTGTCATTGGAGTAATGTTTGTGTCACTGGACTAACATCTGTGTCACTGGAATTACATCTGTGTTACTGGAGTAACATCTGTGTCACTGGATTAATGTCTGTTGCTGGAGTACCGTCTGTGTCACTGGAGTAACGTCTGTGTCACTGGAGTAACATCTGTGTCATTGGAGTAATGTCTGTGTCACTGGAATAACATCTGTGTCATCCAGAAGGAAAAGGAGAAAAACGGGAGTAGAGCAAATTTGAAGAAATAATGGCTGAAAATTTTCCACATCAAATGAAAGTCCTGAGAAAGACAAGAAGTCCTGAAAATGACAAATGACAGGAAGAAGAATCAAAGTGGCAAGTTGTTAGTGTATTTTCCATGTGACAAATGCCCAAAGTCCTTTCAGTTAGTGCTCTTCAAAGTACCCATGGAAAGAAATTCAGATATGGAAATATCTATTCCAAAAGGTGTCCCATGCATCCCTCAAACAAGAGGTTTTTATGTTGAATTTTTAATCTAAGCCAATCATTCTTCTTCCAGGGGGACACAAGGTCTATCTATGCCCTCTCTTTTGGTGATCTTACCTAATCCTATGGCTTTATGTTACCATTGAAATGTTAGTGCTGCCTAAATTTATTTATATATCTAGCTTTATTTCCACTGATTAGTATAATTCTATTAATGAAATGGCATGAAATACTTTCACTTGGATGTTGAGGAATAATTCATACATCAACATACACAAAGCAGCCTCTCAGTGACATTTCAACTCTGAAGAGTTAGAAGATCCCGTCTTCCCCATCTCAGTAAATGGAACTCCCAAGGTTTTAGGCCATTCTTGCATTGCTATAAAGAAATACCTGAAACTGGGTAATTTGTAAAGAAAAGAGGTTTCATTGGCTTGCTGTTCTTTCTGCAGGCTGTACAAGTATGGCACTGGTATGGCATCTGCTTGGCTTCTGGTGAGGGCTCAGGAACCTTAAAATCATGGCAGAATGGGAAGCAGGTGTATCACATGGTGAGAACAGGAGTAAGAGAGAGGTGAGGGGGGGAGTTGCCAACACTCTTCAATGACCAGATCTCGAGAGAACTCACTCCCTGTAGTGAAAACAGCACCAAGCCATGAGGGATCTGCCCCTGTGACTGAAACACCTCCCACCATGCCCTCCCTCCAACATTGGGGATTACATCTCAACATGAGATTTAGAAGGGACAAACATTCAGATTATATACCTTATCTTCCCAGCTGTTTCAAACAAAAATCTAGGAACTACCTTTGATCTCTTCTCTTCGCTCATTCCCGACATTCATTCCATAAGTGTTTTTTGTTAACTTCTAAATAATACTAAAATTCGCCTATTTCTCTCTTTCCATCAGGATCCCATAGTCTCTACCACTATAATCTTTCCTGGACCATTAAAAGGTTTTCTTAATTTGCCTGCCTGCATTCACTTTTGTCCTCCTGGCTGCACAATATTGTGCAAATATAGCAGTATGAGTATTGTTTTTGGAATAAAAAATTATATCATGCCACTCCTTGATTTAAATTTTCTATGGGCCTCTCATTACCCTTAGGACAGGATACCTTAATGAGGCCTCCGAGGACCAATGCCATCTAGCCCTCCAGCCTTATCTCCCATCCTTTTCTCCTACCTCACAGTGGTGGCACTGGTGGCTGTGTTACTTGGAGTTCTCCGGCTGCCAGGTTCCCCCACAGCTCATCCCTGCTTGGTTGGCAGACATCAGTTCACATGTGAAAAGACCTGTTGGAAACAAGAGCTCAGTGTCACAAAGAGAAAGAGCACTTAAAGGATTTCTCAGCAAGGCAAATTTACTTCTGCAGAAGGGTGCTGCTGACACTTCTGGCCACTGTGAGAGCTCACCGATCAAAGGAGGGAAGGGGTCTTTAACCCTAATGCAGTCCCTGCTTCTGTGCCCTTTCTTCATTGGCTGCGGTTGGACTGCATAATCTAAACTCATCCCAATTGGCTAAGGTTTGAACTTCCCAAATAAGATAAATGTGCCAAAGGAAAAGCAAAGGAAGGGGGTGGGGCCTGCTGATATTGGATGACCAGGAAGCTGATTCTTTGAAGAGTAACTTAACTGTTCTAACAAGACCTCAAAGGGGTCTTTGCCCAATCACACACTTTGTTTTGTTTTACAGTTCTCTTTTTATTTATGTGTTCTCTTGTTTCTTACCTGTCTTCCTCATTAATAGGGAAGTTTTGTGAAGCAGGAGATGGTGTTTTTCCTCCTAAAGCCTGGAATTGTGCCTGAATGCAGAATGTGCTCAGTTATCTGAGGAACAAATGAACAGACATAGAGAAACACCAAACTCCACATAAATCTTTTCAAGTGTACTTTAGCAGCTAACACTTACTAGTTTGCTCTCAGCTCTAATCTGCACCCTCCACCTGCACTGTATTGCCAGGAGTACATAAGTGCAGTTCCGTGTTTCATCTCTTTCTGGTTGCCCAGGAGCTCAACCAACAGGAGTCCTGGAAAAACTTGATGTGAGAAGGGTGAGGAGGCCAGAGTGTTCCTTCCCCAGCCTTTGCTTTGAACAGCACCTCCAGCAGTAGCTGCACCTCAGCCAGTTCTTCCCTCTCTGGTCTGAGCTCACACTGGGTGCCCCCCTCCCTCCCTCTGCCTTATCACTCTGGTGGTTTTATCTCTTGCCGGATGTTCCAAGATTCTGCCTGGACCCTACAAACACCATTTCCCCCACAGCCCTCTAGTCCCATAGCTGGTACAACTTCCTGCTATTCTCTGGCTCTATTTTGGTCTCCTGTGTCTTCAGCTCTTCCATTGGAGACATAACCAACTCCCTGGATTAAATATCGTTTGTTTAAGATATGTAGAGTAATTGCTGTTTTCCTGATGGGACTCCAACTGATACACACACATATTTCCGAAATTTTGCCATTGTTCAAAAGATTTTGGGACTCCTCTTTATAAATGTCATCATAATATGCTTATGAACCATTTTTGTCGTAACCTATGTGTGCTGCTATAACAAAATATCACAGACTGAGTAATTTGTAAACAATAACTATTTATTTCTCATAGTTCTGGAGGCTTGAAGTCCAAGATCAAGGCACCACCAGGTTTGGTGTCTGGTAAAGGTCCCGTCTCTCTGCTTCTAAGATGGTGCCTTACTGCTGTGTCTGCATGTAGTGGAAGACAGAAGGGCTAGAGAAAAAGGCCTCAGCTAGTTACCTCCAGCCCTTTCATAAGGCACTAATCCATTCATCAAGGTGGAGCTCACATGGCTTAGTCACTTCCCAAAGGGCCCCACCTCCTAGTATAACCACATATGAATTTTGGAGGGAATACATTTGAAACAATGCACATCCAAAACACAATCTGATTAATTTGACTCACTGTGCAAGCCTAAAAGTGACTTTTGGACATTTCCAAATACTAAAACAGACCATTTCTTCATATACCAAAATTTTTGGATCAAATTCTAAAAGGTATGTTTTAATTTTCCTTTTTTCCTTCCTTCCCTCTCTCCTTCCTTCCTTCCTCCCTCCCTCCCTCCTTCCTTCCTCCCTCCCTCCCTCCTTCCTTCCTCCCTCCCTCCCTCCCTCTCCTCTCCTCTTTCTTTCTTCCCTTTCTTTTTCTTTCTTGCATCTTTCTTTCTTTCTTTCTCTCTTCTGTTTGTTTCTTTCCTCCTTCCTTTCTTTCTTTGCTTTCTTTTGTTCTGTTCTTTTCCTTCTTAACATCCCTACTTTAAAGTTACAGTAACTCACTTTTGCCCTCATAGATCCAAAAAAGTTTCATCTGTAACTAGAGATTGACATATGTATGATAAAAATGTTGATTTGTCAACAATTGTAGACAAAGAAATGAAGACAGATGGGAGATTTCAATATCATCCTATGATCTGTATATTTACTACCTTTTTAATTGCATATTAGAAATCAATTTCCATGACTTCCATGACTTTCCATATTGGAAATCAATTTCCATGACTTCTTTTTTTGGTTTGTTCTAAGAGCTGTTATATGGAATGAATTCTGTATAAGACATTCTGTCTTCTCCCCAAACAAGCAGAAACTTGAGAAGTTTTCCATTTTTAAGAGAGAAACTAAACTTATTCCAAAACTAAATTTTTATTAATATCTCTGCCAGATAAAAGGCCAGGATCATAAGCAAGTGAAATGTTGGTCGTCTGAATTTTAAAGTATGCATTGAATGTGTTTCATAGCAATATTGGTGCCGGTGTCTCCACACAAGCCTTCTGCAGGAAGCCCTGTGCTTCACTACAAGAAGTTTCTCTAGGGTCAGAGATGGTGAAAGTCCCACTGAAACACTGGAAGACATTACTTGCAAGAAAATTCTTGGAATTGAATTCTGGTGTGAGTAATGAAATACTTCCCTTCACACACACAAAAATTTAGTCATCAGATCAAAATCTGAACCAGTCTTGTTTATAATGGCTACAAAAATGTAAATCAAGCAATTGCTGACTTGGTTTCTTACCTGTCCACCCACTGTATGTCATGAACAAACTGAAATGCAGTCTTTTGCTTTAGAGCTAAACAGTGCTATTTTTATGGAGGAAGTCCCTGAATTTTGATGTGAAATATTTTTCTCTAAATTCTGCCATCTGGGAAAGCTATATGAAATCTTGTTTTCTAACACACCTATCAATAAAATATAATGCTTAAATTGCACAGTAAAATATAACTATTTATACATTCTATCCATTTACACAATGTAGCAGGAGTTCTGTGTCATCAGAATCTCTTTTCCAGTCCTTTCTGCTTCTGGGTCTCACATGAGTCTGTTCCCAATCCACACCACGGAGAAAATGCTGGGGGAGAGAAAGAAGGCAGAGAAAGAGATTTAATCCCTAGAATTAACTTGCATTTTAAATACGTTAAATTCATGATACGATATAGCTAAATGACATCTCTAAAGTATGCCATCCTGCTTGATTTTGGTATGAATATGAAGGTGGATTGGGATGGTGAGAAGATAAGGGACCTACATATAATTTCTTATTAGACTTGAAGAATTACATCTTTTCTCTTTTCCTTCATCACATGACAAATTTATCAATTCTCTTCTTGATGTGACATAGTCATTTAAATTACGCATCTAGAAACATGTATTCGTGATTCCAAAGGCAGAAAGCTTTGAAAATCAATTTTTTTAATCAGAAAATTTTATTAAACTTATAGGGAAGCAAAATCTAGTCTGTTTGATTACAAGGGTAGTCAATATATTGATTACCATTAATATTGGATTACGAGAGTGCTGCCTCAGAGCTCCCTGAAGAAATTGTGTAAAACATGGTGTACACACTGTATTCATTTTCTGAAATTTGAAAAATATTAGGTTTGAAAGTATGAGGGCCCAAGGGTTTTCTATGGGATTGTGGACCTATCATAAAATTTGGCCTTGCTGTGGTAGATGGCCTGTATTAGAAAATTGACATGATGTAAAGAGAACAATATTCTGGAACTCCTTTTTCTTTTATAGTAAAAGCACAGATGTAATGTACATTTTAAGAGGTACTTAATACAATTATTTTCTCCAGCTGATCTGCAATTGAAAGAAATGATTGGATAAATTTAGACTGACATAAGAAATAGTTATATTTAAATTACTTTTGTAGCTTATGTCGACATGAATTTCTGTCATCTTGACACATTTAAATAAGGTTACTTAAAGGCAAAGATTCTTTAACTGCTGCTTGATTCCTGGGCCTAAATATTTGCCATTAGTAAGGCCCAGTGTTTAAGATGAAAAATGTTCTCTTATTTAATACAGGTGATTATTTCTTAAAAGCTATTTTCAGGGAATACAACTGTTTATTTTTTATTTTTTGCAACTGTTACAGTTTAACTGGAATGTCAAAATTAAAAAGTGTCAATAATCTGGCTGGATTCCAAGAAACTTCATGAAGTGGAGTGTTTATGATCCACAGTCTGGTCTTCAGCTTCAAGAGTCCAGAAACATAATCTCAGGGACCCAGTCTCAGTGACCTACTTATAATCATCAAGCTCACAAAGCATTCGTCAATAAGAAAATTCAACGTACTCTTTTATAATAAGATATCCAATTGTAACATGAGTGGTAATTTTCTCTTAAAGTGATCGGTGCCTTTTTTCCTGTAGAAAAGGATAAAAGAGAAGTGAAATACAAAGAAAAGGTTGCTAAGTGCATATAGAATCAGCACAAAGGGTGTGGCTGCTCCTGCTATGGCAGACTGATGCACTCATAGCTGCAGTAGGGACAAACCTTCCAAATCCACCGGCTACTGAATTAGCTGGTATGTGTCCGCTAACACTTGGGCTGTTCTGCCTCTCTTTGTTCCTTGTTTTACTATCCCATATAGACAACTCCCATGTTTTTGAGACTTTCTTCCTCTAACTATTGGGATAACCACACCGTTAGCCCATCATATTACATAGAGCATTGTGTTCAGGAGATACAGCCTTTATCCTCTTCCTGGGAAGACACTGGAGACATTCTGTCTTCTTTCATTATGGTAGTTTTCTTTTTTAACACCTTTATAGAGCTATAATTTACATAACGTAAAATCCAACCACCTAACGCATAAAATATGTTTTGATTGTATTACTGAGTTGTGCAGTCATCACCACAATCTAATTTTAAAAGATTTTTATCACCCCAGAAGGAAACCCTGTAATATTGATGGTCATTCAGTGGAGGTGAAAGGTGGCATCAGGATCATATTCCATGCTTCAAAGGTCCAGAGTCTCTGCCACACTGACAAAATTTTACAATTTCAAATGACACCACGTATGACAAAAATTGATCTAACATGATCCATATTGGGAAATATTCAGGTACATTTATTGGACTTAAAAAGATAATTTAAAAATCTATGAAAAGTTGAGAAAATGATCAAGTTTTATAAAAGAAAATGCAATTAAGCTGAATTCACTTCTCCATGGCAACATATAAAGCCAGGCGACAGTGAAGCAATGCCTACAAGATCTTCAAGGAAACAAAGTGTGAGCAAATAATTTTATATCTAGCCAAACTATCTCTCATGTATCAAGACAACAGAAAAATAGATTTTTTTTTTTTTTTTTTAAAGATGGGGTTTCACCATGATGGCCAGGTTGGTCTTGAACTCCTGACCTCAGGTGATCCACCCACCTCGGCCTCCCAAAGTGCTAGGATTACAGGCATGAACCACCACGCCTGGCCAGAAAAATAGATTTTAATACATAAAAGCTCAGAAAATGCTGTTTCCCCGAACCATTAAAAAAAATAACACAGAAAAAACTTCAATAAAACGTAAATTGGCGAAGGAAGCCAGAGCAAAGGTAATAGCAGTAAACACTGATAATATTTATCTATAAAACTAAGATTAAAGAAATATGAAAATTAGTGTGACAGAATAGAATGGAAATGTAAATGCCTTGAAAAGTGGAAATGATATGTATACTAGTAACTGAAAGAGAAGGTAGCAGAAAGAAGTGTGAAGTGGCATGGTTTTGCTAATTGCTAATTTGTAATGTTTGGGAATCTAAAGTATCACATGAAGTCACAAAATCAAACACTTAAATCATAAACATGTTTCACAGTTTGAAGGTGAACACTAAGAAATATATTGACTAAAACTTGGCAGTGGAAAAAGAAAAGAAATATGCTAATTTTTATCTTATATAGAGAATTGTATTAATTTCCTGTGGCTGCTCTAACAAACTACCACAAAGTTAGTGACTTAAAACCACACGAATTTATTTTTTCACAGTTCTGGAGATCAGATGTCCAAAATCAGTTTCACAAGGCTAAGGTCAAGGTGTCAGCTGGGCTGCTTCCTTCTGGGGATTCTGAGGGAAGAATTTATTTCCTTGCCTTTTTTAATTTCTAGTGGCCCCTTGTGTTCCTTGGTTGGTGGAATACAAGTGGTCACTAGAAACTGAGAAAGGCAAGTTGGACCCTTCCTCCTTCTCCAGAGTATATCACTCCAATCTCTGCTGTGTCATCAGGTCACCTTCTCCTTAAATCAGACTCTTTCCTGCCTCTTACAAGGGCCTGTGGGGATTACACTGGGCCCCCTGGGGTAACCCAGGGTAATCTCACCATCTCATGATCCTTACCTTACTGATAGCTACAAAGTCCCCTTTTCCATATACAGTAACATTCACAGGTTCTGGAGATTAGGACATGCGCATATCTGGGGAGCCCTTATTCAGTTTACCACAGAAACTAATGCGTATTTCCATCAGAAGCAGATTGCAATTATGAGGACAGCCACTTCACCTTTATAAGCATTGTTATGGACTAAAATGTGTCTCCACAAATTTATATGTTGAAGCCCTAACCCTCAATGTGACTGAATTAAATGAGGTCATAAGGATGGGTCTTTAATTCTGTAGGACGGGTGTTTTTATAAGGAGTGGAACTACCTGAGCCCTCTCTTTTTTACATCCATGGAGTTAGGGCCATGTGAGGACACATCGTGAAGGTGGCCATCAAACAACAAAAGAGAGAGGGCTCACCAGAACCCTCCCATGCTGGCATTTTGATCTTGGACTTTCAGCCTCCAGAACTGTGAGAAAATAAATTTTTTGCTGGTGAAGCCACCAAGTCTGTGGTACTTTGTTATGGCATTCCAAGCAGACCCGTAAACAGATCCCATTCTAAATATCAGATGAACTAAATACAAAAACAAGAAAAAATAGTAGCCTGTATCATTAAAAGTTCCAAAACAAAACTCACCAAAAACTTTATAAGCCCAGAAAACTTAATGCAAAATAATAGGAAAGCATTAAGTCAAAATATGTCTGTGAAATTAATAAATACAAATGGGCTTAATTTAGCTACAAATGCAAGAAGATTTTCCAATTTAATTAAAAAGCAAATCTCAATTCTGTGCTCTCTCTATATAAGGAACACTCTAAATGAAGCAATTCAGAAAGTTGCAGAAAAATGATGAAACATTACACTAGAAAAAGGCAAAGAAAAAGAAAGCAGAGGTAGTGATGTTGTCCTGACACAAAGGGTCGAGTTGTTAAAACAGGTTTCCACAAACCAGACAATCTACTATGTATCAAACTTTATTAGTAATTTCCAAGTGACACAGCTATAGCAGCCAGGTGTCCAGGACATCGATATGTTCCCAGGTCCCTTTTTCTTGCACTGGACACACTCTTTGGCCAACTCATAAGATGGTATTTCTAACTGGATCTGTGGTCACCTTACATGCATGGCAGAGAGCATTTAGGTTATGAAATGCCTTATTTTATCTCATATTTATATAATTTACATAACTCGTGTGACATTTTCCAGGAGACAGGGCTCATATGTTCAAAGATTCTCAAGTTGTTTACCACAAACAATCCTAGAACAGGAACATCCTGCTAAAAGCATTTAATAGATAAGGACTCTTTTCTTAGCTATTTCAATTATTTAATGTATTTTCTAGAGCATCTTTTAAGGTATGCTTACAAGGCGATTACACTGAGCTAACTGCCTCCTTTATTTCCAAAGAGTTTCTCCCAAATCCTGTAACTGAAGAGAAATGGATTGCAGGATGGCTGCTTAACTCCATCCTTCCCAGATGTTAATATCAGACAAGATGAAATGTGGGCCAGAAAGAACTAAATTAGTGTTAACAAGTGAAATGTGCAATGAAAGCATAACAATTATAAATAGCAATGCACCAAAAAATATGGCCATAACATTCATAAAACAGAAATTACAGGAGACACAAGAAACACAACTATGTTGCGTTGTATGATCTAAACTAAGGAATTTAGATCACCTCTTTCTTATATGACACATCAAGTTGACAGTAAATGAATAAGGATGTAAAAGACTAAAATAACATGGTTAATAAGTACCTGTAATTGACATTTACTAAACTCTATATCCTTAAATTGGAGAAAATATCTTCCTTTTCAAAAGCTCATGGAATATTCATATTTACTGTCTATTGAACCACATAAGTAAATTTCAATATACTCCAAAATGGGAGAAAAGAAAAATTTCAGACAATTTGATCATAGTGATGTAAGAGTAGAAATAGGTTTTACCAATTAGAAAACGGAAAGGTTTCTCCTTAGGAACATTTACAAAAATCTCAAACAACTCTTGGATCAAAGAGGAAATATAAACCCAAATTAGAGAATTTCCTGAAAGCGAGATAATGAAAACATTGTGTTTAAAGACCTTTGAAATAAAATAAAGTGAGAATTCAGAGGAAAATTCAAGCCTTATATACTTTTTACTATTGAAAAAAGGAAGAAATAAATTATCTTCCAAGTGGAAAAGATGGAAGAATAGAAATAGGTTAAACTGAACAAAAACAGAAGAAAGGAATTAGTAAAGGTAAAAGCAGAAATTAGGGAAGCTTTTAAAAACAAATTCAAAATTCAAATCTGGTTCTATAAAACAATAATGGGAAGTGATAGAATAGGTAAAACACTATGTTTGAAAAGGGAACATTTTCAAATATAAAAATTAAGCAATCATAATAGGAAGGAAGAAACTATAGGAAGATATAATTTGCCGAAATTAACACCAGAAAAGATTTTCTAATTTTTTTTTCTGATTTTTTTCCCAATTGCATTCTGGTAAAAGAGGAGATTCTTATTGAACATATGCAAAAATTTATATGGTCATTATAAAGTAGAGAGATTCAGTAAGAGAAGTGAATCCTGTGGAGAGTGAGAATCAGATGTCAGTTAAAAATGTTTGATTTCCATTTGTAAAGGTGGAGTCTACTAAATTGCTATGGGTTACAAATAACTCAAAAATATCTAATGGGTGGTATGCAAGTAAATGTTTAACTACCACCTCTTTAGAAAAAATGAAAACAAGACCCTGACTGATAGCATTTGCTAATTTCTGTGGTTTCAATACTTCCCTATTGTGGCTGAATCAGCAACCGATGTGATGTTACCGAATGCAGCACACCATTGTACAGTCTCCCCTATGTTCACGTAATAGATATCTCCAGTGCACAGACTAGAGTGAAGCATAGTAAAATAGTGAGGAAGTGATTCGTTTGTTTAATACCTTTATTTATAATTTGTTAATATAAATATAATAATTTTATAATATATAATTATCAATTATATTATTTAATTTTTAGTAGAGCCTGTTTTTAACAACCAGATCAAAAGATTCCCAAAATGTTAACAGTTGATTTTAGCATACTAATTACTTTATGCTTTGATTAAATCATACCCCTCTGAGAATTACAGGTATACCTGCACAATGATATATACACACAATTGCAGCACTGCTTGTGATAGCAGGAGATGAAAATAATCCAAGCTTCTATTTATGAGGGATTGGTTATATAAACTCTGGTATCACCTCAAAGTGGGATGCTCTGAAAAAGCTAAAAAATGTAAAAAAAAAAAAAAAAAAAAATGAGAAAACTATGTCTCAGTATAGAAATATCTCCAGAATATACAACTACATTAAAAATAAAAACCATGGTGAAGAACAATTAATATTTTTATGTAAGGAAGTATAGAAAGTCATTTAATTTTATATACATAAAGAAACACAAAAACATATGTAAAAGAAACTGAAAAAATAGTTTGCTTACATGAGATAGGAGTAGGATGGGAGGAAGAAGATAGACTAGGAGAGAGCAAAGCTTCAAAATATCTTTTTGTGAATATATTACCAAAACAATTAATCTTTTTTTTTTTTTTTTTGAGGCAGAGTCTCACTCTGTTGCCCAGGCTGGAGTGCAGTGGTGTGATTGATCTTGGCTCACTGCAACCTCTGCCTCACAGATCCAAGCAATTCTTCTGCCTCAGCCTCCCAAGTTGCTGGAATTACAGGTGCACGCCATCATGATCAACTAATTTTTTTGTATTTTTAGTAGAGACAAGGTTTCACAATGTTGGCCAGGCTGGTCTCAAACTCCTGACCTCAAGTGATCCACCCGCCTCGGCCTCCCAAAGTGCTGGGAATATAGACATGAGCCATCATACCTGGCCAACAATCTTTGTAAACTAATAAAAAGAAATTTTGCGTGTTTTGACCTATATATAATATTTTTCATTGTTTACCATCTAAACTTGATAAATTATCCTATATAACTTTGTTACTTTCACATGTCATGTAATCCTGTTCATATCAATTGTTTTTCCCCAAATAAACATATTTGCAGTATTCACTCATTCAATATTTTTCTTTTCATTGACTGTGGAATTTGAGTCTTTCCTTCTACTTGCTTTCGTTGTCTGAATACACCCTTTTTATAGAGAATTTTAATATATTAATATTGATGCAGTTTTTCCAAATGGTTTCTGCTGTGACCATTTAGTTCTGTTTTAAAGTTACATTGCCTAGCCCTTGCACGATGAAGACAATGAAGCCACAGTTCATGCTTCGCTGTTAAAGAGAGCACTTGACAGTCTGCCCACATTTTCATTTTACTCGTATGACTCATCTCTGCTTTCATTCAAACTAACATTTTTGTGCGACCTGGGAAGGTGAAAAAAATCAGTGGGTTGAGATTCAAGAGAATGATTCTATTCCTAGTCCTCCATTTATTAAGCGATCATGGTGATATGGCTTAAACTCTTGGAACCTGCTTTCTCAATTATAAAATAGGGATAGTCAGGTTTTTTCTGCATAAAGTACAAGGAAGATATGACCAAGTAAGACATTTTTATATGAAGTGTGTTGATGAAAGCAAAGACTCAAGCAAATTTATGATATTATTATTACCATGACCACAGAGGTGGCTTAATATGCTGCAAAGATTTTGAAATATAAATAAATCCAACACCTTTGAAATAAAGCTGGATTCAAATTTTGCTGTGTCATTGAAAGTATTTATGTCAGTTGTATCTCTGCTTATGTTTAATCTCTTTACCAAGAGTAATATTTTATAGCACCTACTCCCTCTGCTGTTTGAATGTCCTTGTTTTCACATTGTGTTAAACTGTGAGTGGGGGGACAGGAATAAATCACAGAATTCACCTCTGTGTCACCTGAAACATGCTTGCAATTATCTCATTCTTTCTTAGGGTAGATTATTCAAACATTCTCTATTCTTTTTTTCTTTTCTTATAGTTTATAGAACCATGCTTTGATCTTCTTTCTAAAGATGATTTTTTGAGCGGAGACTAAAGCTTTTAATTTTAATGGCACACGCAGTGAAATGCTAGAAATTGAAAATCTTTTTCTTATAAGACAAAGGAAGTCAGTAGAGATGGTGTTATTACATGACGTCTGTCATAAGCCTCTGCGGCTTCTTCACTCAGAGGATTTTTGATTCTAGACTGAGTGCTAACGGAATAATTGTGAACGTTATTGCAAAATAAGTAAACTTTTGAGCAAACACTGCCTTCAGATACAAAGCTTATTCCAAGTATAATTGCCTTTGGAGTCATGAACTCCTAAGTTTTGTTAAACTCAGTGAATTTATTGATCTTAATACATGTGCACAATGCTATGTGGGATCCAAAGAAATCTACCAGCCAGTTTTCTCTAGACTTGAGTTCTATCACTTTGGTCATAATTTTGCTTCAAGATGTATGCAAGAAAAAAAAATGCTGTCAAAGTTGGTAAATTAAATATAACCACTGTCTCAAGGTAATGCTAGCTTTCTAATGCACAGCTTATATTCTATCAGCACTTTTCCTTGTCCCGAGCCCATTCATTCTCTTTTGCGCCTTTAATGTGAAATGTAACATATAATTTGCCTTTCTTTTTTTTTTGAGACTGGGTCTCAATCTATCACTCAGTCTGGAGAGTAGTGACACCATTATAGCTCCCTGTAACCTGGAATTCCTGGGCTCAAGCTGGAACTACAGGTGGGAAACATTCCTAACTAATTTTTATTTTTATTTAATAATTTTTGATTTAAAAAAATCATTTTGTTGCCCAGGACTAGCCTCAAGAGATCTTCCCTCGTTGGTCTCTCAAAGCACTGGGATTATGGTGTGAGCCACTGCGCCTAGCCTGCCATTATTTTTAATTCATCTAGTTAATATACACTTTGTAGATGCCAGAAACTGTATTGGAGATACGAGTAAAAGTATCAGTATGCATATTTATTAAGCGAAAATGCTTTTCTCTCTTTGCATACAAGACAGTGGGCTTGGTGAGGTTGAGGGTGATCAGAATACTTGCATGACCAGACCAAGTTCTGGGGGACTGAGCATTGTGGGTTTGGTAATGAAGACCTGCAGACTTAGGGTGAAGTTTGTCTTCCCCCTGTAGAAGCTGACAGCATGGCTGCCTTGTGTGAGCGTTTTCACACCAAAAAGCCAGGTGAGTGAGGAGGAACGTTTAATATCTGCTGGTTACCCAGACTATACTCTGGAGATTCTGCACAGCCTCCCCTGGCCCTTTCAAGAGCAAGGCAAAATGCAGCCATTCAGGGACTGAGGAGTCCCTCACTTCCAAGGAAGCCAGTTATTCTCCAAACTAGCAGTCAACCAGTCCCTCCCTGGGCAGTGCTTTTGTGCATCTGCCCTAAACATCCTTGCTTGCTGGGTTGTGCATCAGTAATTACGGTAATCTCTGAAGATGAAAAGCCCCTGACCTTCTCGCTGCCCCGGAGACTCATGTCTTTGTCTATAAACTGAAACTGTAAGTCAGTCATCTGAACTCTGAGCAACACTTTCACTTTAAGAATGTACTCAAGCCTTTAAAATGGCTTTTTTGATTCAGTTCTTGGAAGCTGAAGAACGGACAGTGCCTATAGCTACACCCCAAACCAGAGTTTTCAAGTAGAGTGAGGGAAGGAATGATGGAAGTAGAGAGGCATCCACTGTCCTCCAGACCCACTTGAGGGGACCGTATTGGAGCGGGAGAGAGTTCAGGCAGTGTTTGTGAAAATACTCCGTGGAGGGGTCTGATCTTCCTACCATGCCTCTTCTAAGGCAGATGAGGAGCACCCCCACACTGGGGAAGAGAGTTTAATTCCCAGAAACAGTCTTAGTAACCATTAATGTGAGGTATTCATAGCGGCTTGGGTAGGGGTAGAGGATCCTCCCTGGATTTGACAGAAAAAAAAAAAAACAGAGAAAGGAAAAGAAAAGATCCCTTGGAACTTGAATATGTTTTTGCAAAAGGATTACTTATTTTTTTTAATTGTCTTAATTTGTCTTAAAAAGGATTTAGACAAATAAAGTGAATTTCAGAAATACCCTTACTGAAAACCTGATGAAAAACTTGACTTTCTACAAAGTAGGCAGATAGAGTCTGATCAGCTGAGACACCAAATGACTTTGTCATGTGTGACCTGTGGCCTGGCGGCACTGGAGCAGCTGGCCATTGTGGTAGGAGCCTTCTCTCCCCGTAGTCACCAATAAGGATGGTCTTTGGTCAAAATCCAGGCTAGTAATGACCTATAGTGTGTGGAGTTGGCTGTGTTTTAACCTCAGTGGAAACGTACTGAATTTAGACGAGTAAAGGCAAGAGTAACATCACATAAGCTGAGAGCCTGAGACCTTGTCTACCAGAGGGAGGGTACTCCAGCCAGAGTGCAAAATTCTCCCATGGCTAGTGGCAAGGGGTGCTTTTTGTGTTCCCATAGTTGTGATATAAAGTGGGGAGTGGTTCTGAGCAGAGAGAGAGAGGCAGGTGTCTTTTGCACGTACCATGTGGCATACCCCCACCCTTCCAGGGCAGGAGTACCTTCAGCAGAGACTCTAAGGCCCAGTGGGTCTTCACCCTTTCACCATTTTATTGTCTGTTTACTTCTGTTCTATTGCACAAATATAAAATGTAATTTTAATTCTAGATAATGCTGGTGTCTCCAGTGATACTCTCTTTGTCAGATAACTCCAGTGATATTCTCTTTGCCAAGCTCTTGGCCGTGTGGACACTGTTGAGAAGCTTCCCATCCTGAACTTCTTTCTTCTCTTGGTTTTCCTGTTTCTTTTTCTCCTCCTTCCTCATGCCTGTTCGTCATCAGTGTTCTTTGATAGCTCCCTATTAAAGTGCATGTTTCTCCAGCATTTTCTCATCAGCTTGATTTTCTTGGCGTGTTCGCCGTCCATGCCCTTATTCACCTGCATGGCTCTGCCCTGTGTCCCTCCAACACAGTCTGCCCAGCATTAGACAGCCCTGGACCGTGCACACAAACGAATGCCTCACTGGGGTCTCAAACACAGCCTTCCAAACCTGAGCTCATTATGTTCTTTCTACAGCTTACTGTGATTCCCCCTGTATTTCTTATTTCATTTAAAGGCACCATCATTCACTTGTTCACCTAAGCATCATCCTAAAGCAATTCTAAACCCTTTCTCCTCCCTAACTTCCATATTCATTCAAAACACGTCTTGTCAATTTAATCTCCTACACGGTTCCCAAAACGATCCTATCCTCCCCAATCTGCTTAGCAATTGGGTTGTTTTAGGGTTGATTCCTTCCCACTAGAGGGTTAGGAGAGCTTTACTACTGTTCTCTGTCCAAAGGCACCCTCCTTGTATCAGTCAGGCCATGCCACCACACAGTCAGCTCACAATCCCGGCACAGCCGGACCAACCTGATCTTCCCTGAGTCTGCACCCTGGCTGTCCTGATGTGTCACTTCCTCTCCCCCTCACCTTCTGTAACACTGCAAGCCCCACACCACCACGTGTCAGGCTCCCACACCTTTGCATGTGTGCCTCCGTGCCTTTTCTTCTTGGTAAATTCTTGTTCAAATTTCAATCCCTACCTTAGTGTCATCTTTCCTCTACTAACAGAAATAATCTCGACTTCCTTTGAAATAATTCTACCCTTATGTCTGATATGCCATTCATCGCTTTGCATTGCCAAAATTTCTCTCACTCCCCAACTTAGAGCCTGACATGTGACTGGCATTGAATTTTCAAACCTGTGGATTCAATGCAGTCAAGAGTTTCAGTATAAGCAGTTTTAAGTTTAAGTCTACAGTCGTGACAAAGTCCTGGTTGCATGTCGTTTATGTCACACGCAGACATACGGCACCTTTAGCTGGAACAGCACATGATACCAATTCTATTTGGAGCCCCTCACACCTACTCGTTCCCTCCAGTATGTTCACCAAACTAAAGACAAGTGATACTTCAAAGACCCAAATCTGAGCCTACCACCTCCTGCCTGAGAGCCTTCACTGGCTCTTTATTACTCTTGGGCTGAAATCCAAAATCTTTGACATTCTTGGCAAGGCGTGGTATGGTCTGGGTCTTAACTGCCCTTGATCACCAGGCTCAAGCACTGCAGACTCTGCAGGATGCCACAGAAATGTCCCACTCTTGGCCATCTACATTCTTCCCATATGCTGTTCCCTACCTAGAAGGCTCTTTCTGCCCCATCTCCTGGATAACTACCATAACTGCAGTCCTTAAATATCAGCTTCAATGCCGTTTCAAGAAGGGCTTCCCTGATGTTCTCTGACTGAGCAAGGTCCCCAGACAACAGGTCTTCTTCAGGAGCTCTGCATAGAAGTGTAGATTGCACCCCTCCTAAGGGTGCAGTATCTCACAGGATGCTTCACGTTGAAGACAAGGCTGATTTGGGTATTTATCATGACAACTTGCTGAGAGATATAAGGAAAGTGCCTTATGAAAGGGATACTATTTTTAAATGTCATGCAAATTTGCTGCATTGGGTATCACAGTTTATTAAACACCTTTTCTACATAACATTTGCCAGAGTTGGGTGCATTTAATTGTTGTTAATTATTTAATAATTATTCATAACATTAAACAATTTAGATCCCATCTCTCACACTAGCTTGCACATCCTCTTTGAGAAGAGATTGCCTCTGTGTTGGTATTGTTGTACCCTCAGAGGGTGCCTTTCTTCAGCCTCTTGGGGGGGCCTCTGCAATGCCTGCCTAGTGAAGTCAGCTGAAGCTGGCTGCCTCCCAGCTTAACAGGACTCCACTGGCTGCACTGGGGTCTTCAGCTACCGGAGTTGCTCCCTCCAGCTCTGCACCCATTGCTGAACAACAATGGCTGTTGTTGGAGCCACAAGAAAAGGATTTAATTGCAATTGGCTGGTGGGTTATCTAGTCTATCTAACAAAAACGTCAAAGCCACCCACTGCCCAAGATGCTCCTTAGCATTGTAGCATTATCCAATAAAAATCTTCACATTTTCATCTTTAAAAGTGCCGTCCATGTACTTAGTTATAAGCACAGTGTTTGCATTGAGTAGAATGGCCAAGTCTAACCACTTGTGCTTTATATCAGCGTGTAATGCTGTACAGCATTTTAGCAGTTTACTTTTCCTTTCTATTTTATGAGCTTTTAACCAACATTATGGTAAGATTTCATACTCGCAAGAGCATGACTCCACAGAATCAGCGGTGCTTCCTGGATTCAGACACTCGGGTGGGTTCCCCTGGCAACCTGAGCCACCTGAAGGCTTCTCCATGCTCTGTTCATTTTGCCTTGCCTTTATTTTGCCCATTAATTTGCTAAACAAGAAAAATAAGAGGACTCAAAGGAAAGAAAACTACTTTTATCATAATTAGTCTTGTTTTACCTTCAAAAGACTGTCTCAACCAGAAGAGGACTTTTTTTTTTTAATCAATGATGAGAATGGGAACATCCAATTATAGTTGAGAAAACTCAGGCTGGAGTTGTGCCCCTGCTTTCTTTATGGAAGGAAAACCCCTCTGCACTGACCAAATATGTGAGAAAGGGAGTTCTAGAGTCTGAATTGTTGAAATTGTATCAACTTTGTAACTTTTTTAAAGGTTTCACCTCTTTACAACTTTACCTAAATCTTTTCAAACAATAACTCTTCCTTTCTTTTCCATCTTTGCTGAATATCCCCTTCCTAAATGTATTTTGTCTTTAGGTGGGAAAAGTGGCTCTGTATTTGTCTTCTTACATAACATAGTTCTATTCAATAAGCATACGGCAAGAGCCAGAAACACCTGTGTCTGAACCCAGATCTAACATTACCAGCTGTGAGAGCCACCTGTGCATTAACCAAAGAAAACAACCAATGTGGTAAATGAGTGCAAAAGAAGGATGGATCGAAAATACAGGCACCTGCAAAAGTTTGTAGCACAAACAATTGTATCCATGGAATCATAGATAAATAGACAAATAGGTAATAGTTAAAAAGATGGATAATTTTGAACTTCCGACTTATTTTCTTTTGACATACTATTTTTACTTTCTTTTTAACACTGAAACTGCTCAGTTTTTGTTAGTTTCAAGTGAAATATATTTGCTGGGTTGGTTTGGGACAGCATGGGATCACTGTGGCAGGAAGGGAGTTCCCAGACATGCAGGGAAGAGTGTCTGCCATCTTCCTTATGAAGAGGGCACCCCTAGACACGCAGAGGTCTTGGCAGGTCTGATGTGTGATTGAAGCCGATGTAACACATCTCCGATGACAGTTCGCAATCAGACTTAAAAGAAATCTAAGACTTGATAATAATTTTCAAAACGATTTGAAAGGGTTGAAGGTTTATGGTTGAACAAAGGGAAGATTTCCTGACGTTCTTCATATCACACCGCTCAGAAGAGTTGTGCATCTGTAGGCAGGGAGACGCTGGGGGTCAAATCCCACGCTGGGGTCACAGTATCTTGAAAGAGACAGGAGCCCTCTTCCCCCTCAGCTGATGGAGGGGAAGGGTTGGATCAGCCATTAGTGTGTCAGGGTGTGGCATGGACATTAGCAGCGGGATGCAATGGGGGCCTGTGTTTGTTAGCCTGAGGCAATGAATCGACTGGGGAAACTGAGGTGCCTAACCCTGGTCTCCTCCAGGCCTGCCTCCAGTACCCTATGGGGAAGGGGAACTTTCCCACTCGCTTTCAGAACCTTCACCTCAGGGGCTGAACCCTTGCTCCCTCTGTGTCTTGCCGGTCCCTTTGCGGGAGGAGAGAATGCCTGTCACCCAGCAGAATCTGACAGCGATCCTTGGACTAGCAGAGTTACGCAAAGAAATGATGGTGACTGTCTTTACAGACGCTCAGACTCGCGGCTGTGTGATGGAGGCGGCGCTACTGTGAGGGAGGAGTGAGGAGAACGTGACGGCTTCAGGGATTAAAGTAAAACAGAGACATTGTCACCTCCCTGGACCACCACTGAGGCCCGGGTAAGGAGAGTGTTTTGCCCTTCTCAGATATTGTCATGCAATTCAGGTGACACCCGTAAGGTGCAGTTTGTCTGCAGCCTGTCATCCCAGTTAGAGCAGACTGAATGAAGAGAACGCAAGGAAATATTCTATGTGTATGTCTTTTAAGTCATAATTTTATGAACTGGTCTTATTCTAACTGGATTGGATCATTTTGCTACTTTGTTTGGATGGGTCACTCTAATAAACGTAGGTCCTGACTGCGAACTATGCAGATAAGACGTTCCAGACACACTATGAAAATCCAGGTGCATGCTTGCACGAAACAGGCACGCCCCTCCTTAGTACTGAATCTAAACGGCTCAGTTTCAGGGAAGGCTGCAAGGCCGGGACCAGGCGGCGTGCGGCTAAGGCAGTGAGTGTGCCAGGGAGCCTGCGGGGCTGGAGGGGACGCGGGGCTGGGAGGCTGGGGAGCGGGGGGACAACTCCGGGCGGGGTTGGGGGACTGGAGGGCCGGGGGCGGGCCCACCAGCCGAGCTCTCCTCCCGCGGGTCCCCAGCGCCCAGCAGCGTCCCGGCTGCGCCCCGCCCCGCCCCGCCCCGCCGAGCCGCCGCCAGTAGTGGGGAGCCGCGCGCTGAGCCACGGGGCTGCGCTCGCGGAACAGCAGCCCTGGGGCCAAGAGCGGGGCCGGGGTCCGAGAACAGGTGACGCCAAGGAAGCGGGACCGCGGAGCGAGTGGTTCAGCACTGACCAGGGCGTCCCCTAAATCTCCTCGCCTTCGCTGTCTTTGGGAACCAGAGGTGAGCTTTGGGCTTTCGAGGCGCAGTTCTAGCTAGGGTTCCGTGCAGGGTGGTGGGAAGGGGGCTTGACCTTGGGGGACTCAGATGGGCAGTCTGGGGACAGTTCCACCAGGAGACGGTGCCTAGAAATGGTCGGGGAGGCACCTCCGGAGCTGGGGGAGAGAGGAGCGAGCGCTCTTCACCCCTCTCCGGCACCCAGCGGCGCGTCTGCTGGCCGGGAAGGCAGCGAGAGGTCCGTCCCCCCCTGTCCTGCCCCCGGCGACATGCGGCCCAGGTGGGTGTCCGTGAGCTGCGGGTCCCCAGCGCCGCCGGCCAGGGCGCGAGCAAAGTTTGCCTCTCCGCGTCCAGCCGGTTCTCTCGCTCCCACAGGCCCGCAGGTGTCGCCTGTCCTCGCCTTCCTGCTGCAGCCGCCCCGCCATGGACTCCCCGGTCCAGATATCCGCGGGGAGCCAGGCCCCACCTGCGCCCCGAGCGCCTGCCTGCCCCCCAACAGCAGCGCCTGGTTTCCCGGCTGGGCCGAGCCCGACAGCAACGGCAGCGCCGGCTCGGAGGACGCGCAGCTGGAGCCCGTGCACATCTCCCCGGCCATCCCGGTCATCATCACTGCGGTCTACTCCGTGGTGTTCGTCGTGGGCTTGGTGGGCAACTCGCTGGTCATGTTCGTGATCATCCGGTGAGCACGGGGTCAGCGTGGCGCGGGGGGCTGGGCGGGGCAGGGCAGGAAGTGAGGGTCGGGCCCGCCACTGGAGCGGCAGTGGGGGTAGCCCGCCAGGTGGTGGGGACTCTGTTCCGTGAAGGATCCTGGAAACACTGCCGGGTGGCCTCCTAGACGAGGTGAAGGATTTCCTGCGGGAGTTTTTGGTGGAGGACTGAGAGGTTCGCCACAGGGCGAATCCGAGTGGCCAGGGGCGTCTGGAAGATTTCAGAGCGACCTCCCCACCTCACCCTAGGGCCCAGTGTTCCTGCTGAAAACTCTACGCGCAGGGCAAGTGCCACAGTGCTGACAACAGGGCCAAGGTCTCCTGGTAAAGGAACTAGTCCGTTTGCCTGGTTACCTGCACCAGTTCGGAGCACTTCGTTATGCAAGTATTTCTTAAGATAAATTTCAAGCCCACCCAATGCACTGAAGATAATTTAGAATTTCCTGTGACGACTCAGACTGGTGTTTTGACTTATAAAACAAAAGTTGATATATGATGTAGCGTTGCTGATATGCATATATGAGCCTTTTTAGTACCAAATGTCATCTCATTTGTTAGGAATATCAGTAAATAACATTTATTCTCTAAAGGAGCTGCTTTGCTAGTTTTTTGTTTGTTTTCCACCATGAGAAATTGAAGGTTTTATTTTATGGTGTTTGTGTTGTGTGTGTGTGTGTGTGTGTGTGTGTGTGTGTGTGTGTGTGGAATTTTCTTTAGGTCAGCTTCTAATAATAAATATCCAAATAGTCACATGCATGCTAATTTTCTGGTAAGCAATGTGGTTCTGACTTTAAGAAAGAAAAACAAGAAGAGAAAAAGCCAACCTGTTCTGCACTCTTCTTGAGACAGACGTGTTTCCCTTTCCGGAGCGCTAGAGCTTTGTCAGCACACCTGTGAGAGGGAGTAGGAGGCTTGTGTTCCTTTGAGAAGTCTCCGGGAAATAAGGGAGGGGGTGCAACTCCCCCTGGCTAGGGACTCTGAAAGGATGAATAGCTGATTTTTCTTAAAGCTTGACTTTAGTTTTGAAACAGGCCATTTATTTATTATGAACTCTAAGCTATATCATGAACAGTAGCATGAATCTTGCTCTTGGAAAATTATCATAATAAAAATACCTCATTACTTTTTTTTTTTTTTTTTTTTTTGCTTGAGAATGTCAGGCCTTTTATTCCTAGGTATGCTCTGACATTAAAAACCATCATTTAAGTCTCCAAATACATATTATAAAGCTCATTTCACCCACAACTAGTGTTTGTAGCTTGGTACCCTTGGTTTTCGTAATTGCTTATTGCATTTCGCAGGAATTCTATCCGTGATGAGTAAAGGTTGCAGAGGAGGGAATATTTTAAAAGCAAAGTGTTTGTCCAAGTCATTAGTAATCTCAGGGCTGGTCTCTACTAAGGAGACAGACAAAATGGAAGACAACTGTATTCTAAATTTTAATTAAAATTTTTAGGAGGTCTTTGGTACAGAAGCCTTTTTTTGGTGGTGGAGTAATAGAAACATTGCAAGAAGAAAGCTCTAAGGAAAAAAATTAGCTCCATTTCTACTCATATCATATTTAGGTGCCCTAAATATTTATTTGAATGAGCCCTGAAGTCTCCGGTTTGAAAAGAGCTTTGTAGCTGCTCTACAACCTAGTGCGGACTAGGATTAAAAAGAGTGAAGAACCCTAAAATAGCATTTAGATGTTATGTGCAAATATAACTCCATGGGGAACATTTGGTACGCAAGAAGGAAAAAAACATTCCTGTAGATTAGCTAGGACTTTTAATGGATAGATTTCCCAACGATATCCAACACTAAAACGTGTTGTAAGGGGATAAGTTTAGCTAAAAATATAAAAGAAGTTGGATGGTTCATATAACATCATTCTCTCACCCCATTCTCAATACTTAGAGGTTACGTTTGATGATAAATGAAAAGCGAAGCATTCTACTGCCATCCTGGAGTGCCAACCTACTGCAACCTAGCTAGTTCACTTATGGCTAAAGCACATATATTTGAAGGTCTTCACAGTAAAAGGTTAATGTCTAGTGAACCTAGTTCACTTAAGTCTATACCTAAGAGGGAAAGGGAAGATTTAGTATTATTTCATAATGATAGATGGTTCGAGGATTGAAGAAGAATTGAGGTACTTGGGTTTATTTATCTCAGGAAAGGAAGAGACTGAAGATTGGAGAGAGGGTGAGTGAAGTGGTTTGCGTGGTGATCATCAGGGCTGAGCGCAGAACCAGGGTGTGGAGGCCCTGCAGCCCTGTAACTGAAGGGGCTGAGTAGCTGTGCTTGAAAGATGGAGGATACTGTTTTAAAATATTTTACATGTGAAAGGCTCCTAGCATAGGTCAGTCTTAGAGAAAATCATTGTAGAAATGGAACGTAGATGCTCACAGAGGGGGCAGGTACAGATCTAGACTGGTCAGCTCAGACCTGGGGGAAAAGAGCTGTTGAAAAAGATTTGGCTACTTTTAGGCCTGCCTTACAAATAGTTTTTCCCATCTCTGGCCCCTGGAATGCTACTTCGTATCTTCTGATTTAAAGCTTCTTCAAGAGTTCTCATCATTTAGTGTGTACCAACTGCCATAATCCCTTGATAATTAGGGCACATTCACTTTCACTGTGGAGAGCATAAAATGTAAGTACTCCCTGTAATCCCAGCACTTTGGGAGGCCGAGGCGGGTGGATCACGAGGTCAAGAGATCAAGACCATGCTGGCCAACATGGTGAAACCCCGTCTCTACTAAAAATACAAAAATTAGCCGGGCGTTGGCACGCGCCTGTAGTCCCAGCTACTCGGGAGGCTGAGACGGAAGAATCGCTTGAACCCAGGAGGCGGAGGTTGCAGTGAGCAGAGACTGTGCCACTGTGCTATGCTCCAGCCTGGCAACAGAGCAAGACTCCGTCTCAAAAAAAAAAAAAAAAAAAAAAAAAAATATATATATATATATATATAAGTACTCCACCCTCCCAACTCACCAGGCTTTGGGGGTTTGTGGTTGTTGGGGGTGGATGGCTACGGGTGTGACCCTCAGGATTCGTTTTTATTTTTTTTTTTGAGACGTAGTCTGGCTCTATTGTCCAGGCTGGAGTGCAGTGGCGTGATCTCGACTCACTGCAACCTCTGCCCCCAGGCTCAAGTGATTCTCTCACCTCAGCCTCCCGAGTATCTGGGATTACAGGTGTGTGCCACCACGCCCAGCTAATTTTTGTATTTTTGGTAGAGACAGCGTTTCACCATGTTGGCCAGGCTGGTCTCAAACTCCTGACTTCAAGTGATCCACCCACCTCGGCCTCCCAAAGTGCTGGGATTACAGGCGTGAGCTGCCAGGCCCAGCCAACCCTCAGGATTCTAATCCCGTGGTATCCTGACTTCCTCCTCCTGTGCAAGATTCCCCTGTGCAGTCTTCATTTTTCATTAATTAATGAACGCCACGACACCCACACCCCTCTGCCCTGCCAGAGGCAGTCCTACCTCTGACATTGTAAATATCCATTCTCCTGCTCTTACCACAACTTCATACATGTTCGACTCCCTTACAGAAGGTGACTAACATTTAATGAACACTTAATAGGTGTCAAGCAGGTAAAGCTACCTTCTTCATGTGAATTATTTAATCTTTACAACCATAGGTATATCATTACCATACCCACTTAACAGATGAGGAAACTAAAGCACAGAAAGGTGAAATAAACTAAGGTCACACCTGGGTAACTCATGGGGCCAGAATGATCTCAGCAGCCTGACCATAGATCCTGTGCTTTTATCCACTCGGCTCCTCATTTCTCATCGTCCCACTTCTGCAAACGTTTGGATTATTTCTTCCCAGGAGGTTCTTCATTTTCTCCCAGACTATCTCTTTTCTCTTCGCCATCCTAGACTCCATGAGCTACCACTAAAACCTCTGTCTTGACAACACACTCAAGTGTCCTGCCTTCTTGTATTTCTGCCAGTGTCTTCCACCAAAGCCTTAACTCTTGATCAAGCCAGTAACCTACCTTCCTTATTCCTATATGCTATTGGATAAAATCAGTTTTATCTTTGTCAAGGCAAAGTCACCACCTTCAAGTATATCTGACTCTAATTCTGCCTAGAAGTTTTTGTGTCCCTCTTCTATTTTCCAGAAAAAGCCAATTCTTTCATTTCCCATTTTTTAAAAATGAATTCAAATCTGCACTGATTCCCAAACCCTCCACCTGATCATATGATCTTCATGTCATATTCTTTACTCTCTTTATCATATTATCTTCTTGAGTGGTTTTACCCAGTAGTTCTCCAAGACCGTGGAGTGCAGCCCCCGGGAACACTGCTTCTCTACATGCGCATGTTGCAGCCATCCTCCCTGCGTTCTGTTTTACTTCATGGGAAGATTCTCCTTCCTTCTATCCAAGACTAATTCTTGCTCCTGGGTTGTGAAGCTCATTACCTTCTGGGGTCTTTACCATATGAGCTATCTCCTTTCTCCTGGTCTGGAATCTCTCCCTCTTCACCTGCTCTTCAGCACATGAACATACCCAAGCCTCTGCCATGTTACCAATAATCAGAAACCCATATCCACCAACCCTCCATTTTCCTCAGTTTCCTTGGCTAATGTCCTTTCACTCTCCTGCCTGTCATGGGTAGACAAGCTTCTTGGAGTAATTCCTCCTCTTCGTTTCCTTGTCTCCCACCCGATCCTCTGCCCCGAGCACTTGGGCTCACCTCTGATGGTCCTTCAAAGCCCTGGTGTGTGTTTTAGGCCACTTGCACTTGGCTTCTGTGCAGGGTCTGGCATGCTTGGCCAACTCACTTTCTGAAATAGCACCTTCTCCTCGGCTTCCCCCACATCCTCTGGCATTCTCCTTGGTCCCTGCACAGATTCCTCTTCCTGTGAGTTTCCTAAATGCTCATCTTCTCCAGAGCCTTCTCAGCTTGCTTCTGTCCCCCACTTTGCATATTCTCTGTATTAGTCAAGGGTCAGCCAAAGACGCAGGACCAGTAGGGGATGTCCATGTTAAGAAATTTCGCACAGAAACCTGGTGTAGGTGACTGTGGGACTGGCTAGGACAGGAAGTCAGGAGAGACAGGCTGCTGTCGCCAGGCAGAATTTCTTCTTCCTCAGGGAGCTTTGGCTGTGCTTTTAAGGTTTCCACTGATTGGATCAGTGCCATTCCAGATGACCTAGGATGATCTCCCTTGCTTAAAGTCAACTGATTATGGATTCTAATCACACCTACAAAACACCTTCGCAGCAGCACCGAGATGAGTCTTTGAAACCTGGAGACTGTAGCCTGGCCAAGGTGACTCGTGAAACTGACCATCGCACTCCCTTTCAATGGTTCCATCTATTCTTGTGGCCATAACTGCCAGGTACATTCTGACAAATCCGAAATGTAAGTATCTCTTTCTCCCTGGCACCTCGGGTTTCTAGAGCCTCCATTAATTTGCTGAGGCTGCCATAGCAAAGCACCACAGACTGGGTGGGTTAAGAAACCCCTGTTTTTGATCATCTCATAGTTCTGGAGGCCAGAAGCCCAAGATCAATGTGTCTGCAGGGCTTTCCCTGAAGCCTGAGGCCTCTCTCCTCGGCCTGTAGGCCTTCAAGTATATCTGAAGGCTTCTCCTTGGTGTATACCCGCTGCCTTCCTTCCCCCTGCACCTTCCCATAGCCTTTCCCCTACACATCTGTGTCCTAATTTCTTCTTATGAGGATACCAGTCATATCAGATTGGGGCCCACCCATATGGCCTCATTTACCTTAATTACCTCTTTAAAGGTCCTGCCCGCAAATGCAGTCAGCCTTCATTCCATGTCTGTGAATTCTGCATCCATGAATTCAACCAACCATGGCTGAAAATGTTTTTTTTTTTTTTTTAAATTGCATCTGTACTGAAGATACAGACTGTCTTACTGGTCATTATTCCCTAAACAATACAGTATAGACCCCTCCCCCGCCCCCTGTCGCCTAAAAAAAAAAAAACAATACAGTATAACAACTATTTACATAACATTTACATTGTATTGGTATTATAAGTAATCTTGAGATGACTTAGAGTATAGGGGAGAATCTATGTAAGTTATATGCAAACACTGTCTCATTTTATATCAGGGACTGAAGCATCCATGGATTTTGGATCCAACAGGGGGTCCCGGAACCAATCCCCCAAGGATACCAGGCAGGACTGTACAGTCACATTCTAAGGTACTGGGGCTTAGAACTTCAGCATAGGAATTTTGGGAGGAAAGAGTTCAGCTCAGAACACTGTCCATCCTCTTTCTGTTCTCCTCAAGAGGACATTCTGTTAAGCTTCAGTTTTCACAATAATTATGTATTTGTCCTTTTTGTTTAATTAAAGAAAAGCTTTACTCTTGGAGATGTTTATTTTTTAATAAATTAATTATAAGGATACAAGGAAAATTTATTAAGAAAAAAACTATCACAATACAGACCTGTAGGGTTCAATCTCTCACGAACCTTGCTCTGGGAGACCTTTGCTTCCCTACAGTTGGGCCTCAGCTGTATTGAAACCTCCCCAAAGGGGGAACTTTGTAAGGCACCTAGAAGAAAACACAACTGCAAAAGTACTATGGAAATGGTTACATTTCCTGAACTCAAATTTCTGCACCAAAGGCAGCCAACTCACCCAAGCTTGCTAGGCATAGAGCTTGGTCCTTATAAAAGTACTCATCTTCTTGCCTGTAAATAGCAGGACAGAGTGTTTCTTCCCCAATCCACTGAACAGAAGTTCCAGGCTTCCTCTGCTGGGATCACCTACGTTATGTGCCATTTACTGACTCATTTAGGGCACCTCTGGGCCAGTCTGGGCCTCATGGTTGCACTTGTCTCAGTCTCACCGAAACTGTCTGGCTGTCTTGGAACTGGAGGAGTGTGGGACGGAATGGGATGACAGTGTCTGTCACAATGCCTGCCTCTTCTCTCCTGAGTTTCTTCTTCTCCCTCCTTAGAAGTATTTGTTGTAATCACTATTGTGTGTACATACATGTTCCACATTCTCACAAGTGTCAACATAGCATACCTTACATCATATCACCAAATTATATGTGCAGAGGCATTAAAAAGCAGAGGTACCATAAGGTACCCGTATAATTCACCATTTGCTCCTCCCCACGACACCAGTCTTATTTTAGTCTTTGATTAATATAGTATGTTCTAATTTTTCTTGAAACCTGTCTTTAATTTCTTGATCCTGTCTTTGAATGTTTTCTTTAATACAAATGCAGCAAAATAACTTCAGAAATTATTTTCAAGAGACTGTTTTTCATTTCTCAAAGTAATTTGTATACCTTTGACAACCTTTTGAAAGAGAGAATTGCAACTGCTTATATGGATTAGCCAAATTATTTTCTCCCCTGTGGGATGTGTGATCGCAGGGATCCCAAGCTTCGTGGAACTGTTTGCAGGGATCAGAGAAGATACAACTGGAGAGAGAGAGAGAGAGAGAAAGAGAGAGAGAGAGAAAGGGAGAAAGAGCGAGAGCACCAGAAATCAATTTGATGATCAGGTATAGAGCTCCTAAACTTTACTAGACTCCAGGCAAAACTGTAGCCTTCAAAATCATTTCTTGATTCTGTTGACTTTACATGTTTTCTGATGCTGTCTCAGAGTTAGTTTCAGAAGGAATTTGCTTCTCACTGGTACAGAATAGCTATTCTCCACGATTCATTCAGCTGCATCTCTTCAGCAGCAATGCTTTCACGTGGCTGTGCAGTTAGCACCTCCCTTCATTCCTGTTTAACTTGGATGCACTTAATTGTCGCGGCCCCAGGAGTCTCTGTGCTCAGCTAAAAACCTCAAATTGTATGGCTGCAGGACTGTTGCCTTTTGAAGGTTTGGCTTATGTGGTTTCAGTGGGGCAAGTAATACATGCTTAGAATCATATATTAACGAGAGATGGTTTCAGAATAACATTTATTTATTCCTCAACAGAAAGATCTGCAGTAGTCCCTGCTATCTCTTTTCTTTGGAGGGGGATGCTGGCTTATGTCTTTGATGAGGAAGGCTTATATAAGAAGAATAGATTTTAGGAGTGGGGGATAATACTGTAAATGGCTGAAGGTTGTTTAACACTTGCCTTCTCCATTGGCCAAGCAGATTGGCATTTCAGTGGAGGATGACAAAACCATGTGATGAATTGAGAACTCCCAGAGGAACTGGTGTGAAGCTGGGCAGGGAAGCCTCGGATTAAGAATGGCTGGAGTTACATGCGGTCAGAGACCAGCTATGACAGGACTGATTTTTTGAGCTCCTGTTGAGCTCACTCAAATTCACAACACACCTATGAAACGAAGATTGTTAGAGCTCGTTTTCAGATGAGGAAATAAACTACAGAGGTTTAGTGAACTGCCCAAGGGCAGACAATTGTTAAATGATCAATCCAGTATCATGGCCCAATTTGCATAGCCCTGAATCTTCTCAGTGCCCTCTGCCTGGCGAGGTTGCTTCCTGTCCAGTGGAGGACTGGCTGCATGGGGAGAGGAGAGCGCGTGAGGGCATCGTCCATCCCCCTCTCCATGTGCCCATGCTCCGACCTAGGTCAGCTTTCTGTATAAAAATAGGAAAACTAATTTTAATTATCCATATACTGCTAGGCATATGGGTAGTATAGGAAACAGCACACCAGTTGTTAGCGAGGTGCAGTTTTCTTCTGGGTGCTATTGAGCGTGAGAAGCTCTCACCCTGCCCATACCCCTGAATACACTAGAACGTTCCTTCTGGGAGGTCCAGAGGCTCATGATTCCACAACCGGGACTACTGAGAGGAAGAGCTTAGCAGATCCCTGGGGCACTGGCTGTTCCCATGGAATCATCGCTCCCCATTCCCCTTCCTTCCTTGCTGCCACCCTGCATGGACAGCCTGCCCTGATTGCGTGTGGCTGCCTGCGATCCTGATTGTACGTGGCTGTCTGTGATCCTGATTGCACGTGGCTGCCTGCTATTCTCTTGATGTCTTTGTGCTTTTCATGCAGGAGAGTGATTCTTGAGAGCTGCAAGGGCCTGGTTCCTGTGTGAGTATGACTCCTTTAGAATACTACAGATTGAGGGATATCAGAGTCAGATCCTTTGAGAAGCAGTGAATTTTCTTTCCTTTTCTTTCCTTTCCATTTTCCTTTGCTTCCCTTTTTACTTTCCTTCTCTTTCCCTTTTCTTTTCCTTTCCTTTATTCCCTTCCTTTTTCTTTTTTCTTTTACCTTTTCTTTTAAACACACAAACAAACAAACATGGAGTGTCTCTCCGTTGCCCAGGATGGGATGCAGTGGGGTGGTCAAGCCATCCTCCTGTCTCTGCCTCCCTCCTTTTTTTTCCTAAAATTGATAAACTACTGCCCCTTTAAAAAGAAAACCCTACAATTACAATAGTAAATAGTCCAGAAAAGACTATAGCAATTAATTTCGTTGAGATAAACTGAAACTGTCTGAAGAATTTAGTGAAACACTCATGTTTTTAAGTAAGTTCCACTGAGAAGTCACATCAGCACTTCGTCATTCTTCATTTTATTTTTGTTTTTTAAATAGTTTTTTTTTAATCACTTTTAGCTTCACAGAAAAATTGAAGGGAAGTTACAGAGTTCCCATATACCCCGTTCCCCTACACATACACAGTTCCCCCACAGTGGGGCATTCGTGGGACTGAGGAGCCCGCATTTACACATCATTAGCACCCAGAGGCCATACTTTACATCAGAGTTCATTATTCCCCCTATCCCCCCCGTGCCAAGCTTTGGTGGGTATAAATGACAAATAAAAATGACATACACTAAACATGCACAATGTGATAATTTGATGTATGTTAATTTGTGATTACCACAGATTACACAGTCATTACCACACACAGTTGCCATTTTGTGTGTGTATGGTGTGTGTTGGGGGGGGTGAGAACACTTAAGATGTACTCAATCAGCAAATTTCAAGATAAACAATACAGTATTGTTGTTGCTAGCCCCCTGCTGTACATTGGATCCCCTGAATTTATTAATCTTATACTGAAGCTTTGTGTCCTTCGACCAACACTCTCCATTTCCCCTACCCTTTCCAATCATTTTGCACTTAAACTCTAGAATGCCATGCATCTGGAAAAAAGCCCAGGAAAAGGCTTGTTGGCAATACAGAGACAAGAGCGCCAACACTCATCTCTTACCGTGCCCATCTTCCATCATTTGTGAAAAGGACGGCATTTTTCTTGGTGCTGCAGAGATGTCCTCCTACTGAGTTTGGTGTCTTGGGCATCTTTGGACTCTAAGGGCAGCTCCAATGTTGTAAGAAAGCCGCCAGCTTCCTGTGGGTCCATGGCATTTGATCACACTCATGTTTTCACCAAACAGCATCTGTTCAGGTGCGTTCTACGGACCGTCAGGTATTTGCTGTATTAAAGGAATTTTTAGAAAATCACCAGGCTTTTGTTTTGTTTTGTTTCCTTTTTCATTTTCACTATGTTGGAGCTGAAGTTTGAATTCCCACTGTCTCACTAGTTTGTGGTTTCAGGCAAGTCACCTACTCCCTTTAACTTAGTTTCCCCAACCCCCAAAAATGGGCCTATGGGAAAACTCCACAATGTACATGACATTGTTTTGTCTATCGAGGGGGCAGTATTTAATCTATGTAATGTATTTATTACAGTATTTCCAGCTGGGCTCTGCCCTGTTTCTCATGCTAAATGTTCTCAGAATGCTTTTCAATCTCGAACTGTGGCAGAATTTATTTCTGTGATAAAATTTCTCTGATTTTAAAAGAAACCTTGCTATAAGACAAGTCTGAGTTCCTTTGCTTATTACATATAGATTCTAAGAACTGAAAAACACTGTGAGTATTTCTAAGATGTTTTCTCAACCTTTTTTTCTTCAGAAAAAAGTGGGGCAATGGTATCTTATGGGATTGTAATATGGCTTATTAGGCCTGTGGTAGGTAATGAATAGTAACAGTAACAACAGCAGCAGCAGCCATGTGACAATGAAGGCTGCATTCACTAAGCAATTATCAAGTACCAGTCTGGTGCTAAGTAATTTTATGCATGTCTCATTTAATCATCATGACAACTTTATCAGAGAGTATGAAATTCACCAAACAGTGTCTGTCACATAGTGTCACCAATAAATGTTAAAGTGATTTTTTTTCTTTCTGGTGTTCAGGGTCCTCTGTGGCCTGACACTACTGTTCCTATCCCAGTCAGCCACCTGAGACTCCCCAGCAGGATCCCTGAACCAGGAAATCCATTTCCTCATTGACCTCTGAATGAGACACTAGCCAGAAAGCTTCTCTGTCTGTCCAAATCTTTCTCAAAGCTCAAGAGCCTGCTACGTTTTCTCTTCAAAATATGTCCTGACTTCCTCACTACACAGCAATCTTTCCCTTCCATGTATTACTATAGATCATATTATAATCTGGTTTCAGTTTAAAAGATCTTCAGAGCTAGGGTCTGTATATTGAGTTTTTCAGTCATCCTCAAAGTCTAGTATATTGCTGCTTATGGGGTAGGGACTTAAAAACATGCTGAAAGAAATGAAAGATCAAAGATAGGGGAGGGCGCACGCGCATAACTGGAGAGGGCAGAGAGGACGTGTGCGTTACCGTGGGGGGACAGGTGCAAGGGAAGACCCAGAATGACTGAAATCAGTACAACTGAAAGTGTGCTGGTTTTTGAAGTATATGATAATCCATCATCAAGATTAAAGGTTTATTATACTATTGTCATGAAGGTGAAAGGGAGTTCCTGATTAAAGAAGTATCACTGAAATTTAAAAAACAAAAAACAAACCTAGGCAATGCACCCCAACAGCAAAGCATGCTGATAATTCAATAATTACCTCTTCTACCTCCTTCGTATTGTCTGAGTCCAGCCGTGCGTGGAAAGGACAGGAAGTCCTGAGAGTGCTGCGTTGCAAGGTCAGCTCCCCCGTCTCGAGTGCCTCCTTTCTAGTGTGGCGAGTGTCACGTCCTCCCGGAAACCCTGCCTGGTGACACTGGTTCCTGACATCTCAGCAGATAACTTTGTTCCCCTTACCATCACACAAGCTCCAGTGGCTGCCAGCTTTGAAGCCACCCCCTCATTTCTCTGTAAAGAGGAGTACAGCAGGATGGTCTTGAGTCAAGGTGTCACTGGGGAGCATTTCTAAGTCTCTGGAACAGCCTCTTCCCTATTGCTTGGCCACCAAAGCCTTCCTGCTGCTCACAACCCAAGTTCCCTAGTTAAGTCCTCTTTCCTGGCCTGCGCCTCACTTCCCATTCCATGCAGGGTGCTGTTGTTTACAGGTCTGTTACGTTGTCCGTTTAGCAAGGAGAGCCCACGGACTTTGCTCTTTTCATGCCATATGCTCCTTCAGTGTGTACGCTCAAAAGTGCAGCCACGAGCTGCGGGCCCACCTCCAGCTCTTCCACACAAGCCAGAACTTCCCCACCCAGATGGTGCCATTTTGCTTCAAATGCTTGTGAATTTTTGTAAAGCAGTGTGGGTGAAATGAAAAGTGATTTCGTATCATAGCATAATGAGAAAGCTTGCTTGTTTTTTAGTGGTGGACAATGAATGAAAAGGCTGGCTAATTCTGTTGCGGTTAGATACAAACAATACCCCGGGGCTCAACCAGATTGCTTCTGAGCGTCACTGCCCTGCTTTATATTCACGTTCACAGAGTAGTCCAGTGTAGTGCACAGAAGACTATCTATAAATATTCATTGAATTCATAGTTTATTCATTACTTTTAATTTTACTCATGAGTTCTCCATTTCTAGTGTTACAGGTTTATAAGCATGTGTCTTCCAGAAACCTGGAAGAGGGCCCTGCCTTGTCACCCCTTCCAGATCCTCCCACTGAGGTCCTGCCTCTGCTGACACCAAACAAATCACTGGACCTATTTGAGCCTAACTTTCTTCAGCTATATGCGGGAAAGGACATAAGTCTCCCAGGTAAACTAGAAGGGCAGTAGTTTTGAGAAGCAAGTAACATACATGCAAGTCAAAATACTGGACTTCACAAATTACAGAGTGCTGGGGAGATACAAGAATGCACGAATTCAGATCAAACCCCTGGGTTTAAATTTCTGCTATGTCTTTTATAGTTGTATCACTTTGAGAATTTTAAAGACAATCCTGTGATTCTTAGTCACTTCATCTGTAGAATAGGGATACCAATACCTACCACGTGGAGTGACTGTGAGGACAAAATGAGACAGAGCATGGGGAGTGCACAGCAGAGGGCCTGATGCGGGCGCTTCGGAAATGTGGTCAGTGTGATTATTACCTACGTTCATCTCTCTGAGATCTGACGGCGGGGTTTGAATTCTTTACATGTTCAAGTCTTATGCAGTTTCATAAATAATAAATATTTTGAGCAACTAAAATCAAGCTATCATCCTACATTGTATGAATACCTAACGGTGCACATTATATTTTATGGTAATTTATGCATCATTCCATTCATTTTCTTCCTGTCAGGTCCCAGGGCTCATTTTTATTCTCACCTTTTATATTTAAGCTGAATTGGGTAAATATGACCATGGATGCTACCTAGAAACTACATTCTTTTCTGCTTCCTGTGGTAACTGGTGACTTTCACCCACGTAAGAAGGGAGGTAGGAGTTGGGGAACATGACATAAATTAAACATGCCTCTGAGTCAGGTGCATTCATTAATACCCCGGGAATTCTATGAGATAAATATTACATTTTCCATTTTATAATTGGGGAAACTGAGGCTCGGGGTGGTTAGTGACGGTCTAAAGTATACTTGTTAGTTTGAAAAATAAGGAGTACAACCCAGGTCTGCCTAAGTTTATGGCAAAAAGAATGCCAGTCTGACTTCGTAAAGAAAGGGGACTATCAGCGTCACAAAATACAAGAGGAGGAGTCAAAGATTGCTGCTGGAATCCTTGCTAGTGTCTGGGGTTTTGGGGTCGGGGGAGATGAGAGAGTAGAAGGTAGGTATGTAAGATGCGTTTTTTTTTTTTCAAACGTAAAACCATAGTGTTAAGAAAATATCTGAATAGATAGCATTTCAGTCTTTCTCACTGGAAACACGTGGCTCCGTCTCAGTAACTGTCATTGCTTGGCTATCTCTGCTTCTGGAAAGCCTGTGCCATGAGAACTTCGCCATCCATGTTTAGTCACTTTCTAAAACTTACGGTGGGTCATTTAATAATGTCTGAATAAAATGTATAAAGCCAATCCCATTTTAAAAGAGACTCGCTTTCCAGATGAAATCACTCTTTAGTTAGCAGATCATAGAAATGGAAACCAACAGATACCAACTCTGGTACCCGTCTTCACAGTGCCTTCCCAGCTGACCCCAAACACAGCCACTTCCTAATGAGAAGAGATGGGAGGTGGGGGAGGAAAGGCAGTGGTCGCTGAGGGTGGAGTGTGATCCTATGCGTCAGGCCGTCTACTGCCCTTGTCTCATGTACTGTGAGTTAGGTTTTATGATTCTTGTTTAGCAGGAACTGAAACTCTGTCATTCACTGAGTTCAGACTCAGGACTGTCTGAGTTCACATGAGACCACACAGCCTCCAAGAGGAGCCAGGGCTGTTCTGTTCTATCACAGAATGTTCAAAGTTGTTTCTCATGTGGAAATTCATGTATCAAATGGGGCACACTTGAATTGTGACAAGGTCTTCAAATCTGAGGCTGTAGAAGGTAATCAACATATGGATTTTCTCAACATATGGATTTTCCCAACATACTTCAGCTCTTGGCCTCTGCAAACCTGATGGTGGGGTTTGGAACTTTTATTTAATGCTCTATGGATAGTTGAGGAAGCATTCTCTAAGAAAAACAACCCTCTTAATTCAGTCTTAGTTGAAAATTAAGTTGTCCTAAACATCATGTTATCATGTAAAGAATAACTCAGGCATCAAAGCAATTGTTCTGACCTTCCTTGAAAACTGCTCTTCTCTCCATTGGAAGATGAGACGTATTATGTGCTTAGAAAATATCTCAAGGAGTAAAGAAAGACAGAATTATTTCTCTCCTACTGTACCATGCTATGCTTAGCGCTATGACATCTGTAAGAGCAGAATTCAGCCTGCTTTATTTATATAATATATCCAAAATGACAAATTAATGGTGCACTGGAGAACAAAAATCAGCAAGCCTAATTGTGTTTTAGTCATTGCAACTGAACATATATGAAAATTGAAAACGATTTTGTATTTTCAAAAGACATCATAGTTATAATGATTGATTTCTCAAAATAACCCTGAGGAAAAAAAATGTTTTAAACAAGTCAAAGAAAAAGAATATAGTGTTTGAAAAATGCTTAAAGCCAAGCAACTCTGTGCAGGATTAAGATGAATTGTCAGCCACAAAATAAAGACCTATATTATATGCAGTGCTAGGTGTATATATCTATCCCTCTATCTCTGCTATATTTCTTGTCTTCTTCATTTAAATTTTTTAAACAAAGCGCTAGAATAAACACTTGATAAGGTTGGAGATCTTTGTCTATTTTCCTATCACCCTCAATGTCTGGAACAGTCCTTTTACATGTTAGACCCTCACTGAATGTTAGAATAATTGAACAAAGAAGCAATATCAGTCATCCAAAGGCTATCACAAACTATTCACCTCATGGATTTGACTTGAAAATGGAGGGAAATGCTAGTGTTTCTTTTCTTTTAGATACACAAAGATGAAGACAGCAACCAACATTTACATATTTAACCTGGCCTTGGCAGACGCTTTAGTGACTACAACCATGCCCTTCCAGAGCACGGTCTACTTGATGAATTCCTGGCCTTTTGGGGATGTGCTGTGCAAGATAGTCATTTCCATCGACTACTACAACATGTTCACCAGCATCTTCACCTTGACCATGATGAGCGTGGACCGCTACATTGCCGTGTGCCACCCCGTGAAGGCTCTGGACTTCCGCACGCCCCTGAAGGCAAAGATCATCAATATCTGCATCTGGCTGCTGTCGTCATCCGTTGGTATCTCCGCAATAGTCCTCGGAGGCACCAAAGTCAGGGAAGGTAAGAGCAGTCATTTTCATTCCATTCATAAAAACGTAGCTTCAAGTTATATAGACTTTTAATCTGAGAGCGAGTAGGCCATATATCCGCACATGTCTAGTGGAAATCTGTGCCAAAAGGCAATAGAAATAATGCCTGGATTCATGAAAGATGAGAGAAATAGAACCATTTTGTGTCCCTTTCCACCTCTAAACAGAGAATGCAATAATGACATTGCCAGGAGAGAGATACCCGACCTGTCTCCCATTCTGGAAGTGCTTAGTAGAATGTGGAGGGGTGACGATGAGGTAAGAAACCACAGGCATGTGGAATTTTAAAGTACAACCTGGCAATTCCAGGACACACCTTCTCACTCTTTTATTTTCTAACAAGGGGCATAAATTATTGGTGACATGTGCCGGTTCTTTCCTCTTTTCTTCCTAAAGGGTAACCTCCACATCACTATCTTAACAGCTTTGGCTGTAGGCCATTCAAAATCAAGTTAGGAGGTGAATGGTAGTTACAGATGAGCAGAACCATTTGATTTTGGACAGATCAGGTTTTACCCCACACAAACCAGCCAATTGATGTTTTTCCTGTATGTCTAGGACATTAATTCTCACTCTGGGCTGCACATTGGAATCACCTGGGTACTTTAGAAAACACTGCTGCCTGCATCCCACCCCCAAAGGGTCTGGTTTAATTAACCTGGGGTACAGCCTGGGTGTCAAGATTTTTGAGCTCTCCCCACATAACTCTGACCTGCAGCCAAGGTGAGAGGTACTGTTCTGGGAGTTTTGCTTTACTAGCAAAGAGTAAAGCTGTGGAAAACTTCTTTGTTCCTCATAGAAATTCCTCATGATGGAGAGGCCAGCAGAACAGTCACTCTGGCCCTTATTCATGCTGTTAATGCTCCCGCAGGTATCTAAATGCTCCAGTTTATTAGGGAGGCCCATAATACCTGTGAAAGCAGATACCTGACTATATGTAGTGAGGACTTTCCAGGTCATAGTGAAAGGGCAAGGCGCTAAAATCATAGCTTGTCTTGCAGGTACATGGTTTGTTTGTTTTTAGACTTAATCTGTTTAGGTTTCAGTATATAGTTTTAGGTTCACGGCAAAACTGAGCAGAAAGCACAGAGAGGTTCCATTTCCCCCCCTGCCCCTGCGCAGGCACATCCTCCCCCATGATCAACATCCCCCCACAGAGTGGTCCATTTATTACAGCTGCTGAACCACACTGACATGTCGTTATCACCCAGAGCCTGTAGCTTACAGGAGGGCTCACTCTCTGGGCTGTGCCTCCTGTGGGTTTGGACAAATGTATAATGACACGTATTGATTGTTTTTTCATGAAGCTGGTTTTTTCCCTCTGAAACTACAAAATGAATTTCTAGCATAGCCGCAGCAAGTGTCAAGCTATACTACTAGGTAAATTTTAAAGAAATGCCCAACTTCCTTTATCATGTTTGCATTTTAAAGTGTGATTAATCACACACAGAATTTTGTTTCTTCATGCCTACAGCAAACGGAAATAAAGCACAAAAAACTCTTCTGAGGCAAAGCTTTCACTTTACATAAAATGTTGACGCTAATATTTTCCATACTGCAGTATATGTGTGTATATTATTTGAGAATTCATAGTCTGTTCTTACTGTAATTATAATAGCTTAGAATTATTGTAATCGCCATAAGCAGAAACAGTTATTCTTAACAAAATGAATGTACACAAGAAAAGCTTTAGTTTAGCTGTTAGAACTAACTCTATAATGAAGACACCCATGAGACTGTGGAACGTGAGCCAGCAGAAACCGCAGCCCCCTGATATTAATATATAAGGAAATGAAAGTCTGCTTTTTCAACTGGGGCAGCTGTATGGATACTTCAACCTGAAAATGCCCCCTTCTTCCTGAAACAGAACATTTAATAAAAATGGCATGCTTGGACAGGAATTGCTTTTTTTAAAATGCTTAGTTTTTATGGATTCATAATAGTTTTACATTGCGGGGGGTACCAGTGCTATTTTGATACAAGCATGCAATGTGTAATGATCAAATTAGGGTAATTGGGATATTCATCACCTCAAGTATTTATCATTTATTTGTGTTAGGGAATTCCAGTTTCACTCTTTTAGTTATTTTGAAATATGTAATAAATTATTGTTAACTGCAGTCACCCTCTTGTGCTACCGAACACAATCTTTTTCCTTCAAACTGTATTCTGAGTACCTGTTGTTGATTATTCCACCCACTCATCTAATACTTATTATCTCCCACTACATGCAAGATGGTTTGGGAGGAAGCTGAGCCTCAGAGTTAAAGATCTATCAAATTAAACAGCAGCCCTGTGTGGCTTCTGCTTAGCTTAGCTTAGCTTAACCTGTGACTTTTCCAGAATAGCTACTGTAATTAGGACACATTTTCGAGGGTTTGTTATTCATGTGGTATGTATTTGTTTGTTCATTTATTTAACAATTTATTCTTTTTATGCACCACATGTTCCCAATACTACCCTAGGGGCCAGGGATTCAATGTTGATTAAGGCAGGCTGGGTTTTCCACTAAGTCAGTTCACATTCTGGATGGAGAGAAAAATGTCAGGAAGGTAACACATAATTACAGATCAGACAAGCTTCCGTCTGGGAGATTGGGTGAGTATAACATGTAGACAAAGTATAAGTTACTGAGGAGAGAACCATTTAAGAGACAGATCTCCATCTGAATGTCTCTGAAGTGATATTTAAGCTGAGGTCAGCCACAAGAAAGAGCTAAGGCTGAAATCAAAAGCTAAGCAGAAAAAGCCAAGCCAAACCATGCTCCCTACCTCCAAGGAAACTCTTCTACCAGTTTCAACAAACAAGTCATAACCCAGAATTGAATATTTACATTGAACTCGGATTTTTTTTTCATGTATCACCCATCAAAAATTGCTTAATGGACACCTTATATTCTTTGACACTAGAAAGATTTAAAAATCATTTACCATAAACACTAAAGCAAAAGTCAATAGTCTTCATAGTAATATTACTTTGGACAATGACTTTTAAAAAAAATCAAAAATGTCAAATTACTCTGGAAGCATTCATTTACTACTCCAAAGTCTGATCTGGTATTTCATTGATACATGAAGGTCTCTGAGATAGTCATCTTGATTAATTGTCAAAAATGATTATATCCTTTTTATTTTAAAGTATATGTAATTAAAATTCTAGGATGGAATATTCCACTGATTGCATTAAAACATTTTAGAAAAAATTATTAATAGAGCTGTTTTGCTATTTAAAAAATATTCGTGTGCTATTTTTGAAGCAGACTTTTCCAATGTCAGAAGAAAATATTTTCATTGCAGTAATCATACTCTTGGTGTTGCTTATGACCACCTTGTCTGTGAGGAAGGACCAGGGCGAAGAGAGCTCTGCTGTGTGCTCACTGACTTCTCTGGGGCAGGGGTTGGAAATGTAGGCTGGCTGGAGTCCATGGGACCCCCAAAAAAATAGTTTAGAAGGTGTCAATCCTGAGTCCCGGGTCTTCCTATTGTTAAGACTACTCCAAAGACAATACTACCCAGCAAAGATAAGCACAGCAAATAAAGCCATTTTCTAAGTAATCACATACAAATATTTGTTTTATCTAAGTTACATAATAATGTTGGTAAAAATGAAAATAAATGTGCCTGATTTACTCAGAATTTCCTTGATGATGATGATGATTCTCCCCCGCCTCCTCCAAAGGCTTTACTCGTGTTTCAGTAGTGCCCTTAATCACAATGAGTGCTGTTGGTGCCATTAAATCACAATACCTGCATCAGATTTAAACAAATTTCAGATCAATTTTTGTTGACCTACATAATGATTTCCTGTAAACCACTTAATATTTTTCAAACAAGTTGGCTTTTGTTAAATTCAGTGCCGACATTGAAATATTTAGTAGTTTATTACAAATAGACATTAGCTTTTTTACTGCCAGAGCCTTAGGTCTGGGAGAACTGTTAATGAATGGAAATAGAAATAAGTACTCATGCTATACATCAGCTCTTTAGCTCTTCTGCAAGCCATCAGTGTCAAACCAGCTTCTGCAACTAGATGAGCAATATTGTCAGCTAATCTTAATTCTACAGTATTGTGTATATGACCCGTAAATAGTGACTATCATCATTGTTCCATGTACAAAGATTAGGATGGTTAATAAAATACAATATTCATTAGTAATTTGGTGATCTACCTCAGGCAATGTCATCTCACCATAATTGGACCATTGCAATCAAAGGCATTAACATTCGCATTTAAAACACTTTGCAGCCATGGTAATAGCAATAACAGGTCTCTGTGCTGTGGTTTTTGTTGCCTCCCTCCAGATGTGGATGTCATCGAGTGCTCCTTGCAGTTCCCGGATGATGACTACTCCTGGTGGGACCTCTTCATGAAGATCTGCGTCTTCGTCTTTGCCTTCGTGATCCCTGTCCTCATCATCATTGTCTGCTACACGCTGATGATCCTGCGCCTCAAGAGCGTCCGGCTCCTTTCTGGCTCCCGAGAGAAAGATCGCAACCTGCGCAGGATCACCAGACTGGTCCTGGTGGTGGTGGCGGTCTTCATCATCTGCTGGACCCCCATTCACATCTTCATCCTGGTGGAGGCTCTGGGGAGCACCTCCCACAGCACGGCTGCTCTCTCCAGCTATTACTTCTGCATCGCCTTGGGCTACACCAACAGTAGCCTGAATCCCATTCTCTATGCCTTTCTTGATGAAAACTTTAAGCGGTGTTTCCGGGACTTCTGCTTTCCACTGAAGATGAGGATGGAGCGGCAGAGCACTAGCAGAGTCCGAAATACGGTTCAGGATCCTGCTTACCTGAGGGACGTCGACGGGATGAATAAACCAGTATGACTAGTCGTGGAGATGTCTTCTTATAGTTCTTCAGGAAGAGAGGAGTTGAATGATCTAGGTTTAACTCAGATCACCACTGCGGTCTGACATGAAAAGACAGAATTTGAAATAAACTTTTAGAGCTCTCATGGTCTGAAGTCATCGGATGCAGACAGCATTCGCGATTAGTGGAAACATCAAGGACAAAAGGTCCATGCAGCACATGCACCTCTTCTCTAGGGCACAGAAGCAAGGCAGACCCTCCGTTCCTCTGATGAACAAGGTAACAGGCCTTTTCCTTCTGGTTTCCTAGATTAGGTTTAACACCCATCTGCTGTGGCCTTCCTATGCAATATGGTTTCAAAAGCTCGGTTTAAGAAAAAAGGAAAAGAAAAAACATCACTTTCAGAACTCAGTGGGCATGCAATCCAGATGTTTAACAATGACAGCAACGACCTCCAACAGAATGAGAACTATTTCCAGGGTTCATGCCCGGCTCGGTGTATGCTATGTGGACACGCACTTCACGTGGCTGTGTGGTGAAAATTCCAGCTTACATAGGGCTTGGACCCACATCTGAGGCATCTGATCTTCACGATGTTCACTTATACCAGAACATTATCTTGCTATTTATGAAATTATTTAAGCACTCAGAAGGTTGTTTGTAATGTGGTTTAATTTCTCGAAAACTACAGATTTTTCTTCTTAGCATGCTATTCAGGTAGACAGTCCTACGATAAAGCATGTCCCATTGTCAAGAAACATAAAGTAGTTTGAATACCACTGAAAATATATATAGTTTCCTCTGTAAATAATAGTACATGTGCAAATAAGGAATGGGCTTGCTTTCCAGCCAGGCGATTTCCTGAGGGCACACTAATGATATCCCCTGAGTTGCTAAGTTGATGCTGAGACATTTTGCTGGGAATTAGTCATGGCGTGATCTCTTTCAGACTCCCCCGAACACCGTTTAGTCCTGTAACAGTGCTCATAGCTCATGTGTTAATGAATCACAGAGGCTTTAACTCGCTCCCAGGTTGTAGCCATAGCAGAATTTCGTTTATTTGCCACATCTCTTTATGAATATATAGTGATTCGTAGCTCCTCTCTATTCATGGAGAGGAAGGTGTTTTGCCTCTGTGGATCTCGAGGTACTATTTTGTGGCTCTCTGCGGGAAGTAGAATTGTTCCTAAATGCGTGCTGAATAGGGACATGATGTCCCTCCTGGAGCTTGGACAGATCCTCACGGCTTTCTGTGAAGGGCATCCCTGCTGAGGATAATGCCAGGAAAAGCACATTTAGGGTAATTTTGCTAAAACTTCCAGATGACATATAAATTCCCTCTTTTCCCCCTGAAACTTATCGTTTCAGAGGTAATGGCTTTTTTCTGTAATTTGCCTGGGAAGAAAAAAGGGATAATTTAGAAATAACACTCATCTCCAAGCCTATTTCTTATTAGGGCAGCATCCTCTGGAATTTAATAGAAAAACTGAATATATAGCCCTATGTAGCTACAGACATCATTACAACTGTTAAGTTCTGTTCACCATGCACTTTCTCGGTGGTGTATGTATCTCTCACCTTTTGGAAACAAAACCTTGCCTTGAAGGTTTTACACGTGGCTTCAGAATATCACCATGTTTGCCTCTTCTCCAGATTATCATGGCACCCAACACAGATGACATACAGCAGAATGGCAGTGGTTTCTCCTCATGAAAATGAAGTGGTCTTTTGAGTATTTCTTGTTTGATTGAAATTCCTAGCTTCCCTTGTATTTTTATAACTGAATGTAAACAGGAATGGTTTAAATACTGGTTTATACTAATCCCGTGGTTAAAAATCATGGCTATAGTACAGGAAGGGTATCTATATAGAGGATCATTCCAGAAACAAGCCCTGGTGAAGTAGGAGATACAAAAACTTCTTTATGGAACAGGAAAATCCAAGAGATTTTCTTGTCAGATACCTGTCCTGTCCAGGGCAAAATATAACAGAGGTAGGATTGTGAGATGAAATCAGAGTAGTGTGTTTTCTTCTTCTTCTTCTTTTTTTTTTTTGAGACTGAGCCTTCTTGCTCTGTTGTCCAGGCTGGAGTGCAGTGGCACGATCTCGGCTCACTGCAACCCCCACCTCCTGGATTCAAGTGATTCTCCTGCTTCAGCCTCCCGAATAGCTGGGATTACAGGCATATGTCACCACGCCTGGCTAATTTTTGCATTTTTAGTAGAGACACGGTTTCACCATGTTGTGCAGGCTGGTCTCGAACTCCTGACCTCAGAGATCCAGCTACCTCAGCCTCCCAAAGTGTGGAGATTATGGGCATGAGCGGCCGTGCCTGGCCTGTTTCCTTTAAATTAGCACTCCACATGCTCTCATAGCATTAATTGCCATTATTGGAATCTGAATTTTTGCCTGATTTTCCTGCTTCTCCTCAGATGTAAGTCTGCGGCCCAAGGAGAGAAAATAAGCTGTATGTGCCCACGAGGGTGTCAAGCTTTTTGATTCTTTTTAATGCTGACTCCCCCACATTGAAAAAGGAGTGAAGAAGGGAATGTCGTTTGAGGGCACTGCTTTAAAGGAATGATAAAGTGGATAACATGGCAGGGAAAATACCACTTACACAAATGTATTTCTTTTTCAAAGTGTGTACATGCTTTGTGTGTGTGTGTCCTAATGTCCTGCTGTGAAGCAGGAAGAACACTGCCATTTATTTACCATTCCAGACGATGCAGACCCTCTGGCTCTCCAATATCTCTCATCTCTTGATGCTCCTATTCTCTGACCTCAGTGAGAAGGGCACTGTCTGTTGTCTCTCTTTGAGACCAGAACTGCATGTGTTTAACCTTGAGATCAATTCTCTACATGAACCCTATCTTTCCATCCTGGTGAGAAGGTCTGGAAGACAGGTCCTAGCAATGAGTCAGAGAAGGCGCAGAGAAGTGAACCAGCCATACAGGGGCAGCGCTGAGGAGGAAACCCGCCACTCTAACTGGGAGGAAAGCAGAAACACTCTTAGTGTCTCAGAATAGTTACCAATCTAAGAGCGTCCCTCGAATGTAAGTCAAAACTCCAGGCTCAATACTAAAAATGATTCATCATATTGAAAAATAGTTTGGAGAAAAAAAATCAATAAAGAATCACATAAAATCTTCAGAAAATGGTTCTATTCTGTGATAAAGGACTGAGAAATAAAAGTTCTTAAACATGTATAACCATTGTCAGACAATTGACAGGTGTTTCATCTAGTCCTGAGATGAAATAAGGTAACTCACACAAACGCAGGGAGCACATTGGCTGTTTTTAAATTGGAGCATTGTAAAGAGAAAGCTGTGAAGGGTTGTGTGTCCTATCAATGAGATTTATTTTCTAACCAAGAGCTGTTTGGATGATTTACATAAATATGAAAATCAAAAAGAGTATAACCCAGCTTCCTAAGGCAATTTTCTCCTTGGAAATAAAAGTATACTCATATGTTTTTTACTATAATGTATATTATTTTTATCTTGTGCTTTAAAGGAAGATAATTGTGCATCGTATATATGATTGTGTGCCTTGTAATAAAATCAAAATTGTACCCGCTAAAAATTGCAGCAGTCAATTATTGTGGTAAATTGTTTATTCTATAATTACTTTGGTGATGCTGCACTTTAGCAAGAACAATGGAAACTGTTTGTCTAAACTATAAGGGTTACTCTAACCTTCCATCCATGACAAAGTTGTGGGTGATTGGTGGATAGAAACAAAATATGTGGGGATCTAAACTGTGATCTTTAATTCTCAGACTTGTGAAGCGCTTAGGATAACTCACCTGTTTTCACAATAATGCTGCCAGGACTCCAGAATCAATGTTACCTACTACCTTCCCAATGAAAATCCACTTTTTTTTCTCTACAAAAACATGCAAAATTCAAAATCAAACTGTTCCATCAATAAAAGCGTAAAGAAATAGCGACCCCACCTGGAAACACGAGCAGGCTTCTGCCCTGTTCCCAGTGTAATAAAACCACTTCCCTGCCAAGAATGGTCTGTTTCTAAACCGCGTGATATTTTATACATGAAGAACAACTTAAAACCCAGTATCTTGACAAAGAAAGATTTGTGTAAATAGAAGCAAAACGTAGGCATGGGAAGTAAAAAGGAACTCATTTTGCTAATAGGGAAGAACACACTACTAAATCCTAGTCTCATTTCAAAACGGCACAAATTTCTTATTACTGTTTATCTTTGGTAAGCCAATTTCATAAACTACTAGAGTGCAAGTGTGGTATGGGCCTCCACTTCCATTTTTAGTGGATTCTTTGATTGGTTAATGAACTAGGGACAAATATAAGTTAGAAAAATTCTAAGGAAATAAGAGAGCAAATAGTTTTTCATCTAAATCAAGATCTTTTCCTTGGGCTGGTTGTTGTGTATTTGGGTATATAAATTCTGAAGATGGAATGTAATTAGAAACTTATTTTCTAAAGAAAATTTTAATATATCTTGGGAGAAATATCTTGGGAGAAACTCAATATACAGCAAGTTTTCATCTGAATCAAGAGCGTTTCCTTGGGCTGGTTGTTGTGTATTTGGGTATATAAATTCTTAATGTGGACTATCATTAGAAACTTATTTTCTAAAGAAAATTTTAATATATCTTTGGAGAAATATTTTGGAAGAAACTCAATATATAGCAAGCGTTAGGCATTCTAATATCTTCTCTGTGATTCATTGGCAGCACTGTACATTCCTCACATTCCTGCTGATGGTCCCCATGTTTGTGAAAACTAGTGATAACATAAAACGAACAAACAGACATCATAGTTACTTTTTCAATAACTTGTGCTTAAGACAATATTCAGTTATGTATTTCTGTCAGAAACTATGCTGGATTCTGAATAAACAGAGGTAAACAAAACAGACACCCCATCCCCCCTTTATTAGTGTTCTGCTACTGGATTTATTAGTGTCTTAAGTGGCCAAACATATTTTTGATCTTACAGTTTACAAAACACAAGCAATAAAGCAAGTAACTGCAATATATTGCAATGGCAGCACAATTTTAGTAGAACATACCCTATTCTAAAAGGTCTATTATAACCAAAAAGCACGTTAGTGCTTGCTGAATGCAGAGTCCAGTTAGGGAGCGTGAGGTCTAAAAAAGAAAATGTGAATTTATTCAGAAGCTAGCTTGGGGAAGGGAACAAAGCATCCTGGATTTAAATGTGCTGCTTCACTTTGGGAGCAGAAATGGGTACTTTTATAAAGTAGGGGAGGAAATGAGCAAGGGAAGGTGTCAGTTACGTTCTGGGCAATCGAGTTGGTGCCTTCCTGGGCAGAAATAAGTTGTAAAAGTGGCCAACTCGGCAGGCTTTCTACAGGCTCTCCTGAGGTGACCCCCGGAGGTGAGGCTTCCCTGGGGCATGCTTTGGTCTGCAAATCCGCGGTCAAGGAGAGATCTGGGAGCACACAGATGAACTTGTCCTGTAGGGAATGCCTGGTGAGGGGAGGTGAAAGGTTGTATTTGCATTTCTAAAGCACTAAGTAGGAAGAAGGGAGTAGCAGGAAGGGGGAAAGGCAGAAAAAAGAGAAAATCTTAAAAAAAAATTAAACTTAGAAAAATGGGGATACTTGGTTATAATATTTATCCATCTACCTAGATATATTTTTAGAATTGTTTTTTCTGTGTATTTATGTTATACTTGAAATTACTAGAAAAGTTAAAATAAAAATTATTCCAATATTTAGAGACAGTTGAAGTGGCAACTACTTTCAATAATGTATGATTTATTTGAGTTTGAGTTGGTCAAGGAAGCCAAGTGAAAGCCAAATAATTTGGCAGCAACATAGCCTTGGAATTATACCAAAGGATGAGACACTGTTATGAGCTATGCCATGAAAGTGCATATGAGACACAGACTGAACTATGGGATCTCGCATAGCTGTTTTTAATATTTTTTAGTGGAACCAGGAAGGAAAGAGTTAAAATAGCTAAACAGCTGGTCTGCAACCAGTTCATTTGCTTTGCGGGGAAGCCCCCCACCCCCGGCCACCAGGTGGAGAAAGCAAAGAAAACAGGTGACTGTCTACTCTCCTTGCCAACTGGACCTCTGATAAATAGGGATTTTTACTAGGTGAAAAAAAACCTACAGAATACCTTTAGCGGGATGTCCGTGGCTCGAGGATAACGTATAATAAACCTATAATCTAAGGATTTATGATTTTGGGGTATACAATGGATGTGCTTCATAACTTAGATGTTCTCCTTGCTGTTTGAGGTGAACTGCAACTTCATTAGAAACTCCAGCTATTATTCAGGAAGAGAGAGTCCATGTCTGATGTGGGAAGGACTAGGAACTCCCTGTATAGTCCCAGATGTCTCTCACTTCACCTAACTGGAGATATTCTGTATCTTTGAAATTATCCATAAAACTTGATATTTCTACATCATAACACATCTCGCCCAGAAGTTCAGGTTAAAAATTTGTTGTTCAAGTTTGAGAGTTATTTGCTAGAGAAAAGTATCAGCAGGTTTTTGTTTAGAAAGAACAATACTGCTACTGATAACACCAATCATTATAAATCCTTGTATTTATTGTTGTACCAAGTGTTTTATGTGTCCTGAGTTACTACTCTCAACAGGTCCATGAGTTAGTTGTATAAAACTTGGATCCGTCAAGCAAGTTTGCCAAAAATCACATTGTTAGTAAGTGGAAGAGGTGGGAAAAACGTGATTTTTACATGCAAAAATGTGGGAATTCTTAGGGTCAGTGTTGGTGGAGATTAGTGAATTGCAATTGAGGAGATTGGGAGGATGAAAACTAGGATAGCCTTGGAAATAGGCTGCTTGATTTCAAACCTCAGCTCCAGTTGGGATTAGTGTGGTTTTGTGCAAAATGCTATATTTTCTACATTACATTATCTTCAGTAAAATAGTGACCAAATATTCACATAAAGTTATTGTGCTCATATAACTATAGTGAGTACTCACCAAGCGTTAGTTGATATAATTATTATTAATTGGCCTCACTACAAAAACACTGGATTCAATGATTTCTATGATTTCTTCCAATTCTAAAATAACATGACTCTGGATTCCCGTGGGCTGCTTCTCATAGTCACCTGACACATAACGAACTCATGAGATCTAGTGGGTATCGGGGACATGACTCATTCCTACAGCCATCTCCTTCCCATCAGTAGCTGCAAAATAAAACTTGGATATCACCATGTGCTGGGAAGAAGGCCTGGGTATCAAGCAAGAGGAAGCACAGGTCTTTGGTCTTTCTGCATAATGAGAAACCTAATTCAAGAGCTTTGTTTCCTTCTCCAAACCTAAAAGTGATTCACTCTTGACAAATAGATTGCCTTATCACCATTAGTTTATCCCTTCTGGAAGTGAGGGTTTGTCCTAGGAAGGGTAAAGGACTGGCTTGGTGACTTTCTCACCTAAGAGGGAGTACACGGTTGCTGGTTCCCAAATCATGGAGCCTCTCCTGCAGTGAAGCTCAGGGAGCTGATGCCTTAGATGTGGGACAGATTCAGTGTTCAAATGACGGGGGCCGGGCTCTGCTTCTCTGCATTTCTCTGTTACCTTCATTTTCAGGCCATGTCTCTTTAAGTGTGGCACTGGCAGATCCAACATCGCATGGTCCACACAGCTCATAAAAACTGAGGAACAGAGAGACCCTCTTCTTACCAGATCCTATATACTCAAGGATGAGATTCTTACCATCCTCTCCCTGAGCCAATCCCACTGCTGGGGAATGTGTGCTTCAATGGGCCAGGGCTCAGCGACGTGTTCCCAGAGCCCCTTGGGTGTGTGTGCCTGTGTGTATTAACAGGGAGGCATCAAGAAGGGTTTGTTTTCCTTGATCCTTATAGAGTGGGTTTCCACTTGATCCTTATAGAATCGGTTTCCACTGGAAAGAGGGATCCCACTACCGGAGAAGAGAAAGTGATGCTGGAAAGAGGAATATAATAGCTATCGACCACAGTTTCATCTAGTTACACCTTTACCTTTTCCTCAATGGCTCTATAAGAAGGAAAGGGATGAATCTGGGAGAATGGAAAAATGGGAGGACAGCTTTGAAAGGAATGTATGTGGACATTGTATTTGCTGGTGGAGGTGGAGAATGACCTAAGGTGTGTGGTGACTGGACAATGAGAACAGGGGTGTCACTGGCACAGATGGCCCCAGGCTGGAGGGACACGGAGTTCTGACACCTCGCACTACTGCTTCCTTCCACTGTGGGAACTGAGCTCCAAATACGCTGAGAATGTTTACATTCCCGAGTACCAATTCTAAGTAGCAACTAATATCTAAGTTTATGCATTTTATATTAATAGAAAAGAATAGAAGTCTCAAAATTAGTAAGAGGGGCTGGGTGAGGTGACTCACGCCTGTAATCCCAGCACTTTGGGAGGCCAAGGCAGGCGGATTACGAGGTCAAGAGATCGAGACCATCCTGGCCAACGTGGTGAAACCCCATCTCTACTAAAAATACAAAAAAATTAGCTGGGCATGGTGGTGCAAACCTGTAGTCCCAGCTACTTGGGAGGCTGAGGCAGGAGAATTGCTTGAACCAGGGAGGCGGAGGTTGCAGTGAGCTGAGATCGCGCCACCACACTCCAGCCTGGTGCCTGGCAACAGAGCAAGACTCTGTCTCAAAAAAAAAATTAGTAAAAATTAACATAGAAGCCTCAGAATAAGGGATACTTTTGAAGAGTTCTAATACTGACAATATTTTATAAATAGTACAAGGTAACATCTGTTAGAAATCAATGAGTATTTTCAGTTGTTAGAAACGAAAACCCTAAAAATGGGATTGCTAACACAAAACAGAAGATACAACAATTGCTTCCCCCTGCTGACTCAGTTAATGCTCTTTCTGGATCTTGCAACAGGTTGGGCTCTTTAACTCATGGGCTTTGTCTATGGTGGATTTCTACACCTAGTTTATCCTATGACCATCCCATCTAAATAAGACACCATTTTGAGATACGTAGACCTAGGCATATTGTTGGCATGGAGAGTGATTATAATGCAGGTGCAATGAGAAAAGATAAAAAATAATGTGTCTTTAGCTTACTTACAAAGAAGGGGATTCTGCCATCCCTCTTGCAACCCCACACAACACTGTGACCTATGCCAGGTGGAGCGCAGTTCAATTTGAGTGAAAATTAAGAGTGTTTATTATTCTCTGGGATAAACTGGGGCATGCACCACCAAATGCTGATTAGATTTGTCTTTAATGATGACTTTTATTGGTAAAGTACAAATATTTACCCACAGCCTGTCTACATTTTGGAGCTCTGCTTTGATGACCACACTGTAAGAGGATGACCCTCTAAGGTGTCTTCCTTCATTCTATGAGCTTCCCCACAACTTCATTTTCAAATTTAAAAATAGATCTTGGCCTTTCTTTAAGTCATATTTGGAAACTGTTCTACTGTATCAGCATTTGTTTCTAAAGGCTACTTTGTAAGAATAGGAGTCTTTGCAGTTAGATCAACATTCAGGCAAAAACTATTTGCTTCAAGCAAAAATTATTTGCTCTTCAAATTATGTCATTTAAACATTTGTTCAAACATATTTAATATTTATTTGTTCAAACATGTTAAATATTTGTTCAAACATAAGTAAGGTTATTAACACTATCCTCATCCCACCCCCATCCAAGAAAAACCCCACAAATATTTTGATAGAGAGTAAAAACGTCGTGAGTCAGCATTGTCTTTGCTGCTGAACTGTTTTGGTGAAGTTTTCAGGTATGGTTAGGCTTCTGTGTTTTGTGATTCAGCTGCCAGTTGCACTGAGTTTTCCTGACCATATATACTTAAGCAGCCTCTGCTAGCATCTTTCTCACCATTTTCATAAAGCAGATCCCAATGACTGGCCACTGATGGGTAAAGTATCAGCTATTTTATATCACATTCTCTATATCATAGGAATACTGAAGGAGCAAAGATTCAATCGTGAAGAATGAATATACAATCAACTTTCATTGTCCTCTAGGGAGAGGCTCATGAGATAAGAAATTTAATTGTCAAATAGTCCCAGATCATTGATTCTTTTCCTACTGGCTTGTGCTATTGGGAAATCACACGGCTCATAAAGTAATCAAAATAGATTTTTAAGATCTGACTCATTGCAGCAGACTGGATGTTCCCAAATGGTAAAATGTCTTTGATTCTAAATGATCTTCATACAATAAGACCTTGGCATGCCTCTCACCTGGCGCTGGGTCTATCCCTCCTTTGAACCTGGACAGACCAGTGTTAATGTCTCAACCGACAGGGTTTGTGACTTCTGAGACTGAATCAAAATACATCCTGCATTTCTGCCTTTCTCTTTCGGGATTCTTGCTCTGAGAACCAGCTGTCCTCTTGTGAGATATCCTAGAGAAAACCTTAAAGAAATGCCACATGTAACAGCCCCACTGAGGCCCCAGCCAACAGAGGGCATCAACTGCCAGATAGGTGAGTGAAGGCATTGCCCTAGATTTCAACCTGTGGCCGTACAGTCACTCTCAGGTTGTGTCTTTGCAACTGGGAATCTAGACAATGTGGCGCAGAGCAATCCATTCTTGCTGTCTCCAAATTCCTTACCTACAGGATCTGTGAGTGCAGCTGAGGCTGTCTTGTGCCACCATGTTCTGCAACAGTTTGTTACATAGCAATAGAAACTGGAAAGCACATCACTAGAAGGCTATTGAATTTCACCGCATTCCTCCACTCAAAACCTCCCCCACTCACCTCTCCACAGTGCATGTGGGAAGTCTACTCCTCTCCATGATAAAAAGAATCATCCCAAGTAGATTCAGCCTTCCTTCAAAACGTTGTTAGCTCAGCAATTCACATCCTCTTTAAGGAATAGTGATACATAAATGCTAAGGCTTCTAAGAAACTCATCTAAAACTCCATTCCTCTGGCTACTGCTGGGGCACAGAAAGTCAGACAATGAATACAACTAAAAAGACAGCCGAGTGGTGGTGGAGAAAAATGCAAGGAAATTATTAACAGTGGAAATGAGCATTATAAAGGTATTTCGTAAACCAAACATTCAGTGGGTATAGGTAAATAATGGTAAGATACCTTATTAAAGGTTCCACTATTAAAATTAAGCTTGACAATTGTCTACTACTTGGGCAATGACACCAATCACATGACAGTATTAGTGTTCTTTGTGAACGTTGTCCTCTGTGCATGTGTGCGTGTGCGTGTACATGTGTGTGCGTGTGAGCGTGGGGGTGCGTGTGTGTGTGTGCATGTGTGCGTGCACACGTGTGTGTATACACATGTATACATTGAAACATTTTATAAGGACACAGAAAACAATTTCTCTTAGATATGAACAATTTCCTCATAATAAAGTGTTTGTGGTAAAAAAAATTTGTCATTGCATATAATCTCAGATTCCTAAATATTACTGTGTCAAATTTATGTAAATATTATCACTGACAACATTATAAGAAGGTTAAAAAAATCACAGCTTTGGGAGTCTGAGAATATTGCATTTGAAATCACCTTTATCGACTGGCTTTATGATTTTGAATGTATTGTTTAACAGTTGTCAGATCTAGTTTTTTTGTGCACTAAAAACAAAGATAAAAATGCTTGTCTTGTTAATCTGTTAGCATAGATTGTTTGAGATTTTGAGTTAAGAATCGGAAGTACAAATAGATATGTACTTTTGGTACTGTGTTAAAATCTATTTCCCAAGGCAAATTACATGAAGTTTAATAAGCCGAACAAAACACCAAAGAGTCCGTAATTATTTCTTCTCAGAGTAGTAGCAATTTATTTGATCTGAATTAATGGCAGTTGGGGTTTTGGATTATATGACTAGATAGAGAAACAAGTCATTAAAGCCTTACAGAATAGGAAGGCCAGCGGGGTTTCAAGTTGGCTTTATAAAACTCAGAATATTTGGAGCATAGTGTAGTCTGACTTTCCTTTAAGACTGATAATAGCTTTATAAGGAAAAGTGAAGGGTGGGGGAAGAGGGAACATTTTATTGCCTTCATTCTCCATCAAAGAGATGCTGTAACTGACTTAAATGCATAGAATCACTTATTATCTAGCAAACGTATAAATTACACACACATGCGCACCCGCGCACACCCACACTCAAACTGTAGCTTCTGTGTGAAGCACAAATGCTGCAAATCTCAAACTGTACCTTCTCTGTGAAGCAGAAATGTTGCAAATCATTCCACACCATTTGGGAAAGAGCATACGGGGATGGTGTCCCCAGCAGAAGCTGTGAGTCAGCACAAATGCAGGTGGCCCCGTGACTGTGGAGCACACAGAGCTGCAGGTGGGAGCAGAGGCCTGGGGGTTACTGCCCCCTCACCCCAAGCTTCTGCAGGCAGGGACAGTGGAAGAGGCTGCAGGCCACAGCGTTGGTGGACACGTCCTGGCTTGCGGCCTCTGGGAGCACTGGGGATCCAGGAGCAGACACACCCCCACTCACAGCAGCCATTCCTTCACTTGCTACCAAGTGTGCCGCGGAAACCCAGTGAGGAGCGACACAGTGTGATGGGATATGTGGAAAAGAAGTGCCAAAACTCCTCAGGTGATTTGGGAATGATTAAAGTGACTTGAACTTGTATCACTTGGAAAGCAGTTTTATGATACATATACACACACAGTTCTGTTTAGGAAATAAAAATATAGTTTCAATTTTTGCTCTGGGTATTGACACTTACATTAACTTCATTAAATGTTACTCAATAACACCCTTGTTTGTTATATATGTATATATGCACATCCATGTAGAAAGAAGTGCACGCACACATGCACAAGCACATGCGCACCCCCGGCGCTCACACGCACACACGCACACACACACACACAGAGGACAACGTTCACAAAGAACACTAATACTGTCATGTGATTGGTGTCATTGCCCAAGTAGTAGACAATTGTCAAGCTTAATTTTAATAGTGGAACCTTTAATAAGGTATCTTACCATTATTTACCTATACCCACTGAATGTTTGGTTTATGAAATACCTTTATGGGATTGAGATTGTCATTCATGCTTAATGGCTTTTACCGAAAAACCCAAGGTCCCCTGTTAGGCATTGGTCAATTGTAGAATCTCAACTTTCTTGATTACTCCATCAGGAAATACTTTCTTTATCTTTAGTGTACCTGTGGTACTTTTCTGTTTCATTATCACAGTATTTGTCTTAAATTATTCTTTTTCTAGAAAACATTTGGAAACATGTTCCAACTGCCTTCCCATTAGCTACCTCCGTACAAGCACAAGCCGTCTAAGCGCAGCTGCAGGGTCTTACACAAAACTTTTACTCCTCAGGCCCAGCACAGTGCTTTGTATATTTCAGAGTCAGTTAAATATTCAGAATAGAGATCTAAATGTTTTAGTTTTCTGTATACAATCTAAAGAATCCTTAACAATATGGAGTGATCTTTCCTTCAAAGAATAATGAGCAGTGGATCAGGAACCTGGAGCTTAGGCTCTGCTCTTTTTTTTTTCCGAAACTGAGTTTCGCTCTTTGTTGCCCAGGCTGGAGTACACTGACGCAATCACGGCTCACCGCAACCTCCGCCTCCCCGGGTTCAAGTGATTCTCCTGCCTCAGCCTCCTGAGTACCTGAGATTACAGCCATGCCCCACCATGCCCAGCTAATTTTGTATTTTTAGTAGAGACAGGGTTTCGCCATGTTGGTCAGGCTGGTCTCCAACTCTTGTCCTCAGGTGATCTGCCCCCCCTTGGCCTCCCAAAGTGCTGCGATTACAGGCGTGAGCCACTGTGCCCAGTAGTTCTGCTCTTACCTAGCTGTGTATCTTAGTCTTTAACTTCCACAGCTCTTAATTTCCTCTGTAAAACAAGCAGGTGTGAACAACAGTCATAAATATTGTATTCTCTGAGCAAGCCTAATTTTTACCTGCGCCTTCTTCCTCTCAGATTTACTGTGGCCAAACTGGGGACAGATGTACGTCATGAGGGTTTCTTTCCTGGAGGCGTTAGTACTGTGATAACAGGTATTTTTGTCACTCCAAAGCTTAGTTGAAAATGGCATTTCAGGAAATGGTGTTACAGCTCTGATTGGGAGAGCTGGATGCTGTCCTGATGGGCACCCCTGAATGCTTTCCTGAAATTAAAAAAAAAAAAATTTCCTGACTCACTTTTTATAAAGCTTGTGTCTCACATTCCTGGTAAATCAAGGCTGTACTGAATTTGTGATCATTGTTAGTTTGAAAATTGATTGTGAGAAACTAAAGTACATACATTGGGCTGAATTCTATTCCTCTCTACCCACCAAAAACGCATCTGCTGAAGCACCAATCCCCAGCACCCCAGAATGTGGCCTTATTTGGCAACAGAGTCTTTACATAAATAATTAAGTTAAAATGAATCTGTTAGTGTGAGTCCTAATTAAATATGACCAGTGTCCATATAAAAAGAGGGCATTAGGGCACACACACACACCACAGAGGGAAGAGTATATGAAGACGATTATCTAGAAGCCAAGGAGGGAGGCCTCAGAAGAAATCCATCCAGCTGACACCTTGATCTGAGATTCCTAGCCTGCAGAATATAGATTTTTGTTGTTTAAGCCACCCAGATTGTGGTAATTTGCTGTGGCAGCCTGGGCAAACTAATACAGTCTATAATGAATCTCAAAATCTGTAACATTCTTTAACTCGAATTTGAACAACACTGCAAACTAAGATTTTTAGAAATGTCAAAATTTTATTGAATTTGTTTCCAAAACTGTTTCAATGTTAAGAATCAGATTGTGATATACACTATCAAGATGGCCAACTAAGTGTGGCCAGGAGGAACAGCTGCCAGTGAGGGACCAGGTCATCAGGAAGACTGGTCCCCTCCTAGCAGATCTTCAGAGGGAAGCATTGAGAGTGGACAGAGGGAAGACACAGAAGCTGCGCTGAAGGCGGAGAAAGCTGGGAACCCCGCCTAGGGCTGACGTGCCCTAGGACTCATTCCTGGCCCCCAGTGACTCCTGGGGAAGAGGTGAGTTGAACAGGCAAGGAATAACCTGCTCTCATCAAAGACCTCTGGAACCCTGCCAGGAGAAGACCCCTTGACCAACACAGGCACTTGAGTTGGCAGGGAGAGCTGCTTAGAGAAATGGTAGGGGCAGAACTCCAGCCTGAGTGGCCCAGAGCGTTTGATGTGAGAGTGTCTGTAGTGGAGCATCGCCAGGAATGCCCATCCCCTTAGGCTAGACTTGCTCCCATAGGAGACTTTGGCACCAGGGGAACTGTCAGACCTGAACTTGGCAGAGTGGTCTCCCCCTATGAGATAGGGCTAGTCTGACCTGAGCACCCCTCAGTCTCCTGGCCTCTTCCAGAACACTCGCCTGGCCACACCTGTTTGCAGTACTGCTTCAGGTGCTGGTGAGGGGGTTGTGTACCTCCTAGGGGCCATATCATAGCTCTTGCCCTGGTGGATGGCGCCTGACCAGCAGAGAGCTCCAGCAGAGCAGCCCCCATGGACATGCACCAAACCACTCATGTTCTCACCCCACTTCAGCCTTCTATGCACTGCTGTGCCTGTATGCACTTACCCATGGCCATCCCCTACATTGCTTTGCTGGTGTATGTACGTGAATGGACCTTGCCTGTCCTTCCCTGTCAGTATACATGTGCATATACACCCTGCCATGCTGCTGCCGCCAGCATGAGTGCACCCTACCTTCCTTCCCCCACTGCACCACTATTGCTGTCAAAGCATTGTCAGACATGGAGACTACCAGCCCCTCCCCCACCAGCATCCTGCCCTTGTGCTAGCACTGCTGCTGGCATGAAACTAGGCACAGGGAACAGTGGACGCACTCTCACCCTGAGCAGCAACTGCCGTATACACGAATGCACACAGAGGACATGCACAATCCCGTGCTCACCAGCATCCCACCACCATGCTAATACCACCACCAGTGTGAACGCACACACACATGCTGGTGGGGCCCCCTGCACCCCATCCCACCATGCCATGCTACCACCACTGCTGTTCTGAACACTCACACAAAGGGTGGCACTCTGGCACCTGCTAGCACCCCACCATAGCTGATGAGTGTGCACCCCACCATGCTGCCACTGCTGCTGATGCTGGCATGTGCAAACAAGGATGGATCCCACTGCCACTATCCCGTGAAGCACTTTGGATGGCATCACTCATCGTAGTATTGTGACCAGCAGTCTGGAAGGACCGTGGACCCTCCAGCACAGCAGGTTTCTAACCTCCAAGGGCCATAGAACAAAGTCAGGACCTGATACCAGTCCCCCAGAGATAGAGAATGCAGTCCAGGAGTCCTGAGAAGAAGCTTGGCCCCCTAAAATCATCCAGAAATGAAGCCAGTTGACAAAAACCATTTTATACCACAATCAATCCCTCAAGGTCGTAAAATGGGATAAACGAAAAAAAAAAAAAAACTCATTCAAAGGACAGCAACTTTAATGACTGAAGGAACACAAGTCCACAAAGATAAAAATGAACCAGCACAAGAACTCTGACAACTTGAAAAGCCAGAGTGCCCTCTTCCTCCAAATGACCACACTAATTATCCAGCAAGTGTTCACAACTGGTCTGAAATGGTGGAAATAGAATTCAGAAAATGGATATCTTAATATGGAATTAAGATAATCAAGATTCAGGAGAATGTTGAAACCCAATCCAAGGAAGTTAAGAATCATGAGAAAATTATGCAGGAGCTGGCAGATAAAATGGCCAGTACAGAAAAGAACAACATAACTGACCTGATAGAGCTGAAAAACACACTACAAGAATTTCATAATATAACCACCTGTATTAACAGCAGAACAGACCAAGCTGAGGAATGAATTTCAGAGCTTGAAGAATGGCTTTCTGAAATAAGCCAGTTAGACAAGAATAAAGAAAAGAATGAAAAGGAACAAGCAAAACCTCCAAGAAATATGGGATTATGGAAAAAAGACTAAATCTGCAATATACTGGCATCCCTGAAAGAGGAGGATGGAAGTAACTTGGGAAAAATATTTCAAGATATCATCCAAGAAAACTTCCCCAACCTAGCTAGAGAGGCCAACATTTGAATTCAGGAAATAAAGAGAACTCCTGCAAAATGCTTCACAAAAAGATGATCCACGAAGTGTATAATCATTAGATTCTCCAAGGTTGAAATAAAAGAAAAAATGTTAAAGATAGATAGAAAGGAGCGGTCATCTGCAAAGGGAAGCCCATCAGATTAACAGTGTATCCCTCAGCAGAAACTCTACAAGCCAAAAGAGATGGGGGTGGTGGGGGGAGGCGCTATATTCAACATTCTTAAAGAAAAGACATTCCATAAAGAATTTCATATCCAGCCATACTAAGCTTCATTAGTGAAGGAGAAATAAGATCCTTTTCAGACAAGTACATGCTGAGGAAATTCATTACCACCAGACTTGCTTTATGAGAGCTGCTGAAAGAAGAACTAAATGTGGAAAAGAAAGACAGCTGCTAGCCACTACAAAAAGACACTTAAGTGCACACATCAGTGATACTATAAAGCAGCCATATAAACAAGTCCACATAATAAACAGCTAACAAAAACAATGGGAAGATCAAATTCACACATATCAATACTAACCTTGAATATAAATGGGCCAATGCCCCAGTTAAAAGGCACAGAGTGGCAAGCTGTATAAAGAAGCAAGACCCAATGGTATTCTGTCTTTAAGAAACCCATCTCACATTCAGTGACACCCATAGGCTCAAAATAAAGGGCTGTGGAAAAGATCTACCAAGCAAATGGAAAACAGAAATAAAGCAGGCATTACAATATTAATTTCCAAAACAGACTTTAAACCAACAAAGATCCAAAAAGATATAGAAAAGCATTACATAATGATAAAGGGGTCAATTCAACAAGAAGATCTCACTATCCTAAAAATATATATGCACCCAATACAGGAGCATCCAGATTCATAAAGCAATTTCTTAGAGACCTTCAAAGATACTAAGACTCCCACACAATAATAGTGGGAGACATCAATACCCCACTGACAGTATTAGACAGAACGTCAAGGTAGAAACTTAACAAAGATATTCAGGACCTGTACTCAACACTGAACCAAATGGACCTAATAGACCTCTACAGAACTCTCCATCCCAAAACAACAGAATGTACATTGCCATATGACACATACTCTGAAATCAACCACATAATTGGACATACAACACTTATTAGCAAACACACACACAAAAACTGAAATCATATCAACCATCTCTTGGACCACAATGCAATAAAAATAGAAGTCAAAACTAAGAAAATTGCTCAAACCTATACAACTGCATGGAAATGAAACAACCTGCTTCTGAATGACATTTCGGTAAATAATGAAATTAAGGCAGAAATCAAGAAGTTCTTTGAAACTAAGGAGAATAAATGTACAACATACCAGTATCTCAGAAACACAGTTAAGGCAGTGTTAAGAGGAAAATTTATAGCACTAAATGCACACATCACAAAGTTAGAAAAATCTCAAACTAAAAGCCTAACATCACAACTAAAAGAACTAGAGAACCAAGAGAAAAGCAACCCCAAAGCTACCAGAAGACAAAAATAACTAAAGTCAGAGGTAAACTGAAGGAGACTGAGACACAGAAAACCATTCAAAAGATCAATGAAGCCAGGAGCTGTTTTTTTGAAAAAAAATGTATAGAATAGATAGACCACCAGCTGAACTAACAAAGAAGAAAAGAGAGAATATCCAAATAAACACAATCAAAAATGACAAATGGGGACACAGAAATACAAATAACCATCAGAGAATATTATGAACACCTCTATGTACATAAATCAGAAAATCCGGAACAAAAGAATAAATTTCTGGACATATAGACCCTCCCAAGACTGAACTAGGAAGAAACTGAATCCCTGAACAGACCAATAATGAACTTACAGATTGACAGCCAAATTCTATGATATGTATGAATGGTACCATTCCTACTGAAACTATTCCAAAAAAAATTAAGGAGAAAATATTCCTCCTCAACTCATTCTATGAGGCCAGTATCATCCTGATATCAAAACTTGGCAGAGACACACACACAGAGAAGAAACTTTAGGCCAACATCCTTGATGAACACTGATGCAAAAATTCTCAACAAAATACTAGCAAACCAAATTTGGCAGTGCGGCAAAAGGCTAATCCATCACTATCAAGCAGGCATTGTCCCTGGGATGCAAGGTAAGTTCAACATATGCAAATCAACAAATGTGATTCATCTCGTAAACAGAACTAAAGACAAAAACCACATGATCATCTCATTAGAGGCAGAAAAAGCTTTCTATAAAATTCAACATTGCTTCATGTTAAAACTCACAGCAAACTAGGTACTGAAGGAACACACCCCCAAATAATAAGACCATCTAAGACAAACTCACAGCAACATTATACTAAATGAGCAAAAGCTGGAAGCATTCCTCTTGATAACTGGCACAAGGATGCCCTCTCTTGCCATTCCCATTCAACACAGTATTGGAATTCCTGGCCAGAGCAATAAGGCAAGATAAAGAAATAAAGGGCATCCAAATAAAAAGAGAGGACGTCAAACTATTCCTGTTTGCAGATGACATGATTCTATATCTAGAAAACCTTATAGTCTTGGCCCCAAAGCTTCTTAAGCTGATGAAAAACTTCAGCAAAGTTTCAGGATGCAAAATAAGTGTACAAAAATCACTAGTGATACGGTGTGGCTCTGTGTCTCCACCCAAATTTCATGTTGAATTACGATCTTCAGTGTTGGAGGAGGGGCCTGGTAGGAAGTAACTAGTTTGTGGGGGCACATTTCTCCCTCGCTGTTGTCATGATAGTGAGTGAGTTCTCACAGATCTGGTTGTTTAAAGTGTGCAAGCACCTCCCCCTTTGCTCTCTGTCTCCTGCTCCATCATGGTAAGATGTGCTTGATTCCTCTTCTGCCATGACTGTAAGTTTCCTGAAGCCTCCCCCAGCCATGTGGAACTGTGAGTCAATTAAACCTCTTTTGTTTATAAATTACCCAGTCTCAAGTAGTATCTTTATAACAGTGTGAAAATGGACTAATACACAGGAACTTTCAAAGATTTCATGATGAAGATGCCAAAAACAATTGCAACAAAAGCACAAAGTTGACACATAAGATACAATGAAACTAAACAGCCTTTGTACTGCAAAAGAAATTATCAAGAGAGTAAACAGACAACCTACAGATGGGAGAAATATTTGCAAACTACGCATCTGACAAGGTCTAATATTCAACATCTATAAGGAACTTAAACACATTTACAAGGAAAAGAATCCATTAGAAAGTGGGCAAAGGACATGAGCAGACAGTTTTCAAAAGAAGACACACATTCAGCCAACAAGCATATGAAGAAAAGCCCAATGTCACTGATCATTAAAGAAATGCAAATCAAAACCATGATGAGACACCATTTCACACGAGATAGAATGGATATTATTAAAAAGTCAAAAAGTAGCAGATGCTGCAGAGGTTGTAGAAGAGAGGAAATACTTATACATTGTTGGTGGGAGTGTAACTTAGTTCCATCATTGTGGAAAGCATTGTAGCTATCCCTCAAAGTGTTAAAAACAGACTTACCTTTCAACCCAGCAATCCTATTACTGGGTATATTCCCACAGGAATATAAATCATTCTATCATAAAGATATATGCACGCATGTGTTCATTGCATCACTATTCACAACAGCAAAGACATAGAACCAACATAAATGCCCATCAAGGTAGACTGAATAAAGAAAATGTGGTACATATACACCATGGAATACTATGCAGTCATAAAGAAGAGCCAGATTGAATCCTTTGCAGCAACATGAATGAAACTGGAGGCCATTATCCTTATAAAACTAATGCAGGAACAAAAAACCAAATACCTCATGTTCTCACTTACAAGTGAGAGCTAAAGGATGAGAACATGTGGACATAAAGAGGGGAACAACAGACAATGGGGCCTACTTGGAGGTGGAGAGTGTGAGAAAGGAGAGGATCAAAAAATAATAATAACTATTGGATACTAGGCTTAATATCTGGATGGCAAAATAATCTGTACCAAAAATGCCTGTGACGTGTTTACCTGTATAACAAACCTGCACACGTACTCCTGAACCTAAAATAAAAGTTTTTGGCTTTTTCTTTTCAAGAATCAGATTGCAATTTGCTTAATAGTTCATAAACAACTGGGCTAATGTCACATGGCTATATAACATTGCAATTTCTGGAATGAACACATCTCACTGATTACCAGAGATAGGCCGGTGAATACCTCCTGAAACACTGAAAGAGAGAATTACTTCTTAATGACCATTAGCCTGAAAGACAATGATAGATTTTGAGATCTCTAAGGTGGCCGTCACAGAGGTCAGCCCCTATTTCCTTATGTGAATTTACTGTTAATCCCAAATAAGCTGGTTGAGATAAAGTATTAATTCACTGAAAAGAATACTCTGGGGAAAATAGTACTGGTATATCATGATTTTCATGTTCCCCTCCAGTTCATATTTTGCATTTTATTATTATTAACCATTGATATAGAATGGATATATATCCTAACTTTTGGTAAGATCATAAAACATTGGTACTGGAGGTGCTTCTAGAAATTAACCCTCTTTTCTCTTACAGAAGGAAATAGCTGGTTTGCCATGCAATGTGGCAATTGAGCTCCCAGGTATTTACCTAATTGGATTTAAAACTTAGGTTCATCTAAAAACCTGCACTTGAATGTTGATAGCAATTTATTCATATTGGCAGATTTATTCATACTTGATACAAACTAGAACGACCAAGATATGTTTCAATAGGTGAACAGATAAACTGTGGCGTATCCATGTAATGGAATACTAGTCAGTGATTTTAAAAAGAGCTATCAAACCACAAAATGACATGGATGATCCTTAAATGCACGTTTCCAAGTTTCACTTTTGAAGCCACTCTTAAAATACCGAATCCTGTATGATTCCAATTTTATGACATTCTGAAAAAGGCAAAAACTAGAGTGAAACTAAAAAAAAATCAGTGGTAACCAGAGGTTCAGGGAGAGAGAGAAACTATAGGTGCAGCACGGGGATCTTTTAGGGCTGTGAAATAATTTATTTGTTATTGTAATGATGGAAACATATCATGACACATGTATATTGGAATTGAGCAATTAGGTTGATGGATGACAGATGCATGAACCAGGTTTCCTAGTTGCACAGGAATCTGCAGACAAGCAAGGGGAATGAGAATCATCCATGTAGTCAGAGATTAGAATTGGAGACATCAGTACGACTTCATGTTTATCTTACTATAGATTCAGATAATTACATACAGAAAAATTCATAGATGTGTATGTGTATGAGCTATCCTACACACTTGTATTTCCTCGCTGTGTCAAGTGAGAGAGTCTAAATGAAATGACACCCAGTAGCAATGAGTACACTTAGTGCTCAGATCATATTTTCTAATGTCACTCTCCAATACAAGTAATGAGCAATGATTCTAAGACTGAAGCAGGTAATATACAAGATTAGCCTGCAACGTCTTCCAGTGCCAGAAATTGAGGATCTACTCAAAATAAATAAAAAATCTCATAATTCTGGGAATGTGTCAGAGGATACAGGAGCCAACTCAAAGATATCCCATGGCTGAAGCTGAAACAATTTGAGCAACAGAATAAACTAATATTGAATTAAAACCCAAAGTATAATAGAAATATTGATGAGTCCACGCTGGCCTAAAAATAACTAAACAAATAAATAAATGGGACAAGTGACAAATTCCAAATATTTTATGTAGATATTCCTCCCTCAAGGAGGTATTGCATGGTTCCCGGCGTCTTCAGTATGGGCTGTGCAGAGTGGCTGCCTTCCAAATAGTACAGTATGGAAACGGGGGGAAGGAGTAACTTTCCGGTGGAGAAACCTGGCAAACAATTCTTCAGCCAGATGGTCAAGGTCAACATCAAGAGTGACAAGTGGTGTTGACAGTACGTACCCTTGATATAATGTGATAAAATGGCACTTTGCCTTGGGCTTCCTCCCAAAACAACTGTAACTCAAGTTTACAACATAAGAAAAAGTCAGACAAATCCCCAAAGAGTGATATTCTACAAAATACCCAAATAGTACTCAAAAAAGTCAGGATCATCAAAAGTAAGGAAGTCTGAAAGCCTGTCACAGGACAATGACTAAATGTAACGTGGCACTCTGCATTGCACATTGAAACAGAAAATAATTAGGTAAAAACTAAGAAAATTTGAAAAATATTTAGACTTTAGTGAATACTATTGGTTCACTCATTGTAACACGTATGCCTACTAATGTAAGATGCTCATGATAGTGAAACTGGGCAGAAGGTATACAGGAAATCTCTGTACCACCTTCTTAATTTTACTGCAGTTCTAAATTTGTTCTAAAAAATAAACTCTATTTTTTAAAACTCCCTCCAGTGCTTTTACGTATTCATTTCTGTTTTCTTCCCATTGTTTTTTCTCCTTACTATTTCATTTGGGAAGTTTCTATTAACATATCTTCAAGCTCACTGATTTCCTTAATTGTGTTAAGTTTACTAATGAGCCCATCAAAGGTGTTCTTTCATTTCTGTCACAGTGTTTTTGATTTCTAACATTTAAGTTTTATGTTTTCTTTTTTAAATTTTTCACTCATTTTTCTTTAATTATACTTTAAGTTCTGGGATACATGTGCAGATCTTGCAGGATTGTTAGCCCTTTGTCAGATACACATGCCATGGTGGTTTGTTGCCTCCATTCCCCCATAACCTACATTAGGTATTTCTCTCAATCTTATACTTCCCCAATCTCCCCCACCCCTCGCTATCCCTCCCTTAGCCCCCCACCCCCCCAACAGACCCCAGTGTGTGATATTCCCCTCCCTGTGTCCATGTGTTCTCATTGTTCAACACTCACCTATGAGTGAGAACATGCAGTGTTTGGTTTTCTGTTCTTGTGTTAGTTTGCCAAGAATTATGGTTTCCAGGTTCACCCATGTCCCTGCTAAGGACATGAACTCATCCTTTTTTGTGGCTGCATAGTATTCCATGGTGTATATGTGTCACATTTTCTTTATCCAGTCTATCGTTGATGGACATTTGGGTTGGTTCCAGGTCTTTGCTATTGTAAACATTGCTGCAATGAAATATGTGTGTATGTGTCTTTACAACAGAACAATTTATAATCCTTTGGTTATATACCCAGTAATGGGATTGTTGAGTCAAATGGAAAATTTCTATTTCTAGATCCTTGAGGAATTGCCACACTGTCTTCCACAATGTTTGAACTAATTTACACTCCCACCAACAGTGTAAAAGTGTTCCTATTTCTCCGCATCCTCTCCAGCATCTGTCTCCAGATTTTTTAATGATCACCATTCTAACTGGCATGAGATGGTATTTCAATGTGGTTTTGATTTGCATTTCTCTAATGCTCAGTGATGATGAGCATTTTTTCATATGGTTTTTGGTCATATAAATGTCTTCTTTTGAAAAGTTTCTGTTCATATCCTTCACCCACTTTTTGACGGGGTTTTTTGTTTCTTGTAAGTTTGTTTTAGTTATTTGTAGATTCTGAGAATTAGCCCTTTGTCAGATGCATAGCTTGCAAAAAATTTTTCCCATTCTGTTGGTTGCTGGTTCACTCTAATGATTGTTTCTTTTGCTGTGCAGAAGCTCTGGAGTTTAATTAGATCTCATTTGTCTATTTTGGCTTATGTTGCCAATGCTTTTGGTGTTTTAGTCATGAAGTCCTTGCCTATGCCTATGTCCTCAATGGGATTTCTTCTAGTGTTTTTATGGTGTTAGGTCTTATGTTTAAATCTTTAATCCATCTGGAATTAATTTGTGTATAAGGTGTAAGGAAGGGATCCAGTTTCAGCTTTCTGCATATGGTTAGCCAGTTTTCCCAACACCCATTGATTAAACAGGGAATCCTTTCCCAATTGCTTGTTTTTGTCATGTTTGTGGAAGATCAGATGGTTGTAGATGTGTGGCATTACTTCCAAGGCCTCTGTTCTGTTCCATTGGTCTACATCTCTGTTTTGGTACCAGTACCATGCTGTTTTGATTACTGTAGCATTGTAGCATAGTTTTGAAGTCAGGCAGCATGATGCCTCCAACTTTGGTCTTTTTGCTTAGGATAGTCTTGGCTATGCAGGCTCTTTTCAAAAAGCTTATCCATCATGATCAAGTAGGCTTCATCCTTGGGATGCAAGATTGGTTCAAAATATACAAATCTATAAATGTAATCCATCACATAAACAGAATCAAAGACAAAAACCACATGATTATCTCAATAGATGCAGGGAAGGCCCTTGACAAAATTCAACAATGCTTTATGCCAAAAACTCTCAATAAACTAGGTATCAATGGAATGTATCTCAAAATAATAAAAGCTATTTATGATAAACCCACAGCCAATATCATACTGAATGGGCAAAAACTGGAAGCATTCCCTTTGAAAACTGGCACTAGACAAGGATGCCCTCTCTCACCATTCCTATTCAACATAGTATTGGAAGTTTTAGCCAGAGCAATCGGGCAAGAAAAAGAAATAAAGATTATTCAATTAGGAAAAGAGGAAGTCAAATCGTCTCTGTTTGCAGACAACATGATTGTATATTTAGAAGACCCCATCATCTCAGCCCAAAATCTCCTGAAACTGATAAAGAAATTCAGCAAAGTCTCAGGATACAAAATCAGTGTGCAAAAATCACAAGCATTCCTATACACCAATAACAGACAAACAGACAGCCAAATCACAATTGCTACAATAAAATACCTAGGAATACAACTAACAAAGGATGTGAAGGACCTCTTCAAGGAGAACTACAAACCATTGCTCAAGGAAGTAAGAGAGGACACAAACAGATGGAAAAACATTCCATGCTCATGGTTAAGAAGAATCAATATCATAAAAATGACCATTTATAGATTCAACGGTATCCCCATCAAGCGACCATTGATCTTCACAGAACTGGAAAAATCCCTTAAACTTCATATGGAACCAAAAAATTTCATGTTTTCATTTTCCATTTGCTTTTGCATGCTGTCTACTTTTGCTGTGAGTGCCCTTAGCATATTAATCCATTCTTTTGAATGCCTAGTCTGATAATTCTAAAATTGCTGCCACATCCGAGTCTATTTCTGATGCTTGATTTACCTCTTTAGTATGTGTTTTCTTCTTTTAGTATGACTCGAGGTTTTGTTTTGTTTTTTGAGCCAGATATGACGTACAGAATAAAAGAAACTGAGGTAAATATTCCTTTAGTGTGCAATTTTATATTTATCTGGATAGGAGTTAGGCTGTGTTTACTGTTTGCTGTTGCTGTAGATGTCCAAGGCTAAAACTTCTTCTAGTGCCCTTGTTTTCAACTCCCCCTGTTGTCTTTGGTTTCCCTACAGGTGTCTTCTAAAATAATCTGAGCCTTGTAGTTCTCTTTAGCTGTAATCCTCTCTTATTATAAAAGTGTTCTGTTGATAACGGTGGTATCGTATGGGGGAAGGCAAAATGATTTGTAGTTCTATAACTGAGTATCAGTCTTTTAATGGGTCTATATTCCTGGGATGTAATCATCACAAATGCTTCCTCATGCTTTTTTTCACCTTCTTAGGTGGGATAGGAGGAGTAGAGGGGGCTGAGATTGGGTGTTTCCCTTCCCCTTCACTGGTTAAACCCATCTTAGTTGGACTAAGTTTTCCTTGAGGAAATAAAATAGTTTTCCTTGAGGATTTACCTTTATTAATGAGACTGAAATGCTCCAAGTATATTTCAAAATGATCACTTTCCTTCCTCTTGCTCAAATCAGGCAGAGTTTTCTCTCTGATCTTCACCTTGAGAATTGGGTAGTCTCTTGGAGTTGGCACTCATGCATGTGTCCCCACCACTACCACAGCTGGGCCCCTAGGGGTTTTTTCTCTACTAAAGTAGTCCACTCTTAGCTTACAGGAACTAGTCCATTGCCCTTTCAGTGTTTCTACTAGCTGGGGCTTCTGCTCAGTACACTCTGGTTCTCTGCGTCTTTCTCACTCCAGCTTTTGAGCCAGTAATTTGTCTTGTCACCTCAATTTTCTGATGGATTTAAGAAGAGTCATTGATTTTCAGTTTTTTTAAAAATATATATATTATTGCACTTTAGGTTCTGGGGTACATGTAAAGAACATGCAGGATTGTTGCATAGGTACATACATGGCAATGTGGTTTGCTGCCTCCTTTCCCATCACCTATATCTGGCATTACTCCCCATGTTATCCCTCCCCAACTCCCTACCCCCCCCCACTGTCCCTCCCCTAGTACCCCCTGACAGACCCCAGTGTGTGATGATCCCCTCCCTGTGTCCATGTGTTCTCACTGTTCAATACCTGCCTATGAGTGAGAACATGCAGTGTTTGATTTTCTGTTCTTGTGTCAGTTTGCTGAGAATGATGGTGTTTCCAGGTTCATCCATGTCCCTACAAAGGACACAAGCTCATCGTTTTTTATGGCTGCATAGTATTCCATGGTGTATATGTGCCACATTTTTCAGCTTTCTTCTTGAGAGAATATAAGTAATAACACATAAGCTCTTTTTGTGTCAGATCAGAAACCAGAGGTCTCCAGAAATAAAATGAAGATGTTCTCCTTTGCTCACCTAGTGCCCACTGAATGCAGGGACCTGCGAGACAGAGAGGGGCTCTTAGCTCTCCTGAAGGCAGTTTGGCTGAAGACCCTGTGAAATTTGGATGTAAGCTCAAAGCAATGAAATGTTGATACCATCCGACTTTGATATTTCACTCTGTTGCTCTATGCTTTGAGTAAACGGGTCAATGCAGGGTTCAAAGAAACTAAACAGGCCAAATAGCAACTTCATGGAGAAACACAATAAGTAAATGGATGATCTTCCTTGTAAGGGTGACCAGCTTTTTCTCTAGAACTAACATACTGTGAGATACTAGGAACTATCAGGTTCAAGAAGCCAGAATATTCATGACAGATCACACAGTAAAGATAATTATGTTTTCTGAGTAATGAGTAATGAAGGTGTCCCATCAGCCTCAAAAAGTGCTGGTTCAGATGCCTATAAAGTTGGCATTTTCTGTGCCACAGGAGGAAAACTTGGTGCTGTCTCTATCGACTGTGTCATTTCGAATTGATTCTAAGTCTTGGCTAAAGGTCAAGAGCACTCTGTCCATATAGGGCAAGGAAGCAGATGAAAAAGGTGTTCTTATAATGGATGAATAATCTTGTCACTATTATCAGAAAGCCATGGAAGTTGCCTGTGCCAAGGGAGTACATAACGTTATTTACCAGAGAGATAGCTACCTTACACCATGGTTTTACATCAGTTGCGATAAAAGATCTGGACCACATATTAACACTTGTCTTGGATTCACTCCAGTCTTCTATGTTGCAAGCATTTGAAAACAGAAGGCAAATCAAATGTCTCCCAGGCTATAATAATCTCTACATTGAACTTTTCCTTCTGGAACATTTGGGACTGTCCTAGACAATAACAGCTACTATTGATTAAGTGCTTTTGTGAGCTGAGTATTGTTCTATGCACTTTTCATGTTTTGACTTATTTCACTCTCTAAATAATCCTGAGGTAGGCATGGCCATTGCTTCTATTTCATAAAAGATAAAATTGAGACTTTGGAAGGCTAGACAACCTGTGCTAGCTCACTGATGTGACGAGTCGCATGTCAATTTCACTCTCTGCAGCTTGGTTCTAAACATTTTTTTGCAAATAAATGCCTCTATATTTTGACACTTTCATCAGTGATGATGATCTCAGATCTAGATCTCATCAGTGAGGATGATCTCAGATCTAGTTCCCTGCATCTTGGAAGACAGAGAGGATCACGCTGGAAGAAGGGGCCCTGGGGTGCTGCGTATCCTCTCTGTCTGCTCTTTACCATGGAAAGGCTTCTGTTCCTTAAAGCATAATAGTGGAGAATGACAGATGGCTCGGCAGTGCCTAGCTGGTGTCTATAGCTGTGACCTCAGAGAAAACACTTGTTCCTTTTTCAGAGGAAGGCTGAACAAGATGAGGAAAGATTTGTCATGCATTTCCCATTGATTTGATTTCAAATACTTAGTAATAAATCCTTAAAACACTACCTCTTTAACAGAGAGTGTTTCCTGTACTAGTTTCCTAGGGTTGCTGTAATGAAGCACTGCAAAGTGGGTGGCTTAGAAGGACAGAAATGTTTGTCTCCCAGTTTTGGAGACTGGAAGTCTGAAATCAAGGTGTCATTGGGGCCAGGCTCCTTCTGAAGGTTCTTGGGAAGAATTCCTCCTTGCATCTTCCCAGATTCTGGGGGTTGCTCATAATCCTTGGTGTCTCCTGAATTATGGACGCATGGCTCCAATCGCTGCCTGTTCACCACAGCCTTCTCTCCATGTGTCTTTGTTTCTGTTTTCTCTTCTTTTAAGGACTGTAGTTAGGGCCCACTCTATTCCAGTGTAACCTCCTCTTAACTAGATTACATATGCAAAGATACTATTTCTAAATAAGGTTACATTCTGAGGTTCTAAGTGGACATGAGTTTTAGGGAGGCACATGATATGGAAGTTGGGTAGTTAATTGAATTACAAACTCCTCAGAAATTATGTGTTAGAACAGAGCCAAAAGTCTGGGGTCCACTCTTTTTCTTGTTACAGAGCAGCCCTGAGGGCCACACATGAGCGTATGTGGTGGTCTCTGAGGACTCAGCTGACAAACGTTTGCAAACCAAACCCTGACATCTATTTCACGTGGAAGAGGCTGAGGGTAGTGTGATAAAATGCCACTGGTTCACTCGGGCTAGGGTCACAAGAGTTTTTCTAAAGGTTAAGTTTAAAGAGTAAGTTTGGTGAATTTCTATTCTGACATTAATCATGTCGAGAAAGTTGAAGATTTTGTTTTGAAATCTAATATATTTCAGGTCATTTCGATGCTCAGAGACTGTTAACAATTAATGTTCAGAAACACCATTCTGTTGCCAGAAGTTAACTGAGTTGTAACCTGTAGCTCTACATAAAAAAATACAATCTGTGTGAATTTATTTTCACATTCAGTTACCTGATACAACATAATAAACATGAAAACAGAAGGTCTGTGGCTGAATTTCATTTGATTTTGCATTTGATTTGCAAGCCTATTTGGTATCGCTGTGCCCCTTGCTATTCTCTTTAAATGTGAATTTGGCAGCACTGATGATTTCCTAAATGTAACTCAAAGCTGCATGGCATCTGGCAATTAGGAGCCTGATGGTTCACAGAAGTTCCAAAGACACCATGGCAATAGTTTTATATATAAAATTTCCACTTCCTGCATCTGCATGTTGGAGGACCGGATGCTGTATGTGAGGCATGTATTTTGCAAGATGTGGTGAACTCATCAGAATTCAGTTCAGTGAAACAGCAGAGGTCCTCTTCTCATCTCTCTCTTGTACATTTTGGGTCCTGTAAGCACCAGCTTCATTACCAGGAGTTTGGTAATTCAATACACATGGTTTATTTCAAAGATTGATCCAGGGTTAATAAACTCCCCTTTCTGTTATTAACACTACTAATGAAACAGAGTGAGGTGAAGGGTAAGGAAGCGAGCTCAATCTCTTCTATTTTGATGTGAATCTTGGGGCCGGCAGAGAAACCAGCTGGAAAGATACGAGAGAGCTCTATGCGATGGCTGGGGCACCACCTCGTTTTTATCATTTAGACTAGCAGTGGGTGATAGGATGTCTGCAAGGGTTGGCAATGCTGATAATCATGTCCTCTCCTTCCTTCCCTCCTGCCTCCCACTGCTTTTGCCAGACATTGTGTACCTGGAAGCTTGCCAGCTGGCAGAAATTGTGCCTAACCAGCACGCTCGGCCATGAGTAAGAAAAGTCTGCTCCCAAGTATATAAATGTGTGTTTTGAAGGATTACCCACTGTCACAGGGTTATATCACCTGCTTAAAAGAGAAACAAACAACAATCTTGTATCTCCGCCTGCAAAGAAGAAGAGGCAAGGTAGTGTAAGGCTCAGGAGCCTGGACTCTGCAGCTAGATTGCCTGGATTTGGATGGAAAGGCTGCTGCTGAGTTGCCACCTGACTCCTGAACTGTGTCCTCATATGTTAAATAAAGATGCTGATAGGACCTGGTGTGTAGCGTTGTGCACCGGCTACTATAATAAATAAAACAAAGACTTCCGTGGTTTAACTGGAAGAAGTCTATTTCTACTTCTCAAGACATCCAAAAATGATATTTCTGATCGGCAAGCATCATCCCTTCAGTGAGTAAGAGACTCACTGTGTATGGCTCCACTATCTTCAACAAAAGGTATCCAAGGCTATGTTTCCATCTAATCTCAGATGAGAAAGGTTTTTATGCACCAGGCCTGAAAATGGTGCACATCCCTTCCACTCCCATCCCATTGGTCAGACTCAGTCACCTGACCACATTTAAGCACATGACTAGTTAGGAAATAGCTGTGTAATCAGGAAGAAGAGGTGGACACCTAGTCTCTCACCATCACAAGATTTATGCAAAATCAATGAGTAATCATGGATAAAGCATTCACCTTAAACATTATATGCACACTTCTAATGTTTTTCCTAACATTTTGTCATGTAAATTTTCAAACATACAAAAAAGTTGAAAAAATAAACACTGCACTATCTACCACCTAGATCCTACATTTACACTTTATTCTGTTTGCTTTATCACACTCCTATCTACCTATCTATCTATCTTGCTTGCTATCCATCAGTACGCCTCATTTATTCAAAGTAAGTTGCTTGTTGCTCTGGTACATTTCCCCACTAAATACTTCAACATATGTATCATTAGGAGTTCAAGATTTGTTTCTGCTTTTTTCTTTTGAAGTAATATTACAGAAAATCCAATACACAAATCTTAAGGGTAGTATTTAATAAGTTTTGATAAATGTATGCACCAGTATGACTGATATGGTTTGGCTATGTCCCCACCCAAATCTCTTCTTGAATTGTAGCTCCCATAATTCCCATGTGTTGTGGGAGGGACCTGCACCACGGAGGTGGTTTCCCCATACTGTTCTCATGGTAGTGAATAAGCTCATGAGATCTGATGGTTTTATAAGGGGAAGCCCTTTTGCTTGGTTCTCATTCTCTCTTACTGTTGCCATGTAAGACATGCCTTTCACCTTCTTCCACCATGGCTGTGAGGCCTCCCCAGCCACGTGGAACTGTGAGTCCATTAAACCTCTTTTTCTTTATAAATTATCTAGTCTCAGGTATGTCTTTATCAGCCACATGAAAACAGACTAATACAATGACCAAACACCTATTAATAAATAGATTATCAGCCAGGCGCGGTGGCTCACGGCTGTTATCCCAGCACTTTGGGAAGCCGAGGTGGGTGGATCACGAGGTCAAGAGATCGAGACCATCCAGGCCAACATGGTGAAACCCGTCTCTACTTTAAAAAATACAAAAACTTAGCTGGGTATGGTGGTGCGCACCTGTAGTTCCAGCTATTCGGGAGGCTGAGGCAGGAAAATTGCTTGAACCCGGGAGGTGGAGGTTGCAGTGAGCCGAGATTGCACCACTGCACTCCAGCCTGGCGCCTGGTGACAGAGTGAGACTCTGTCTCAAAAATAATAATAATAATAATTAATAAATAAACAGATTATCACCATTACATTAGAAAGTTCCCTCTTGCCTTCCCATCAACCAACACTGGCCTCCTCCCTAACTTTGCCCTTACTGAACACAATCATTGTTCTGATTATTTCCACCATAAATTACTTGTGTCTGTTCTAGAATGTAATATAAATATAATATAAATATAAATACTGTAATACAGTTATTTTGTGCAAGGTTTCTTTTATTTAGCATAATGTTTTAGGGATTTATTCTTATTGTATGCCTCAATAGTTCAGTCCTTTTAATTAATGAGTGGTATTCCATTGCATGAGTATGTCAGAGGGTCGACACCACCACTTTCTTATTGTTGGATACACGAGCTATTATGGATAAAGTGTTATAAACACTCACACAAGTTCTTTTGTGGACATATGCCTTTACTTGTTTTGAGTAACTACCTACGAGTAAACCTCCTGGGTTACAGGGAAGGTGCATATTTAGTTTTATAAGAAATTGCATATAAATGACCTCTAGAAAAATAAAAGAAGAGGTGATAAGCAAAGAATGTTCATAAGCCTAGTGATTCTTTTTCCTGGCTGGGTATCAGAATCCTCCACAGGGCATGAAAATAATAGATACCAAGCCCTGTCCCAAACCAACACTAAGGGATAAAGTGGGAAGTCCTTGTATTTCTAAAATGTCACAGACAATTCTGCAGTATAGTTGGTGTTAATAACCATGGCTCTGGTCTTAACTGAACTTAATAACAAGAGGAAATTTTACCCGTCTGCATATCCTCAGAGATGAGAACTGTGCTGAATTAACAGAATTGGGAGAAAAGTACTTGAACTGAAATATTTAACACTGTAGGTTGAATATTAAATATGCTTATTTTACCCTAGGGACTACAACCAGGATTAGGTATAGAAATCCAAACCTCAAGTAATTTCAGTTAAGAATCTTGTGTTACACGTGTACTTCACATTTATATTTTCAGGGTTAACAAGCAACACTTAACAACTAAGGTCATATTCATCATTATTTATCTGTAAAAGCTGGCAAAGTGCCTTGCAGGTACTCAGAAAAGACTTGTCAAATAAGTGAAAAAAAAAAAAAGAATGTAATGGAGTGGTTCTTCTCAGATTCATGTTAGTGTCAGAAAATGCACACTTAAATCCTGAGAACAAACAGTTCTAAAATGTTAGCCGGTGTTTAAAATTTTAGACATATTAAAATCACAAACAAAAAAAAAGCACCATGCTTCAATATATTAACTTCTGTGAGTCGGAAGACCACGGAGAAATTCCAAAGTCTCAACCAACACGTCCATGGGTTCAGTATTCAATTCAACTCTGGAGAGTCAACTGCAGGTCTCTGTTGACCACATGCCCTGAATTTTTCTGCCTCCACTTAAAATTTCAAATTAGGTGCCATGCTTATAAACTTGCAGAAAGTAGTCGCTGTTTTTTGTTTTTTGTTTGTTTTTTGTTTGTTTTTTATCGGACCTAGATCCAAGTAGAAAAACCCACTTTGAACCTGCAAGTCCTCAGATCCCTTACATGTCTCCTGCTCTTTTCATGTTTTCCTCTACTCAAATGTCTCAGTCCCTAGAATTCCTTTGATTCCATTTCTCATTCCCACTCATCTTGGGAATCCAGGCTATATGACATAGCATTGACTTATTGTATATTTCCATTCTTTTTCTTAGAAAAATGAGCCCTAGAACTGTAATGCCATATTTACAGGCTATCATTAAGTTTCCTAGAGATATTTGGGGTCACTTATGGAGGATTATGACTAAGAAGATTCAAACTAGTTGTACAGAAATATCTCATAAACTTTTGAGCAAGACATGTCTCTTGTATTCCTTTCTTTGTGCCCAACGAATGTTTATTGAAAATGAATAGAAAACGCATGGTGCTCTGACAGCAGCAGACCTGTTCTCTAAACCACTTACTAATTGAACAACCTTAAGTTAGTCCTGTTTTCCTCACCTAGAAAACTAAAATTAAGAACCACCTCTCAGGATGACTACAAAGACATGATGAGATGATTTATATTGAAATGATTTGTAAAGAAATTAGCTCAATACAAATGTTAGTTTTGATTAATCAATTAAAAAATGATTTTCAGGAAAGCAATCAGGAAACTTTCCTGATTCCAAACTAAGACTTTTTTTAAACATTGGAATTATTTATTTAGTTTAATTTTTTAAATTATACTTTAGGTTTTGGGATACGTGCGCAGAACGTGCAGGTTTGTTGCATAGGTATACACATACCATGGTGGTTTGCTGCATCCATCGACCCTAATGTCATCTACATTAGTTGTTTCTCTTAATGCTATCCTTCCCCTAGTCCCCAACCCCCAGACAGGCCCTGGTGTGTGATGTTCCCCTACCTGTGTCCATGTGTTCTCATTGTTCACTCCCACTTACGAGTGAGAACATGTGGTGTTTGGTTTTCTGTTCCTATTATAGTTTGCTGAGAATGATGGTTTCAGCTTCACCTATGTCCATCCAAAGGACATGAACTCATCCTTTTTTTATGGCTGCATAGTATTTCCTGTGTATATATGCCACATTTTCTTTATCCCATCTATCATTGATGGGCATTTGGGTTGGTTCCAAGTCTTTGTTATTGTGAATAGTGCCGCACTAAACATATATGTGCATGTGTCTTTATAGTAGAATGATTTATCCTTTGGAAATATGCCAAGTAATGGGATTGCTGGGTCAAACGGTATTTCTGGTTCTAGATCCTTGAGGAATCGCCACACCGTCTTCCACAATGGTTGAACTAATTTACACTCCCACCAACAGTGTAAAAACTTCTCTATTTCTCCACATCCTCTCCAGCATCTGTTGTTTCCTGACTTTTTAATGATCACCATTCTAACTGCCATGAGATGATATCTCATTCTGGTTTTGATTTGCATTTCTTTAATGACCAGTGATGATGAACTTTTTTTCATATGTTTGTTGGTTGCATAAATGTCTCCTTTTGAGAAGTGTCTGTTCATATCTTTCATCCACTTTTTGATGGGTTGTTTATTTTTTTCTTGTAAATTTGTTTAAGTTCCTTGTAGATTCTGGATATTAGCCCTTTGTCAGATGGATAGATTGCAAAAATTTTCTCCCATTCTGTAGGTTGCCTGTTCACTCTGATGATAGTTTCTTTTGCTGTGCATAAACTCTTTAGTTTAATTAGATCCCATTTGTCAATTTTGGCCTTTGTTGCCATTGCTTTTGGTGTTTTAGTCATGAAGTCTTTGCCCATGCCCATGTCCTGAATGGTATTGCCTAGATTTTCTTCTAGGGCTTTAATGGTTTTAGGTCTTATGTTTAAGTCTTTAATTCATCTTGAGTTAATTTTTGTATAAGGTTTAAGGAAGGCGTCCAGTTTCAGTTTTCTGCATATGGCTAGCCAGTTTTCCCAACACAATTTATTAGATAAGGAATCCTTTCCTCATTGTTTGTTTTTGTCAGGTTTGTCAAAGATCAGATGATTGTAGACGTGTGGTGTTATTTCTGAGGCCTCTGTTCTGTTCCACTGGTCTATATATCTGTTTCAGGACCAGTACCATGCTGTTTTGGTTACTGTAGCCTTGTAGTGTAGTTTGAAGTCAGGCAGCATGATGCCTCCATCTTTGTTCTTTTTGCTTAGGATTGTCTTGGCTATATGGGCTCTTTTTTGGTTCCATATGAAATTTAACATAGTTTTTTTCTAATTCTGTGAAGAAAGTCAATGATAACTTGATGGGGATAGTATTGAATCTGTAAATTGCTTTGGGTATTATGGCCATTTTCATAATATTGATTCTTCCTATCCATGATCATGGAATGCTTTTCCAATTGTTTGTGTCCTCTCTTATTTCCTTGAGCAGTGGTTTGTAGTTCTCCTTGAAGAGGTCCTTCACATTCCTTGTTAGTTGTATTCCTAGGTATTTTATTGTCTTTGTAGCAATTGTGAATGGGAGTTGACTCATGATTTGGCTCTCTGTCAATTGTTGGTGTATGGAAATGCTTGTGATTTTTGCACATTGATTTTGTATCCTGAGACTTTGCTGAATTTGCTTATCAGCTTAAGGAGATTTGGGGCTGAGATGCTGGGGTTTTCTAAATATACAACCATATCATCTGCAAACAGAGACAATTTGACTTCCTCTCTTCCTATTTGAATACGCTTTATTTCTTTCTCTTTCCTGACTGCCCTGGCCAGAACTTCCAATGCTATCTTGACTAGGGGTGGTGAGAGAGGGCATCTTTGTCTTGTGCTGGTTTTCAAGGGGAATGCTTCCAGCATTGCCCATTCAGTATGACATTGACTGTGGGTTTGTCATAAATCTCTCTTATTATTTTGAGATATGTTCCATTAATACCTAGTTTATTGAAAGTTTTTAGCATGAAGGGGTGTTAAATTTTATTGAAGGTCTTTTCTGCATCTATTGAGATAATCATATGGTTTTTGTCATTGGTTCTGTTTATGCAATGGATTGCAATTATTGATTTGTGTTCATCAAACCAGCTTTGCATCCCAGGGACGAAGCTGACTTGATCATGGTGGATAAGCTTTTTGATATGCTGCTGGATTCAGTTTGGCAGTATTTTATGGGGTATTTTCTCATTGATGTTCATCAGGGATGTTGGCCTGAAATTTTCTTTTTTTGTTTTGTCTCTGTGAGGTTTTGGTATCAGGATGATGCTGGTCTCATAAAATGAGTTAGGGAAGAGTCCCTGTTTTTCTATTGTTTGGAATGGCTTCAGAAGGAATGGTACCAGCTCCTCTTTGTACCTCTGGTAGAATTCAGCTGTGAATCCATTGGTTCTGGGCTTTTTTCTTTTTGATTGGTAGGCTATAAATTACTGTCTCAATTTCAGAACTTGTTACTGGTCTAGGATTATAAATTATTCTATTATAAAGACACATGCACATGTATGTTTATTGTGGCACTGTTCACAATAGCAAAGACTTGGAATCAACACAAATGCCCATCAATGATAGACTGGATAAAGAAAATGTGGCACATATACACCATGGAATACTATGCAACCATAAAAAAGGATGAGTTCATGTCCTTTGCAGGGACATAGATGAAACTGGAAACCATCATTCTCAGCAAACTGACACAAGAACAGAAAACCAAACTCCACATGTTCTCACTCATAAGTGAATGTTGAACAATAAGAACACATGGACACAGGGAGAGGAACATCACACACCAGGGCCTGTCTGGAGGTAGGGGCTACAGGAGGAACAGTAGGGAGTGAAGGGACTGGGGGAGGGTAACATTGAGGAGAAATATCTAATGTAGATGCCAGGGCAATGGATGCAGCAAACCACCACCATGGTATGTGTATACCTAGGTAACAAATCTGCATGATCTGTACATGTACCCCCAAACTTAAAGTATAATAAAAAAAAATTCTCTAAAACTTTAAAATAAAAACCTTGTTATTGGTCTGTTCAGGGATTCAGCTTCTTCCTGGTTTAGTCTTGGGAGGGTGTATGTGTCCAGGAATATATCCATTTCTTCTAGATTTTCTAGTTTATTTGTATAGAGGTTTTTGTAGTATTCTCTGATGGTAGTTTGTATTTCTGTGGGATCAGTGGTGATATCGCCTTTATCATTTCTGTTGTGTCTATAGAATTCTTCTCTATTTTCTTCTTTATTAGTCTGGCTAGTGGTCTATCTATTTTGTTAATCTTTTCAAAAAAAACAGTTCCTGGACTCATTGACTTTTTGAAGGTTTTTTTGAGTCTCTATCTCCTTCAGTTCTTCTCTGATCTTAGTATTTCTTGTCTTCTGCTAGCTTTTGGATTTGTTTGCTCTTGCTTCTCTAGTTTTTTTAATTGTGATGTCAGGGTGTGGATTTTAGATCTTTCCAGCTTTCTCCTGTTGGCAGTTAGTGCTATAAATTTCCCTCTAAACTCTGCTTTAGCTGTGTCCCAGAGATTCTGATACATCGTTTCTTTGTTCTCATTGATTTCAAATAACTTATTTCTTTCTGCCTTAATTTCGTTATTTACCCAGTAGTCGTTCAGGAGCACATTGTTCAGTTTCCCTGTAGTTGTGCAGTTTTGAGTGAGTTTCTTAATCCTGAGTTCTAATTTTTGCACTGTGGTCTGAGAGACTGTTTCTTATGATTTCCATTCTTTCCCATTTGCTGAGGAGTATTTTACTTCCAATTATGTGGCCAATTTTAGAATAAGTGTGATGTGGTGCTGAGAAGAGTGCATATTCTGTTGATTTGGGGTGGATAGTTCTGTAGATGTCTATTAGGTCCACTTCATTCAGAGCTCAGTTCAAGTCCTGAATATCCTCATTAATTTTCTGTCTCATTGATTTAATATTAACAATGGGGTGTTAAAGTATCCCACCAATATTGTGTGGGAGTCTAAGTCTCTTTGTAGGCCTTTAAGAATTTGCTTTATGAATCTGGGGTGCTTTTTTATTGGGTGCGCATATATTTAGGATAGTTAGCTCTTCTTGTTGCGTTGATCCCTTTACCATTATGTAATGCCTTTATTTGTCTCTTTTGATCTTTGTTGGTTTAAAGTCTGTTTTATTATAGACTAGGATTGCAGCCCCTATTTTTTTGTTTTGTTTTGTTTCTTTCCGTTTGCTTGGTAAATGTTCTTCCAACCCTTTATTTTGAGCCTATGAGTGTCTTTGCATGTGAGATGGGTCTCCCAAATATAGCACACTGATGAGTCTTGACTCATTGTCTAATTTGCCAGTCTGTGTCTTTAAATTGGGGCATTTAGCCCATTTACATTGAAGGTTAATATTGTTATGTGTGAATTTGACCCTACCATTATGATGCTAGCTGGTTATTTTGCCTATTAGTTGATGTAGTTCCTTTGTAGCATTGATGTTCTTTATAATTTGGTATGTTTTTGCAGTGGCTGGTACCAGTTGTTCCTTTCCATATTTAGTGCGTCCTTCAGGAGCTCTTGTAAGGCAGGCCTGGTGGTGACAAAATCTCTCAGCATTTGCTTATCTGTGGAGGATTTCCTTTCTCTTTTGCTTATGAAGTTTAGTTTGGCTGGATATGAAATTCTGGGTTACAAATTCTTTTCTTTAAGAATGTTGAATATTGGCCACCACTCTCTTCTGGCTTGTAGTGTTTCTGCAGAGATCAGCTGTTAGTCTGATGAGCTTCCCTTTGTGGGTAACCCGACCTTTCTCTCTGTCTGCTCTTAACAATTTTTTCTTCATTTCAACCTTGGTAAATCTGACAATTATGTGTCTTGGAGTTGTTCTTCTGGAGGAGTATCTTTGTGGTGTTATCTGTACTTCCTGAATTTGGATTTTGGCCTGTCTTGCTAGGTTGGGGAAGTTCTCCTGTATAGTAACCTGAAGAGTGTTTTCCAACTTGGTTCCATTCTCTCCATCATTTTCAGGTCCACCAATCAAACATAGGTTAGGTCTTGTCACATAGTCCCATATTTCTTGGAGGCTTTGTTCTTTCCTTTTCATTCTTTTGTCTCTAATCTTATCTTCACACTCTATTTCCTTAAGTTGATCATCAATCTCTGATATCCTTTCTTCCGTTTGATCAGTTTGGCTATTGATACTTGTGTATACTTCACAAAGTTCTTGTGCTGTGTTTTTCAGCTCTATCAGGTCATTTATGTTTCTCTCTAAACTGATTATTCTAGTTAGCAATTTCTGTAACCTTTTTTTCGAGGTTCTTAGCTTCCTTGCATTGGGTTCGAACATGCTCCTTTAGCTCAGAGGAGTTTGTTATTACCCATCTTCTGAAGCCTACCTCTGCTAAGGGATACACTGCGTCCTCGAGTGGGTCCCTGATTCCCATGCCTCCTGACTGGGAGTCACTTCCAAGCAGGGGTCGACAGACACCTCATACCTGAGAGCTCCAGCTGGCATCTGGTGGGTGCTCCTCTGGGATGAAGCTTCCAGAGGAAGAAACAGGCAGCAATCTTTGCTGTTCTGTAGCCCCCCACTGGTGATACTCGGGCAAATGGTCTAGAGTAGACCTCCAGCAAACTCCAGCAGACCTGCAGCAGAGGGATCTGACTGTTAGAAGGAAAACTAGCAGATAGGAATAGCATCAACATCAACAAAAAGGACGTCCACACAAAAACTCCTTTGGAAAGGCACCAGCATCAAAGACCAAAGGTAGATTAATCCACAAAGATAAGGAAAAACCAGTGCAAAAAGACTGATAATTCCAAAAACCAGGACTCCTCGCCAGCAAGGGAACACAACTGTATGAAAAATGAGTTTGACCAAATTAAGACTTCTTGTTTTCTTTGTTTTATAGTGAATTAAGAAGTCTATCTAGAGCCCATTATTGCCTTTGGAAGGAAACTACACTTAAGTCGGTGTGACCTAAAGGAAGAAGTGAGTTCAGCGACTCTAATGAAACAATATTGAGCTATGTCTGGCAATGTCTGGTTAGATCTGTATGCCAGCTATTTTGGGCAAATGTTGAATCAAAATCCAGACAGATTTTCTGAGCTAGACATCAATGGGTTTTTGTTAACTCCGAGGTTTTTATTCTTGAACACTAAATATTTTCTTAATAACATCATCAACCATGGAAAAGCAATCTTCTTTTTCTGAGAACATTGTCCTTTGGAGAAATCTTCTGTTCATTGTTAAAAACCCAAGCCCACTAAATGATCTGAATGGCTATCTGATGAGAGATTTTTCCTATTTGCTTTTAAATGTGCATTCACGTATTGTAGAACCCTTAAATGAAGTTTAGTTTTGCCCAGAGCAATTTTATAGTGAAGTAGATCACTGTAATAAATAAACTGTTGGTTTTGTCACTGCAAACACAGCACAATAGTTCTGGTCTTCTGTTGTTCGGTTAAACTGTAGTTCCTCTTTTTATCGTGTATGTTTAAAGTGTACAACATAATATTTTGATATACTTATCTTAATAGGCACACATAGCAAAGCGATTTCTAGTTAAGCAAATTAACACACTCATCATCTCATATATTGTAGATACCTTTCTCTTTCTTTTTGGTAAGAGTACCTAATATCTACTCTCTTGGCAAGTAACTAGCATACAAAAATATTAGCCATAGTCCTCCAGGTGTACATTATATCTCCAGATTTTCTCATCCTATATAACTGCAACTTTGTGTCCTTCGACATATGTCTTCTCCTTTCATATTATGTTCCAGGGACATGAAGTCTTAAACTATACATCTTGCATATAGAAACAACTGCTTACAGAACTCTTTAGTGGTAAGGAGCATAATATTCTGTAAGGCATAAGGCTGATAGAATATATGGATATGAGAATATCATCTTGTGACTTTTCCCTAGGGAAGCATAAGTAATTAACCAAAATGCCAAGGTATTTCAATGTATATTTCTATTCTCCCAAAAGGACTTCCTTGGTTTCCCTGGCACTCCATGGTACTGGCTTTCATAGTTTGTAGGATTTGGTGGATTCAATTTGTAAGAACCAGGCTTCACAGGTAATCATTGAGAAAGAAAGACATCCTTTATAGGATTCCCTGGCTGATTTTATTCCATTGTCCCCATGAATTTAGCATGATCTATTCTCCCACTGGAATGTAGTCCAGCACGCTGCACCTGTGGTTACTGAGTCACCTTTCTTTGACCTGCTAGTCCTTGAAGGTATTAAATAAGCTCCTTTCACCTTAAAAATTCTGATCAACAGTGTTCACTGGCCACCTCCTTTTTAAAGCACTGTCCCTGTAATTCCACACAGCCTGCCCCGATGTGCTGGTTGTACATGGCATTTCACAGTAGGGAAGGACCTAACAGATTCCCTGTGAACACACTTTTCACAGCCTCAGAGCTTGTTCATGAGAAGTGAGTTCCCATGGAATCTCTTAGGTCTGCACACGTGGTTGACACTTATGACCAGAACTTGGAGGGTGCACACCTTTTCGGGACTTCTTCCTAAAACAGCGGGCCTCACTCAGTTTCCAGTGCACCACAAGGTGCCCTATCTCTCACCTCCAGAGCTCCCTTTCTTTTGCTCTCCCTCAGGTCTTCTCTCTCATGTCTGCCCACTCCTTCAGCTTCCTTCTCTTTCTCTCACATGCAAACACACACACACACCACCACCACACACACACACACACACACACACACACACACACACTGCGCCCAGGGCTTCTCTCTGCTCTGTTGGTGAGGTAGGAGGAAGGAGGTAGGGCTGTGACGCCAGACCAAATTGAGGACTAACTAAAACAGTTCTGGGGAGGAAGCACATCTCCAACATATGCCCACCAGTGTACTCTGTCAGTTTACCATCACCATGGCAACACCCAGAGGTTACCGCCTCTTTCCATGGCAACAACCTAAGAACCCGGAAGTTACTGCCCTTAACCCTAGAAATTTCTGCTTAAACTACTCCTAGAAATTTCTGCCTAAACTACTCCTTAATTTGCATAGGATTAAAAGTGGGCATAAATATGACTGAAAAAGCTCCTCTGAGCTGCTACTCTGGGCACACTACCTGTGAAGTAGGCCTGCTGGGCAAGGAGCAGTATGTCTGCTGCTGTACACTGCCACATCAACAAATGCTGCTGTTTAACACCACTTGCTGGCCCTTGCATTCTTTCCTGGGTGACCCAAGAATCCTCCCTGGGAAAGCCCCAATTTGGGGGCTTGCCTCCCCTGCATCACTCCCATACCAGAGTGGCCCAGAATCTGGGTTCCTGGGGTGGGCTCCTCCATGTGAACCCCACCAAACTGCTGGACCTCAGCTTTCCCCTGGGACCTCACTGTGCCTTTCCATTTAGTTGGTGAGGGTTTCTGACTTGCCATCCCATGCATACTCTAGTTCCTGAGTGCTGTGCAAGAGCCCCCGGAATTTGGAACCCCAACACCCTTATCTGGGACCCCCTTATCTGGAACCCTATTGACCTACTTGGTTCTGGTTACTTCCATTTCCTGCCCCCATCCCCCAAACACACACATACCTAAGTATTTCCATGTACTGCCCAGCTGCTGTTAGAACTCAACACTGTTCCTTGCCTGACATACCGACTCTTGCTCTGTATGCAGTCTTAAATGTTCCATTAGTCTGTTCTCATGCTGCTAATAAAGACACACCTGAGACTGGGAAATTTATAAAGAAAGAATTTAATGGACTCACAGTTCCACATGGATGGGGAGGCCTCACAATCAAGGCAGGAGGCAAAGGAGAAGCAAAGTCACGTCTTATATGGCGGCAGGCAAGAGAGCTTGTGCAGGGGAACTTCAGTTTATGAAACCATCAGATCTTGTGAGATTTATTCACTACTGCAAGAATAGTGTGGGGGGAAACTGCCCCCACGATTCAGTTATCTCAACCTGGCCCTGACCTCGACACGTGGGGATGATTACAATTCACGGTGAGATTTGGGTGGGGGACATGGCCAAACCGTATCAGATATAAACCTGGATGGAGCGTTCTGTATATTTCAATTTGTGCTTACGACAACTTTGTTGCGAATGCTTTCACTCTCCAGCTGTGCTTTGCCAATTCAGCTACAACCCTGACCAGTGGCTAAGATTGGTCAATTATGACATCATCTTCCTCTCTAGTCTTTACTCTAATTAAAATCCACATTATCAATGTCCTCTTTTTCAGCCAAACCAACTAACTTTGACTCCCTGAGAAGCTAAGCCTGGCCCAGCCTCACAAGTGCTTTCCTTCCCCTGTCCTACTTGTCTAAGCCCCACCTAGCCAGCTTTTTGGCTCAGTTACAGGGGAGTGTTCCTGCATCTCCATAGCCTTCTGCTGTCTTCTGCAGTTATAGCAGTGCATTGCATCCACCAGTTGAATGCAAACATCCCTCATCAAAGGATGCACACTAGATTGGTGATTTTCAAGCCTGGCCATGCATGAGAAACATTGAAAATACAGATAACAGGCCTATGCTCAAGTCCTACTGACTTTACAAACGCCAATCAAGACTTCTTTACATCCTTAAAGCTTATGCATTATAAACAATAATTATTCATGGTGGCCCTCATTTGTTTTTTTTAAATTTGTCAGTGAACTCGTAAATTACTTTGATTAGGTAAACATCCTGGCCCAATGCCTGACATGTAATAAATATTCAGTAAATGCTAATTATTTCCCCTACTTTTTACTTTTGTTGCCACAAGTTTTATAGCTTTCATTAGTTTACATAAATATTTTAATAGATTTAAGTCTCCTGTATTTCTTTCTATCCTGTATGTTTTTGGCTCCTTCAGTCAAGGGTTTTCTGGCTCACTGTTGACCTTCAATTATCCCTTTTAGACTCTTTGACATTTTGATATTAAATTTGTTACTTAGTCTGCCTATTTCTCAAACTTCTATACAATTATATTCTCTACCACCTACGCCTCTTTTTCTACTTTTAGCCTAGATTCTTGCTTCTTTATTTTTTGTTTTAATTTTCTTGTAGCAAGTAGTGAAGTAGGCCTTGAAATCTCATGGTCGATGACTTCTGTTTTTATAATATTTTTACTTATTTAAATTACCTTTGTTGAACATTACCGGAAGACTTGGAACATCCTAAAATTTAAGTTCTCCGTCTGCCTATAGAGGAGGGAATGGGAGGAGAGGATTTTAAACTAAAAGAGATATTAGATATTATCAGTCTACTTGCTTCATTTTACACATAAAGCACCTGAGATACACAGGTAAAGTGACTTACCAAAGGTTATATTGCTACTTAGTGACAGATTCACTTTTCTGGGGGAGGAGCCAGTTCATTTTTAATTGTGACAATTTAAAATTGTTTAGTGGTTTTCACATCTGCCTTTCTTCCATATTTAGTCTCTTAAAATGACCAAAGGACACTGACCACTCATGGATTTGATGGCTTTAACACATTTGTCTCTTCAATTCCTATTCACAGCACCTAATATTCCTTTGAAATACCAGAAAGACCCAGGAGTGGCCAAGAGTCAATCTCTGACCTCCAGAGTTAAAAAAGGTCAAGCTGTCTGAGCACTCTGGTTGGGGTGCCACCTGTCCCAAGCTGATACCTCTCCATAGTTGGGAGACTTTAAATGTACCAGTGGAAAAAGCATTTGCCCCTTAAAGCGGAAGAAAGACAGTCACACCGCAAAACCCGGCAGATCTGGCTACGAGGTCTTTCCTCCTTTCCTTTCTCTTCAGGTTCACTTTTGCTTTTGTCTCAGTTGTTTGTTTGGTTGGTTGGTTTTGCAGTGGAGCAAGAGAGAGCCAAACTTAACTTGAGTTAGAAGGAACAAGACAGTGACAGCTGTCATTACTGTCCCACACCCAATATATGTGCTTCTCAGAAAGATAACACAAACTGCGAGAGTGATGCAATTGACACCTCCAAGGAGGGAGAAGGCCCAACATCACAGGGAGAAAGACAAAGCATCCAGATCAGCCCAGGCTCAGGGGCTGGCAAGGGCTGGAAAGGAGCTGCAGAAAAACCCGTGGTCCTTTCAGATCATGGCAGTGTTTACAGTCCACACAGTGTCAGGGAGACTCTGTCTTCCATGCACCAGAGAAAACACTTTCAGTTCTTCAGAGAGAAGGGAATGTGCAGACAGCCTTGGCAGAGTGGGTCCTCCCTGTGTCTGTGGGAGGTGGGGGAGTAGGCAGAGTGTCCAGTTAGGACAATCCCACCCAGCCCCTTTGGATGGCAGGTGACCCAGTGGTCTGCAGCAGCCCTTGGTAAGGCAGGAGGTGGAGGTGGTGAAGGGAACGTCTCTGCAGAGGTTGAGCTGTGCAGGGCGGAGAGCATGGAGACTGTTGTGTGAAAGGGTCTGTGGCTTAAGACCCCACCAAGGGAAAGAGGTGCAAACTGCATGATTTGCCAGCATCTTTGCTTATTGGTGCTGATAAAGAACTAAGGAGGGAGGAGAGAGGAGGCAGCAGCTACTGACGATGCCTGAGGATGCTGTGGCTGTGAGGAAAGCCAAGGGTAAACCACATACACCGCACTGAGGCTGATTCCTTTTCAATGTTTGATAACTGATGGCACAAACCAGTTTCTTTATTGCACCATAGTTACTAGAAGCAGTTTAATGAGTAGAGAAAAGACACATGCAGAAGACTGACCTGCTGACCAATGATGTGGACGCGTGGGTTCGAGACTGGCCCACACCTTCCAGAGGGGTCAAAAGCCACAGCGAAAGGTGGAAGAGCCTGGGCACGGTCATTTTGCCAATGCTCTGGAGTGGGTGAGGCTTCCCCCTGAACCCCCAAATGCCAGGTCAGCTATGTCTTGAAACCAGATGGCCTGGACAGTTTTGCTAAGTGAAATCAGAGAGTACAGTCAGAGAATGTGGAAAATGGGTGTCGGGGAGAATTCCAGCTGCCATGAAACACGTCCCTGTAAAGAGGAATCTCCAGTAATTTGTGCTCTTACTGACTGAAGCACAGGAGCAAACACTCAGTGAAACAAGGGACTTAACTGGAATACTGGAAAATTCCACCGACAATATGGGGCTCACTCTCTTGCTCTCGCTCTCTGCTCTGTGCAGTCCACTGTGCCCAGATGCTACTTTTCCTTCTTCAGCCCTGGTACTCTCTCCATTGGCAGATCTGAGCATAAAGCTTTCAGATAACACACGCATCCCAGATGGAGTCTTTGATTCCCTGGGCAGAAGAGCAAGGGTATGACCTGTCAGTCATGTCCTCACCACCCAGACTATCGAGTACACAGAAGAAAGAGAAGCACCTCAAATCTCTCATCCTGAAAGACCTGTCAGCTGCAGCTGGACCTGGCTGTAGCCCCAGGCTCCACCTCATCCACACAGGCCCACTGGCCTTCACCACAGCTGCACTCCCAGGGCGGATTCCCTGTTCCTGTAGAGTGCCCTGAGCTCAGCCGCTAGACCGCCTCCTTTTTCTATCTACAATTGTCCTCCCAGTAGTCACCAGAGCACCATACAGAACTTTATTAATACCATATAGACAAATAGTCCCAATTATATCTCAGCTCAGATCTCTCCCAAACTCCAGAGAATATACATCTAACTGCCTACTCAATATCTCCTTAGACTAGTTCATAGATACCTTGTAATTAACATATCCTAAAAGCACTTTCTTTCGGAACCTTTTTCTCCCAGAAACTCCTATTTCAATTGAAGATACCTCTATCCTCCCTGTTTCTCAGCACAGAAATGCAGATAACATACTTGTCTCTTTTCCTCTCACACGCTACATCTAATCCATGGACATGATGCTGATTCTAACTTTCAGTTATTCCTAGCATTCAACTCCTATTCCTGCTAGAGTGACTGAGACCAGTCGTCTCGCTGGCATGAAGAGAGGAGACAAAGGTGGGAGTTCATGGAGGTGAACGTGCCTCAAATAATCTGGGCAAATAACCAAACGAAAAGGAGCAACACAGAAAAAGAGGTCCAGAAATGTGCAAAGGTGGCCCCTTGAACTTTCGGTGGAGTATTAATCTCTGCATGTGTAGAGTGAAACTGCAAGTCCACGCAAAGAACAACTCCTGGTAGCAACATAGTGAACAATCCCAAAGTTCACACGGAACTGGGAGACATCTGAATTCTCTCCAGCCAGAGTACAAAGAGCTTGCTGAAAACCTGGAGAAATCAGAAGAACTACTAGAAGGGTCATATATTAGCATTAGGGCTAAATTAGCTTTAGACATAAGGATATTCTAAAACTGCACTAACAAAGTTTAAAAATAATCTTCCAAAAGTAACAATATAATCCAGAGGAAATTTAATTGCCTCTCTAAAAGAAAACTACATTTTAAAAGTAAAACAACAAAATCTAAACATTTAATAATGTGACATATGCAGAGTCTCCCACCCAATCAAAAAATACTTCACATGCAAAGAATAAGCAAATTATGACCCACAAGCCGAAGGAAAATGAGTAAGGAATGACGAAAACGACTGGAAGGTGGAACTTCAGGATGGAAGAACTTCAGGACGGCAACTACAAATCTTATAAATGTACTCCAGGGTTTACATATTAAGGATGTTTGAAAACGAAACATCTAGAGATGAAAAATTAAATGTACAAAGTAAAATATTTACTGGATAAGATTAACAGATTTGCCATTGCAGAAGAAACACATCAGTGAATTTGAGAACATAGCAGTAGAAACTTTCAAACATTATGCACAGAAGAAAAAAGACTAGAAAGGAATGAAAAAGTCTCAGTGACCTGTGGGCAGTATTGGGGAGCCTCAGATACATGTAATTAAAGTCTCAGAAAAAGAGGTAAGAGGGAGGAAGGGAGACAGAAAAGTTCTTGAAGAAATAATGGTTGAAACCTTTTGAAACATGAGGAAAACTGTAAATTCACAGAAGCAAGAAAACCCAAATTGAATAAGTGTAAAGAAAAAACATAACTGTTAATCTCACATTCATTTCCAATAACATTTTTCTTCAAAAATGTGAGGGTGTAATGAAGACATCTGATGCAAACAAAAGCCAAGGAATGTGTTTACAGCAGCCAAGGAAGTTCTTCAGAATGAAGAAGAAAAATGATACCAAATGGAGATGAGGATGTGTGCAAAGGAATGAAGAACAGTGGAAATGGTGTGTATGTGGGTAAACAGAAAATATTGTCCTATATGCATTTTCATGTCTTTAAAAGAAGATTGAGTCCTCTTCAAATTATACCTCAATAAAGTGGTTAAAAATTTTAAAGACAGTTTACTGTTTAAAAAAGTATTAACGTGTTGTGGGATTTAAAACATATAGAAACAAAATACATGGTAATACAGGTAAGAGAATGGGAAGAGAGAAATGTAAGTATGCTCTTAGGATGTTCTTACTTCATATGTCAATGATTCTGACATCAGTTGAAAGTAGACTGTGATAAATTAAAGATGCATGCTGTAAACCCCAGAACAGCCACTAAAATATACCAAACATGTCCCTATAAAGTGAAGACATAAAGCTGATAGGTCAATCATGGAGATAAAATTGAATATTAGAAAATACTAAATTAATCCATAAAATGTTTTTAAAAAAGGAAAAATAAAGAGCAGCAGTAAAAAATAGAAAACAAATAGAAAGATGGTCTATATAACCAACCGTATTGATAATTACATTAAGTGTCAATGTAGGGGAGGATTTGATTATGAAGGGACAGCATGAGAGAAATCTGTGCATGAAGGGGAGATGGAACTGTTTTGCACCTTAATTGTGGCAGCGGTTACATGACCCTACGCATCCATCAAAACTCATAGAAATGTGCATCAAAAGTGAATTTTACTTTATGTATTTAATACAATAACTTTTGAAGATTAAACGCAATGTTCAACATTATTAGTTGTCAGAGAAATCAAAATTAAACCGAAAGTGTGATACCAGAATACCAAGCCTGAAGCGATAGACACTCTCAGCCATTGCAGGTGGGGGATGTCAAAAGGTACAGCCTCTTTGAAAACACTGAAAGTTTCTTACAAAATTAACCATACACTTGCCATATGAACCAGCAGTCCCACTCCTAGGTATTTACTTAAAAGAAATAAAAGCATGCCCACACAAAGATTCATGTATAACAGTCCATTATAACTCTCTCCATAGTAGCCCCAAATTGAGAACATTTCAAAGTTCCGTCGACAGGTGATTACAGAAAAAGATATTATGTATCTGTACAAGGGAACCCAACTCTGCGGTATCAGTGGATACTTGTCACATGGTGAATGAATCTCAAAAACAGGTAACAAACTCCTAATACATGTGACATCATGGATGAATCTGAAAAGCAGACTGGAGTAAATTAAAAGGTGGGGCTAAGGATCTGATGAAAAGCCCTTGGTGTGGGTGCAGCAGCAAGTGTGGGAAGAAGAGGGCACGGAAAGGAAGGCGGTAAGGCACAGCCACCGTTTTGACTATGGAGAGCCATAAGTGGGATCATTTTCGTTGCACTGGAGCCTCAGAACATGCAGTTGTAAAAAGACACCTGAATGGCCACTGTTTGAGCAAATCAACCTGGTACTTAACGCTAAACCCTTTGTTATTCCTAAATGGAATTATACAATCCAAAGCTTTAAATTTCTTGGATATAAGTAAAAATATATGTGGTGCGTTTCCCATCAATCGGTTATTATTTCAACAAATGAAAAATAAGGAGTTTCAGACTTCACGTAACTTCCATTTCAATGAGAGAAATAGACTCTAATCACACAGAAATAGACACATAACATAATATCAGAGAAAGTGCTTTAGAGCAAAAGAAAGCAGCGTGGGAGGAAAAAGACAGATGGGGTACTCTTTAGAAGGTCATCAGGGAGCGCCTGAGTAATGAGATGAGATTTGAATAGGGATTTGAAGACACGGAGGGAGCACCCATGGGGATGCCTGGATAAACACTTCCAGGAAGAGGGAGATGAAGTGCAAAGGCCCTGAGGTACAAGCCCAGGTGGAGCAGATGCTTCATGTGAGAATTTTAATGAGTTTTTTAAAATCTTCTTTCTCCAAAGAAAGATTCTTGAGGTGCTTTTAAATAAAAAGGCAAGCAACAAACATTCCAATGGTAAGCTCATTGTTATGAACGTACAGATAACTAAAGGAAGGAATACAAATTCTTGGAAACTCTTACTCAAAATTAGGGGAGTCTGTTTCTGACTCAGGCAATCCCTCTCTCGGAAGATTGTGTTAATTACAACCACTACCACCTGCACCACAACAACAGTTCGTAGACTATTCATTTGTGATGAGTCTTCACCTCAAGGATCTAACCAAATAAAGAAATAAATGTAAGGGAGACATTTGGGGACCCACAGGTTATTGTTTGTGGGTTGAGTACTGGAACCGGTAGATTTCAATTTCCTGAATGAGATTAATCCTCAATTAACGCTGTGTGATGCTGCCTCTTGAGATTCACACAGCCTCAAGCGTCCGCTTCACGCAGTTCTTGGTATCGTAGCTAAGACGCAAATGGAGAAACTAGAATCCATCCAGAGGTGAGTGAGCGGAACAGTCCGCCAAGCTGTTTGCCCCAAGCCCGGATCTTTTCAGCCAATGCTCTTCCCTCTGATGAGAACTCCTTCCACCCTCTCCCACGTGTTTTGTTTTTTTTTTTGGTGGGTCTTTTTACAATCTAGGTTTTTGCAGTTATTTAGAAATCCTTTCAGGGAAAAATTTATAAAAACTTGCATTAACTGAAATAATTTGTATAATGGCCTTATAAGTTAGTGTCTTGAATAACTATAGGAAATTTGAAAATATCTTTAATGAAACAGGTTCTTTAAAACACAACTGCAATGACTGTTCAAGGAAGATTTATAATCAAATTAGTTCTAAATAAGTTAACTATTTGAATAAACTATTTTAACATCTCTTTACTGAGAAATAGTTACTAAACATAGGCACTCCATTAGGTTAACAGTAACATTTTCGAAATCCATGGATAAACAAAGAAAAGAGATCTTTGTTAGTTACATTTGTATTGATTTAGAAAGTATATGTTATTTATATTGATTTAGAAAGTAAGTATATATTATTTCAATAATTATGTCACCACTTTTCAGTGGAGTAAATTTTTTTTCAAAATATTTTTGAATATGAAAAGTTTTCTTTTTCAGTAAAGGGAAAACTCAATTTTAAGATATTAATGTTTAGTTATAAAAACTTCCCTAAGGCCTTTACTTAGAAATCTTCTAGCAATATCAATTGAACAGATTTCTCATTCCTTACAGTTAATGTAGGATTACTCCTAAAGATCGTCTAAGTCTCTTTTTCTCTAAGGCTGCTAATTATGAAAACTGTTTCAACAGCATCAGAACTCATGTTTATGAAAAATTCATTGATATCAATGATGCTTTAAATGATGAAAAGATAAGCATGGTTGCTAATTACATTTGGATTTTCTAGTCGAGGTAAAGACACATTTTACTTATTCTATTTGTTACTGGAGAAAAAAGGAAAGTATCTTAAACCATGAGGAGGTTCTCCCTAAGCAGGGTGGCATTGATTTGCTGCTAGCAGGTTCTGAGCCCAGGACTCTGCAGATGTGATTTTTTTTTTTTTTTTTTGAGACAAGAGTCTTGCTCTGTCACCAGGTACCAGGCTGGAGTGCAGTGGCGTGATCTCGGCTCACTGCAGTCTCCACCTCCTGGGTTCAAGCAATTCTCCTGCCTCAGCCTCCCGAGTAGCTGGGACTACAGGAATGCACCACCACACCCAGCTAATTTTGTATTTTTAGTAGAGACGGGGTTTCATCATGTTGGCCAGGATGGTCTTGATATCTTAACCTCGTGATCCGCCCACCTGGACCTCCCGAGTGCTGGGATTACAGGCATGAGCCACCGTGCCTGGCCCTGCAGATGTGATTTGACATAGCATCAACAAACCAGCATTTTCATTTGAAGCATGGGGTAGCCTCAGAAAGCCCTACGCTGCAGAAATACCTCCCTCACTTCATTGTAAAACAATGAGACCAATGCCAAAGAGGTCTGTGTAGTTCTGAGCCCGTAGCTCCCTAGACCGTTAATTCAGAAAGCCACGTTTACGCCCAGCTTGAGCTCGGCAGCTGGAGGACAGCATATAAGTACCAACAGGGATTCTGGCCTGAAGCCTCATAATTGTCATAAAATCTATCTTTTATATGGTAACATCCACACGGATTCTATTAAAAATGCCTTTTTATCTCTCTTCTTGTATGTTATCAGCAGAGGAATGATAGAAATAAGTGCAGCAGAGACACTCAGGTTTCTGAAGCTCCTGGCATTCACTTACCAAGTTAACTATCAGACCTCATACCTGTTTCATATGGTCATTTTGGAAAATGACTTTCTGGAATTCCAATTTAAATGTTAATCAAATCAAGCAAATATGCTACGTTTTGTCTTAAAAACCTATTTGAGTAAAGACTTTCACCACTCTAGATGAGGAGAAAAGGAAACTGAGCTGAGACATTGAGTAGTCACAGATTAACATGTTAGTATCAAATATACTCCCAGAAGAGCCTAAGTATCTCACAATTCCAGATTATTGAAACTTGGCTTTCTTTACATTCTTCTTCTTAGCCCTTTTTATCAGCTCATTCAGATAAAATGTTTACAAGAACCTTATTTTAAAGATAAGAGTCTTCATATAATGTTGCCTCTGCAGAAATAATATTGCCTGGGAATATGAAAATAAAAGAGTAAGATGGTAGAGGGTGATCATGAAAAGTTAAACCTGTATGAACTTAACTCTCCAGTTTTGGGGTTGCTTTAAAAATTGTTCATTCATCTTTGAAATTACTTCCATTTCTACTTAACTCATCCATGTCATATTTATAATCATGACATTCTGATAGTTTTCAATTTTTTTGTACTCTAAATTCTTTATTAAACTACAAAGATAGGGGGAACTGTTCAGCATTTAAAAAAATAATGTCCACTTTTAGATTCATGGGTAATTGTGCAGATTTGTTACATGAGTAGACCGTGTGGCACTGATGTTTGAGGTACAAAGAAGCAGCCAATAGCCATATGAAATCATGTCCAACATCAGCATTATCAGAGTAACACAAATCAAAATCACAAATGTCTTAAAGAATTCTCCCAGAAGTTATTGGAGTAGGGATTACTGTCAAGTTTGATAACAATGTTCAAAGGAAGGTTACGGGAAATTATGTTTAGTTACAAACTGTTATATTGCAAGAGAATAATGCTCAAGGGACTCTTACTGTTTCTATAGTTTGAAAAAAAATTATACCTGGCAGTTTGAAAATAGATATCTTAAGACAGCCAGAGGGCAAAGTCTATGTCTATATAAGCAAGGGATGATTCTTATTAGTTGCTATCATATGAAAAGTTGCTCAATAACGAACTAATGCATAATTACTAGGTCTTCTATTAGCAGAAACATTGTCTCCACATTTTTTCAACTATGCTAACTACACTGTCTTCATGAAAGACCATATAGTATTTCCAGATAACTCAGATAAATGCTACATGTGTCTTTAGATATTATCCTCCTTGTCTTCTCCTTAATGTGGCATGCCTAGATGCTAGAGCCATATATCCAAAGTGTTCAAATGATCAACTTATGGGAATGTCTCACACCTTGTGTTACAAGACAGAACAATAAGTGTCTGCTACAAATTTTTGCTTGTACCTACAGCTATTTTATTTGCTTTCTTTGGTCTTTAGGGTCAGAAAGTTGATAATGGATTCAACAGTGGATTAGAAGCCCAAGGAGTCACAGACAGGATGAATCCACATTCATTCTTAAACTCTCTTCTAAAGGATATAACGGCCCAAACATCAGGGGGGAACAAGACAGCACAGATAAATCCCTCTTAGGCAGTTTGGTCTTTGTAGTACATGTCTGCTGTCCTCTGAAGGCTGGGCACAAAGGAGCAAGAAAGAAAAATGTTATCCCAGAGTTCAGAAAACTGAGGGTGGAACTGGAGAGCAATGGGAATTCAGCAATAAGAATCCCCCAGACACCCAACATCTGTAAAGCAGGATGAGCTCGCTGATGGTTCAGAAAGTTAGAGGTTGGTCAGTTGAGCTTAATGAACTCTGTGGAGGCTTGCCTGTGTTCAAATCCCAAGCCTCACCAGAAGATACTTGATCTCATTCTCAAAATATTTGAAGTTACTGATGAACTGAATCTAAGTAGAATCACACGAAAATTCAGACTCAGATCAATTACAGATTAGAATGACTCAACCATCAACCCTAACGATCTGAAAAATGTTAGAAAATATGTAGAGGTTAAAAGAAAAGAAAAGAAAAACAACAAACAAAACTGTGGAGGAATAATAAAGCCTCCCAACTCCACGAGGAGGTTTCAAATGGCCTAACATACATGTAAGTGGAACCCCAGGTGGAAAAGACATAGGGGTGAGTTGAGAAAAAAATTTTGAAGAGAAACTGATGAAGATGATGAAATGGAAAATGATATCAACCCACAGACTCAATAAACTCTAAGACGGATAATTACAAAGAAAAATAGACCATTGAAAAAGATTTTTAAAAAACTAAAATCAGAAAAAAAGAGGAAATATTTTTATTTATTTGTTTGTTTATTTTTCTCTTCAACTTTTATTTTAAGTTCTGAGGTACATGTGCACGATATGCAGGTTTGTTATATAGGCAAACATGTACCATGGTGGTTTGCCACACAGATCAACTCATCACCTAGGTATTAAGCCCAGAATTCATTAGCTATTCTTTTGGATACTTTCCCTCCCCCTACCCCTGCCACAGGCCCTAATGTGTGTTGTTCTCCACTGTGTGTCCATGTATTCTCATCATTCAGCTCCCACTTCTAAGTAAGAACATGTGTGGTGTTTGATTTTTTGTTCCTGCCTTAGTTTGCTAAGGATAATGGCTTCCAGCTCCATCTATGTCCCTGCAAAATACATAACTGATAAACATATGTCCAGATTATGTAAAGAGTTCTTGTAACTCAATAATAAGATGACAAACAATCCAAGTGAAATTTTAAAATAATATCTGTATAGAGATTTTACTGAAGGAGTTATACAAATGGCCAATAAATACATAAAAAGATACTCATTATTAGAATGCAAATAATAGCCACAGTGAGATATCACTGCATACCTACTAGAATGGCTAAACTTTCAAAAGACTAAAAAATACCAAATACGAGGGATGACATGAGTAACTCTCATATATTGCTGATAGAAAGGCAAAATGATGCAGTCACTTTTGGAAAACAGTTGGACAGTTTCTTATTAAAGTAACATACCCTTTCCAGATGATTCACGTAGGGAAACGGAAACAGATATCCACAAGAAGACCTGTACACAAATGTTCATAGAAGCTCATTCAGAATAGCCAAAAATCAAAAGCAACCCAAATATCCATCAACTGGTGAATGAATAAAAATTTATGGGAAACTCATCCATTCAGATTCTACTCAGCAATAAAAAGAACAAACTGCTGATCCATGCAATGGTATGAAGGAACGTCAAATGTATTGTGCTATGTGAAAGAAATCAACAGAAAAGACTATATATTATATGACTTCATTTATTTGACATTGTAGAAAGAGCAAAACTAAAGGGACAAAGACACATCGGCGTTTTCCAAGGGCCAGGGAAATAGAAGGAATTGATTGAAAAGGAGTACTAGAAAACTTTGAGTTGATAAATATATTCTGTACCTCAATTGTGGTAGAGGTTACAGAATTGTATGCTTTTGTCAAAACTTATCAAGTATAATTTAAAAAGATGAATTTTATTTCATGTAAATTGTACCACAATAAACCTGATTTAAACATCTATATATACCTTGAAACTTACCTTGTTCCATTCATAAAACTGAATATAGTTGTATCATAGGCATAATGTTAAAAGTTAGAACCATAAAGCTTCTCGAAGAAGACATAGAGAATATCTTCTTACTCTCCAGGGTAGACAAAGATTACTTGCACTAGGCCAAAATTCTCTAATATTAAAATAAAGAATTGATTAGTCAGTCTTGATACAATTTTAAATTTGTGGTTATCAAAATGTACCATCAAAGTAACAAATCCGCAAGCCACTGACTCTGAAAATATAGTCACAATATTTACATCTGATAAAAATTTGTGTCCAAAATACAGTAACTTCTAAAGATTACCAATTAACAAAATAAGGTAATTAACAAAAGACCTGGGTAGACAGTTTACAAAAGAATAATAATTCAACCAGCCAATCAGCAATAAAAAGGAATAGATTGTGGATACCAGAAACAACATTAATTAATTTCAAAAATATTCTGTGGAGTGGAAAAAAAAGTCCTACTCAAAAAATACATACTTCATCATTCCATATCATCATTCCAAACACAGGCAAAACAAATAGATGAAAATAGAATCAGAAAGTATTTGCCTGGTAGTTGGGGAGCAGGAGTAAAGGGGATTAACTTCCAAGGGTACAAGAGAACTCTTCATGGTACAGGAAATATAATAGATCCTGTGTGTGTGTGTGTGTGTGTGTGTGTGTGTGTGTGTGTGTGTGAATGAAACTAAATTCCTTAATATATATGTATTTTATAAATTTTACCTTTTACCTTAGGATACTATCCTCCCTTAAAAGGAACTGGCAAACAATATTATTAACATCTCTGATACGGGATACCTCACTAGCAGAGAAAGACTGTGGACTGATAGGCACTGAGCTCTCATGAAGCTCTCCTTCAGTTCTTCATTGCATATTGTTGGAAGAAATCATTACAATTTGGTAAAAACTTTGATAAGGGCTTTTGTCTAAACTGTGTGATCAATCAGGAGAAACCAAATGTGCCCGCTCTCAGACTCTACAAACACTCTGTGATAAAAAGCTATTCTTAGACTTTTGCACACACTTTTCCATTTTCAAGTGAAGATAAGTTTTCCTGGAACTAAAAGTATGAAACAGGCCAATCATCTGTTCCGCATTGCTTAGTTTCCAAGAGCAAGAACAGTTTTCATCCTGCCAGAAGTGACTGCCAAAAAGACTTTTTGAACACCAAACACCAAAAATATTTTTCCACTGAAGAAAGACATGGAAAGTTATTTATATTGAAACCTCTAGAAAATTCCTCTGGCTTTATGGATATGCAAACTACAAACTTAACAACTTTGCTAGACACCAGAAGGATGTTTACACGCTCCCTCACACTTTTCTATACTTTGCCTTGCCTGATGTATATATGTATTATTATAGATGCATTACTACAAGATGTTGTCATTATTTATTTACCAATGATAAGGGGCAAGATCCCTTGCTAAGTATTTTGCATGTGAAACCTCATGTATGCTTCACAACAAATTTATAATAAGTATTACTATTCCCATTTTACAAATAAAAATAAAAGAGAGTTTAAGAAAAATTCCCAAAGCCATCTAGCTTGCTAAATTATGGAGGCAAGATTTCATCCCAAGCCTTTCTCCAGGCTCTGTCTGCCTCTGAATCCTTCTATTCCACTTTCTTTTCAGTTGCAGTGGACATACAATACCGCAGGACCAGCCTACTCAATGTCTTGTTTCCTCCAGTTACAATTCTCCTTCCGATATCCCCAATATTTACTTTCCATTGTCCTGAATCATTCTTGCCAATATCTCATTTGTACATTTTTAGCTGGTCAATACACAACATACCTATATGTCGTATGGATTCAAGTATGGGACCCACTGAGATTGACTCAACTGAAATAGGGTAATAGAAATAAGATTTTCGTCATTGTTACTAAAAACGCATGGTAGAGAATCTTTAAATTGCTGGTCAAAGGCCTTGCTGACAATCTTTGCTTCCTGATCCAGTTCAGACCTTAGGAAAGCCTTCCTAAAGAAAAGTGTAGATATAGAGTAGGAACACTTATCCAGGACGGCTGTCTCATCCTGGTCTTGCACAGAAAGAAAAAAAGGAAAGAAACATTTCCTAGTGTTTGCAAACTTTTAATGGATCAACTCTACCAGCTTGAGAAACAGGACCAACGTGTCTCCACCACAGAGGAGTTAACTCATTCTCCATTGTTAGGAGCAAAGAGCTTACAAAAGGCCAAAAGTTCCCTCTGGTGAAGTCCCTCCACAGGGAAACCTGAAACCAGGGAAAGGATGGTCTCTTTGTTCCCCCATCACCTACACAGCAGGCCGTAAGAGTTCTCATTAAAAAGGTTTTAAAAGCACTCTCATGCTCCTGCTACTGTAGAGCAACTAGCCCACATCTCCGTTTTTCTTCAGACAACATAACTTAAAACAGTTAGAAAGTCTTCCTTGGAAGAACTGTAGATACTCACATCTCTACTTCCATTCCTCAGCATGCTCCAGTCCAGGTTTTCTTTCCCTTACTATTCCACTGAAACTGCTGTCATCAAAGCTGTCAATTGTCTTGTTCAGCCACATCCATCATCAATTCTCTCTCCTCCTCCTCTTGAACCCTCGGCAGTCAGGGAGTGCTCCCTTCTTTCTGAGATTTTCCTCACCACTTTTCCAAGCTACCATCTGACTGTGACTCTGAGTCTCTCTTGCTCACTCACTTTTCTTCCCATCCTTGAGCCTTTCTTTCTTTCTTTCTTCTTTCTTTCTTCCTTCCTTCTTTCCCCTTTCCTTTCCCTCTTTCTCTTTCCTTCCTTCCTCCCTTTCTTTTTCTTTCTTTCTTTTCTTTCTCTTTCTTTCTCTTTTCTTTCTCTTTCTTTCTTTCTTTTTCTTTTCTCTCTCTCTCTCTCTCTCTCTTCTTTCTTTCACAGAGGTCTTGCTGTGTCATCCAGGCTGAAGTGCAGTGGTGCAATCTCAGCTCACTGCAACCTCCCTACCTGGGTTCAAGCAATTCTCCTTCCTCTGCCTTCTAAGTAGCTGTAACTACAGGCGCACACCACCATGCCCAGCTCATGTTGTATTTTTAGTAGAGACAAGCTTTCACCATGTTGGCCAGGAGGATCTCGATCTCTTGACCTCATGATCTGCCCGCCTCAGCCTCCCAAAGTACTGGGATTGCAGGCATGAGCCACTGTGCCCAGTCATCTTTCTGCCTTTCTGTCTCATCCTTTGTTATATAAATGGGTCAAAGATTTCCCCGTGCGCTAGTCTCTATGTTTACTTCTCCACAGCAGGCAGGGACCTTTGGCTCAAGGACCACTGGCACCAAACTCAGATTCTTACACATCCAATTGCTCAAATAAGTATAGTTTTTATGATTTAGAGTCTGCTTGCTTGACATACCCTGCAAAACTTCACCCAATATCTGCTCGTCTTGGGTAAGACAAACTCTGTGGCTATAAAAGAACTGAAGCCTCTGCTGTCCTTCCCAGCTCCCTGACGCAGCGTCCCCATGTTGCTGTTAAGCTACATTGCCTAGTCTTGTCAATCTCCTCTCCTATACTCCCCTCCCACTCTGTGCAGCCTCCTGCACCATTTCCTGCTGGGAGGGAGTTTCTTCTCCTGTAAATCTGTCCACGCCGCACCAAGAAAGCTTTTTGTGCAATACTGCTATGTCATGTTCCTTTTTCCTTGGTCAGCCACTAAATCCCCAGGCTCGCTGCATCTTCTTTACTGGCTCCTCCTTTTCTGCCAACCTCTGTGTGTCGGCACAGTCCTTGACATACTCTCCGACCCCTCCCCTTTCTATCTTTTTTCCTTAGGTAATTTCATCTAGGTCCACGGATGAACCTATCTGCCAATCATTTCCAAAGTCGTATCTTCAGTACACTGTAAGTTTCTGACAACTGCATACTCCACAGTTCTGTGCAAATGTGTAACAAACTTTATAAATTGAACAGTCCAAAATGAAAATCTTGACTCCACTCTCTCTCTACCGTCAACCCTCCTCCTTCTCATCCCCTTTAATGGCATCACCACTGAGTTGCACATCAGAAAGTAAAGAATCATCTTCAATTCGTTCAATTCCTGTGTAATCCCAGCACTTAGGAAGGCAGAGGTGGGAGACTAACTTGATCCCAGGAGTTCTAGACCAGCCAGGGCAATACAGAGAGACCTTGTTGCCACAAAAAGGGGGGAAAAAAAAAAAGAAGAGAAGGGAACTAAATTGACTGCCCCTCCTCACTGCCACACTAGCCAGAGCCAGTTCTCTCTCTCATCTTAGTTGCTGCTTTTCCTGCTTCGATCTTCACCCCCCTTGATTTTCATACTGCAACTAGAAATATTTTAATGTAAACAGGTCACATGGACTCTGTACTTATATACCCAAAGAACTATAAATCGTTCTACTATAAAGACACATACACACATATGTTCATTGCAGTCCTGTGTACAATAGCAAAGACCTGGAACCAACCCAAATGCCCATCAATGATAGACTGGACAAAGAAAATGTGGTACATATACACTATGGAATACTACGCAGCCATAAAAAATGATGAGTTTGTGTCCTTTGTAGGAACTTGGATGAATCCGGAAACCATCATTCTCAGCAAACTGACACAAGAACAGAAAACCAAACACCGCATGTTCCCACTCATAGGTGGGTGTTGAACACTGAGAACACAGGGACTTAGGGAGAGGAGCATCACACACTGGGGGGCAGTTGAGGGGGGAGGGACAGCGGGCGATGGGGAGGGTGGGGGAGGGATAACATGGGGAGAAATACTGGATATAGTATACACCTAAAGTAAAATAAAAAAAAAGACTCCAACAATTTTGTTTTAGTCATAGTCTAAAATCCAGATTCTCCACCATGACTCACCTGGTTTCATAAGCCATTCAAACATCATCTCCTACCACAGTCTCCTGAATACAGGACTCTTCTGCTCGAGTCTTCCTCTGTCTATTCCTGGAATATAGCAGACTTTTTCCTGCTACATAGAATCTTCTTTTGCTAGATGTTTGCAGGACTAGTTCTTTTTTTACTCTTTGCATCTCTGCTCAAATGACCATTTCAGAGAGGTATTTCATGACACCCTCTAAAATCCAGACCATAGCTCCCTTTAACTGGTGTTCTACCTTTGTTTCTTGGTATCACTTACCAATTCTGAGCTCACTTTGTATGCTGTTCTGCTTGTTCATTGTCTGCCTTCCTCTGCTTGACACGAGCTGTGTGAAAAGTGGACCCAGACTGTCTTGACTGTGTCTGTAGTCTTAGTGCCTAAGTCAGGGAGCTCGGAAAATATTGGCTGCATGACTGGCTGACTTGGAAGCCCATCCTCTTAATGACTAAATAAAATTGATTCCTTTAAACACCGCATGTTCTCACTCATAAGTGGGTGGTGAACAATGAGAACACATGAACACAGGGAGGGGAACATGACGGAGGGTGGGGTCTAGGGGAGGGATAGCAGGGGGCGGGGGGGATAGGAAAGGGATAGAATTAGGAGAAATACCTAATGTAGATGACAGGGTGATGGATGTAGCAAACCACCATGACACATGTATACCTATGTAACAAACCTGCACGTTCTGCACATGTACCCCAGAAGTGAAAGTATAATAAAAAGAATTTAAGGCCAAGCATGGTGGCTCATGCCTGTAATCCCAGCACTTTGCGTGGCTGAGGTGGGCGGATCACGAGGTCAGGAGATCAAGACCATCCTGGCCAACACTGTGAAATTCTGCCTCTACTAAAAATACAAAAAAAAATTAGCTGGGCATGGTGGCACACACCTGTGGTCCCAGCTACTCGGGAGATTGAGGCAGGAGAATCGCTTGGACCCGGGAGGTGGAGGTTGGGGTGAGCCAAGATCGCGCCACTGCACTCCAGCCTGGGTGACAGTGAGACTTTGTCTCAAAAATAAATAAATAAATAAATAAATAAATAAATAAATAATAATTTAAAAAAAGAAAAAAGTAAAAAATAATAATAATAAAAAAGATTCTTATATTTGTTTGTTAGGGCTGCCGTCACAAAGTCACATCAACTGTGTGTCTTAAAAAGCAAAATCGTGCTACCACTGAAACCCGTAAGAGAAGGATCCTTCCTTGCCTCTTCCTGCTTTGGAAGCCTCAGATCTTTATCAGACTGCAGCAGCATGATTCTGGCTCCCACATGGCATCCTTCTGTGTCTCTGCAGTGTGGTTCTGGCCTTCACATGGCATCCTCCTATATGTCTTCACAGTCTTCCTTCTGTGCATGGCTGTCTCTGTGTCTCAGTCCCCCGCTTTGTCTTAAGGTCACAGTTATATTGGATTAGGCCCTGACCTAATGACTTCATTCTATTTGATTACCTCTGTAAAGACCCTATTTCCAAAAAAGGTCACATTCTGAGTGCACCCTAGTCCCGTAGGGGTTAGGACATGTGATCTGAGAGATGAAAATAGGTGTCCTTTATCAACTACGATGGACCTAAAAGTTAAGGAAACAAAGTTACGTATGAGTCAAGGGTTGGGGCCTGGATGACATGGCATATTCCTACAAGAAAAAATACATTTTGCTTAAGTCCCTAACAATAGGAGCTATCAGGCAACTCATCCTAACTCTGACTTATAACCCAGACCACCACAAAGGTGACTGGACAGAGGGCCGGCCTTACCAACGTGCTTTCTTTCCGGATAAGCTACTGCAGTTTCAGCAGCTCATAGAGGCTGTGCTCAAACTGTCTCTGTGTCCTATTGTTCACCTTTTCATGTAAAGAGGCAAAATCTGCCTCATTATAATGTTAAAACCCCAAAGTGAGCATGGAATGTATGCTACATACATGTTTACCCTTTGCACGTGGGCTTGGCTCCCCTCCTAAGTATGTCTAGCGTTCCCCCAAAACCTGCTGAATATGTAGGACTCCGTTCTGTCATATGGACTCTGTGAAGCATAAAAACCCAAACTGGCCTCTCGCTCTTCAAAGAGAGGGCAGCTTTGGTCCAGGCTGGAGACTTTCTCTTCCCAGATTGCAAAGCGATGTGGCTGATAAAGCTCTCCTTCCTACTGTTTAGCCATCCTTGTGGTCTTCTGGATGAGAGGCTTTAAGTTGTTTTTAGGAGGGGAACAAGTCAGCCCATACAATCAGGTATAGCAAGTAGTCCCCCGCTACTGTGTCTGAATTCCTAGTAGGTGTACAAAGATTGCCCACTTTCTTTAACTGCTCATTGGTGGCAAGAGTTTGAAAAATCCAGTGTAAAAAGATAGGCCTACAGAACCTCCATCTCCTGGATGACTAACTAGCTCTCTTCTAAACATTTTATTCCTTTGTTCTGTAGCCAGATTTCTGAAGCTTTATGCAAAGGCCTGGAATATTTTGAAAACAATACATCTGCTTCTTTAATTAAGCGGTGTCCTGATGAGAGGATATTTTATAACTCAAGGCTGTTTATCCATTCTCAGTGCTTAGTGATGGCTCCTAAAAACAATCCGTCAGACAGGCAGTCTTTTTATGACATTTATGACCAGAGACCATCTGACTTTTAATTACACGGTAATTGCTATCATATAGGCTTCAAGCTGCTATGTAACTTGGAAATTTCATTTTAAATTAAAAAAAATTATTTACCATTTTCCCCTAAAGTCAATATTTTGCAGAAACAGGCAAAAGAAATCTTTTAGTACCTAAAATGTGGGTGCAGTTATTTTACATTTTGAAACAAGTTTTTAGTCTTGGTAGATGTTTTTCTATAATTGGTTCTAAAAGCGTTTACAGAAAACACAATTCTCAATTTAAGAGAGTAGGATTCAGAAGGTCATTAATCCATTTTTCTGCCTTTGGGCAGAGTGATACTGGTTAAAACCTATCACCATGACTTATGATTTTTAAGGTCAAAATGCAAAATCAAACTGCATGGGTAATGAGCAAAGTCTGATTCAAGAGCTGTGGTCTTCTGCGTGCTGGGAGAAAAACTGCCCTTGACATGGCTCTGTGGCTGTGCCACCATCCGCTGTGAAAGAATAAAGTCTTTGGCTATGGACTTAAAACTACTCTTTAATAAAAGATCTTTGTGCTACTGTCTTCCAACAAACTACCTATGATTCTTAAAGAGGAAAAGTAAACAATGAGAACGTTTTTTAAAATGTTTCTAATTTTGTGTTGCAAAGATACTCCTTAGGCACATAATAACAATAATTTATTGTTGATGGCTTGGGCTGCCTACATCATCCCATTTGGTCTTTAGCTACCTCCCTGGTGAGATAGGTGGGAGAACATTATCCTGTCCATTTCACAGGGGAGGGCTCTGTGGCTTACGGAAAGCAAGCATAGTTTGAAAGGCTAAGAGACTCAGAGATAGGACTAGATTCCTGGAATTGTTCTATGATACTAATCCAATTCAAGTTGACTTCCATAAAGCTCAGTTTTGTTATCTGTAAAATGAGAATGTGAACCTAACCCACAAGGTAGCTGACATAAATACATCAGGTGAATCCCCAGCATCTAAAACATTACCTGCCATCAGGGAGGTGCTCAAAAAATATCTGTTGAATGAATGAATGGATGAATGAACAAATCAATATTAAGCACTTGGCCCAGTGGCTGGCACAGAGTTGGTGCTCAGGAAATATCAGCTCAGTAAATATCAGTTATTAAGGACTAATGATGAACCAATAACTACAAACAGACCTTCCAGTTGTTCTTTCTCTCTGTTAATAGTAGTTTATGCATAGGCCCTATATTATTTCATATAGGAGTAGTTTAGAGACTGTATCTGTATTGTTTCAGGATTCTAACTATTTTGAGAATAGTCAAATTATTTTCCTAAGGTGTATTAGTTAAGGTTCTCCAGAGAAACAGAAACAACAGGAGATACATAGAATGATATTTATTATAAGGTATTGGCTCATGGGATTATGAAGCCTGAAAAGTTCCACAATCTGTTGCCTACAAACTGGAGACCGAGGAAAGCTGGTGGTTCGGTTCCAGTCCCAGTCCAAAGGCCTGAGAACCGTAAGTGTGATAACGTCCTCCGCGGATGGGATGGTGCCTGCTGACACTGGGGAGGGCCATCTGCTTTACCCAGTCCAAGGGCAGGAGAAGAGTGATGCCATCTCGGCTCAAGCAGTCAGGCAGAGAGAGAGACAGTTCAACCTTTCTCTAGCCTTTTGTTCCACTGGGGTCCTCCATGGATGGGATGATGCCTGCTGACACTGGGGAGGGCCATCTGCTTTACTCAGTCCACCAATTCGAAGGCTAATGTCTTTCAGAAACACGCTCACAGACACATCCATACATTGTTTAACCAGGGATATGAGCATCCCATGGCCCAGTCAAACTGACACGTAAAATTAGCTAACACAGAAGCTTACATGATCTAATGGATATTAGTTTTCACATAGAGATGGTCCACACGGAACCCGTCTCTATTCCATGAAGCACTCTTGTCATATTTAAAATGTCTCCCACGATAGTAAGTTACACTGTAGGGAAAGAACATTTAGCACCTGATTGTGGCACTGAAGCTATTATAGCACTCCTCACCAACTCACATTGTTACAGGACCACCAGGTTCAAATGCCCGCTGCAGTTCAACAATTGCAGGGTGTTCACGTGAGGACGTGGGGAGGAGATCTTCAAATCCAACTATCCAAAGAATTATGGGCTGGGATTTTTTTTTTTTTTTTTCAGACGGAGGTTTGCTCTTGTTGACCAGGCTGGAGTGCAATGGCTCAATCTTGGCTCACTGCAACCTCTGTCTCATGAGTACAAGCAATTCTCCTGCCTCGGCCATCCAAGTAGCTGGAATTACAGGCATGTGCCACCATGCCCGGCTAATTTTTTGTATTTTTAGTAGAGATGGGGTTTCACCATGTTGGCCAGGATGATCTCAATCTCTTGACCTCGTGATCCACCCGTCTTGGCCTCCCAAGGTGCTGGGATTACAGGTGTGAGCCACTGCGCCCAGCCTAGTCTGGGATTTTTAAGGCGATCATAGAGGGAGAGGGGCTGGAAAACTGGGGTCTTTGCTTGGTTGGGGCAGAGGGATGAAATCGTCATCTTGTGGAAACCGCATTCTCTGGTGAGTCAGCTCCTTGTGAGACCAGGTGGCATCAGTGGTTCCTTCACATCAGCCAAGTCCGCAGTTTCATCAGCATGCAGGCCCTGAAGTAAAAATCTCAAATGGAAAACTTAAGTCTTGATCATGCTTAAAGTTGTTAGGTAACAACTATAGCACAGTTAAAGGAGCTATAATCATGTGACAGGGGCTATGTGATTCTGGGGCAATAGGCACCAAACAGCTGTGAGGAAGGGGTCAGAGAGCAGCTGACTCCTTGACGAATGCTCATGTGCTGCAAGCTGGGATTATTTTTATTTCTCCCCATCCTTATTTTCTGGTTAATGTTATAAAGATTACAGGCATGGTTGCAACGTTCTCCAGGGAAAATGTTCTTAGACCAGTTGGCCTACACACCTGCCCTGCGTGGGCTGGCAGAGCCCAGCTGCTGAACCCAGCCTAGCTTCAGGGGGAAGGCATGCCAGATGCTTGCTGGACATGCTTCACCTTAGCCACAGAGGGTTGGAAGACACAAGACGAGCTGGCTGCCACAGATAAACCCAGCCTTGGGACCCGCTGCTGGAGCAGTGCTTTCCTTGCTTGCATCACTGGCAGATGCCGCTGTAGTGGACCTCTTGTATGGCTCTTCTCCAAGCAATGGTTAGGGGTCCCAAGCAGCTCCCATATTTCATTTCCCCAAACCCAGGAACCTTCATTTCTATACATGTGATTGAGAGAAAGAGGGGGAGAGACAGAAGAAAGCATAACTGTTCTTGACATGCATAGGCATTTTCCACTGGTAAGAATGAGTGACATGACCCCACCCAATGCCAGGGTTGGAAAATGGAGAGAAGCACCCGGCCACTGGGTGAGCACCAGTGGCCTCCTTCGCATTACCTAGTGCTGCATTTTAGACTTGTGGGCAAAAGAGGCAAAACGTGAAAGTTCAAGTTTCTTGTAGGTTATCTTCAAGTTGAAATTATTCCTTCAATTCCTATTTAATTTTTAAAATTTATATATGTTTTGAGACAAGGTCTTGTCTGCCTCCCAGGCTGGAGTGCAGTGGTATAATCACGGCTCACTGCAGCTCACCATTTCAGGCTCAAGCCATCCTCCCACCTCAGCTTCCCAAGAAGCTGAGACTAAAGGCACGCCACCACACCTGGCTAATTTTTTTCAAAAAAAATTTTTTTTTTTTTTGTAGGGATGAGGTCTTGCTATATTGCCCAGGCTGGTTTCAAACTCCTGAGCTTAAGCAATCGTCCTGCCCTGGGGCCTCCCAAAGTGTTAGTGTTACTAACATGAGCCACTATGACTGGCCTCCTATTCCTAGTTTAAATTGCTGAGTGGAAAACATCACTCTATAGGTGATAGCACACAATTAAAATAAGAAGCATAGAGAACTCCTCACTAATTGATATATCAAGCCTAGTATGTCACAAAGGTGCCCAAAATGTACATTCAAAAACACATGCTCTTCCATTCACTGTTGAATAAAAAGTCTCTGCAATGCAGTAATAGAAGGACATTATTTAGAAAAAGAAAATAAAATCATTTTAATGAAAAGTCTTTTATTTCTTAGTCTGTGAAGCTGAACACAGAAGGGAGAAAAGCTCTTCATTATCCCTCTTTATCAGATGGTGTAATTTATTGCAGCTGCCAACTGTAACCGATATTCCAAAATTAAAAAACTTTTATTTGATATAAATGTCCAACATTTTAAGTTTTCTATTCTGTCTCTCTCTCTACTTTCATTTTTAAAAAAGGTTGTGTCAATCCAAGAATACAATGTCATTAAATCAGCTTTTGATTTAATTGAGGTTTTATTGACATCATAGTATCTTAGTTGAATCAGTCAATCAAATTTTATTTCAATTATCACAGCAAATCATATAATGAGAAATACACAAAATAATTAGAATATATCTATTTTTGTTGGCTATCTTAACTGGACAAGAACAACTGATTATAATTAGACATTCATTATCAGGCTGAAAAAAACCTGAATTTCACGACAGCCGTGTATAGATGAAACCACTTAGCAAATAGACAGCTAGTAAATTCAGTATGGTTTGGACTCTTTCTCCCATTAGGCTGGAGAAGCTTTGACATCTACAGATCTTGAGAGAATTTATCTTACTTGATTTGATATTCCTGCAGAACCCAGAGAGGTATTCTCATACAGATACTGAAAAAGTTTACCTAGTTGAAGAAAATAAAATGTAAAATTAAGGAAAGCAAAAACATTTTTAGTTACAACTGTTTATGTGGAAACACAAAGCCTCTAGATCCCATATTTTACCTCCTCTTCAGCCCACGAGTGTTGGTGCTGAGAGATATTCACTGAATTTTTCATTGCATTTATATTTGATAGACTGCACAATTTCACATCCTGGCAAGCAAAATACACAAAAACTGTCATTTAATATGTTCCAAGCAATGAGTTAGGAATTCACATATGTATGCATTGCCTTCATTAATCATTGGACATGTTGCTATTGTTAAATGTTGCCATTATTCTCCCCATTTGATGAGCAAACCGAGATCCAGAGTCTGAAGTCAATTTGTTGAGGTCACAGAAATATATGGTAAATCAAGAACTTAATACAGCCTTTGTCACTCTATAGCCTCCAAAACGAGTTTGCACAGTTTGCAAACTCTAACCTTCGAGACCTTTGCTCACATTGTTTTTCTGCCTGAAACGCTTTCTCCCATCACATCCACAATCCTCCACTCCACCTCCCGTCTTGGTTTGGGTGTCAGTTGCTCTGAGAAGCCTTCCCAATCCCCAAGATGGACAAAACCACTGTGGTGAGCGTGGAATGGACCTGCAGCTGGAGGGGAAAAAATAAAGCCCTGCTGCGTGAGCCACTGAAACGTGGGGTGTCATTTGATACCAAAGCACAGCGTAACCTATCATGACTGAAAAGAAAGTTGCTCAGACTCACACAACGGCAGACGCTGGATTCAAATACAAGTTTTCATGAATCCAAAGTTAATGTTCTTAACTCTGTCAATGAAACTATGAGTCTGACAAAGTAGGCACTGCAGATAATACCCTTGTGATCTTCAACATGCCCAGAAATTATTTTGACAATTTTAATAGTGCCAAAGAGGCCCATAGTAAAAGTTACAAAAATCAGTACATCAGAGCAATGCTATGTTTCACTGCCAGTGGTCAAAATGGATTCAAAAGGACCTTTACATATTAAATGTGAAGAAAGTTCAGACATTGATTTTTCTGATTCTGTAGGAAAAGTTACTTAACTGTAGGACTAAATGCATATTATTACCAATTAATAAAATTATTTGTGTATACATTTAATATTTTGATTCTTTTTTCCCTAAGTGCTGATATTCAATCAATCCCAGAGTCGATAGCATTTTTCTTTTCTTTAGTATTCATAATCCTATTTAGTATAGTGTTTACTTAATACAAGTAATAAATGATAGGCACATCCGTAGGACCGATTAAATAGCAAGGGAACTGGCTGAGACAGCAACTAGACTAAGGCTTGACAGTCTAAGCTGTACTAAAGGACTAGGGGTTTTTGTTTGTTTGTTTGTTGTTTGTATTTTAATCTTGACATCAAACTTTATTTGGCCAATGACACTTTTTTAATCAAGGAATCTGTGTCATCAGTTTTGGCTCTAATCAAACTTTGCATAAAAATAGACCTGAGCTCAATTCTTACCAATTGTTTGACTTCGGTTTCCTCATCTTTAAAATGGGTATAATAATCAAGTTTGCTGTATGGATGAAGTACGTCCATTAGTATAAACCTTTTGTTTCTGTGTCTCATAAATAGGTGGAGCTTAGTAAATGGTATTCCTTATTACTTTAAATATGCCCATCTTAAAGCTGTATACTTGCAGCAAGTTCAACGTTCTTTACCATTGAACAGAGGCTCATCCTCCTGTCTTGCTGAGTCTAAAATATATGTTACTAAATTGGTGAGATTATGAAGATAAATGTTATTTTCCAAAGTAACCTTGACATCAACTAAAGAGTTCTAACACCATGCCATGGTAGAAGTTCCTTTCTTTAAATTTTGGATAGCTTGCAATTCATCTTTGATTTTTCATGTCTCAGCAATTAGAATTTGGTTATCCAATCTACTGAATTTTCAAAAGCTTAGAAGTAAAAACTTGGAGGCAATAGTACAGTCTTAGAAAGAGGAATCAGAGATGCAATTTATTTACACATTTATTCATTCATTCATTCATTCCCTTGCTTAACAGATGCCAGCTATGTCCCTGGCTGGATCAGACACTGGATTAAAGCAATGAATAAAACATGCTCCCTATTCTTAAGAAATTCCAAGTAGACAGAGCTGATTCCATGGTCACCTGTTTGCCTAAGTATCAGAAAATGTATACCTAAATTTAATACTAATTGATCTAAGATAAGTGGATATACATTAGTTTTTCTCTTTCTACCACATATGACCTGTTTTATATATATATTGTAAAAATATCAAATATCTTTAGTAAATAGGTGGTGTACAAATCACTCCATCAAGCAGAAAAATACTTTGAAAAAATTGGAAGTAGAGAAATCAACAATTAAATACATTTTTGAGGTTTGTTCTTTGAACATTCAACAGGGGACTATGTTATTTCATTGGTAAAACCCATCTTGTAATAAACAAACAAACATAAAAGATTAAGAGGTCCTATAGAGTCATTACAGAAAATAAATGTTTTCCCAAAGCACTCTAAAAGCAGTTAACGGTTTCTCTAAACTTTTTTCCTCTCTTTATTTTTTTTAACTAATGGAGACCTGCTAGAAGGGGAAAAAGGGTTTTAGTTAAGTAAAAATTGACTGCATCTTGAGGCTATACATACAGTTGTTAAATTTCTGTCACTTTTTTCTTAAGGTCAAATAACTCCGACAAAGAGTTTCCATCTGCAAAGGGCGTATTTTCAAACTTTAACCCTTAATTTCTGCTTTCAGACAGCAATTGCATTTTGAAAATATTATTAAAAATCACACTAAACTTTTATTATGAGATTAAAGTCTCCCAAGCTTTGGTTCTGTCTTCTTTAACAGTTACAGGCTCCGCTTCTACTTGCAATCACAGAGTTTGGAGAAGCTCCTGAGAACAAGGTCTGTCTTATCCCATTCAGCGTTGCTATCACAGGATACCCGAGGTTGGGTAATTTACAAAGAAAAGAGGTTTATTTGGCTCATGATTCTGGCGGCTGGAAAGTCCAGGAAGCATGCTGTCAACACCTGCTCAGCATCACAGCGTGGGGAAGGGGAACGGGAAGTGTGCATGTGCAGAAAAGAGCAGACACTAGACACGACCTCGCCTAATGACACCTTGCTCTCACAGGGAGTAAACTGTTTTCTCAAGAACGAACCCATTTACCTGAGAAGAGAATAATCCATCTTGATGACCTAGTCACCTCTTACAGATACCACCTCCCAACACCACCACATGGGGGAACCAAGCCTCAACATGTTGACTTCAGTTTCCTCATCTTTAAAATGGGTATAACAATATCTACTTTCAAGTTTGCTCTATGGATGAAATAAGTCCATTAGTATAAACCTTTTGTTTCTGTGTCTCATAAATAGGTGGAGCTTAGTAAACGCTATTCCTTATAACTTTAAATATCCCCATCTTTATAAAGGACATTTCTGTGTCCTCTTTTGGTGGAAACAAAGCATATTCAGACCATAGCAAGGTCCAAGTAGATGTGGATGAAGCTTTTCAGTCCTGTATTAATCATCTGTTGTAGCATGTAAAATTACCACAAAACTTTGCAGCCTAAACCAACAAATATTTATTTTCTCACAGTTTCTTTGGGGCAAGCATTTGGACATGGCTTAGCTGGGTCTGGCTGCAATCAAACTGTGAATTTAGAGTCAATGGTCTTACCTGAAGGCTCAATTGAAAAAGAATTCACTTGCAAACTCACATCGTTGTTTGAAGGATTCAGTTCCTTAAGGGCATCTGTTTTCACTGGCTGTGGACCAAAGGCTGCTTTCAGTTCCTTGCCATGCGTGCTTCTCCAACGTAGAAGCTTGCCTCAACCAAGTGTGCAAGTAGAGAAGACGACAGAGAGACTGCCAGCAAAACAATAGTTAAAGTTTCTGCAAACTGATTCTGGAATGAATATTCCATCTGCTTTGTATAAATATTCCAATACTTTCCATCATATTCTATTAGTAGAAGCAAGTCACTAGGTTCCTGCCACACCCAGTCGGGGGTGATTACACAAAGGTGTAAACACCATGAGGTGTTCTTCCAGCCATGAGAATCATGAGTCAAATAAACCTCATTTCTTTATAAACACAGACTCAGGTATTCTGTAATAGCAATGCTAAATGAATTAAGACAGAGCTTGTTCTCAGGGACTTCTCCAACTCTGGTGATTGCCAGTAGATGCAGAGCATGCAATCGTTAAAGAAAACAAAACCGAATCTTAGAAGACTTTATCTCATAATAACAGCTTAGTGTGATTTTTAATGGTACTTTCAAGAGACAATTGCTATCTAAAAGTGGAAATTGGGGGTTAAAGTTTGAAAATATACCCCTTGCTGATGTAACCAAGGGTCACCAAGGACCAAGTCTGAAGCTGCATGCTGTGGCCGTCATCTAGATCATGGCTGTTGTGCCTCCCTGGCCCAAGATGAGGGAGCGTATATCTGAGGATGAGCACATGCCCGTCCAAAGGTGCCACTGAGGATACAGAGCCAGGACGGGTGGTCTGCAAACACTTTCTACGCTTTCCTGACTGAGGAACTGAATCTGTCATTCCACTGTCTCTAATACTCTGCATGGTATCTTGCCCACAGTAAACCTCAGTGTTTATAAAATGAGGACTACCGTTTCATGAGCACATGGAAGTATAGGCAGAGAAGTTTTTAAACATATCACAACTAAATATTTATTATACTGCTTAAGAAGAAAAGAAACTGATGTTCTCTGGGTATTTCAGAAACAGTATCTTTTAAAAAGTGTAATATATGCTCATAAATTCTGAACAGTTTTTAAAATACACAATCTCTCCAAAAGAAAATATTCAACTAAAGATAAGCTAGATAACTTTTAAGGTATGTAAAATGGTACAAGATTTTAAAATTAAACTTAGCAGATTTTTCACAGCATGATGTACAGACACTTGGAAACTTCTTATTCAGAGTAGTATAATCTTTACTCTTGAATGAGTCCTTCAACAACATGCCAGTCATCTTCCACTAGCTCCTGAAAGCTTTCTTCTGGCTGTTCACGTTGCCTGCTTATTTCTATTTGGTTCATCTGATTCATCAGTTTTTCAGGCCTAGAATTTTTCTCATTTTGCATTTTCCCTAGGCTCTTTCTTACACAGGTTATTTAATCTTCTTTTTCTTTTTTCTTTTTTTTTTTTGAGACAGAGTCTCACTCTGTCACCCAGGCTGGACTGCAATGGTGCAATCCCGGCTCACCGCAACCTCTGCCTCCTGGGTTAAAGTGATTCTCCTGCCTCAGCCTCCCGAGCAGCTGGGATTATAGGTACATGCCACCATGCCTGGCTAATTTTTGTATTTTTAGTAGAGACGGGGTTTTGCCATGTTGGCCAGGCTGATCTCAAACTCCTGACCTCAGGTGATCCACCCACCTCAGCCTCCCAAAGTGCTGGGATTACAAGCATGAGCCACTGTGCCCAGCAATTAATCTTTTAATATCCAGTCTGTAACATCTGCCTTGTTCAGCATCACTCATGTCAGATAACAGTAGTTGAAAAATTTCATAAACCTGTCTAACATGTTGCTTATTTATTTTGAATTTCTGTTGTACCTCTATTACTATATCTTCATTGAATTCTTGCATTAATTTATGTAATTCTATTCACAAAAAGTATCTGGGTTGTATTAATATAAATACATGTGGTTTTCAGTTTTTCTTCACACTTTTCTACACATTTTGAATTTTTATAGGGATCAAGTATTATTTTTATAATAAGACAACTGAAGCAACTCTAAGGTTAAAAATTAATAATAAAAATCAATAATCAGAGAAATGCAAATCAAAATTGTAATGAGATACTATCTCATATCTAAGAATAGTCCGAATGACTATTATTAAAAGTCAAAACAGAACAGATGTTGGCGAGGCTGCAGAGAAAAGGGAACACTTATATACTCCTGGTGGGAATGTAAATTAGTCCAGCTACTGGAAAGCAGTTTAGATATTTCTCAAAGAACTAAAAACAGAACTACCATTTGGCCCAGCAATTCCATACTGGATATACAGAGGAAAATAAATCGTTCTACCAAAAAGACACATGCACTCATATGTTTATTGTAGCACTATTCACAATAGCAAATACGTGGAATCAACCCAGGTGCCCATCAATGGTCAACTTGTTATAATAAATGTAGTACATATACACCATGGAATACTAGGCAGCCATAAAACGGCTGAAATCATGTCCACTGCAGCAAGTTGGATGTAGCTGAAGACCATTATCCTAAGCAACTTAACACAGGAACATAAAACCAAATACAGCATGTTCTCACTTATAAGTTGGAGAGTACACATGAACATAAAGATATGAACAATAGACATTGGGGACTACTAGAGAGGGGGACATGAGGGGCAAGGGTTAAAAACCTACCTATTGGGTGCTATGCTTACTACCTGGGTGAGGGGTTCAATTGTACCCCAAATCTTTGCATCAATCAATATAACCATGTATCAATCCTGCAAATGTACCCTCAAATCTAAAATAAAACTTAAAATTAAAAAAAAAAAGAAATATAACTGTAAACACATATGCAAAGGAAAGTTTCAGGAGTATAAAATATAGTAATAATTGCTAGTTGAAGGTAATAAATTATATAAGCACACCCATACACACACAAATTATAAGTAAATCACTATAGTCATATGTTCTTGTTTATCCAAAGACTATGACTGAAAGAATACAAAATCTTGGACAATGTTTGCTCCTAGACAGAAACATTTGGTGGCTGAGAGGATATTATATCACCCAGTTTTAGTTTTGTACCACATGTGTCATTCAGTGAGTCAAACATTATAGAATGTATTCTGGAAGATTATAATAGAGCTAAGGCAAAAAATTATAAATATGTAAATGAATAATATTTACATACATGTATAAATGTGTACATTAGTATTAATCAAGTATACACTTACAAATAATGTTATATTTCTATCATTTGTTTCCTTGGATTCCAATATTAAATCTAAAAAAGAGAAGAGCCATTCTTAATTAACTAGACAAGCTGAAGCTCCCTCAGGTCATGAGGCAGACATCTCAGGAAACAGCAGGGGAAAAGGATTCTCCAGGAAAGACAAGAAAGATTTAATGAAGAGGGAGCCCAAATTCCTTCACCTCTGCCTCAGAGCTACATCTTTCTTTGTCTTGAAAGCCTGTGGTCTACCTGTATTAGTCTGTTCCCACACAGCTAATAAAGACATACCCAAGACTGGGTAATTCATAAAGGAAAGAGGTTTAATGGAGTCACAGTTCCACATGGCTGGGGAGGCCTCACAATCATGGTGAAAGTCAAGGGAGAAGGAAAGGCACATCTCACATGGCGGCAGGCAAGAGAGCTCGTGCAGGGAACTCCCATTTATTAAACCATCAGATCTCATGAGACTTATTACCACAAGAATAGTATGGGGGAAACTGCCCCCAGGATTCAGGTATCTCCACCTGGTCCTGACCTTAACATGTGAGGATTACTACAATTCAAGGTGACATTCGGGTGGGGACACAGCCAAACCATATTACTACCTCTAGTGAAGAGTCTATTTCTAATTAATTAATAAATCTAAGCAACATTTATCAAGGGCCACTAACTGCAAAAAAAAAAAAAAAAATGACTAGGTATACTTGTCTCCCAATGGAAGTATACCCCAGCATGAAGTATTATTACTAAATCTGCTTAATCTCTAGATCTAAATGCTGATTCACAGTAAATAAAGGAGGTAAAGAAACACACCAAGTAACATTATTGGAAGTCAATCATCAAAATCAGGCCAAAATAAGTGAATTAACTTTGTCAACAAATGCATTTCAGGGGAAAACATGAAGAGGTATCTATAGATCAAAAGATGTTTAAGTGATTTATCAACCTATTGCAATGTATATCTTTTATTGAGATCCTATGGAAACAAACTAAAAATAAATTGAGACCATTGGAAAAATTTGAATACTGGCTGTATCTTAGATGATAAAGAATTAACATTAACCTAAAATATTATTTGTGATATTATTGTGGTTTTATTTTTAGAGTTATATTTTATAGCTCTATACTGAAATATTTGCAAATAAAAAGATATGTTGACTACTATTACCAACTATACACCAATAAATTGGAAAACCCAGAAGAAATGGATAAATTTCTGGACACATACAACCAAGCAAGATCAAGCAAGATTAATCTATGGAGAAACAGAAAACATGAACAGACTAATAATGAGTAACAAAACTGATACAGTAATAAAAAGTCTCCCATCAAAAAAAGCACAGGACCTGATGGATTCCCTGCTGAATTATACAATACATTTAAGGAAGAGCTAATACTAACTAATTCTACTCAAACTGTTTCAAAAAATTGAAGTCTACATATCTTTTTATTTGCAATTTCTATAAAAAAAGATAAAATACTGATAAAAGAAATTAAAGAGGGAACAATAAAAAATGAAAAGATATTCCAGTTCATGGATTGGAAGAATTAATATTGTTAAAATATTTATACTACCAAAAGCAATCTACAGATTCAATGCTACCTCTGTAAAAATACCAGTGACATTCTTCACAGAAATAACAACAACAAAAAGTCCTAAAATTTGTGTGGAACCACAAAAGACACTAAGTAGCTAAAATAATCCTAAGCAAAAAGAAAAAAGCTGGAGGCATCATACAACCTGAGTTCAAATTACGCTATAAAGCTATAGTAACCAAAACAGCATGGTACTGGCATAAAAACAAACATATAAACCAACGGGACAGAATAGAAAGCCCAGGAATAAATATAAACATTTACAGCAAACTAATTTTCAACAAAGGTGCCAAGAACACAGAATGGGGGAAAGGATGATCTCTTTAATAAATGGTACTGAGGAAACTGGCTATCCATATGCAGAAGAATGAAACTAGCCCTCATAATTCACCATATACAAAAATCAAGTCAAATGAATAAAAAACTTAAATATGAGACCTGAAATAATGAAACTATGAGAAAACATAGGGCAAATGCTTCAGGACACTGATCTGGGCAAAGATTTTATGGATAAGTCTTCAAAAGCACAACAACAACAGCAAAAATAGACAAATGGAATTACGTTAAGTTAAAAATCTTCTGCATAGCAAAAGAAACAATCAACAAAATTAAGAAAGTCAGGTGTGGTGGCTCACACCTATAATCTCAGCACTTTGGGAGGCCAAGTCAGGTGGATTTCTTGAGCCCAGGAGTTTGAGATCAGCCTAAGCAACATGGCAAAACCTCATCTCTCCAAAAAATAGATACAAATTTAGCCAGGCACAGTGGTGCAAGCCTGTAGTCTCAGCTACCCAGGAGGCTGTGGTGGGAGGATCATTTGAGGCTGGGGAGGTTAAGACTTCAGGGACCTGTGATTACACCCCTGCAACCCAGCCTGGGTAACACAGTGAGACCTTGTCTCAAACAGACAAGCAGGCAAACAAACAAACAAAGTGAAGAGACACCCTAAGAATGGGAGAAACAATTTGCCAACCATTAATCCAACCAGGGATTAAGAACCAGAGTATAAAAGGAACTCAAAACTCAACGGCAAAATAATAATCATAATTATCAAATTTTAAAACGGGCAAAAGACTTGAACAGACATTTCTCAAAAGAAGATGTACAAATGGCCAAGTATGTAAAAACATGTTTAACATCATGAATCATCAGGGAAATGCAAATCAAAACCACAATGAGATGTTATCTCACTTCAGTTCGAATGGTCATTATCCAAAAGACAAAAAATAACACATGTTGGTGAGGATACAGAAAAAGGTGAACTCTTATACACTGTTGGTAGAAATACAAATTGATATAGCCATTATGGAAAATGGTATGGAATTTCTTGAAAAAACTAAAAATAGAATTGCCATTGACTCAGTAATCCCACTGCTATTTATATATTCAAAAGGCAGGACATCGGTATATGAAAGAGATATCTGCCCTCCTATCTTTATTACAGCACTATTCACAATAGCCAAGATATGGAGTCAAGCTAAATGTCCATCAAAAGATGAATGGATAAAGAAAATGTGGTACATATACACAACGGAATATTATTCAACTATTAAAAGAATAAAACCTGCTATTTGTAGCAATATGAATGGAACTAGAGTCATTGTGTTAACTGAAATAAGCCAGGAACAGAAACACAAATATCACATGTTCCCACTCATTCGTGGGAGCTAAAAAGAAGTGGCTCTCACAGAGGTAGAGAGTAGAATGGTGGTTACCAGAGGGTGGAAATGAGAGGGGCAGTGATGAGAAGCTGGTTACGAGGTACAAAAATACAGTTAGGGCCAGGCGTAGTGGCTCATGCCTGTAATCTCAATACTTTGGGAGGTGGACGTGGGAGGACCACTTGAGGCCAGGAGCTCGAGGCCAGGAGCTCAAGACCAGCCTGAGCAACATAGTGAGACCCTGTCTCTACAAAAACCAAACAATAACAACAACAGCAAAACTCACAGCTAGATAGAAGGGATGTTTAGTACTAGATAGTGTGGTGGGGGAAATGATTGTTAATAATAATGTATTGTATATTTCAAAATAGTTAAAAGAGAAGAATTGTAATGTTCGCAACACAAAGGAAAAATAAATGTTTGAAGTGATAGCTATCCTAATCACTCTGATTCAATCATTACACACACTGTATACAGGTATCAAAATATCATATGAATCCTCAAAATGTGTACAGCTATTATATATCAATAAAAAATTTTTTTAAGATATGTTAATTGGTAGGGAGGGGTTATACATAAAACAATATTGGCTGTGGCCAGGTGCGGTGGCTCACCCCTGTAATTCCAGCATTTTGGGAGGCCGAGGTGGGCGGATCACCTGAGGTCAGGAGTTAAAGACCAGCCCGACCAACATGGAGAAACCTGTCTCTACTAAAAATACAAAATTAACTGGGCGTGGTGGCTCATGCCTGTAATCCAGCTACTCAGGAGGCTTGAGGCAGGAGAATCGCTTGAACTCGGGAGGCGGAGGTTGTGGTGAGGTGAGATCGCACCATTGCACTCCAGTCTGGACAACAAGAGTGAAACTCTGTCTCCAAAAGAAAAAATATATATACATTGGCTGTTAAGTGGACAGTAGCTATCAGGGCTCCTAAGAGTTCATTACACTAGTCTTTCTACTTTTTTATGTTTGATGTTTTCCATAATAATTACTTTTGGTTTTCCTGTTTTTAAAGAGTGTGTTTTGCTAAAGCATGGCTCCTTGGTGTCATTGTTTTATGTCATTTCTTTGGCTTTATTTGAATTTCCCCATGAAGTTCATTTTTCTTTTTTTGTTAAGGGTTGCACTGTGTAAGAGTTCTGCCAAGGAAAACTGGATCACTCTCTATCATGATCCAAATTCAGTACAGCCTGCACAGAGTGGCCCCTACAATGAACAGCCATTAGGCACAGATGCTGTCCTCAGAGCACTTACGGGCTACCTATCATCAAGATCTATACACTTCTTTGAGACCATGACCCATGTTCTCTCTAAGAGACTTTGGCCTAGAACTGAATACTGTGTTGCTTTTCCATAAAGGGAGAGTTTTGCAGGGACTCTTTCTTACTAAAATTACTGGTCACCAGAAGGCTGCCCTTAAATAACTTCTGAGCAGAATCAGAGGTTGGTCTTATGTTGCCTCATTCCGTTACTTATTCATTCTACCAGCATATGTCGTTCCCTTCAACATCAGAGTACTGTGCTAGACTATGTGGAATTTGAAAACCCACAACTCTTATTAAGCTATGTTCAAACAGATTGAGCTTATCAATCATATGAGCAAACTGCATGGGGAACAACAGGAGGAGCAAGTCGTTCCAAGTGAGAGGCAGACATGGTTCACGGTTGGATCTGTCTGGTAACTGGAATGTTATCTTCTCTGTACTTCACACATATCTCTACCCTGGAGATTTCCTCATCCTTCAGTTCCAGATAGCCCTCCTCCTTTCCTGGGCCAAGCAGAGATCATGTGTTAATCATTTCTGTTGTACCTTTGCCTAGAACAGTGGACATGCAAAGAACAGTTGGATAGGTTGACTAAATGATAGATATTTTTGTAGAACTGCTTGAAGTATGTACTGTTTTGAAACTTAATTTTAAAAATCAAGTTCATTTACCAAACCACTCCTTCTTCTTATTTTATCATCATACAACTAGCAGTCATGCAGTATAGATTATGCCACAGGTTAATTTTTCTGAATTAAGAGTAATGAACCTGGGACCTAGGTATCTCTAAAACCGTAAAACAAAATTTTGTCTATATGTCTGATTTTTCTGAAAAGCAGATGTCTAGTGTTTCCAAGTTTCCAAGGATGACCGCAAATGCTGCCAAGTCTCGGTTTTAAATTCTGGGTTGAGTTATTTATGCTGTATTGATCCAGTCTGCTTCCTTGACATCTCCTACTGGTAACTGGCATTCAGCTATGCCATTCAGCACCAAGTTCTTTGTCAGGTAATTAGCAGTGAGGACCCTCAAGGTGTTTTTTTCTGCAAGTGAGCAGCAAGGCTTCCTGGGTCTTGAATTGAGCATTTGGAGAAATCTGAACATCTTGCTGCTGGGCTTAAAGTTCTGTTTTTATTCCAGTTTCTTCCCATTCTACATTCTTCCCTGATGTGACAGGAAGTGATCACGTGTCTGCCAGTCAGACAGAGAAACTAGTGGTGCATTTAGTTGTCATGGTGTCTCGGTGAAAAACACCCAGTGTGGATGCCAGAAAATTGTTCTTCACGATCACTCCAATGTGTAGCAAGAGAAATGAAAATACACACTAAGAAGTGTGTGACAATTTTTATCTCCTGGCATATTTCTCGCACGGTCAAGCCCTATAGAAAATGCCTTGTAACAACGGGAGGGAATGTAGAAAGAGAAAAGAAGAAATTTTTGTTTACTAGGACAATCACTTTCGAAGTAACCTGGCAGACAATAGAATGATGACATTCACTTAAAATTCATGGAAATAAAAACCCATGAATAGAATGCACAGAAAGTATATTGAACATGTTCTACTAGTTTAAATTGAGAAACTGTTCCTAGCATAGAATATCAGCAAACATGATAAACTTATAAAGAATGGAACTTTAGGCTGATGGACTCACACTCTGGAGACGCTTCTGGCTTTTGGTAATAAAGCAATCATCAGTAGACACGGGTGGGCTTGTCAATGGTCCTCTCCCCCTCATCTCCAACCCCTTCTACAAAATTACTAAAGTACTGAGTGTTAACTCTTTAACATTTGTGCTCATAGTCTGCTTTACAGAATGCCTTTTCTCATTATATCTCTTATTATTTACAGAAAAAACAACAGCAAAAAAAAAAAATGTGAAGTAGGTACTACATTGTTACTTAAAATCTGGAGACCTAGGTTCAAAGTGTTTAGTTAACAACACGGTGAATGTCAGGACTTAAATCTGTGTTGGAAGACTCCGTCTTCTGCCTGCTCACATTATATCCGCTGTGCCCTGAGCAAGGCTGTGTGGACAAAAAAGGCTTGAACATGTATCAGAGGCTTACTGATGACTCATTCCTGGCTTTGGGCTGCCTCCTAAAGTTTCTCCATTCTGGGATCCCAGGGTAAATTCCATTGCTTCCCTTTTCTGGATGATCACCCTTCCCCTATGATTTTACATCTTTCATCCATAAAGATTCACTACAGTGGACGGCACCACTTCTCTAAATACATCTTTTGCTATTTCCAAAATAATATTGTGATACATTCTTGTTCTAAAAGGATTATTTGTGATCATCTGAAATCTGAATAATAAAAACAACAGACATGCAGCATATACATTTCTCTGGTCACAATTTCTTGACTTTCTTGCCAGTGGACACATACCAGCCTGCAGTCCCCGGCTCCCTTGCTCTCCCCCCGCTCCTTTTCAGCAGTTCTTTATTCTTCTTAGGTAATAAAATACCCTTTTCCCAGGAAGGGTGCTCATTCAACATGAAAGGTAGCACAATAGAACAAGAATTGTGGGCTAGTAGTCTAGTTATCCCTAATTAATTATATCTCAGGGAAACTCCAATACTGATCCCCACCTGAAAATGTTACATGTTTCATAGAATGAAAGTTATTTTATAGCACATGACTTACATCAGTTAGGTGTTTAGAAATGTGTGTCTGAGAAAGGTGATTTTGTTGGAATAAGAGATTAGTAGTCCTTAGTTAGATTCAGGTGTTTTATCTCCAAAGCCATACTGATGTAAACATTGTTGTTCATATTATTGTTGCCTTTTTTTTAAAATTAGACAACAGAGGTGTAGAGAACCCCGCTAGAAGTTACAGAAGATGCTAGAGTTTGAGCTCTAGTTATAGGGAAAGTCCTTCATCCCGACCGTACTGATTAAGTGTTATTCGACTGATCAAAGTAGGACAGACATACCACTGTGGGTGGACAGAGCACAGTGTAGGACAGAAACCATGTTTGTTTAATGAAGTGTTAGCAAGAAAAGCAGAATAACCCTATGGCCTCAACAAGTGTTTGTTCTGAATTTGAGCATCCCTAACTGTCTTTCAGACAACGAAGAAGAAAGGGCTCTCTCGTCCCCCCATCTGAGCCCTCACCCACCACCACCGACACCGCTAATAGGAGACCAGGGACTTCAGAGAAGGAAGCAAGCTGCCATGGTAAAGCAAGCACAGACCACCTAACAAACACATTTCGTCAGACCTCATGATGCTTGGTTCTGTGAGTTCTTTCTCCCATGTGGGAATGGACAGTCAAGCTTTGTTTTCAAGGCAGTCATTGTAACCCCAACTTCTTTTTAAAACCTTTTTTCTCAGCTTCCTAATTGAGTGTGAAGTGTCCTAATTGCAGTCTACAAACCACTAGCTAAGTGAGAAGGATGAGAACAATTTGATGGCACTTTTGGCATCAAAATGAGCTAATTTTGGCTGATATAAAACACTACTTTGCAACTTTAAATAATCAGAGGTAATGAGAAAGGGGTCGAGCAATATATTGCACTAGCCTATTGTGTTAGTCCATTCTCATGCTGCCAATAAAGACATTCTTGAGACATGGTAATTTATAAAGGAAAGAGATTTAGTTGACTCACAATTCATCATGGCTGAGAAGGCCTCAGGAAACTTACAATCATGGTAGAAGGGGAAGCAAGTACGTCCTTCTTCAGATGGCGGCAGCAAGGAGAAGTGCAGAACAAGGGAGAAAGCCGCTTATAAGACCATCAGCTCTCATGAGAACTCATTCACTATTATGAGAACAGCATAGAGGTAACTGCTCCCATGTTCCAATTACTTCCCCATGATTCAAACCCTCCCACAACACATGGGTATTATGGAAACTATGGTTCAAGATGAGATTTCAGTGGGGACACAGCCAAACCATATCACATATGCTTACAGGCACAGTTGACCTATTATTTAAATCAAGGTTATGAATGTCCCTGGAAAAAAGCCTAACTTAAGATTAGGGTTATACTAGATGTGCAATTTAGACCATTGAAGTCAATGCAATATTTTCCAAGCTTTAGGAAACTACATTAACAGAAAGGAATTGAAAGAAAGTACAGAATAATTACTAACTCATCCAAATTATCTTGACAAATTTCATTTGAGTATTAAAATAAGACAAAATCATTGCAATAGTTACTACTACTGAACAAATGAAGAATATTGTTAGGTTGTCAAATTATCAGAACATTCTTTTTAAGCAAATGTGTGACATTAATAACTTCATGTTTTTATGTAAAATTCTGTATGTGAGCTACTAAAGGTACATTGCGCTCTGTATGCTACATAAACATTTTGCAGTGATAATCTTTGCTTTCAGCTCTGCTCTGCTTCCTCACTCTATGGAACCAGACAACTTCATTCCCACTGTAGGCACATTCCTACTTCGGGCATAGTAGCAATCCTGCTCCAAGTGTTTGTTTTTGTAGCTTATGCAATTAAGAGGTTGCTTTTTGTTCTGATTTCATAACCTGGTTTCAACACATGAGCCACTGTCATTGCTGTGACTAAATCAGACCACCTCAAAGCCACATGCCCACTTGAGCCATGTCATAGTGCTTGTGTCTGGATTCCCCAACACCTCTTACTTCTGCAAGGGCATCCCTGCTAGAAGAAACAGCCTCAGAACTTGGTTGGCCTATGATTGACACCAAGAATTCTGAGTATTTAACTAAACTTCCTTCCATCACTATCAGTTGCCCCTAAGTGTGTTTACCTTTCAATTAAGGAAGAAAGACTAGCATTAAAAAATGAATATTTTATGGTAGGGTTTCAGGCCATTAAGTGGGTGCTCAGAAGTATGTTTAGAGTCAAAGAAAGGCTTTCTTATATCCTTCCAATCAGCCATCCCAAGTGTCCGTCCGTGAGCAAAGTCAGCTGGAAGTATCCCTTTCTCTTTGGCAGGTCTCCCAAACTACATCCCATCCTATTCACCTAAAAAGTGATAGGCTGCAGATTAGAACCTGGAAGCCATTGTTAATGCCCCGTGGGTGTGTGGCCAGAAGCTGCCAAGACTCTCTCTGATTCATTCCAAATGTGGAGCAGAACTAGTAGAATTTTAAATATATGGCTCCTTGGGAAAATCATTTTTATAGTTTTCTATGAGTGCACATGCTGCTTACACAATAAATCTAACCAAATATAAAACCATTAACCTGAAAAACTTATATAATTTATCAATATGCATTTTCAAATTTACCTGACATGTAGATACACAATCTACATTCACATTGAGAAGCACTATTCCTTCTCAACATTTGTTTTGAAGGCATTTATTTTATGAACATAACTTTTTGTGGGAGCAGTTATGGGGGAGTGGAGGATATTTAGGGCTATTGTTTTCCCATTCACTTGGAGTCTAGAAGAGATATTCCTTCATTTTAAATGGAAAAGAGTTGATAATGGAAAGCCAAAGTTTTTTAACCTCCTGTTCTTTTAGAAAGGATATAAGCCTGGAAGTCTACATGAGGAAAACTGTAAGCAGGTGGTAAGAAAGTTGACTTTTCAGGAAGCCAGGCTTTTGAGCTGCTAAATGTTCATAGGGTAGATGAAGTAAAGAAAAGATAAGCAGAAGGGATGTGTTTTGACGTTAGAAATAGAAACTTTCTTTTACCAATAATGAAAGGTGGTAGAATGAACAGTGGTTTCTCACATTCGTTCTGCTTTGAAATTTATTCTGTCTTACTTTTCTCTCTTCTGAGAGGTGGGAAGGATATAGATTTTCTCCAGTCAGAATCTATTCTGTGATGATATGGCTCAAAAGGTTACTCTCTGACAGTCTGATCTTTCACAGCCAGCAGTATTTACCCCATATTTTAATTGATTCTGAAGTTATTTTTACAATGTAGCTTGCTCTCTGCCCCAGATTGTAATAAACCTAGGTACTGAGAAATATCTTGGCAGGTACACTTTATATACCATTCTGTTTGGCTTCTAATTCCTATACCAAAACTAGCAAGAGAGTTGGGCTTCTTAAAAAGTTTATATTCGTATAGGTAGTTAATTTTCAAACACATAGGCACTAAGTGAGATGAAAACCATATATTCATTCATTAAATCAAGCATAGACAGCATTATACCCAAGCAATAAAGCCTTCTTAAAGATTTTAAAATACAGTCCCTAACTTCCAGCTTTCATCCACAAAGCAAAACAAAATAATCTACTATGTGATAGCTTTTATAACTTTTATATCTTTCGTTATGTTCAAGATTGTTGTTGGCATGTTGATCGCAGTTCTACAGCGAGGACCATAACTCAGCTTTATGGAATGTGAAGATAATAAAAGACTCTGATTGAGCTTTCCAGAGTTTCATAAAAGAACTGGGTCATTCATTCCTTCTTAAAAATTCACACACAAAATAAATATGAACTCAAGTAAATAACATTTCTATGGTAATTTCTTAAGAGAATAGTGATATTTTAATGAACCCCAAAATCTGAAATTAGGAAGTTGTAGCAAGAAGCTACAGGTCTATGTCAATCTTAGCATCAAATTAATTTAGTTTTTTACATTATTTTAGGGTTTTTTATTAAAAATAATACATTTATTACATAATTTGAGTAATATAGAATATTAATAATTATGTAATTTGAATAATACAGAAGAACATAAAGTAAAAAGTGAAAGTCAATCTTATTTTCTGTAGTCTTTAAATAGGCAAAATGACAAGCAACTCAATATTATTTGATTCAATATTACTTATGAAGTAGCAATAGTCTAAGCTTCTTATACTGCTTAATAACAGATGGAAGCTTTTGAAAATTGAACTATGTAAATTGGGTCATTTACAATGATCAGATTTTGGGGGAGTTAATATTCATAGCTTTTAATAGTTAGAAGCGGGTCAGTGTAATAGATTTCCTCTATATATTTCAAAACACAGAAATATCTAATATTTTATACCAAATCTTGCCATGCATACCAACATTAAGGAAACTTAAATGCCATCCAGTTAGGTTGTAACCCCATTCAGGAAAGGCCCATTTAAGACAAACGTAATAACAATCTATTGTACAATTTGGCTAATGCTCTAGCCAGAATCCAGGGACAAAATTTTCTGTTGATTCCTGAACCCAGGAGCTTTTGAAAACTGACCTAATCCAGTTTGGAATTTTAAGCTAAAAAAATGCACCATTCCCTACAATTTGTGTAAGTGCTTATATTCTGTTCATGTACACCATTCATTTTGCTGGTAAAGCCATTCCCAGCATCCATTATGCCAGTTGGTAAACCTCTGGTGTTGAATGTGTGGGAAGTGGCTGGAAGTCTTGTGGTCAACACAGTAGAATGTGGACTTTTTATTTCGGTGTTTAAATGCGAGCTCTCCCTGAGGCTTTATTCCACTCTGGTTTTTCAAATGCTACTTACTCATCACCAAGTTGTGGATTAAAACTAACACTATGAAACATAACTTCTTTTTATAGTCTAGGCAGAATTTTCAAGTAAATTAGATATTATAACATGCGTGTATTAGAGTTCTTACTCTACAGAAGTAATAATTCACATTGAATTGACACTGCATTTCATTTGTAATGGTTGACTGAGATCGGGAGGATCTTTATAGTGTTCTGATGTAATAAATGGGTGATATAGGACGGTTCAAGTCAGATGAATCATATGGAGCTGGCCAAAAAAATCTCAACATGGCCGGGCGTGGTGACTCAAGCCTGTAATCCCAGCGCTTTGGGAGGCTGAGGAGGGCAGATCACGAGGTCAAGAAATCGAGACCATCCTGGCCAACATAGTGAAACTCCATCTCTATTAAAAATACGAAAATTAGCTGGGCATGGTGGCGTGTGCCTGTAGTCCCAGCTACTCGAGAGGCTGAGGCAGGAGAATTGCTTGAACCCAGGAGGTGGAGGTTGCAGTGAGCCGAGATTATGCCACTGCACTCCAGCCTGGCGCCTGGCAACAGAGTGAAACTCTGTCTCAAAAAAAAAAAAAAAAAAAAAAAAAAAGACAAACTCAACATTTTTAGATTACCAAAAGAGTAGCAGAGCTGTAGATATCAGACATATGTAGACATTTTTCTGACCACATTAGTGCAGTGAACTATCAGGGAAGTTAGATCAGAAGACTGGAGCTTAAGTGCCAGCCCTTTTCACTTAGTAACAGTGAACTTGAGGATGCTACTTAACTCCTATGGGTCTCAATCCCTTATATTGTAAGTTGTAATAGGGTAATATCACATATTGTGCTTTTGTGAGAATGAAAAGGGATAACACTTAGGAGAGCATTTCATATGCAATAAATATTATGAGGGCAGTAATGTCTATATAGTAAAGCATCAGGTTTTGACTTAGAATATATTATTTTTAAAAAAGCTCACTCAGAGTATGGAACATTAAGGAAATTATACATATAGAATGCAAAAGAAAAAATGGTAAGACAAGAGGTGAGCAGATGCCATACGTTACTTCTCAAAAGTGATGCGAAATCTGGGCTATATCCTAAACTGCATGGATGTTCCATGAAAGCTCGCTAATCTTGTCTTGTCATAGAGAGCAGGACACAGATCAGATGTGTGTTTGTTAAAGTTCGTTCTAGCTGCAAAATGGATAATGGGGCCCTAAGCCAGGGAGTTTTTCATTAAGCATTGGCTCAAGCCATGCCCGAAAGTTGTCTGGCCAGATTTTGCTAGAGCTATTCAATGTATTTTAATAAATAACATGTTATGGCTGGGTGCTTATTCTAAGCAGAAACTTAATATTAAGTAAAGACAATTATTTTTAGATGATTCAGGATATAAAATCTATTGTAGCTGAAAGAGTTAGTCAAATGAGGGAAAATTTATTTTTATTTGAAATGTTCTTGATTCTATGTCTCAGTTATTTCACTAGCCTATAATTCTTCTTTATCTTATATGGAAAGATACAGTTTGTATACATTATATAGGTCAGTGCTGTCTTTTTTTAAAAAATTTATTAAGAACCCCTGAAAGCCTTCATTTATATAGATTACATCTACCAATATTTGCCATATTAGAAAATAAAGCTGCTGCATTTTAAACCTTTTACCAATTCATTTGAAATGATAACAAACCCACTAAGTGTAAATACAAATAATATATTTTTATAAAACAAAATTAGATTTTGCAAAACAAGCAAACAAAAAATAGAGGGGAGAGCAGCAGTGTTTTATATTTTGATAAGCCCCTTTAATATCTGGCCTAACAGAGGGCAGCAATTCTTATATTTGGTTCTCCATTTAAGTTGTTGCAATGTATTGTTTGAAGTGTATGAAGAAAATCCAATCTCACACAGGTAGTTGGAAAAGGAAGGAGTATTTTAAAAACCACTTTAGACAATTGTGAATCTTCTTTGCTCCTAGAGCAAAATCAGACAAGTGGTAGTTTCTTTATGTTGTCCACCAATGTGGAATTTGAAATCATTTCAGTAAGCTTTTCATACTGTCTAACATTAAAATTCATTGCATTTTGAGTAGGTCTTTTACCAAACACAATATCGTAGCATTATGCGTTAGATTTTGGCAAGATACTGGTTCACTGAGTTATACAGATCTTCCAAATATTGACACTTTTCATTGGACAATATGAAAAAAATTCACTCTACTTAATATTATGATGAGTTACATCAGAAAAGTCTTTAACTAATAGGAAACTCTTAAGTTTGCACTGGTTTTTTACAAGCTTTCCAAGATTCTGACATTCACTTGCAAGCTCGTGTTTTGTCATTGGCAGTGAATACTGAGTTACTGCCTTTTTTGAAGTGACTGTCTTACTCTGTTCATTTTTGAGAAAGTGCCTGCCAAATACTGAGGTCTAAATATCCATGGTTTGTCAGTAATTCTCTCAAGTAAAAATGGTGTTCATAAAAATAAATGGCTTGTTCAACTTGCAGCCCACACAATCCCACATGTGAATTTCCTTCAGATTTACCACATTTTAGTATCCAGTGGAAATGCCTTATGTTTATTCCTCATCTCATCACACAGAGTATTAAAAGACATACTCAAATGATAGTATTTAATAAAATTATTAATTTGTCTTCTTCATCAAGGAGATTTTTATGTGACACTGGCATATAGTTTTTACTGACAGTGTGTGGTGAAGAACTCAGTGCTGACTTGCAGAGTTTATTACGGCTGCTTTGGCTCATGCTAAAGCATCAGCAATTTTACCCACCATTGTTCTTGCACCATTAGTGCAAATGTCAACAGAGTTAAAAAGGCAAATAAAACTGTGTATTATTACAAAAGCGGTTTTGACTTTATGGACTCCATGAGAGTTCCACAGATCACACTGTGAGAACTGCTAATCTTGGTATGGGTTGGTACACATGGTCGTAGGCCTCACTGAATGTATTATCAACTGATGAGAACTGCGCAACTGAGGTCAAAATAGTGCATCCAATTTCAGGTGAAGTAACTTGGCCTTTGTAGTGGATGTCTGGTTTTATAAGAGTGCAGGCAAAAAAATAAGACCAAAGACTTAACAGCTCTAAGAAGGCCCGTGGTTGACCAAAATGTGTCCTTGAAGAGCACAGATACGAAAGCATAGGGATAGAACTTGGAAGAATATTTGACTGCTGAAAAACCCCCATCCCTTGGCTGTAAGGGCTCTCCAGGCTGAGTAGTTGCCCTTTACACCCTTCTGGAATGTGTGAGGCACATGTTCACTTCAATCAGTTACATCAAAACACAATCCGCTCAGACCTGTGGATGTCTATCTCTGAGCAGTTGACTGTCTGAGTATGAACTCCACTTGAACCCCACGAAGGGACCGCTCACAAAGAAAACCCCAAACACTCATGTTATATGTGCTATTGCCAGAAAAATGTAATTGTTTGAGCCACTCAAAGCTCGTACGTGAGGTCAGTGACATTACGTTCCTCTTCAAGAGACAGCACATCGTTAGCATACTCCAATGACCTTGTTAACATTTTCATAGCTTCTAAGCAATGGCAAATGGAATTTTTAGGAACAAAATGTTCCCCACAGAGTATAAAAACATATTTTTCAACTTAAAAAATAGTAATATAAGTTATACTCCAGCTAAGAATTTTGTTTTTTTAACTAGGATTATGTAAATATCAGCTAACATTGACCAGCCAATGTCCTTCAACAAAGGGCAGGCAAATAAACTGTTCTGCTCTAAATTCAGTATTTATGTAACCAATATTGATTTATAAGGAACATTTTTCTAAACTTTAATATTTCTTTATTAGACAAGAAAACGATGTTAGTCTGTAATAAAGAGCAGTGCCTTTACTCACCCATTCTGTTTATCCTCTCTGTGATGACTTGTTTTTACTGGGTTTCTTGTAAACAGCACGGAGCTGGATTTTTCTTTTGTTCTTCTTCATCTTGTATTACTATCTTCACTTGCAAATGAAAGATTGCATGACAATTTCAGTGCTGTAACTGTGACGCTTTAGTCTTACCTTGGACTTTTACCCCATCTGAAGAAATCTTTGTTCAAACGACTTTAGGAAAAATGGAATGAGCCATAACACTTGTCCTCTAGTTAAGTTCAAAATTTTTTAAACATGAAATCCTAACAGTGAAGAAGAACCATTGCTGGTCCCAATGTCCTTCCCCAAGTGAGGGTCATATTCTGAAACAGAGACCATGAAGTCCTACCACATTGGGAGAAAACTGTATGTAGGGTGCTCAAAAACCCTCAAGGCTCTTGCACAGACTCCTTTGAGATTCCACATGGCTTCAACTATTAGAGAAATGTGTGGAATTAAAGGCTCAGGGTTTGGCATGTAAGATAACCTCAGGTAGAGAAGAATTCATTCAGTGTTTCCTGCGTTTAACTATCACCCCACAATCTCCCCTCCCTGGCACTACAGCTCCACTTATTATCTAGTTTCACCCCACTCCAACATCTATTTCCTGGGTTTTTGACTGGGTTTAGTAGCATGACATGACATTCCTGAGTGACTGGTCTCAATTCTTGTTTACTGCCTCAGTTTACCCCCAGATACTATCTTCCATGTCCAAGCTGAAGAGAGCTTGATTAATGTGACACTTGATTTTGGCATCCTTGAGCTTGTTCTGAGCCACAATTAATACAGCTATGATAGCTCAATAAAAGAGCTCAATTTCTTCTAATATCCACCCTCACCCCAGAGCCTGTGTCTAAAGTGGAAGTCTCTATACACCAATATTTTTATAGTTTGGGACCTGCAGACATGGAGAAGAAATATGCTTACACAGGAGTCCATGGACCTTAACCAAGAAACACTGTAAATTTAGGTCATCACTTGATACCAACAATATTGTGAACTTGTTATAGGTTGAATTGTGTTCCCCCAAAATTCATATGTTGAAGTCCTAAGCCCAAGCACCCCACAGAATGTGACCTTATTCAGAAATAAGGTCATTGCAGATGTAATTAGTTAAGATAAAGTTATACTGGCATAGGGTAGGCTCCTAATCTATATGACTGATGTCTATATTTTAGAAAAGAGGGAAATTTGGGCATAGACTCACATGTGAAGATTAGAACTATGTGGCCATGAGCCAAAGAACTACTAGAAGCTAGGAGAGAGACCTGAAAAAGATCCTTCCTTACACCTTCAGAAGGAGGATAAACCTGCCAACACCTTGATTTTGAACTTCTGAACTCCAGAACTGTAGTATAATACATTTTTTTTTGTTCTAAGCCATGAAGTTTGCAGTCTTTTGTTATGGCAGCCTCCGAAAATTATTACAGAACTCAAATGCAAACTCAGGCAAATAAATTACATAATGCAGGTTGAGTATCCTTTATCCAAAATGCTTGGGACCAGAAATGTTTCAAATTTCTAAATTTTTTTTAGAATACTTGCATATACATAATGAGATGCCTTGGAGATGAGACCAAAGTTTAAACATATGATTATGTATGTCTCATATACTCCTTATATATAGGCTGAAGGTAGGATTTTCTGAAATATTTAAAATAATATCTGTGCATAAAATGAAGTTTTGCATTTTGGCTGTGAACTGTCACAAAGTCAAATGTGAAATTTTCCACTCTGGCATCATGCCAGCACTCCAAATGTTTCAGTTTGTAGCATTTCAAATTTTAGATTTTGGGGCTAGGGATGCTCAGGCTGTAGAAGTCTGCTTTAGGAGAGATTCACCAGATTCATAACATGTTTGAATTGAAAATTTAAAGATAACAATAACATTTAAATTATTAACATTAAGAAATTTGTAGGTGATTTATGTATTTCTCAAGTATATATGATATAAAGTTTTGGAAGAAAAAATTGTTTTACATCATAAGGTCCAATCAATAAAAGAGAGGAATTTGTTTTTATTTGTTTGCTTATCTATATTTCTCTTCCTCGAGAAAAAAGGCTGTGCTTTATTTGTCTTTGTTGCCCTCATGAATGGGCAACTGAGTAAATGAGTGAACTGATGAATGTGAGAGTAAATAAATGAACAATTTCCACAGTAGGATTATTGAACCTCTGGTTTAGTTTATTGACAGTCTAGAACAAGCTTGTCCAACCTGCAACCTGCAGGCTGCATGCAGCCAAGGATGGCTTTGAATGTGGCCCAACAGGAACTCATAAACTTTCTTAAAACATTATGAGATTTTTTGTGACTTTTAAAAAGCTCATCAGCTATCGTTAGTGTTAGTGTTAGTGTATTTTATGTGTGGCCCAAGAAAATTCTTCTTCCAGTGCGGCCCAGGAAGCCAAAAGATTGAATATCCCTGGTTTATAGCTTTGGTTTGACGCTGTCCGTGGTACTGAATAAAAGTCGCTGAAAGCCAAATGTCTTCTAGCTCCTGGGACTTTGACCCTCCTTACTAGACCCCATGTATGCACTGCAACACAACTCATCATTCTCGTTTCAACTCACTGCAAAAAGACCCCCCAAAAATCATGTGGCCTCTTTTATAAAATACATGGAGACATATGTCATTGATCCCATCTGAGCTCTTAATCATTTTTTAGTCTTTTGTACACAAAGATTTTTCCCCCACATTTGCTCTTCTCAAATTCTTTCCCATCTTTGTTGAAAGTAGCTCATCCTTCCTGTTGTTTACTTAAAATCCTTGGATGCATCTTTAAATACTCTCTTCATCTCATCCTATCTACCAGTAAACACTCTTGGATCTACCTTCAAAATATTTCCTGAGTCTAACCTGCTTATGACCTTCACTGCTATCACCTGGTCCACAGCATCTCTCAACAGACTATTGCAATATGTTTCTAAGTAGTGTTCATGTTTCTACCTTCATTTCCTGTCAACTCTTAGGGTGTTTTCTATATAGCACTTAGGGTTATCTTTTTAAAACGTAAGCCAGGTTATGTTATTTTTCTATTCAAACTTTCCAAAGGAATTCCATTTTGTTTATTGTCTGCCCGTAATTTCTAAAAATGTTAGTTTCATGAAAGCAGAGATTGTGTACTTCTTTTAGTTCCCTGAGGCATCCCAAGTGCCCAGAACAGTTCCTGGCCGATGGTTGGTTCTCAATAATATTTGTTCAATAAATAAAAGACAATGAGAGTCAGTTGCTAGTGTGAGAATGCTCTTATGAAACCCAAATCCTACTGAAAAAGTGTTAGAACAAGTTGAATTACTGCATCTTTAAATGGTTTAAACATTAATATTTTAAAATTCAACCTTAAAATCCACTAACATAAGCTGCCTGGTATGTGAGCACTGACGGAACTAAAATCACTGAGTGCATTTTAAAGTAGAAAAACAATGCACTTGAAACATTTACACATATCTGCAACAGAGTGTTTCAGTTTGTTTTCAAAAGATACCCTAAAATGGTGACACCTAAAAGAATACAATGTTTTGCTATAAGTAGAACTACACTATATTAAAATCCTGATTTTGCCACTGATTAGCTATGTAATCTTGATATGATCTTTCACCAACTTTGCTTTCATGTTAGGCTTCTAGTCGAATCATCAATTTTTAAGAGATTTAAATTTCTTCCCTTAGGAAGAGGCAAAGAGTTTCAAGGACAATTTTGAAAATTCTAAATTCCAATCACAATTTTCTTTGTAAGTAAGCTAGAGAATGAGATGTGAACTGCAGCAACTCCAAACTAATTACAGTTGAGCATAAGAAATGGCCTTGATGGAAACTATAATTACTTGTGAAGACCTTCTATTGAGTAAATATGTCATTATGTCAAAATAATATGGCTAAAGGATCTAAATATTTTCCTCTTATATTTTATTGTGAAATCTCATACCTAAAAAAAAATCCAGCCATTTAACAGATGGATTGCTGAAAATTCATTTTCTGAAGGAGCTGACATTTCATCAATCTGATGAAAATTTGAGCTCCTATATATAGTTTCTTAACTGGGATAATAACAGACATCTTCAGAAGAAAGCTTAGCTGGGAAGTTTGATAGTTAGGAAGCTTGTCTATGAAAGAAATTATTTTTGTACAATAAATTTTCTTTGTATGACAAAAATCTGCCAGCTAATATGATTTAGAAACTTCTAACTAATATATAACTATTATTTGGCAAAATTCTTAAAAACTCACTTTGGGATGTGAAACACATCTTCTCATAGCAAATGTACTAATGTTTAATGTCTCTTTCAGGTTTATTATATTTTTAATTGATGCATAACACTTGTACATATTTATGGAGGTCAGTGTGATATTTTGATATATGTATACATTATATAATAATCAAATTAGGGTAATTAGCATATTCATCACCTCAAATATTATAATTTCTTTGTGGTGAGAGCATTCAAAATTCTCTCTTCTAGCTATTTTGAAATACACACTATGTTGTTAAGTATAGTCACCCTACTGTGCAATGGAACACTAGAACTAATTCTTCCTCCTATTTTACTATAACTTTGTACTCATTGACCAACATCTTTCCATCCCCCTCTCCTCCTTTTCCCAGCCTCTGGTAACCTCTATTCTACTCTCTACTCCTATGAAATCATGTTTTTTGGATTCCACATATGAGTGAAATCATGGGGGTGTTTATCTTTCTGAGCCTGAGTTATTTTACTTAACATACTGTCCTCTGGGATTAACTATGTTGTCAAAATGACAGGATTTTATTCTCCTATAGAGCAAAAGAGTATTCCATTATGTAAATATATTATATTTTCTTCATTCATTCCTCTGTTGATGGACGCTTTGGTTGATTTAATATCTTGGCTATTGTGAACAGCGCTGCAATAAACATGGGTGTGATGCTGATATCTCTTCAACATACTGATTTTCTTTCCTTTGAATATATACCCAGCAGCAAGATTTCTGGATAGTTTTTAGTTTTCTGAGGAAACTTCATATTGTTTTCCATAATGGCTATATTAATTTAAATCCCCATAAATAGTGTGTGACTTCTCCTTTTTCTACATCCTCATCAGCATTTATTTTTGTTTTTTTGATAATAGTGATCCTAACTGGAGTGAAATGATATCTCATTGTCATTTTTATTTGAATTTTCCTGCTGATTAGTAATGTTGAGCATTGTTTTCATACACTTGTTGGCTATTTGTATGTCTTCTTTTGAGAAATGTCTATTCAGGTCTTTTTGCCTATTATTTAATCAAATTATTATTATGTTGCTATTGAATTAAGTTCCTTATATATTCTGGATATTAATACCCTGTAAGATGTATAGTTTGCAAATATTTTCTCCCATTCTGTAGGTTGTCTCTTCACTCTGTTGATTGTTTCCTTTGCTTTCTTTTGCTGTGCAGAAGCTTTTTAGTTTGATGTAATCCCACTTTGCTTTTGTTGCCTGTGCTTTTGATTCTTATGTTTAAAAAATCCTTGCCAGGACCAATGTCATGAAGTGTTTCCCTGATGTTTTCTTCTAGTCGTTTCATGGTTTTAGGTTTTATGATTAAGCATTTAATCCATTTTGAGTTGATTTTTGTAAGTGGTGAGAAATAGGGGTCTAGTTTCATTGTTCTGCATGTGGATATCCAGTTTTCCTAGAACCATTGTTGAAGAGACTGTCCTTCTCCCATTGTGTATTCTTGGCACTTCTGCCAAAATTGACCTGGCTGTAAATTCATGGATTTACTTCTGGATTCTCTATTCTGTTTCATTGCTGCATGTGTCTGTTTTCATATCAGTACCATGTTGTTTGGGTTACTGTTGCTTTGTAGTGTATTTTGAAGTCGGGTAATGTAATGTTCCCAGCATTGTTCTTTTTGCTTGAGATTGCTTGGCTATTCATGGTCTTTTGTGATTTCATACAAATTTTAGAATTTTTTTTTCTACTGCTATAAAGAGTGTCATTGGTGGTTTGAAAAGAATTGCACTGAAGCTGTAAATTGCTTATAGTAGTATGGGTATTTTAACAATATTAATTATTTTACTGTATAAATACAGACTACATTTCTATTTGTGTCTTTTTCAACTTCTTTTCTTAATATTTTACAGTTTTCATTGTAAAGCTCTTTTACCTCCTTGGTTAAATTTCTTCTTGGGTATTTTAATTTTTTGTAGCTATTCTAAATGGGATTGCTTCCTTTATTTTTTTTTTCAGATTGTTTGTTTTTGGTATATATAATGCTGCTGATTTCTGTATGTTGATTTCTTATCCTTTGCTAATAATGGTTTTGAATCCATAAAACCCACAAAGGGCTATGTAACCACTTGAATGACCATTCTTTTTTTTTTCTTAGATGGAGTCTTGCCCTGTTGCCCAGAATACAATGGCATGATCTCGACTCACTGCACCCTCCACCTCCCGCCTCCCAGGTTTGAGGATTCTCCTGCCTCAGCCTCCCGAGTAGCTGGGATTACAGGCGTGTGCCACCACACCCGGCTAATTTTTTGCATCTTTAGTAGAAATGGGTTTCCCCATGTTGGCTAGGCTGGTATCGAACCCCTGACTTTGTGATCTGCCCACCTCAGCCTCCCAAAGTGCTGGGATTACAGGCGTGAGCCACTGCCCCTGGTCTGAGTGAACATTCTTAACTATTTTTATTAAAAAAGAAAGAATGTATCAAGAAATTTGTGGATGAAAGAAAAACAGAGAAATTAAAGACAGAGTCGGTATTTTTGTTTGCAAGACCCAGCAATGGATTCTGGCTAACTTCAGAATGTATTGGAAGAATATTGTGTGTTTTACAGTATTAGTATCAGACATAGGGCTAGAGAAGAGGCTTGGAAACAAGACAAGAGCACGGGAGGTTTGGCAGTAAGGCTCAGAGCCAATGACATACCCCGGAGCAGTCCTGAAGGTTGGGACCTCTCCTGCTGCCATTCCCAGCATCTCAGTGCTGCAACCCCCTAGACTTAATATATTTGCTGTAAATATCTTCCCGATTGTATGTCTCTGCTATAGTACATTTAGATAGAATTTGAAGTTGATGGCATTGATTACTTTGGGGCCCTTTTGTTTAACAAAATATTTTCAAGGAAGTCAAAGTTATCTTTTTGCATAGAGTATGTTTCTTTATAATATGACATGTAATTTGTTACAGCTCTGGAAAGCAATCTAAGAGTTAAAATCTTGCTCTTAAACCTGAATCTAAGAAAGGACGACCTACTTAACAGTGCTGGGAAAACTGGCTAGCCAAATGTAGAAGAATGAAATTGGGTTCCTATCTCTCACCTTATACAAAAATCAACTCAAGATGGACCAAAGACTTAAATCTAAGACCTGAAACTACACAGATTCTAGAAAAGAATCTGGGAAAACTCTTCTGGACATTGGTCTAGGAAAATAACTTATCGCTAAGATGCCAAAAGCTAATGCAATACAACCAAAAGTAAATTAAGTAGTACCTAATTAAGCTTAAAATCCTCTGCACAGCAAAAGAAATAATCAGCAGAGTAAACAGACTACCCACAGAATGGGAGAAAATATTTGCAAACTATGTACCCATCAAAGAACTAATATCCAGATTCTCAAACAAATTAGTAAGAAAAAAGCACAAATGATTCCATCAAAAAGTGAGCAAATGACATGAACAGATATTTCTCAAAAGAGGATGTACAAATAAACATAAGCAAAAATGCTCAACATCATTAATCATCAGAGAAATGCAAATTACACAGTGAGATATCACCTTACTCCTGCAAGAACGGCCATTATTAAAAAGTCAAAAAAAAAAAAAATAGATGTTGGCATGGATGTGGTGAAGTGGAATGCTTTTACACTGCTGGTGGGAGTGTAAATTAGTACAACCATTATGGAAAACAGTATGGAGATTCCTTAAATAACTAAAAGGAGATCTACTATTCGATCCAGCAATCCCACTACTAGGTATCTTCCCAAAGGAAAAGAATTAATTATATGAAACAGACACTTGTATGCATATGTCTATTGCAACACAATTCACAATTGCAAAAATATGGGATCAACCTAAGTGCCTATCAACCAATGAGGGAATAAATAGTCTTTGGTATATATATACTATGGAATACTAATCTGACATAAAAAGAACAAAATAATATCTTTTGCAGCAACTTGGATGGAGCTGAAGGCCATTATTCTAAGTGAAGTAACTCAAGAATGAAAAACCAAATACCATATGTTCTCATTTATAAGTGGGAACTAAGCTATGGGTACACAAAGGTATACAGAGTGGTATAATGGACTTTGGAGACTCAGAAGCAGGAGGGTGTAAGGGGGTGAGGAATAAAAAACTACATATTGGGTACAATGTACACTACTCGGGTGATGGGTACACTAAGATCTCAGACTTCACCTGTACAATGACTCATACCACAGAAGCTATTGAAATTTAAAAAAATCAATAAATAGTTAAATAAACAAAAAAAACCCTGAACCTAAAATAAAATTAAATCAAAAAAAAAAAATCTGACCAGAAAAGGTGAACAAGAAAAAAAAAATATATGTGGCCCCTTAATCTTCCAAGAGCCTCTTACCTTTCAAGCTGGAGTGGCATCTCAGCTCTCACCTCTGCGGCCACCCGTCTTGCAGCTTTTGACTTCTCAGTCTACCAAATTCAACCAGCTGGACTCCTTATTCATCTAGAGATAGGTTTTCTTCATCATTTCAGTTGAAATCTTGGTGACATTCTTGCATCTCCTCAAACTTCATTCTGTTAAAATCTTTAGTAAATGAAAGCAAATACTTAAGTTTCTCCTCAACCTTCCCTTATGACTTTATTTCAGGAATTTTCAGAATGCTTGGTTAAAGGGTACATGTTCTGATTGTTCTGAGAATGCTATTTTCTTCTCTCCTCTGTGTTTACCCAAGCCAAAGCTGTAAGCATGAACTGCCTGTGCCAATCCTTGGCAGTAAGGTTCTAATAATATTTGCCAACTAGAATGCACAATATTTTAAAAATTGGGTCACTTGCTTGCTGTGTTATATATTAGAGATACCTAACATTATCCAAGATTATGAATCTGTAGAAAATTGTAGCATAGAATTAAGTAAGAACAAGTTTTCTAACCACTGCACTGTACTTAAAAGTAAACTTCTATGTGGGATAATATTTTCAATATACCCATTTAAAAACAACTGTGTTCTCAGGCAGTACAAATGATGTTTAACACAAAATACGTGATATTGGTTGAAAGCACAAGAGCTTCATAGACCTTTTGAGGTTTCAGTGTGTAAAGCCTCTTCATTTCGTATTCTAGGACCTCCAGGGTCTGGAAAACTTCAGTCTGTGCAAGAATGTATACCCTTTCCTTACCTTCACCTCCAGTTTTTAATTTCTTATACTCTTGTGGATATCAGCTCAGTTTTACATAAGAGAAGTGATATTCCCACATGGCCCAAGTTCTTGAAGCCTAGTCTCAAAACTGACACACTCTCATCCTTCACATCACATTGGCCAACTCAAGTCGTAAGTCTAGCTTATATTCAAGGAGGTGTGGCAAGGTAGGGAAAGACTTCACCTCTTGACAGGGGAAATTTCAAATTCACATGGCAAAAGGTACGGATACAGGGAGGAGTGGAGAATTTCAGCAATTTTTTGTCCTATCATGGTATTATTTTTCAGTCCATTCTGCAGATGAGAAAATTGAGGACTTTCTAATTAAGTAACTCTCTCATGGTCATATACAGCACTGCTCTTACGGTTGCAAGTTTCCAAGAAAATATTTTTGGTAGGCTCCTAACTATATAAACAATGTTATTAAAAAGTTTATGACAAAATTCATGGGCCTCAGTATGGTATAATGTCCCATTTGTGGAGATTTAGAATAATGGCTATATACCAACAATCACCAAGCTGAGAATCAAGTCAAGAACTCAATTCCTTTTACAACAGCTGCAAAATAAAATAAAATAAAATACTTGGGAATATACTTAACCAGGGAGATGAAAGATCCCTACAAGTAAAACTACAAAACAATGCTGAAAGGAATCATAGATGACACAAACAAATGAAAACATATCTCATGCTCATGGATGGAAAGAATCAATAGGGTAAAAATGATCATACTGCCAAAAGCAATCTATAGATTCAAAACAATTCCCACCAAAGTACCAAAAGTACCATCATCATTCTTCATAGAACTAGAAAAAACAATCCTAAAATTCATGTGGAACCAAAAAAGTCCCTGCATAGCTGAAAGAACAAATGTGGATTATGCATGTTTATTTAACACCTGATGTCTAATTTGTGCTTTCTCAATGGCTAAACATACGTTTCATACATGAGTACTTCACTTGCCTTCTATTTTCTTATTCTTCCAAAGCTCCTTTTCAGTCTTTTAAACATTGCAGTGCAAGAGAGACACTGCAGTGAAGGACATAGCACCTTGCCTCCAGCAAGCACTGCTTTTGGTTTGTATGTTTATTACACACTTTGATTCAGTGATCAAAACATGTTTCGAGTGAACTATACTATTTTAATACACTAAAACCATGCAACCCTATTTTAAATAAACTGTTCATAAAGAGCACTAACATTCTTTAGGATTCTCCCTAATAAAGGTGCGGAGAGCACCACAGTCTGGATCTTCCCTATGCCTTAGTGAAGAGGTCCCACGGAGGAAAGTGGGATCAGGACGGAACTGGGTTTCCTTTTTGTAGCTAGCTCTACTTTACTCCAAGGGACAGGCTTGCCCAAGGCTCTAACCCACCAATCCTGTCTGAAGTCTGGGTAGATATTTCAACAAGCAAAGAGGATTTGGTGCTAGGTCATTCAGGAGTCTCTGTAAGGCCTCCTTTCTCAGGCTACACTCTCTAATCCTGTCCGTGGTGACTCTGACTCTGCTTTGTCAAGGGATCAGTTTTCACCTTAGGACAATGTGGGTGCCTGGTAACTTCCAAGTCCTGAATGACCTGTCTGTCACTGACTAACCTATCCAAAGGTTGGTTAAGACTTTGATACGTGATTTTGTAAAAAAAAAAAAAAAAAATACATTCTTCCTAGTCTAATTGAAAAATTCTATGTAATATCAATAAAAATGGTGATAGAATAGCTTTGAAACAGAGCAAGCTATGTGCAAAGTTTATTTAGAAAAACAGATATATAAGAAGAGGTAGGAAAATATTGAAATAGAAGTGCTACGAGGGGGAAAAGGCCAACAAGTATAAGAGCTTTTTATTTTCAAGTTATAGGAAAATATATTTCCTACGGCTACTGTAACAAATGACCACAAATGAAGTAAACAACACAAGTTTATTCTCTTACAGCTCTAGAGGTCAGAAGCCCGACATGGGTCAGCAGCACTGGCTCCTTCTAAAGGCTCATGGGAGAATCCGTTTCCTGCCTCTTCCAGCTTCCAGGAGCTGCCTGCATTCCTCTGCTCCTGGCCCTTCCTCAATCCCAATACCAGTAGCCAGGCTCCTTCTGCTCCCTCCTCTGCCCACTGCTTTGTCATCTCCTTCCCTGACTCTGATTCCACTGCTTTTGATGACATTGGGCTCAACTGGTCCTCCAGGGCAGTCTCCTCACCTGAATCATCTCTGTATGTGCAGCTAACAGGTTCACAGGTTCTGGAAACTGAGACATGATCATCTTTGGGGACATTATTCTCTCCAACACACAAACCATTCTGATTCTTATATCTTAATATACATAGATCAATGGAATAAATACAGAGGCTAGAAATGTACTAAAACACATGCAGGAATTTAGGATATAGTAAATGTGATGCTTAATATAAGGAGGGGGAGGAAATGGATCATTAAATAAATAATGTTAGAGAAACAATCCACCAAAATTAATTCCAAATCAATCAATGATTTAAATTAAAGAAATATGAAAAATGGAAAAAACCTGCCAGATAATGAGGGAAAATTATTTTCGTGAACTTGGAGACAGGAAGACCCTTCTATGCCAAACATAAAATTCAGAAACCATATATAGAGCAATTGATAATTTTGAGTACAAAAATTTTAGCTTAAAAAGAAAACAATCAGCAGAAAAACTGCTTTCAGGCTGGGCACAGTGGCCCATGCCTATAATCTCAGCACTTTGGGAGGCCGAGTCAGGAGGAATGCTTGAGTCGAGGAGATCAACACTAGCCTGGGCAACATAGCAAGATCCTTTCCTACAAAAAAATTTTAAAAAAATTATCAGGATGTGGGACACATGCCTGTAATCCCACCTACTCAGGAATCTGAGGTAGGAGGATTAATTGAGCCTGAGAGGTTGAGGCTGCAGTAAGCCATGATTGTGTCACTGAACTCCAGCCTGGGCAATACAGCAAGACCTTGTCTCCAAAAGAAAAAAAGAAAAAAATGTTTGCAATATATCTGAAGACGTATTTTTTAATACATAGAACTTACAAATCATGAAGAAAAAAATCAGCAATTCAATTTAAAAGGAGACAAGAGAAGAGTTCACACAAAAAATAAATACAAATGGTCCAAAAGCATTTGAAGAGGCCATTTAGGAAAGACAAATTAAACAACACTGAGTTACCAATTTAACCTATAAGGTTGGCATAAATGTTTATGTATTATTATTCACAATAGCCAAAATATAGAAATAATCTAAATATCTATTAAAAGATGAATGAAGTGTGTTATACACATACAATGAAATATTATTCAGCCTTAGAAAAGAAATAAATCCTGCCATTTGCAGCAACATCAATAGATCTGAATATGTACAGCTATTATGTATCTTAATAATTATAAGCAAAAATTCTAAAAAATAAAAATAAAAACTAAACAGACCTAGAAGACATCATGCTACGTAAAATAAGTCAATCAGAGAAGAACAAATACTGCATGATTCCTCTTGTATGAGGGACCTGCAGTAGTCAAACTCATAGCAGAAAATAGTATGTGGTCACTAGGGGTGGGGAGGGGCAAATGGAGAGCTGCTGTTCAATGTGTGTAAAGTTACAGTTATAAACACAGTATCACATTCTTGAAAACTGCTAAGAGAGTAGATTTTGAGTGCTCTCACCACAAAAAGATGACAAGTATGTGAGATAATGCATATGTTAATTAGTTCAATGTAGCCGTTCCATAGTGTATACATATTTCACAAGAAGTTATACACAATAAATATATACGTGTGTATGTGTGCGTGTGTGTGTGTGTGTGTATATATATATATACCAACACATATATATAATTTTTGTCAGTTAAAAGAAAGTTTTAAATGACATTAAACCAGATAATGGAAGACATTAAAGAGTATGTTTACTTAATATATCAGTCATTTTTCCATATTAAAACTGCATATATATCATAAAAAAGTAAATAATATATACAGTTATACAAGGTGAATAAGTTACAGAGATCTGCTTTACAATATAGTTCCTATAGTTAACGGTACCATGAAGTACATTAAAGTATTGTTTAAAAGGGAAAGATCTCATATTTAGTGTTCTTACCACAGAAAAAAGAATAACAAAGTTAAAAGGAAACTTTTGAAGGTGATGGATATATCCATTACCTTGATTGTAGTAATGGTATCACAAGTGAATGTAGATGTCTAAACTCAAGCAACTGTATACATTAAATATGCACAGGCTTTTGTATTTCATTTAAACCTCAGTAAAACTGAAAAACAAAATGAAAACACTTTAAAAAGATATGCCCTGAGACCCAAAGTAGAGAAACAAAAACTTACATATATTTTTAGTTGGAATGTAAATCACTACAATGTTTTAGGAGAGAAATTTGTAAGTATCTTTCAAAACTAAATTCCAAATATACGTTGATCCAGCAATTTAACTTTGCTCTCGAAGGCTCTTAGGAATTCCTTGAAAGGAGTCTGAAAGCCTGGGGACCATAAGAAGGGTTATCTCTTCTCTTGGGAGTATGGAGACTAACAGATTATGACCGTTGACTATACAAAGAGATCTCTGTATCACTTTCAAAAATTATTCTGTACTTCTGTACTGCTAAAGAATATGAAACATTTGCTAATTTCTTGCTCTGTTGAGAAATTCTGCTTCTCTTTTGATAGTGTAGTCTCAATACATGTATTAGAAAAAAAAAATGCCTCTTTGTCTTTTAAACAGGGAAAAGAAAGTTTTGATTGGATGTCACCCAGACACATGGTGACTCTCTGAAGATAATAATGAAAAGCCCTGACAACTCTGTCACCTGGTGGTTCTTTAGTTGCTCAGCCATATGACAAGAACACCCTGCCCCTCCCCCTGCTGAGTGAACAGGCTATTTATAGGCTCAGGGAAACTTAGCTCATTGCAGACCTACCTTTCAGATAGAGTTGGAAGCAAATATTATTTGACATTGCATTTGAAAAAAAGTAAACGAGCTATAAAAATTTGATCAGTCTGTATCTTTATATGACATAATCTCCAGGAAATATTGTCAAGTGGAAAAAGCAAGGTTAAAATTAGTATGTACTCGTATTCTCCCAAATGAATGTAAAAAGGTGGATCTGGACTTGTGTATACTGAGTGTGTTCAAAAATAAACACGAAAAACTGAAGACATTGTTCACATGTGAGGAGGGAGCCTGGGAAGCTGGTGACCTGATGTGGGAGGGAGGCAAGCATTTTGACATAGATGTTTGTACAGTGTTTGAAATTTTTTACCATAACATTCTACTATTTAAATTAAAAAAACAAGTTAATAAAAAGCAAATAAGTTAAACTGTAACTACCTAAAGATTAAATATGCCAATATGCCAAATGTTCCAAAAGAAGATACTTTACCCATTTAACCCTGTAGTTGATCTAAAATATGCTTTTCCTCACTTTGATTTTTTTAAAAGCCACTTTTCTTGGTAATTTTTATCTCTACTTCAATTCACTTTCTGAAAATTATGTTTTTCCCTCTTCTTCCTTCTATGAAAAAAATTGTGTTCACTGTTAAAACAAGAAAATACTTTCAGAAAAACATTTGGCTAAACTGTTAGATATCGATATTCAAAAAAACGGTATTCAGTGTCTTGTGGAATCCTCGTTGGGTGTTTCCTAGGAGCAAAATGGGTGGGATTCATGACAGGTTTTATCTTAGAAGTTATTTAATTCTGAGCAACAGCAACTTTGTAAGTCAGAACATCTTCAAAAGAACTTAGTCAAAAATCAGGAGAATGGGAGTAATTCCTGGATATATCATAAAATTTGCCTCATTGCCTTCATTCCCTTAAGGACCAAAATGATCAGACCCCCTGCAGTAAAGTCTTCACAGCAGAATGACAAAAACAGGCCCTTCTCCATTCTGGCTTTCTGATGGACCACCAGGTCCTACTGCAGGGCCCAGCTTTAAAGAAGGATTTGTTGAATGAAAGAAAGAGTAAAGGAATTTGCTCAACACACACCTTAATTCCTATAATTTGTTATCTAAAAATAGAGTGAGAAAATGCACATGGCCAAAACACATGTGAAGAAGACACACAGCAGTGGAGTGAAGCCAGCATAGCATGACTCAAAACTTCTTCAGGAGCAAACCATACAATAGAAACTTAAATATGGATTAAGGGCCTGCATACTGAGAACTTATGCACATGATCTCAACTGATAAGTCCCGTCAAATTGGCCCTTCAAGACTCTAAACATACAGGTATAGAGATAGAGATAGATACAGATAAATGCTACTTTTTGGCCAAAAAGGAAAGATTTACTGACCACATTGAAGTGGTTGAGATCTGAAGTTACTAGTTAGCTATTTGGACCAAAGAAGCTTAATAATTAGCCAAATTTGCATTTGATGTGGCTTAAATATATTCACACAAAGCAAAAACAAAAAAACAAGCAAACAAGTGATGAAACACCTACTAAAAAACAATGTTCTGATGGACTCTGTCAACACCAGATTAACAGCATAACAATAAAGTAGCACTTAGATGGAGGGCCAGCGCATGGCCCTCTACCGATTTGCTCTTTCTGTATGTCCCAGCTGTACATTTTCTAGCCATTTATTTTTCAGATGTCACGGTGTTCAGTAGTAAATCAACTAATGGGACCACACTATGTCCACTTGCATTGTATCTGCATAATTTATGAACTAAATAAATTTTCATTTATTGCTTGAAATAAATGCCCCTTTTGCTTGAAAGTAAATTAATTTTAAATTTATCAAGTTGTACATATTATAAGGTTTAAGTCTAAAAGGTTAATGGCCAAGAAAGTCAAGAATTATTTCAACACGGGTTAAAGGTAGTAGTTAACGTTTACAGCAAGATATAATAAGTAATTTTTACTGTCTCTAAAATAGGAGTGTAATATTTTGTGGTGGAGAGGTTGTCCTTCTTAGCATTCAATACAACTTTAGTTGGAAATCCCTATTCCACATCCATTGTCTTTTCATCAACCTCCCATCAAACGTCAAAGTAAACATTAGACTTATTCGTAGTTTATTTAAAAGTTCCTGAATGCATTTTCCCAATGATGAAGTTTCAGTATATCAATAAAAAGATTCATATTGCAAAATCATCTAGTTTTCCTGGGAGCCATCAGCTATTCTCATATAGATGGCAATGGGAAATTGCCTTGGCAACATCTCTGGGAATTAGGTTAAATTTATTGGCATCAGGACACAGAACATCACGACCAAATACTTGGACTTATCTTTGTGTCCAGAAGTCAGCTCACTTAATGAGGCCTTTGAGAAAAGTGAACTTACTTTAAAATGTACCTTTTGCTGAGAAGAGAGACCGGTGACAGAATTTGAAAGTGCTAGTGTCAAAATAACATTTTAATTAGTTGTCCCCTGTGGAATTTAATTATAAGTTTTCCTGTCTTTTATAGAAATGAAATTTATCTTTATTTTCTACACATAGGTTTTAAAATTTGATAGTACCAAAGAATTAATTATATACCCCAATGATGCTTAAGACATGCTCATGAGTTGTGTTATTTCCTTGAAAACAACTAAAAAAACAAAAATATAAGAAGAAACTTTCTTTGAAAAACCAGAAAACTTTTGAATCCCTGAAAAATAATGCAAAAAGTATGGAGATGGTTTAGAAGTATGACAAGATGTGATAATAGCACAGGGTGTCGTAGATCCCAAAACAAACTGGCAACGTTGCCACCCTAGAGGAGGGGTATATGCAATGGTAAGAACCCAAAGTCTCATGGATGCAAAAATGAGAACAGGATATTCTTTCAGACACACTTCTGGCTCCAAGAACTAGAGAAAGATTTGGCTGCGCCAAAAATCCCATAGTCGAGTTGTACTTGCAGGAACATCTACCTGTTTGGCCTGATGTGAGAGAAGGAGAGAGGTGTTCATTCTGGACACTATGTAGCTGCTTATCTTTGTTGGCTATGCAGAATTAAAGAAAGGTTAAAAAGAGAACACCTATATTTGCATCAGAAGAAAATTCATGCTAGCTTGGAACAAGTGGCTCACCTCCACCTTTCACACATGTTCTGTGACTAGCTTGCCCATGATTTTGCAGTTTCTACAGTGTTTGCTTTCATACTTGAATGAAAGTTTAGGTGGGTATGTAGTCTGGGAACATTTTCTCCTTTCTCAAGCACTTTGCTCCACTCTTTCCTCATGGTCTGTTTCATGCTGCTGTGTAGGCTGTTTTTTCCCTTTTGAACATGACTTATTCAAACATGAATTCTCAAAAAAAAAAAAAAAAAGCCCATCACAAGACCTATAAAACCTTTGAAGATAAAAAAAGAGAACAGGACCTGGAACATAAGAATGACAAGTAGCACTCAACAGAAAAAAAAAAAAAAAAAAAAAAAAAGTCTTAATATAATGATTGAAGCATAAGAATTTGATCAGCTTTTTGCAATGAATTTTTTAAAATCTGAAAAAAATCTCCTTTGTAAAAATGATATCAAAAAGACAAGATGCAAAAAGTCAGAAAAGAAACTGCAAAGCTACAAAAGACGATGAAATAAGAGTTGGTAGAATAATTAGAAGGAAAAAAGGGGGAAAAATTGGAAGCAAAAACGGATCACAGAAATGAAGGCAAAACTGAAAGCTGTGAGCACTAGAGTACAAACACCACACACACAAAAAAAGATGAAGATGATTAAGGTGAGCCAAACAGAACAGAAATAAATAACTAAATACAGAAAAATAAACAGAAAGAAGAGGAGCAAAGCAGACTCAAAACATGCATAATTGAATCCTCCCACATCCTCATCCAAAATAAGTCCAATGTAATGAACCAAAAAGTTATCGAAAGTTTACAAATCAGTAAAACTCTCATGAAGTAAACAGAAATGAATCTACAGATTTAAAGAAAATATTCGATTCCAGGAAAATTACACCAAGAATTCTACAGCAAGACATATTGTAGTAATGTTTCTGAACATTAAAAATAAGAGATTTGGGGGCAACCAGGCAAAATCATTAAGATACTCTAAAGGGAAAAATCGGCTCCACAGCAGAATTCAGTGGAACATGAGCAGAGCTGAGCAAAGTGACTGAAAAGGAAGACAAGACTCCCCTATTTTTATACCCATCTGAACTCTCACTCAAACATGAAAGCAAGAGAAAAAACATTTGATAATATTAAAAAGAGGGAGATAATATTGTCCTCAAACATTCATCTTGAAAGATCATAGCATGATATCAGCCCACCTATAAATGAAAAAATAAACCCCGAATCAAATTAATGGAATATACTAGATTAAAACAAAAATAAGAATTAGAGACTATCAGCTAAATATAAATGTCCCAAATCAATATTTTAAAGATGTAGAGAAATAAAATGTGGGAGGTGATGAAAATATACTAATTTCATTAAAAAAATGGATGTCCAAAAATATTGTTTAAAGCTCATAAGTTGAATAACAGAAGTAAAAGAATATTTAGCAGCACAAAATACATTCTGAACAGCACAAAAAAATAATAATAGGAAAATAAAAATTACATGATTAGATACTTCGAAGAGGTAAGATGATTGTCATTAATCTAACCAACCCTTCTCCCTACTACTACTACACACACACACACACCCCTAAAATATCATTAACATATCATAACAGATACAGATTCAGAGAAGGGATACTATCAAAATCTTTAGAAAACTAATGATTCTAATGCTATTTAAACTGTTTCAGAATATTTAAAAGTATACTCTTTAAATTCTTTATGAAATGAGGAAAATAATAAACTGTACATCTAATCAGAAAACACACACACATAAAATTACAGATAAAAAATTCCTAAATGAAACACTAACAAACAGAATTCTAAAACACATTTTAAAGATAATATATCAGGAACAAGTAGGCTTTATTTGTAGGATATCAATATATTTCCATTTTTAAATGTATGAATAAGATTTATCAAATATTTATGTTAAATTTAAAAGAAAAATAATTTTTAGTGTCATGTTATTTTTTAAAAATTCAACATCCATTTTAATAAAGAATCTTCACACATGAATATTAAGAACATTTGAAAGTTGATAATATCTACCTATTAAGCATTGTGCTTAATGGAAAAACTAGAAGCAATCTCATTAACATCAGAATCAAGACAAGCATATCTACTGTCATTTGATATTACTCAGCTTTGCATATTATTTGTAAATAAATTGATAGTGTACCTTGAAACACTCTCAAATCAACTGAGAGTCCTTTACAAATAACAATTGAAGTAATAATAATACAACATTCTAGAAAATTCATTTATAATATCTACAAAGATAATAAAATACTTAGGGGTCAACTTGCTTAGGGATACACAGGAATAGATAAAATACTTAGACATTAACAACAGATGTGCAAGAACTATAGTAGAAAACTCTAAATGTATCCAACAGACTAAAAGGTGGAGATTTAAACAAATGAAACACAGATTATGTTCTTAGAGAGAAAGAAGTAATTTATAAAGCTGTTATTCTGCCTAATTAATCTATAAATTTAGCATGGAGCCTGACTCCGGATCCCTCCATCCTAGATTGCAGCTATCAGCTACCAGCCTTTCCTGGGCAGGTAGCTACTGACTTGCAGGCCTCAAGCTCTTTTGAGAGACTTAGCAAGGAGCCCAGGACAAGGGTGTGATGCTAGTAAATCCCAGAAAGTGTTTGGTGTTTCATGCACCTAGGACCACAGCAGGAAGAAGTTTGGTGTTGACCAGTGAGATTATACGAAATCCACCGGACCTTCAGACATCAGTAGGGAGGAGCACCGGTAGGCTAAATCATTCCCAGGTTGAAGGCTTGCCAAGAAACAAAAAGCTGCAGATGAACAGTATAAGACTCCTCTGCATTTCAGAACCAGTAAAATTCAGGACTTTCCTGCACCAGACCAGAGCTTGATGACCCCAGAGGAAAATAACTCTTTTAAAATATGACCTCAACTCCAGAAACAAAACAAAACAGAAAACAAGACAGACCCAGAAAACAAGAAAACAATTCTAAGGAGAAAAACAAAGCAACACACACACACACACACACACACACACACACACACACACACACATATACACACACACTCCCCCACAAGAAGTTTGAGAAGACGAGAAACATAAAATTGTTGGAATGAGAAATATGAAACTCTGGAAAATGTTTTAAGCTTGTCTCTCAAACAAAGAACTATATTTTAAATAGCTCCATGTAGTGTTCCTAAAAATCAATAGAAATCAATAAGCCAACAGAAAAATAGGCAAAAGTAAAGGATAGTGTGAAAGAAAATAGACTCTTAGGACCCCAAACTCACTGTGCCAAAAGTGGGAACTGAGTCGTGCAAGCTGCCTTCCTTTTGTTCCTAAGCAGAGAGCTGTCATTTCCCAACCCTGTGTCACAGCCTCATCCATAAGCCAGATTTCTGCAAAGAAAGAAGGTCACAAATCTCTCTAGTGGGCTCTATCTGTTTCAGGCGATATAACCCACTGTTTGGGGTGAGGAAAGGAAGAAGGCACTTTCCCTTCCCCAGGCAGAGCTGATCCACACCAGGGGGGTCTGGGTGGGCAGTGGGCTGGGGGCTGGATTCCCTGTGCAGTGGGGGCAGCCAGCACAGTCATGGGCAGAACTCTGCTGGCACCTGGGAGCATTCAGGGGGTCAGCTGTGTCTTCAGCACCCCCAGGTTTCAGCACTAGACAAGCTAGCCCTAAAACTGAGTTCTGTTAAATCTCACCCTGATAATGCCAATTACCAGCTTATTTTCTCAGGTACAGAAGAAAGACAAAAACAGAAATCATTCCGGTGTCTACCTCAAGACAAATGCATAACTGACTTTTTCCTCTACCCCTTCCTTTCACCTGTAAAGTGCAGATTCACTGAGCACTGCCTCATTGCCTACGCTCCCTCCTTTTTAAGAATTGCCCTCCTGCTTGCTCTTTCCTCTTTAAATACTGAAGTTCTCCAAACCATCTTTGGAAAAAGCACAGAACACGGATGCTCCTGTGATTTGTGTTTTTCCTGGGCTCTTCTCAACCTTGACTAAATAAAACTCAAATTGATGGAGACCTGCCTCAGTCACTTTTGTTTACAACAGTCACGAACAAGGAAACAGAAATGGCTCTTTAACATATGAAAAAAATGCTCAATTTTGTTGATTATAACATGAATGCATGTGAAAACTATTCTGAGATACTATTTCTAACATACCAAATTGCAAAGATCAAATATTTGGTAACCCACTATTTGGGGTGAGGACAGGAAGAGAGCGCTTTCCCTTCCCTAGGCAGAGATGGTCCATGCCAGGAGGGTCTGTGTGGGCAGTGGGCTGGGGGCTGTGCAGTGGGGGCAGCTGGCACAGTCGTGGGCAGAGCCCTGCTGGCACCTGGGAGCATTCAGAAGGTCAGCTGTGTCTTCAGTAGCCCCAGGTTTCAGCACTAGGCCATGCAATGCCAAATTATCAATTAAATAGGTTTCCATCATTCATCCAGGAACTTCAAGGAGAAAAGCGTGTTTGCAGATCCAAAGGAATGACAAAATATTAAGCCCTAAATCATTAATAAATACAGACCTGGTTCTATTTCATGTAGCTGTGCAAAGTCTCTCTGCATGTTCTAGTCATGGGGCATGTAAGTGATGAGTCCAGGGACACACAGCAAAAGACAAGGCAGGATGTAAACAAACACAGACTGATTTTGTAGGCTTGTTCCGTAAATCTGGGGCTCTCAGGGGGGCTCACAAAGGGACACTTGGGGGGGCCACCGCACATCCCACACACCTCTGTCATAAACAGCTCACAGTCCCTGATCTCACAGCTCTGATCTAGTGAAGGAAAGTCATGTGGACTACTCTTTAATGGGGGCTGGAGAGCTGTAATTTTATCTCCATGCTTCCTTTTTTTTCTCAAGCCATTAAGAGTCTCCTATGGTTCCACTTACTTACAAAGATCTAAAATAAGGCCAATTACAATGACTGAAATTAAGTAATTCACTATCCAGTGATTATCATCTCATTTGACTTTATGGTCTTTTAGTAGTAATGCAATAGTTTCCGTTTATTACTTAAGTTTTCTCAGTGTCTGAAAAGATCAATTAATTATGGCATCCTATAAACTAGTTTCGGGGGGACTATGTTCCATCTATCTTCTCCCCAGCATACACTGTGAAATCTCAACATGGAAGTTGAGGTTTCAGGTTGCCGTAAGTGCATCAGCATGGTCAAGACCATTACAACAGCATAAGCCACAGAGTCAAATGCTTTGTACTGATGAGAACATGCAGAATATGGAGGGGAAGGCAAAACTATAATATTTACAGATTCAGCTCTCTTAAATTTTAAAAAATCAAGTTGATTTTTGTAGGTGAAGAAAAGATGATTTGTGATAACTATCTCTCCAGGACATACCACCCTCCGTTATGAAACAGAGTGGAGACTGAAATATGTACACTGGTGAACCAGCTGGTGCCAAAAATAATAAGCTCTCCACATGCTCAGGTGATTTATCTATCATCCTCATAACTATGCTCAGTCATCCCTCATATGTGGCCAAACTGGTAAAACCTTAAAAAAAAGAAAAAATAATTTACCATTGGCATGGTTAGTTAATTATTATCTGGAAACCCTTGCACTTTGAACAAACTCTGGCATAGTTTAGCCTGCTGGCCTGAATGTTCTATCATCAAATGATAAGGCATAAAACAGTAAATGAATTACAATAAAGATTATTAATACTTATAAATTATAAGATGACTCATAGAAGTATCTAAAGAATGTTTTCCTCCAAGCATATTATATTTGAAATTCAGCCTCAATGAACAGTACTCAAAAAGAATAAAATTAAGTTGTCATACTCAAACCATGATTACTTTCTTACAAAAGAAAAAAACATAATGAAAAGAGAAGAGAAAATAAAAAGAGAATTTTAAAGTTTGTAGTGTAAAGAATTTCAACAGAGTTAAATCAGATTGTTGACCTTAAGCCTCCCCTTTTTTGAGGCTGTGTGAATAAAAAACATTGTTAGATCTTTCTGCAGACCTACAGGTATTCCTGGGCATATAGTTAGAGTACATTTTTGTGATAGGAACTATGTAATGGGAATCAAAACCTTCATAAATATTTGGACATCATTTTGTAACTAAATGTCAGGGGAAATTGTTCGTAATCACAAATCTCTCCAGGGAGACTAAGTGAGTGAGTTCATTATCCTTAGCAGAACTCTGGTGCTTCAGCCTTGGACTAGACGTGAAAGGGCAACTGCTGGGGGGCAGAGAGACCTGGTCATTGCACATAATTACCGCCATGCTCGGCTCCCAGATGCCTCACAAGAGATTTTCTTAACATTTCAACTCCCCCTCTCCCAGTGATCTGTGCATGTTAGAGCACTTGGCATCTGTAGGATTCTGTCTGTGGAATCCTTATACCTCAGTGCCTGGGACATTAGCAGAAACCAGAGTCCCCGGAAGGAAGAGTTGAAATACGAATCATAAAGACAAGTGAGCAGAGGCTGCTGGAAGGACCAAGTTGTGCTGGAAAAATCTAATCTTGGATATGTAAGTCATAGCCGACCGTGTTTTCCTTCCCCACCCACTGTTAGGGCACTGCGCTCTACTCTGGGTGCTGATACTGGAGGCAACAGAGTTATGGTGACTGTGGAAAACCAGAGGCCACAGCCCAGATTGTCTTTCTCTATTTTGATTTCATTCAATTCCATTCAAATATATTTAGCAACTACCAAGTGCAAGTTTTCTATTGGGAACAGTTTCAAGTTGAAATGTGTTGCCACATTGTCCCCAGAAGACATAAATATGTACTAGATGTACTAGAATTTCCACTGTTTTATGACTCAAATTGCCTTTCAGTCCCCAAAGTGGTACATAAGCCTTTTATCAAGCCAGGAGCTTCAATTTTTGAATTAGAAACTATGGTCACTATTATTGGATAGGAGTAACAGAAAGTCATAATGTGATAAAAGGACTAGAAAGACCAGGGCTGCCCTCCTTGTATCTGACTTTCAAAATAGTGTTTAAATTTTCTGTGCCTGTGATCAGTGGAGAGTGGTCTACATAAATCACCTGATTATTCTAAAGAAGAGTTCATATATGATCTGTGACCTGTGGTTGTTCTCAGGAAAGGCAAGACAAATACATGTGAAACAAGCAAGTATATTAAATTGTAAGGTACAGAGCTCAATTTTTTAAAGATACAAACTGTAAGTCGTCTCTTTGTTCAGAGGAGCAAAAGATAATACGTGGGTTGAAATAAACATTAAACAGTTATGTTTTCACTTAAATCTTGTAGACAATTGTTTAAGATGAGATAGAGGACCCCAATGTGACTATAAGTAGTCATTAATATACCCAGATATGGAGCAACAGGAATCCCACTTTGTCCAGGCCAGAGGCGGAATAAAAGATTTGGCTTGGTAAAAGATTGCACAGACTAGATTTTAGAGGTTTGCCTGAAAAATAGGCAGAAAAGTTTGGAATTGAATACATGAAAAGAAAGGAAAAGAATCATTTGGGTTTTTTTTTTGTTTTGTTTTTGTTTTTGTTTTTAGAGACAGGATCTCTCTCTCTCTACCAGGCTGGAATGCAGTGGTACAATCACCACAGCCTTCACCTCCTGGGCTCAAGTGATCCTCCTGCCTCAGCCTCCTGAGTAGCTGGGACTACAGGCATGCATCACCATGCCTGGATACTTTTTAAACTTTTTTAGAGACAGGGTCTTGTTATATTGCCCAGGCTGGTCTCAAACGCTTGAGTTAAAGGAGTCCTTTTACCTCAGCCACCCAAAGTGCTGGGATTACAGGCGTGAGCCACAGCACCCAGCCATTTGGGGTTCTTTGAATAGGATAGTGACTCAGGGAAAGTGATTAGTCTGACCTTGTTGTGCCTATATTCCAGTGGTAGGAGGAGGTATTGAATATAAAGTTATTCTACAAGCACAAATTCTACATTGCACGTCCTGGAAACAGGATTTGGCACACAATAAAATGACTTACAGTTTGTATCTTCTAAAAAATCACAGTCTGTACCTTAATATTTAATGTACATGGTTGTTTCATGTGGATTTGTCACATGAATTATTTCTTGAGTAAATAAATGAGCCATTTTAAAGCTGAAAGTCTCAAAATTTCTAACAGTTTGTTCGTAATAACAGCTAAAAGCATCCAAGCAGATCCAAGAATAATAGAAAGCTTCCTGTAAGCAGGAAATTCCTTACACAGTTCATATCTAATTCCAAAAGTGCATACCCATTCCTTCTAGAGGTTTAAAAATAATCAATAAAAAAACTAATATTGTATTGCTTTCTAGTCAAACGAACACTTTATATTTTAAATCTTCAAATAAAATTTCTTCTTCTGACAGCTATGCGGTGTTAACTCTGCTCTTCTCCTTCACCTGCTGTCCTCCTCCTTGCTAGCACCCCGCAAAGAGCTTGTGCTACTTGTGAACAAATAGAATCAAAATTTTTCAAAGTTATCTTAGGCCCAGGAAAAACATGAGCGCTGCAGGTTACCCCAGCCTCCACTCACTTTTGCCTGCTTTCCTGCTGCAGCTTCTGTCTCCATCAGCTTTAAGTGAGGATGGAAACTCCAGACAGCACTATTATACATCCTGGGCACTAATGAACCTTGATGGAATAAAATTGCATTACTTGAATTGTTATTTTTCATCAGTAGAATCTCATTTTGTTCTTGCTCTCTCCCTCCCACCTACCATGATATGAAAAGATCCTGGTTATAAAGTGATTGCCCAGGAACTGGGAGCAGGGTTGAAACAGCTCCCAATACCTGGGACCAAAAATGGTCCTTTTTGTTTTCATTCTCTCTTCCAGGCAAGAGAATGGGTCCAAGAATCCCCAAAGTTGAGTTTTAAGTGGACTGAAAACAAAGAAATCACTTTGCTGTTACCTGTCACTCAGGAGTGGTGACAAAAGGTCCAGGAGCTCCCACAGCAGGGCTGTGCCTTGCTCCACAGGTCAATGGCGTGGAGAGACTGTCTCCCATTGCCCTGGACCTGCGCTCTTCCTCCACCAGGATTTCCATTGCTGGAAAGATTAGGGCTGAGTCTGGTCAAGGTCTCGTAACTCCAAGAAGACCAACATACCCATCCATGCATGCTGGTGAATTGCGGGAAGTGGAGAGACTAGGGTGTTTATAGCTGTGTTGGATACAGGCATCCAAAAAAAAAAAAAAAAAAAAAAAGATACGGTGGGTAGAGAGGTGGAGGAATATAGGATGGGACTGGGAGGGATGTGATGAGGGGGAAACGTCCATGGGCCAGGCATTCCCCAGACACTTCGAAGTGCACAGATGAGGAAGCATAAAGAACAGAGTCTCAGTGGCTGCTCCAGAAAACCCAGCCACCCATTCCTTCATCGAGAGACAACCAGACCTCTGGAAACTGTGGTTGTAAACCCCAGAAATGCCTAATGTAACCTATAGGGTTTGAGCGAGGGGCTTTCAGCCATTTGCCATGGTAAACGGTAGAATCTACCTTACCCATCTTACCTTCTCAGACTATGAGTACTGGAAACAAAACAAGTCTGTAACTGATGAGGATTTTTGTTGATCTGAGCCTTTGGACAAAGTGGACAGTGTACAAAAGCAGGCAGTCTCCAGGTGGAGGAAGGTCTTTGGAGTTCTGAACTTAGGGTTCCCACATGGCCACTAGATTTACTCTTGGAAAGCAGCCAAGGCCTTGACTCAGAGCTCATGTGAAAATGGATGCCTGACTCAGAGATCCGGTGACTCTGGCTTGCCATGCATTTTTTGGGATAGCTCTTTTTGGACTCCACTTCTGACACCGGAAAGGGTTCAAAAAGCCCTCCCTGCCTGTCAATTGGTCATAGTACAGTTAAGAATCTGCTCGCCTGTCCCCAGTGGCATCTCAGCTTTTCATTAGAAAGGCATAACTTATCCTGTGGGGGAAACCTTATCTTTTAGTCCTTTAGCTGAAGCAAAGCTTCTGATACAATGGGATTCTCAATTCACAGAGGTCCCCTGTTGGCCTGGTATAATGATGTTTGGCTAAGCTGAAATGTCATGTGAATGCTCCAGTGGTCTAGCAACCCATATTTTTCAGGCAACCCTGTAAAATGTAGTCTGTGCAGTCTTTTGCCAAACCAACTCTTTTATTCTGCCTCTGGCCTGGACAAAGTGGAATACTTGTTGCTCCACATCTGGGTATATTAATGACTACCTACAGTCACATTGGGGTCTCCTCTGACAGCGCGTGGGCAGAACATACCCTCCATCTCATGTGGAGGGCACCTGTAATCCCAGCTACTCAGGAGGCTGAGGCAGGAGAATTCCTTGAACCTGGGAGGTGGAAGTTGCAGTGAGCTGAGATCACACCACTGCACTCTAGCCTGGGTGACAAAACAAGACTCTATTTCCAAAAAAAAAAAAAAAATTGAGGACCAGACCAATTCACAGTTGAATTCTATCAGATACTCAAAGAATTGACACTATTTCAACAGAAAGAGAAAGACAAAATCCTACCTAAATCATTCTATGAAGCCATTATCACCCTAATATCAAAACCAGGAATGGACATAACAAAAAAAAAAGAAAACTGCAGACCAATATCCTTGATGAATATAGATGCAAAAATCCTCCACAAAATACTAGCTAACAGAATCCAACAGCATTTCACAAAGATAATCCATCATGACCAAGTGGGTTTCATGCCAGGGACGCAGGGATGGTTTAACATCCACAAGTCAATACATGTGATACACCATATACATAGAATTAAAAACAAAAATTACACTATCACCTCAATAGATGCATAAAAAGCATTTGACAAAATCCAGCATCCCTTTATGATTCAAATCCTTAGTAAAATTGGCATAGAAGGGACGTACCTTAAGGTAATAAGAGCCATCTATGACAAACCCACAGCCAACATTATACTAAACAAGTAAAAGTTGAAAGCAGTCCTCCTGAGAACTGGAACAAGACAAGGGTGCCAACTTTCACTACTTCTATTCAACATAGTATTGGAAGTTCTAGCCAGAGCAATTGACAAGAAAAAGAAATAAAGGGCATCCAAATTGGTAATGAGGAAGTCAAATTGTTGCTGTTTGGAGATGACATGATTGTATACCTAGAAAACCCCAAAGACACCCTGAAAAAGTTCCTAGAACTGGTAAATAAATTCAGCAAACTTTCAGGATACAAAATTAATGTACACAAATCAGTCGTTCTGCTATACAACAACAGCACCCAAACTGAGAATCAAATCAAGAACTCAGTCCCTTTCACAATAGCTGCAAAAAAAAAAATAAAGTAAAATATTTAGGAATATACTTAACCAAGGAGGTAAAAGACCTCTACAAGGAAAACTACGAAACACTGCTGACAGAAATCAGAGACAACACAAACAAATAGAAACGTATCCCATGTTCATGGATGGGTAGAATCAATATTGTAAAAATGACCATATTGTCAAAAGCAATCTACAAATTCAATGCAATTCCTGTCAAAGTATCATCATCATTCTTCACAGAACTAGAAAAAACAGTCCTAAAATTCATATGGAACTAAAAAAGAGCCCACATAGCCAAAGCAAGACTAAGCAAAAAGAACAAATCTGGAGGCATTATATTACCTGACTTCACAGTCACCAAAATAGCATTGTATTGGTATAAAAATAGGCCTGTAGACCAATGGAACAGAATAGAGAACCCAGAAATAAAATCAAATATTTTCAGTCAGCTGATCTTTGACAAAGCAAACAAAGACAGAAAGTGGGGAAAGGACACCCTATTCAACAAATGGTGCTGGGATAATTAACAAGCTACATGTAAAAGAATGAAACTGGACCCTCATCTGTCACTCTATACAAAAATCAATTCAAGATCCATCAAAGACTTAAATCTAAGACTTGAAACCATAAAGATTCTAGACAATAACATTGGCGAAACCCTTCTAGACATTGGCGTAGGCAAAGACATCATGAGACAAAGAACCCAAAGCAAGTGCACCAAAAACAAAGATAAATAGATGGGACTTAAACTAAAAAGCTTCTGCACAGCAAAAGAAATAATTAGCAGAATAAATAGACAACTCACAGAGTGGGAGAAAATCTTCACAATCTATACATCCAACAAAGGACTAATATCCATAATCTACAAGGAACTCAAATAAATCAGCAAGAAAAAAATAACAAGCAATCCTATCAAAAAGTGGCTCAGGACACGAATAGACAGTTCTCAAAAGAAGATAAACAAATGACCAACAAACATATGAGAAAAATTCTCAACATCATTAATGATCAAAGAAAGGCAAATCAAAACCACCAGGTGATACCACCTCACTCCTGCAAGAATAGCCATAATCAAAAAATAAAAGATGTTGGCATGGATGTGGTGAAAAGGGAATACTTTTACACTGTTGGTGGGAATGTAAACTAGCACAACCACTATGGAAAACAGTGTGGAGATTTCTTAAAGAACTAAAGGTAGATCTACCATTTGATCCAGGAATCCCACTCCTGTGTATCTATCCAGAGGAAAAGAAGTCAATATATGAAGCAGATACCTGCACATGCATGTTTATAGCAGGACAATTCACAATTGCAAAAATATGGAACCAGTCCAAATGCCAGTCAACGAATGGGTAAAGAAAATGTGGAATATATACACCATGGTATATTATTCAGCCATAAAAAGTAATGACATAATGGCATTCACAACAACCTGGATGGAATTGGAGACCATTATTCTAAGTGAAGTAACTCAGGAATGGAAAAACCAAACATTGTTTGTTCTCACTTATAAGTGGAAGCTAAGCTGTGAGGGCACAAAGGCATAAGAATGATACAATGGACTTTGGGGACTTGTGGGAAAGGTTGGAAGGAGGATAAGGGAAAAGAGACTACACACTGGGTACAGTGTACGCTACTTGTGTGATGGGTGCACCTAAATCTCAGAAATCACCACTAAAGAACTTATACAACCAAACACCACTTGTTTTCCAAAAACCTATTGAAATTAAAATAAAATTTTAAAACACAGCAAAAAAAAAAAATTAAAAAATCACTCTGACAGAAAAAATAAATAAAATCCAGTTCATATGGAATGAAAAAAGAGCCCAAATAGCTAAGGCAATCCTAAACAAAAAGAATAAAGCTAGAGGCATCACACTACCCGACTTCAAACTATACTGCAGGGCTACAGTAACCAAAACAGTGCTGGTACAAAAACAGGCACTTAGACCAATGGAGCAGAATAGAGCTCACAGAAATAAGGTTGCACAGCTAGTTATCTGATCTTTGACAATGTTGACACCAAATTCAATAAGTGATGCTGGGATAACTAGCTAGCCATATGCAGAAGATTTAAACTGGACCCCTTCCTTACACCACATACAAAAATCAACTAATGATGGATTAAAGACTTAAATGTAAAACCCAAAGCTGTAAAAACCTTGGAAGACAACCTAAGCAATACTGCTGTAGACACAGGAACAGGCAAAGATTTCATGACAAAGATGCCAAAAGCAATTGTGCCAGAAGCACAAATTGACAAATGGGATCTAATTAAACTAACGAGCTTCTGCACAGCAAAGGAATCCATCAACACAGTAAACAGACAACCTACAGAATGGAAGAACATTTTTGCAAGCTATATATTGACAAAGGTCTAACATCCAACATCTATAAGAACTTAAACACATTACCAGAAAAAAACAAACAACCCCATTAAAAAGTGGGCAAAGGACATGAACAGATACTTTTCAGAAGAGGACATACATGTAGCCAACAAGTGTATGAAAAAAAAGCTCAACATAATTGTTCATTAGAGAAATGCAAATCAAAACCACAATGCGAAACCATCTCACACCAATCAGAATGGCTACTATTAAAAAGTCAAAAAATAATACATGCTGGTGAGGTTGCAGAAAAAAAGGAATGCTTATACACTGTCGATGGGACTGTAAATTAGTTCAACCGTTGTGTAAAACAGTTTGGTGATTTCTCAAAGGCCTAAAAACAGAACTACCATTTGACCCAGCAATCCCATTTCTGGGTATAAACCCAAAGACAGAAATTGTTCTACCACAAAGACACATGCATGTGTACATTCATTGCAGCACTGTTCACTATAGCAAAGACATAAAATTAACCTAAATGTGCCCATCAATGGTAGACCTATAAAGAAAATGTGATACATACACACCATGGAACACTATGAAGCCATAAAAAGAATAAGATTATGTCCTTCACAGCAACATGGATGGATCTGCAGCCCATTATCTGTAGCAAACTAATATGGGAACAGGAAACCAAATACCATATATTCACACTTACAAGACTGAGCTAAATGATGAGAACATATGGATACATAGAGGGGAACGACAGCCATGGAGGCCTACCAGAAGGTGGAGGGTAGAAGGAGAGAGAGGATCAGGAAAAATAACTAATGGAGACTGGAAAGGGAAAATGTGGCACATATACATCATGGAATACTATGCAGCCATCAAAAACGATGAGTTTGTGTCCTTTGTAGGGACATGGATGAACCTGGAAATGATCATTCTCAGCAAACTGACACAAGAACAGAAAACCAAACACCGCATATTCTCACTCATAGGTGGGTGTTGAACAATGAGAACACATGGACACAGGGAGGGGGAGCATCACACACTGGGGTCTGTTGGGGGGGGGGGAAATAGGGGAGGGACAGTGGGGGGGTGGGGAGTTGGGGAGAGATAGCATGGGGAGAAATGCCAGATATAGGTGATGGGGAGGAAGGCAGCACATCACACTGCCATGTGTGTACCTATGCAACAATCTTGCATGTTCTTCACATGTGCCCCAAAACCTAAAATGCAATTTAAAAAAAGGAAAAATAACTAATGGGTACTAGGCTTAATACCTAGGTGGCATGAGTTTTAACAAAACTGCACATATACTCCTGAACTCAAAAGTTTAAAAAGAAGTCAGTTTTTCCAAAATTAGTGTATACATTCCATATGATACTTATTAACGTAACAGAATTTCCTGTAATTTTTGTAATGAGTGGTTAGAAAACGATATAGAAGATCGAAGGGTCAGAAAAAGTCAATAAAAATATTGAAAAACAACAGTAACAATAACCATAGCAAAAGACTGCCTTACAAGACAGCAAAATTATACTAATGTTGTGAAAGCTGTTGGGATAATACAGTATTTGTGCAGGGAAACACAAATAGATCAATGCTACGAACCGTAGAACCAGAAAGACTCACACGTATTAGAAAACTTGATATATGCTGGAGGAGGCATGGCAAGTCGGTGTACCATACATGTGGAAAATAATTCTAAAGTAGGTTAAAGTTATAAATGTGAAAAGTAAAACTTTTAGAAGAAAATATAGGAATATACCTTTGTGAAGTTAGATTAGGGAAGGATTTCTTAAGCAAGATTCAAAAAGATCAAAAAATAAAGAAAAAGATGAATGAATTGGATTATCAAAATTTTGAAGTCCTGTACAACAAAAGATTTTGATAATGAAAGTGAAAAAACAAGCTCATACTGAGAAATATTTTCAACAAACACAATGGTTCTTGCAGGTATCGGAAGAACTCGTGCAAATTAATATAAAAATAACCTTAAAAGAAGACACTGAAACAGCCATTAAACACATGAAAAAAATATTCATTCTATTAGGGAAATACAGATTTAAATTTCAATGAAGGTAGGGTGCGGTGGCTTGCACCTATGTAATCCCAGCACTTTGGGAGGCCAGGGTGAGTGGGTCACCTGAAAATCAGGAGTTCGAGACCAGCCTGACCAACGTGGTGAAACCCCGTCTTTACTAAACACAAAAAAATTAGCCATGTGTGGTAGTGGGTGCCTGTAATCGCAGCTACTCGGGAGGCTGAGGCAGGAGAATCACTTGAACCCGGGAGGCGGAGGTTGCAGTGAGCCGAGATTGCGCCATTGCACTCCAGCCTGGGCAACAAGAGTGAAACTCTCAAAAAGAAAAAAGAAAAGGAAACAAAACAAAACAAAAAATTCAATGAAAATAACAATCCATGTATTATCTTATTAATAACATATTTTTAAAGTTCAACAACATCAAACATGGAGGAGCATGTAAAGAAGAAGTGGGAACTCTCAACGCTTAAGAGAGATCATAAGCATGTTTCAGGGCTGTGTATATGTCCTAAGACCCACACATTTTTGAATTCTGGGCTCATGTTTAAGAGGAACGCTGGCACATGTGCTAAGGAGACAGGTAGGGATCACCACAGCATTATTGCTAATGTTCAGCCTGAATGTCCATGAACAGAATGAACAGACACCGTATGGTATATTCATTCGCTGAAATACTAACCCAAAATTAAAATGAAAAATAAAAACAAACTACAATTATAACTTGGATAAATCTCCTAAAATATTGGGCAAAAAAATACTTTTTAGAGGCTAGATATAAATGATTCAATTTCTAGCATTTCCATCTGGGATAGAAATGTGAGGAATACATTGCAGGCAAGCTTGGGAACTCAACGATTTATGCAAAATAATAATTTTTCCTGCTGTTTTTAAAGTAAATTATTGACCTCTTGAATATACCTACTCAAGGAATTTTATTGGACTAATTGCCTCTCTATTTGATACTAAAGTGTTCTGTTGCTACATTGAGCACTATTTAGGAAAAACAGAACAGCCTTGGTGATTACATTAAAACTCCTAAGGCAAAATTCTTGGCTTGCTTTTTCCTTATAAATTTAGTCCCCAAAGGACAGTAACTCCAGCACAGGATGGAAGAGTTGATACTTTATAAAATCCTAATTTCTTAACTAGCATAAAAATGAGATACGAGGTGGTTGGTTTGATAGTCCACAATTTCTAATTTGTTGTTTTGAGGAATATTTTTAAACTAGCAGTAAGACTCTTCTAGAAAGTACTATAACTGCATAACATCAGATTATGCAAATAATGTAAGATACTCTAAAATTTTTTTAATTTATGAGCATAATTTTATTTTACAAAACAGTTAACAGAATAAAAATAATTTTTGAAACATTAATGGCAATAGCATGTGTTTATAGTAGGATGTTTCTAGAAGTGTCCAATACACTCACGATGAAATAATAGGTAGAGAGAAGTACTAGGTTGGTGTAAAAGTAATTGCAGTTTTTGCCATTAAAAGTAATAGTTAAAAATACCCCAGAAGGAGGGAAGGGGCCTTTTTCATATGGTGGCAGTACTTCGGGAGTGTTGGAAGCACACTATATTTTTTGTTACTACTTTTTTGTCCAAAATTTCAGCTCCTAGATTCAATTTGATCACTATAAAAATGCTTTGGGACTTTGGGACTTATGTCCACAGGCTTAGCACAGGCTCTGCCAGACAGGATATGCTCAGTTGCAGGTTTTATTTTAAGGCTCGTAGATTCACAAAAGATTGGTGTAGAAATAAAAACTACTGCTATTAATTTACAGCGGTTATATATGTTTGCTATTCTCCACTGTTCAAGAAACTTTCCTCCCTAGAATAGCTGGGAGACTGAAATTAGATCTGAAAATAGCTAAATGAGCCTGCACAAAGAACAAAATGAATGGGATTGTCCTAAGGATTTCTCTGCCAAGCCATGACAAAACTGTGGTGAATGACAAAGATCACAGAATAAGCTTGTGACCAGAAAGCTCATGTTTCCCAGATATGGATTCTTTCTGAAGATGATATGTACTAAACATTATCTGTGTAATTTACAAAGATATTGTTTTTAATCTTCACAACGAGCCTGTGAGAGAGCTATGTTCAAAAGCCCAAGTTACAGATGAGCAAACTGAAATTCTGGGATGTTAAATAATTCGCCTGAGGCCGCATTCCTATTAGACAGAAAAAAATCAAATCCTGCTGTTTTGATACCAACAGTGGTTCTCAAACGTTTTTGTCTCAAGACCTCTTTACGCTATTAAAAATATTAACGATTCCTAAGAGCTTTTGCTTATGTGGGTTATATTCATCTATATTTACCATATTAGAAAAAGAAACTGAGGCTTCTGAAGACATTTATTAATTTGTTCAAAAATAATAATAAATCCATTGCATGAGAACATAAATCATATATTTTTTAAAAGTCTGTTTTCCAAAATAAAACAACAGTGGGAAGAGTAGCACAGTTTCACAATTGTGGAAGTCCCTTTAATGCCGGGGTTACTGCTCTGCATTCTATCTGCTGTAATATGTTGTTTTGGTTGAAGTATATGAAGCAAACACTTATGAGAACAGTACAACATTCAAGCATCAAACCTTATGCGTTTTTAAGATTGCTTTCCTCTGGGATGGATCCAAGCAGCAGTCTAACCATCTCTATGGGGAAAAGCACAGAGAAAAGAGAAATTGTCCCTTGATGAAAAAATAAAAGAAGCCCACGACAAATTTTTCACAATCCTTCTCTGAGATTGTCCCACCTCAAATGCTACCAGCATCAATCAGTATGTTTTCTTCTTCTTTTTTGGATACTACAATTCGTGTGTCCCCTTATGCTTTGCACCTAATTTTGTCTGAAATACTTATCACCCTCCAGTGAAACGGTTGTTTGCTTATTGTTGCCTCAACCCCGTCCCATTAGACTGTAAAATGGACAAGGACAGAAATGTTATCATTCAAGTTATGATACCAACTTCTGGCACAGTGCCAAACACTGAGAATGCGGTCTATAACCTATAACTATTTGTTTGAATGAAGTACTAAATGAATGTTTACCTAATTCAAGTCGATCTCACCCCTACCTAAAGTCAAGTCATTTCACATTTCCAGATTCTTCATGACTCTCTATGCTATACCCCCGTCCTACTGAGATGTTCTTAAATGACCAAAGTCCTGCATGGCCACCACTGTAATTCCTTCCTGTGGTCTCCACGGGGCCCTGTGAAGGACCCTTAGACACCTCCAATCTATTCTCTTCCGTAAACAAACCTATCATCATTTCCTTTAAGAAAATAAAGCAATTATCAATGTTGATTCAAATAATAAGACACAAAGCAGAATCTCCTAATTTGATTGGCATTTTCTCAACAAATGAGAGGCTGGAACCCGTGAGAAAAAGCTATATACAAATTGGGTTTTCTTTTAAATAGGATTGCCTTATATTAATCCAATTTGATGTCAGTTCCTCAATGAGTCAGGAGCCTTCTGCGTCTCCACTGGAACCTGTGACATTGAGATTGGAGGGCTGCCCACTGATGTCCTCATGGGCCCTACCTCCACCTGGATTCTTTCTGGGACACCGTGTCATTGCCAGAAGAAAGCAGTCTGCTTTTCCAAGAGTCTTTGTGTGTGTGATTTTCAGACATGTGGAATGTAAATACATTCACAATCACACTTTTGAAAAGCTCAGCTCTGAAAAATAAAAATTAATTTTGCAAGTAAAATTACGAGATAAAATAAAACCACTTTTCATTCAAACTACTTTTGATACTCAAAAAAACGTGGCTTTCTTCTTTTATTTTTCTGTGTATCTGCCCCATATTTTTGTGATCGAGGTCTAATTGCAAAGATAAACAAAGAGTGAAGCAGAAAACGCAACATGTTAGGAACTCCAAGTGGCCTACATACCGACTCAAAGAAGCCGGACCAGTTCTAAGTAGCTTTGCTTAGAGTTTTCCATCCTGATTATTTACGACCTTTAGAGAACACTGGTAGGAATAATGGAAAGTGTTTCTATGGGAGCATGAGCACTCACGATAATTTTTACTTTTTTTCTAAAAGGCATGAAAAATACAAAGAATTCAAGATTAAAAGGGTGAATACTGATTCTTCAATCCCATCAGTCAGCAGTCGACTTTGAAGCTTGTCTTTCACTCAATGGTCTAGAATCCTGTTCTCAGTCTTCTGAATCTGGCCACACTCTAGAAGGTGACTATGGAAGTGTGTTTTACTCCCTAAGTCACCCAGATAAAGACTTTGGTTTTGCACCTCTGTTTTCCAGTGGAAGGCTGGTCCTCTGTCACTAACATAGCAGCCAGGAGTCCTATTTCTGTTTTCCCCTGGGCCTAGACTAACCTTGAATGCCAAGTGCACAGCAATTATAAAGTCTTCCAGATTCTGGTGTGCCTGGTCAAAGGCCCGGACAGGCCAGTTCCTACAACTCAGCTTGTTAACATTATTTGGACCCTCCAAGCAGAACAATAATGCAATTTTATAAAATGATGATGATTATTTGTATTAGTCCGTTTTCACGCTGTTGATAAAGACTTACACAAGACTGGGCAATTTACAAAAGAAAGAGGTTTATTGGACTTACAGTTCCACATGGCTGGGGAAGCCTCACAATAACGGCAGAAGACAAGGAGAAGCAACTCACATCTTATGTGGATGGCAGCAGGCAAAGGGAGAGCTTGTGCAGGGAAACTCTCATTTTTAAAACCATCAGCTCTCATGAGACCCATCCACAATCATGAGAACAGCATGGGAAAGACCTACCCCATGATTCAATCGTGATTGAATGAATCATGGGGGCAGGTCTTTCCATGCTGTTCTTCCTACAACACGTGGGAATTATGGGAGCTACAAGATGAGATTTGGGTGGGAACACAAAGCAAAAACATATCAGTAGTATAAATAATAATAAAAAAATAAATTTTGAAAACCAACAAACCATGAAAACCTCTATCAGAATTACTGTTGTACAACAAAGGCATATCAGAAACAAGATCACTGTAAAATGCTCTCATGTTCTTTGCAAATGAGGTTACAAAAGTAAAAAAAATATTGACTCTAATGACCAATGATGATGAGCATTTTTTCATATGTTTGTTGGCCACATATGTCTTCGTTTGAAGGGCAGATGTCCTTGCAGAAGTATCTTTTTGAGTAAGACTGCATTGTGATGACCTTTTCCCAAAGTTGTAGTGTTGCAGTCTTTTCTGACAGTTTTTTGTTACCAGATGCAAACGTGAGAATCCTCCTTTCCCGGCCTTCCCCAGCAACATTTGTCAGGTTTTTGTTATTTGTTAGTTTGTTTTAACATTAGCGACTCCATCTTGATTCCGACAATTTTCACAGTATGTATACGTGCTCATCATGCCAACTTCAAAGTCCCTTTCTTAGTCCCTTCCTAACTTTCACTTTACATTTATCCACACTCCTATTGTTTTAACTCAGAATTTTTAAAAACAAAGCTTGAGGCAAAAATATATGTGCTCATTTGTTATTAGGGTGTGCAAATCCAGAAAAGTAGGAGTGAGCCCAAAGGGGAGGCAGGGGAGGCAGGAGAGGGAGGTAGGTGATGGGCTTGTGTGGTGTGGGACCAGGTGCACCTGTCTTCCCTACAGCTACGTGAGCTACTGTGTCTGACAACAGCTGCACCAGAGCAGGAAGGGAGAAAATTAATCTGCGGGACTCCACCTCCCGCTAGCCAAGTGTTTACTCTAAGGAGTGTTAACTTACCTAGACTCTGTGACCGGGTTGCAGGACGCTGGGGGAGGCTCAGCTCCCCGGATGGGATGTGCCCGAGGTGCTCAGGTCCTTGGGCTCTCTCCTACCCAAGAATGGGTAAGAGGCCCTGGTGTGGTGATATTGTTCAAGTAAATATCGAACCCCAAGAGCTTTTGCAGAAAAGCGATTTATTAGGCAGAGAGAGAGAAAGAGAAGTAGGGAGAGAGAGAAAGCCAGCTCCCACGCTGTCGTGGGGAGGGGATCCCAGAGAGGGGAAATCCACATAGGTGAGGGGGCAGGGGTTTTTTAAAATCTGGGAGTTATTCCCCGCCCCATTCAAGTTCTTGTCCCATGAGAGGAGTTCCTTTAAACTTCTGCTGGAATGATCTTTGACTCTGACATTTGATTGGTTGTTTGGCCCACAGTCCTCCCATAGCTTTTGGGGGGCTTTTCTAAACAAAGACTCACCTGGGCAGTCTATCTTCCTGCACCAAAGTTAAACAAAGACCTCTAAACTCCCGGATGGAGACGTAAAAGAAGGCAGGTCAAGCATGTCGCTGGGAAGTTCTTACCTTTGAAACCACGCCCTTGTGGACCCAGGAAGAGAAGTTAACACATTCCCTCACTTACAGACTGTATATGCATGGGCGCTACACAGATCCTAGACCAATAAACACCTCCTAGAGAGAGATCCCAGGCAGCAGGTGAGAGATGTGCAGTGCGGGTGTGTGTCTGGGCACTACACGTGGCCAAGCTCTCTTTTCATCTATCCTAAGTTCTTAGTTCAGTTGCTGAGCAGAAGAGGTATGCAAATGTAGATAAAACAAAGAAAAACAATTTCACATGACAAATAACACTCCAGAGACCACTGCACTCCAATATGAGTGGGAGAGCAAGACAACGACTCTAAAAGGAAAAAAAATATGTTTCTCTGTAGTTTCAAGAGCAGACTGAGGAAGAAATAACATCTGTCTCTGCCCTCTCTTGGAGCCTACTACTTTGTTCAGCTCTGCCATATTCTGGGTTTTAAAATTTCTCTAGTCCTAGTGTTCCCATGAGATTAGCATTTTGCAGCCGGAAACTTCTTAAAATGTAAGCAAAAGAAAATGAATAAAATTCCACAAATGCAAAGACACGGATATGTTTGTAAAGCACAGGCTGGAGCCCAGCCAAGCTGGAGAGAACGCAGCCTCTAGTTTCTTTTCTGTTCTGGATTTTTTGGTGTAAGTTTCACTGCCTCAAGTATTTCAGGTATGAAGTACATCTTAAGCTTTATAGAAAAATAAAACAAACCCAAACAAAAATGATTTTTTATTCTGTTAGTGTTAGTTCACTGTGTGATTAGAAGATCCTACTGTCATTTTTCTAATGATAAGACACAACTGTCTCTCTAATCACAGTTGTGTCTGAAGGCTTAAACACACAATTGCTGCTGTATCTGATGATTTTATTAGCCTCAGATTACACAGAAAATACTGCTTCTATGAATCTCTGGCCTCTTGATAACCTGCCAATCATTCTATTATAGACTGAAGGCTTGTTGAGTTTAAAGTACTGGAGTCAGAATATCTAATCAGTGAAGGGCCTTCGGAAGAGAGTTACACACACTAAGGTTTGGAAGTGACAGGAGCAGTCATTTTGGGAATTGGCTGCTGGATATAAAATTCATTATTTCTGGTTGTACCACAGTAGATTGGAGGTACAGCTCCCCAGAGAAGAGGCCTAAATCCAACTCTAACTAATAGTACAAATAAAAGGACTATTTGTTAGTTACCTATGTATTATATAATTTAAGTCTCAACACAGTTCTCTGTGGTTGGGAAGTTATCTCAATTCCTATGATGCAGAAAAGGAAATAGGCAGACACAATAGCCATGTTTCACATTGTGCTAGTGACTATCTCAGGATGAGATTCTGGGTCCTTTCAGTGTTAGGTTAGGGCTCTCTTACATATATGAATATTCAGTACCCAATTAAAGATAGAGGCTACAGTAACCAAAACAGCAGAGTACTGGTAAAAGAACAGACACATAGACCAATGGAACAGACCAGAGAACTCAGAAATAAGACCACACATCTACAACCATCTGATCTTCAACAAACTTGACAAAAACAAGCAATGGGGGAAGGACTCCCTGTTTAACAAAGGATGCTGGGAGTCCTGCTAGTCATATGCAGAAAATTGAAACTGGACTCCTCCTTATACGATATATAAAAACACAAGATGGATTAAAGGCTCAAATGTATTACAAAACCAAAAACTATAAAAACCCTAGAAGAAAATCTAGGCAATACCATTTAGAAAATAGGCACAGGCAAAGATTTCATGATGAAAACACCAAAAGCAATGGCAACAAAAACGAAAATTAACAAATGGGATCTAATTAAACTAAAAAGCTTCTCCACAGGAAAAGAAACTATCATCGGAATAAAGAGACAACCTACAGAATGGAAGAAAATTTTTGTAATCTATCTATCTAATATCCAGAGTCTACAAGGAACTTAAACAAATTTATAAGAAAAAAACAAACAATCCCATTAAAAGTGGGAAAAAGACATGAACAGACACTTTTCAAAAGAAGACATATGTGTGACCAACAAACATCTGAAAAAAAGCTCAACATCACTAATCATTAGAGAAATGCAAATCAAAACCACAATGAGATATCATATCATGCCAGTCGAAATGACTACTAGTAAAAAGTCAAAAAACAACAGATGTTGGCAAGGTTGTGGAGAAAAACACTTTTTTGCACTGTTGGTGGGAGCATAAATTAGTTCAACCATTGTGGAATACAGTGTGGTGATTCCTCAAAAACCTAGAAGCAGAAATATCATTTGACCCAGCAATTCCATTACAGAGTATATGCCCAAAGGAATATGAACCATGCTATTATAAAGATACATGCGTGTGTATGTTCATTGCAGCACTATTCACAATAGCAAAGACATAGAATCAACCCAAAAGCTCATCAATGATAGACTGGATAAAGAAAATGTGGTACATATATACGATGGAATGCTATGCAGTCACAAAAAGGAATGAGATTATGTCCTTTGTAGGGACAAGGATGGAGCTGGAAGCCATTATCCTCAGCAAACTAATGCAGGAACAGAAAACAAAACACCACATGTTCTGACTTGTCAGTGGGAGCTGAATGAAGAGAGCACATGGCTACATGGTGGGGAACAACACACACTGGGGCTGTTGGAGAGGGGTTGTTGAGGGAGGGAGAGCATGAAGAAGAGTAACTAATGGGTGCTGGGCTTAATACTAGGTGATGGGTTGATCTATACAACAAACCGCCATGGCACACATTTACCTATGTAACAAACCTGCACATCCTGCACTTGTACCCCAGAACTTAATAAAAGTTAAAGAAAAAAAAAGAAGTGATACTGCCCAGTGTATCTTGCTCTTATGCTGGCTCACAAGGACAAAAAGTAAATGAAAACTGCGAACAAAGCTGCTTACCTGTCCCTCAGTTATCACAAACATTTACTGAGCACTTTCTATATGGTAGTTCTTACTGGATCCTACATGTGAATTAGAAGAGGCTTTCTGCTTATAGAGAACTTGTCACTTAGTCTGATAAAGAGTCCATCAAACAAGATCACTTACCCAGTAAGTGGTCATGCTAGGTGTCAGGCGAGAAGTGCAATAACAGGGGCACTGATATATACGGAAGATCCCTGACAGGGATCAGCCGTGTTGGAGGAAGTGAACTCTGAGATACCATTAAGGGGAACAGGGCTGGGTGCAGTGTCTCACGCCTGTAATCCCAGTACTTTTAAAGGTGGAAGCAGGAGGATCATTTGAGCCCAGGAGCTCAAGACCAACCTGGGGCAACATGGCAAGTTCCCATCCCTACAAAAACCACAAAAATGAGCTGGGCGTGATGGAGCACGTCTGTAGTTCCAGATACTTGGGAGGCTGAGGTGAGAGGATCACCTGAACCTGGGAGGTCGAGGCTGCAATGAGCTGAGATCGTGCCACCGCACTCCAGCCTAGGTGACACAGGGAAACCCTGTCTCAAAAACAAACAAAAACAACAATAACAGACACACAGGGGAATACAGCATGGGCAGACGTGAGAAGCTGAGGGTAGGGATGGGATTTCAAAGGAAAGGGAAATTTTTCTTAGCAGCCACCAAGACAGTAGCTTTGGTGGCAAAAGTGAGTAGACCAGTTTGATAAAAACAGCTAATTTAGACTTCAGTACTGAGTTTTAGGAATCTAAATAAATCAGGTATTACTGTCAATTAGCCCTAGGTTTTTGAATAATTTAATTAGAGCAATCCATTTTACGCTATATAGATAGTGTTACTACCTAACAAGGATTAATAAGCCTTTTTTCTAGAAAATGAGTAACAATCTACTTAAAACTAAAGGTTATAGGATTTTTTTAGATACAATATATGATACAAAAAGTCATAGGGCATTATAATAGTACGCCCTGAAGTCCTTTCATAATTATATTCATTCATAAGGTATTATAAGTCACATCTTTTAAAAAAATTCATAAGTAAATTTTGTGTTTTAAAATGTCCTCTGTATGTTGCCACATGACTTCCACACAGACTTCACATGCAAATTATGGTTTATGTCACACTTTAAAAAGTGTTTGAGGCTCACACCTGTAATCCCAGCACTTTGGGAGGCTGAGGCAGGCGGATCACTTGGTCAGGACTTCAAGACCAGCCTGATCAACATGGTGCAAACCCGTCTCTGCTAAAAATACAAAAATTAGCTGGGCTTGGTGGCATGCACTTGTAATCCCAGCTACTCAGGAGGCTGAAGCAGGAGACTCACCTGAAACAGGGAGGTGAAGGTTGCAGTCTCCGCGATTGTGCCACTGGACGACAGAGCAAGACTCTGTCTCAAAAGAAAAAAGTGTTCGTAACTGACTGAGAACTGCCCATGGTTAACTTTGAGGAGTCCCAGGAACTGCAACATTGGATGGCACTAGATGGAATGATGGAATGGTCTCATTACTTCTGTATTCTCTACACTTGCCTGCATGGTGAATACCTGAAACACGAATGGATTTTCTAATATGACTCATGACACCTGGAGAAGGAGCAAACATGAGACTCTGTGGATAGGAAACTGGTCACATCCTGTTGATAGGAGTTTGAAGTTTTTAAGTGACTTTCACAGATAGTTTCCCTCACTATAAGTCTAGTTCTTGGAAAGGTATTTTTTTTCTCTTACATTGGAGAAAGTAAATTTGAAGACCTTTAAAATAGGCTTATTTTCCTCTTGCACATGTGTCTTTCCACTACAGGGACTCTGTGGACTGGGAATGTATTAGCTGGAAATAAGCAGCCAACATACAGGATGGCTGTGCGGCCCATCCACAGGGTGCAGGCAGCTTGAGGAGAGCACACAGGAGTCTGGAGCCCTCAGGGCCGGCTTGGGTGGGAAGGGGCAAGCAGTAGATGAAAGAGCAGCAGCTGGAGCCCCGACCCCCCTGAGAGCCGCTCTGGGCCTCAGTCAAGGAGGCAGCTGCTGTCAAACCACAGGGCCGCTGGGCTGGAGCCGGAAGTCAGCACCTTGACATCCCCCACTGCCCACTCTTGCCTGCGGGGGCCGCCTACTGACAAAACCTAGTAGCCAGAAGTCAAGGATCCCAGTGAGGAGCTCAGACAGAAACTGAAAGAGAAGGATGGAGAAGGTGGTTAGTAAACAAGGGAGGGGCAAACAGAGGCCAAACAAGGCAGTCCCTCTCTTTGCGCCTCAGTGTCTGCTCCTGTTTTTTGACTGGGCTGTCAAAGGCCTTTAAATGGATGGAAATATTGTGTGTCGAATGCAGGGGCCACACAGATCTCAGTATTATCTAATGTACCATCATGGGCTGATGTCTATTCAAATATACTTTCTCTAAATGTTAACAACCACCCCTGATCCTCATGAAATAAAATGGGAAGGGAAAAAATAGTTAATGTAAGGTTTTACCACCTTGTCCCTGACTTTGTAGTTCATCATAAGGCTGGTGTTTGTCATCACAGCTGCTGTTTTCCTCCACTGCATCTTCCCGTTACTACCTGCCAGGACCTCAGAAGAAAGGAGTTCTTTAGTTTGTGAGGTAACCCAAGCCTTCCTTCATGGCTTTGCTGTGGCCTTTGCCAAGTACTCTGCTAATCTATATCCAAGCAGGGAGGGAATCAGGTCATGAAGACTCTGACACCTCTCCCCTGCCATGCTTCACATGAGCTGACACCGCCAAAAGCCAGAGGAGGGCAGCCAGGTTCATGCCAGGGTTATAGAGCGACATGGAGAAGATGGAAAGCATCTGCAGAGACCGGTGGTGGAGAATATCCTGAAGAGGAGGGGTTTGTACTGTCACATATTTCCTCTGCTTCCCCCTCCTCCTTATTATGTCTTTCTGCTCTCTCTCTCTCTCTCTCTCTCTCTCTCTGTGTGTGTGTGTGTGTGTGTGTGTGTGTGTGTGTGACAGAGAGGAGAGAGAGAGAGAGAGAGAGAGGCACATTGATGCCTGCTTGAGCAGTAAAAGCATCTCATTAATTTACAAAATAAATGTCATTTGTTGCCTTCTGTGATTGCAAATGGGCTTTTAAAGATTATTAACAGTGGCCTAAAACATGGCTCTTCTGAAAGTGATGTGGAACTTCTGGCTGTCTACAAATGAAACTTGCTTTTCCAAAACATTGCACTTTGGAATAGTGTCTGAAATGCAGCGTTTCAGCCTGGTGATTTGAAATGCCCCTGAGGAATCATTTATCTTAGGTGGCAGTCATTCCTTTGACAGCTTGTCTCATGGGGGAGTCATTATCATCATCAACATATTTTAAAATTCTGGAGTCAGTTACATTTGTTTCAGAATCTTGTAATTGAGTAATAAATAATTTTGAGGTATCAGGCTAAGGGCTGGTCCGAGTCCAGAGGTGATTGATTTTCTGCAAAATTAATCAGAGAGAGTTTACAAATCTATTCTGAGTGCATGTAAATGACAAGAGAGAAGAAAGAATGATTTCAAACGATAGAGTTAAAGAGTGTAATGAAGCAATAGTGAATCAGTTCAAGTTTGGACGTTGACAAAATTGTTAAAAAAGGAATAAACCCTTACATTTTAAGTCAATACTGTGAACACTGATAGAAAGCAGATATAACTGAATATACTCCAAACTTGTTGAGCAAAACATACTTTTAAATTCTCTTTTTCCTCAGAGTTCAGAGGTCATATTCGAAGTGCTTATAAAACTATAAAAATATTCAGATAAACATATGCCAGAAAACCAGAAATTGTGCTTATTTTAATACGGTTTACAATATCAGCATAACTAAAGGACATTCATGCAATTCAAAAATAAGGAGCTTAGATTTATAGTACTGTAGAATGATTTGTTTTACATGCATCCACACTAAATGTGGAGTTCTTGCAGGTGAAATTGAGAACTGATGTAGCAACTTATCCAAATAAGATACTTAACCTGAGTATGGCTTCTAGCAGTATGAGGTCACGTCGCTGGAGTGACCCAGCTCCCCTTTTGAGCTCCGGTCTAGAAAAGCTCAGGGCTGTCCAGAGAATTTACTCTTTGTTCCAGCCAACACCTGACATAGACCCCTGACCACTTTTCTTAGAACATTTACTAAAAGGGGCTTACAATCGTGACTGCATCCCCCACACCTCTGCAGTGTCTTTCTCAAGGACCTCGAAGTCATTCCTTTGAGATGTAATCATCAGGAAGGACAGGGCCTGGGTCTCCCAGTCTGCAGGAAGATAAATCCTAACTTCCATATTGCCAGCTAGCAGACACAACTGATCTAACGGCATTTCCATGGGCCCAGCCTTTGTAGTTTTTCACTTCTGTGATCCTATAGAGCCCTGCCCTACTCCCTCATTCGTTCTTTTAAAAGCCCGGTTCCCTTTGTACAATTTGTGAATTGAAATGGAGCTCAGCTGTCTCCCTTATGGTTACCATTACTGAATAAAATCTGTTTTCATCACTTTAACTAATGTTCAGCTTTATTTATCTTTGACAAAAACCGCCTGCGAGCACCAGAGAGGACTCCTCTGTAACCAGAAGTCATGAAACCTTCCTCACCAAAAGCTTTGTTAAACAGGGTTATCTTGTGCTAGCTGTTTCAAGTTTATTAGATTTCAAGAGCAAAATATAAAAAGAAAAATCTAAACTCAACACTGAAAAAGATTCAATTTTTGTTTGGAAGCATTTACACATATGGATTCTGCAGGCAGTTTGCAAATCAAATACCATTTGCAAACAATCTTCCTACTGAGGAGAAGAAGAAGGAGAACTGTAAAAGCTCTTTGGGACTATTCGTTGGACAGATAAAAACAACTTAATTAGAGGGGGAGAAGCCTGAGAGCCACACCCTCTCACCATCTTTTTGAACTTGGCCATTTCAAGAAGATAGCATTTCCATGAGATTTTTAAGTCAAGTTTTTAGTCCCAAGCAAATGTAGAAAATGATCTCACTTGTCAGGAATGAAGTGAGATATTATGAAAATGGGGAAAGGGTGTTTAAAAAATTGGAATTTAAATTAACATTTAAAGCTTCTAAAAAGCCTTGTCAAATACAAGCAAACATTTGAAACTTCTCTTTCATATGCTAACTATGTAAGTGATCCATGGTGTGAGAGAGAGAAAACACTGTAGTGCTGACAGATGAATAGAATGCCATCCTAGACAGTGAAAATACTGCCCTGTGCAATCTAGTGCTGCGTACTCCCCCAGTCTTCCAGGTCACTAAATGCCTTTCACCCCAGAGTCTTCACATGTGCTGTTCCTCTGCCTGGAACAGTCTGGTCCCCTCTCCGAGCAACCACAGATATTCTCCTTACAACACCAGCTCAGAGTTCATTTCAACTTAGTGGTCTTTCCAGAACTCAGGCTAGGTTACCCACCCTGGTGATTCTTTTGTGTGTCACTAATCCAACAGTGATCCTGTTTCAGTGTAATTCTAATCATCTGCCTTTCATCTAAACTATGAGCTTCCTGAGGGAGGGAAGCATGTCTAAATTTTTCACCATTGTATCCCCAGACCCAAGTATATACAAAGTAGTTGATAAATATTTATTGAAAAACAATAAAGTATTGAATAATAAGTTTGACTGCGCATATGGGGTCATTTTATGAGAGACATCAAAAACCAGGAAAAAGAGATTATGGCCGGGCGCTGTGGCTCACGCCTGTAATCCCAGCACTTTGGGAGGCCGAGGTGGGCAGATCACGAGGTCAAAAGATCGAGACCATCCTGGCCAACATGGTGAAACCCCGTCTCTACTAAAAATACAAAAAAATTAGCTGGGCATGGTGGCACACGCCTGTAGTCCCAGCTACTTGGGAGGCTGAGGCAGGAGAATTGCTTGAACCCAGGAGGCGGAGGTTGCAGTGAGCCGAGGTCATGCCACTGCACTCCAGCCTGGCGCCTGGTGACGGAGTGAGACTCTGTCTCAAAAAAAAAAAAAAAAGAGATTATATGTGATGAAACAGAATACAGGCAGCAATATGTATGGAGGTGACATGATAAAGGAATGTTTAGCAAAAATTAATCTAGCACCATTGTGGCCTATATTTGCATAGGGGCAAATTGTGGACTCAGGCTTCTGTTTCAGTAGACTTAGATGTAAGATAGAATAAGATTATGTCTGCAGTAAAGGTGGAGAAGATAGGGATATAGGGCTTGAGTGAGAAAAAAATGTTATAATGAGAATGAGGTTCTGAAATCATAGCTAGATAAATTAGAAAAGGGTGATGATAAAAGGGAAGATTTATATTTCTAATTCCAATGTTACAGATAGTTATAAGAAAATAGAAACTAATAGAAGAATAACTAAGTACTCCTTAAAACACCCGATTTGCCTACTTCATTGAATAGAACAGAAATTGAGACTTTAAGTCACCACCGTCTGATAGCAATAAGTGGTTAGACAGACAGTCAGTCCTCCTGAGTCTCATCAAACCCAGTGTTCTGACAAAAACTAGTTGCTGAGCCTTCAGAGCTTGCCCCAGACCTTGGGATTCAGCAACAGCTAATGTCCTGCTGGAGGAACGGGCTGAACTCACTGTTCCTGATCTCTCTGTTTCCACTTTGCAAACCTTCAGCAGGCTCCTTCTCCTATGTGTCATCTATTTATTTATTATTTTATCTCAGAGAGTTAGAAATGTTTTCTGTTCCTGTATTAGCTTGCTGAGGATGATGGTTTCTGGCTTATCCATGTCTCTGCAAAGGACACTCATTCTTTTTTATGGCTGCATAGTATTCCATAGTGTGTATGTGCCACATTTTCTTTTTTTCTTTTATTTTTTTTTTCTGAGACAGAGTCTCGCACTGTCACCCAAGATGTAGTTCAGTGGCGTGACCTCGGCTCACTGCAATATCCGCCTCCTAGGTTCAAGCAATTCTCCTGCCTCAACCTCCCAAGTAGCTGGACTACAGGCATGCCCCATAATGCCCAGCTAATTTTTTTGTATTTTCAGTAGAAACAGGGCTTTACCATGTTGACAAGGATGGTCTTGATCTCTTGACCTCATGATCTGCCTACCTCAGCCTCCCAAAGTGCTGGGATTACAGGTGTGAGCCACTGCACCCAGCCCATATTTTGTCTATTCAGTCTATTATTGATTGGCATTTCGGTTGGCTCCAAGTCTTTGCTATAGTAAATAGTGCTGCTATAAACGTATGTGTGCATGTGTCTTTATAGTAGAATGATTTATAATTCTTTGGGTATATACCCAGTAATGGGATTGCTGAGTCAAATGATATTTCTGGTTCTAGGTCCTTGAGGAATCGCCAAACTGTCTTCCACAATGGTTGTACTAATTTACACTCCCACCAGCAATGTAAAAGTGTCCCTATTTCTCCACATCCTCTCCAGCATCTGTTGTTTCTGACTTTTTAATGATCACCATTCTAACTGGTGTTAGATGGTATCTCATTGTGCTTTTGATTTGCATTTCTGTAATGACCAGTGAGGATTAGCATTTTTTATTTTCTTTTTTTTTTGTAACAGAATCTTGCTCTGTTTCCTAGGCTGGAGTGCAGTGGTGCAATCTCGGTTCACTGCAACCTCCATCTCCCGGGTTGAAGCAATTCTCCTGCCTCAGCCTCTGCAGTAGCTGGGATTACAAGCATTCGCCACCACGCCCAGCTAATTTTTGTATTTTTAGTAGAGACGGGAGTTTCACCATGTTGGCCAGGATGATCTCAATCTCCTGACCTCGTGATCCACCTGCCTCGGCTTTACAAAGGGCTGGGATTACAGGCGTGAGCCACTGCGCCCAGCCGATGAGCTTTTTTCATATGTTTGTTGGTCGCATAAATGTCTTCTTTTGAGAAGCGTCTGTTCATATCCTTTGCTCACCTTTTCATGGGGTTGTTTGTTTTTTATTGTAAATTTGTTTAAGTTCCTTGTGGATTCTGCATATTAGCCCTTTGTCAGATGGATAGATGGCAAACATTTTCTCCCATTCTGTAGGTTGCCTGTTCACTCTGATGATAGTTTCTTTTGCTGAGCAGAAGCTCTTTAGTTTAATTAGATCCCATTTGTCAATTTTGGCTTTTGTTGCCATCACTTTTGGTGTTTTACTCAGGAAGTTTTTGCCCATTGCCCATGTCCTAAATGGTATTGCCTAGGTTTTCTTCTATGGTTTTTATGATTTTAGATCTTACGTTTAAGTCTTTAATCCATCTTGAGTTGATTTTTGTATAACATATAAGGAAAGGGTCCAATTTTAGTTTTCTGCATATGAATAGCCAGTTTTCTTAACATCATTTATTAAACAGAGAATTCTTTCTCCATTGCTTATTTTTGTTAGGTTTGTCAAAGATCAGATGGTTGTAGATGTGTGGTGTTATTTCTGAGGCCTTCGTTCTGTTCCATTGGTCTATCTATCTGTTTTGGGACCAGTTCCATGCCATTTTGGTTACTGTAGCCTTGTAGTATAGTTTGAAGTCAGGTAGTGTGATGCCTCCAATTTTGTTCTTTTTGCTTAAGATTATCTTGGCTTTCAGGGCTCTTTTTTGGCTCTATATGAAATTTAAAGTAGCTTTTCTAATTCTGTGAAGAAAGTCAATTGGAGCTTGATGGGAATAGCATTGAATCTGTAAATTACTTTGGGCAGTATGGCCATTTTCACGATATTGATTCTTCCTAACCATATCATGGAATGTTTTTCCATCTGTTTGTGTCCTCTCTTATTTCCTTGAGAAGTGGTTTGTAGTTCTCCTTGAAGAGGTCCTGCACATCCCTTGTAAGTTGTATTCCTGGGTGTTTTATTCTCTTTATAGCAGTTGTAAATGGAAGTTCATTCATGATTTGGCTCTCTATTATTGGTGTATAAGAATTCTTGTGATTTTTGCACATTGATTTTGTATCCTGAGACTTTGCTAAAGTTGCTTATCTCCTTACGGAGTTTTTGGGCTAAGACAATGGTGTTATCTAAATATACAATCACATCATCTGCAAACAGAGACAATTTGACTTCCTCTTTTCCTATTTTAATACCTTTATTTCTTTCTCTTGCCTGATTGCCCTGGCTGGCCAGAGCTTCCAATACTATGTTGAATAGGACTGATGAGATAACACATGGACACAGGAAGGGAAACCACAAGACACTGGGGCCTGTTGAGGGGTGGTGGGGGAAGGGGGAGGGGATAACATTAGGAGAAATACCTAATGTAGATGATGGGTTGATGGGTTAATGGGTGCAGCAAACTACCATGGCAAATATATAGCTATGTAACAAACCTGCATGTCCTGCACAAGTATCCCAGAACTTAAAGTATAATAAAAATAAAAATTAAAAAATAATAAAAATTATTTTCAACATCATGAAAATCAGCATCCCCTCTGTTTAAAGCACTGAGCTCCATTTTTGATGCATGATTTCTTTTTGACAGCTCTACTCTGTTTGGACTATTATTGTTTTCATTTCCTCTATGAAAACCACAGGAAATGGAGAATTTAAAGATCTTGATCAAGGGCATACAGACAGTAAGTGAGGAGGTCAAGATCCTTAATAACTACATATAAAAGAAAGTAAATAATCAAAAAAAAGAATCTTTCACTCCTTCCAGATTTTCGGATTTTAGCCCAGGTTCCTCAATTAACTTAATGTGCCTTCTTTTGCACAATTTTAAAAATATAGGGATATAGTATAACCCAGACAATTTGTACAAAAGTGCCTCAGCACAGTGCTTTGTCTCCAGTTTTCCCCAGTCTTTAACTTAATCAATGCAAAAGTAGATGAGTCCACTGGCTAAGCACAAGACTATCACAGATAACATATAGATGAGATGCAAACGCATGCAAAGTAAAAAGTGAGAACCTAAAATCTAGTTCAGCGGGAATCCGGAAGTAATCCAGGTAAAGTTCGCCTTGTAATAATGATCGATATTTATTACAATAACGTGGCAAATCCTTTGCAGATTTTATCTCATTTAATCTGCACAAGTGCAAGTTAAGTACTGCTATCCACATTTTAGTTGGGGAAAATCAGACTTTCTAAAACTTGTAGGAGCTGAAGCGTGTTAGGGCAGGTATTCAGCCTGGGTTTGACTGGTTCAAAGCAGAGCATAGCTGCCTTCTTATTCCTGCCAAGCACCATATTTCTAGTAGAATGTCTCAGAGCCCACATAATTCACCCCCACTGCTCAACAAATCTCGCTTCCTGTATAAGCCTAAGTCCGTTTTCACTGGGTAAGGCAGTGATTTTGGAATTATAAATTTTTCATCCAGCTCCACCCATGCTGCTCATTTCTACTTTTCCTTGCTCTCAATTATTAGAAAATGACATCCTAAATTTTGAATTATTTAAACAGAGCAGCAAATTTACAACTAAGCTAGATGTATCCCAGGTATCATTGAAACTGCCACTTAACTTAAATTATAAATAATTAGTAAGAAAGCATTTTATTTTTCAATATGAAATCCCAAACACAAAATAACTTATTATTTAGACCTTATTTTAGTAATACTGCCACAAAGCTTTAACTGAGTAGAAAAACATCTTAATAAGGGAGGAAGCTTTTCATTGAATACAGTGGCCCTGAAGTAGAAGAAAATAGAAGGTCCAGGAAAAGAGTTCATAAGGTGCATTGGATAAAAACATCAGAATAAGCCAGCATGGTAAAAAGGGTGGGCTAGTGAGAAAAGGTGAAGTGAGTACATGTGAGCTCATCTCTGCCCATAGAAGGAAATAGAATGTAGTCAAGCATGTGGCACAGGTTGGTATCAGAGTGATCTGTGTTCTAACACTAGCTGTGACACTCTAGCAAGTCACTTAACATCTCAGACACTTTACCCAGACAATGGGGATAACTGCTTTGTAGAATCATAAGGATTAAATGAACTAAAATGCAAAAGCACATCACTCCATATCTGGCTCTTGTTTAGAAAGAATTTAATAAAGTAGACATGAACATAAATGTTAGAAATATTTAATGTTGATTTACAGGGGGATCAAACATAAAATAGTTTACCTTTTTCAATATTTGCTAGGGTTTAAAAATGAAAATAAATATTTTAAGGTACTTTTAATGCCGTACTTACGAATTTTTTCACAAAAACACCCTAATTTGGATTCTAAAAGAACTTGTTGACATGCCAAAAAAGATAAATTTCTTTAAAGTCTCCTATTGAACATTTATGCAATATTTGTATAAATATGAGTGTCTGTTATTACTAATTTAGTATACTTCACAACTCATATATGTAACATTTATGTAATATTTGCATATGTATGAGTTATATATATGTAATATATATAACACTTAAACATATATTTTAATTGTTATATATAGCTCACATATATGAGTTATGAAAGGTATTCAATTAGGAATAATAGACACTCTTAAAATAGTGACCTGAACATATCAGTTTTTTTTTTAAATAAAAATTCTAGATATGGACAGTCTAGAGTTCTGTGACAACTTGGTAGGATTGCCAGAATTAGCAAATAAAAATACCAGACATTGGGAATGATAGAGTAGATATACTATTCCATCTTCTTCCCCCCTCAGTACAACTAAAATCCCTGGGCATTACATATAAAATAAACATAACAGGATCCAAAAATCCCACTACTTGGTATATATATCCAAAGAAAATGTAATCAATATGTCAAAGAGAGATCTGCACATCCATGTTTATTGCAGCATTATTCACAACAACTAAAATACAGAAGCAACTTATGTGTCCACCATCAGATGAATGAATTAAAAAAATGTGGTAATACATACAAAGGAATACTATATTAAGCCTTTAAAACGGGGGAAATTCTGTCATTTGGAACAACATGGATGACCCTGGAAGACATTATGTTAAGTGAAATAAGCCAGGCACAGAAAGATAAATACCACATGATCTCACTCATATATGGAACCAAAAAAATCAAACTCACAAAAAGTAGAAAGTAGAATGATGGTTTGTGCCAGATGTCATTTTTCTTTTTTCTTTTCTTTTCTTTTCTTGAGACAGAATTTTCCTCTTGTCCCCAAGGCTGGAGTGCAATGGCACAATCTCGGCTCACTGCAACTTCCGCCTTCCGGGTCAAGCAGTTCTCCTGCCTCAGCCTCCCAAGAAGCTGGGATTGCAGGCACTTGCCACCACACCCAGCTAATTTTTGTATTTTTTAAAGAAGAGATGGAGTTTCACCATGTTGGCCAGTCTGGTCTCGAGCTCCTGACCTCAGGTGATCCACCCACTCGGCCTCCCAAAGTGCTAGGATTACAAGCATGAGCCACCATGCCCAGTCATCATTTTTATTTTCTAGATGAAGAGAGGAAGACAATAAACTTGCTTTAGGTCAAAATCTACTAAGTAGTAGAATGATGTTAACCATAATATGTCTGACAACGAAGTCCATGCACTGAACTTACTACAAAATCTCAACTTCCTTGAGTTTGAAGCTACCTTGTTTTAAATTTTCAATCCTTCCTTCTCCCAGCAGTTTCTATGGTTCTCTGGAGGAAGACTTATCACAAATCCCTCTCCTTTGCTGTTGAGTTAGCAGGTTGTGAAAGCTGTGTCTAATTACAGAGGTGCTTGACTAAGTCCCTATATGAGCTAGCATCCTGCTCTAACTGCTTCCGGGAACAAGGATTGTTGAAGTGACGCTAGAGGTCTTGCTACCTGAAGCTCTTTAAGGAAGCACAGGTCAACCTAACAGAGAAAACCTTTTGTCTGCTTCTAATGTACCTCTGTTTGGGACACCCACCAAGTTACTCATGCTGGATTGCTTCCAGCTCTTGTTCATTTCCAGCGTATTTCCATCCAAGTCTTTCTCCTGAAAGCTCATCTCACTCAAACCCTTCCCCTCACCTATATGCATTAATAACATGTTTTAATTTTATTCTTATAACACATGAAATTTTAAATATATCTCCCTGTAGCACCGGACGGTGCTCTCAAAATATTCTGCCTTTTATAAAGTGAAAGTTATTTCTTCTATAATACACAATAATTAAGCAATGTTTGATATATATTCCAGGCACCATGTGCTGGGTGTCAGAGACATAATAATTAACATCAATACTATTTGGAAATTGAGGGGTTAAATGGTGCGGTACATGTACAAACAACTAGATGTGATTTAAGACAGGATGATAGAAATGCAAAATTGAGATTAAAAAGTTCTTTTTGTGGTGCACAGAAAGGGGTAATTTATTCCCATTACATGCAATGCTGAATGAAAATGCAGCGTTTCCAATTAGCTGGAAAACTAATTGACTTCACTTAGCTGGGGGCTCCAGCATGAGTGAAGTGCACTTACTCAACAAACGGAGTGTCTGATCAGGGGCCAACAGCCATCACCAGGCGACTCATAATCACAGACCATCAAGAGGCATTGAAGACTGGGCTCCAGGGAAAGGCAGTTCTATTGATTGCATGTAAAAGCGTTACTTTAAAATATTCTAGCAACTGTGGGTCAGGACTTTGAGATGTCAGTCCTCCAATAAATAGCCAAGAGAAAACTATCGTTACTGTCTTGTCAAATCACCCCTTGAGAGGTAAATGATGGGTTCCAAAAGGCAATGTATTCATTTTGCAAACTCTATTCATAGGGACCATGGGAAGCTGGCTACCGTGACTTAAGTTTAGCAGCCCTCCAGGACGCTATCTGCCAACAGTATTCCTCTTGCTTTGGAGGACCCTTCCTACATTCTGAAGCTCCACCAAAATTAGAGGCACTGGCTACAGTGGCATTTCAAAAACACATGCATGGTGCCTGGGACGGGGCAGTGAGGGACACAATAAAAGGAAACCTTGGAGCATTGTTGAAAGTCACAGCTTCCCCCAAACATGTGCTCTTCAGACTGGAATGTCAAAACTCTTTCCAATAAGTGGGTACTTGTCCTCAAGTGTGGTTGCAACGTTTGGGAGTAATGCTGAAGATTTTGTAAGCTACGCATTATACTGGAGCAGTGCTGTTTTAAGTTATTTTATTGAGTAAATACGCACAATAAATATTTGAAGAGGCTCTACATGGAAGTGTTATTTCTGGGGAGAAATAGAAAGGAAAGCAAGCTCATGAGGAAGTATAATAATATGCAAATATTATTTTACAGGGTAAGGATTCACGTTTGGCTAAGGGTAGGAATTAGAGTCAATGTTAGGCTCCAACTTAAATGTATTCTAATCATTGAAAAATTAATTTTTCCTCTAAGTTGCAAGTTTGCAAAATCACCATTTGGCCAATTTTTTAAGTATAATTTTTATCTTTAATTTTTAAATCAAACCATTGATTATCAAGCAAATTTTGTGCATTTTGAAAGATAGTCATTTTTCATGCTATTCTGAAAATATTAATCGACTAAAATGGTGACGTCTTGATCATTATTATCACTTTCGCGTTTATTTTAATGTTTCAATCTATGTCAACCAGCATATCCTGACACTGCAGTTACACTGTGGAGCTCTGCCCTCCACATGCATTTAATGACACATCTGGAAGAAAGCCTCACAGCATCCTTAGTTGGGTTGACAGCCAACTCCAGAAACATGAATCTTTCAAATTGTGTTCTAATGCTTATATGAATATCAGTTTTACAAACTGAAATTGCAAAGAAGATCTAACTAACATATATGAACATACTTTTATCTTTCACTGAAATGTTTAGACACTCATTCATTAAATGCTGCATAGAGGCAAAGGAGAAGGAAACAAAATGAATTCTTGGGCATTGTTTAAAAACGTACTTTTTCAATAAATTTCTTAGAGTTACTTGTAAATGTCTACTTTTATGGAAAATCCATTTTTAGACAATTACCTTTACACTAATTCATTGTACAAAAGTAATAAATTTACTGTGTTCAAACTTTTTGTTAGGAAGCATCTAAAATGTCACATACTTTTAAAAAACTGCAATCTAATGATCAAATCTCAAATACCAGGAGGCTTGGATATCTCAGCCTTGTCCTGCTTTGGTCTACTTATATCAATAGGCGTCATCAGTTCACCACCTCTGTAATATGCTTAGCAACACCACCAACAATAATAAAATGACCTCGTTTCTGATGTTTCTATCTTTATACTTCTTTCTTTAACCTCTCTCCGCTGATCATCTTTCTCATCTAACCCTACTTCTCTCTGCCTTCTGCTATTAAATTCATCCTTTAGAATTCTCATAGGGCTTTTCTATTCTGGTGAGCAAGTGGTTCAAATTCCCCAAACTCTTACCTCGATGCTCCATCCTCATCACCTCCTTTGGGATAGGGAGTAGAAATACAAAAGGAGACTTTGGAGTTAAATGCATATTCAAAGGAAGACACTGTTAAATTCTCAATGGAATAAGCACTTACTGCTACTTAGAATAAGGAAAAGATTAACAAAGAAGTTTTGTAGGAGAAAAATCGTGAATGACATTGGATGATTTAATGTGTGGGCATGGTATAGCTTATTTATTTTATTATTGTGATTTTTTCCAGATACACAGAAATGCAACATAACAAATATTAAATTAGCTAACGTCCTAAATCCCAATCCTCTGCCTCCTTCCTCTCCCTACCTATAGGTTACCACTATCCTAATATTTGTATTCTTCTGTGCATACTTTTTAAAACTTTATATTTATACATATTCACATTGTGTACTTTTTTCCTGAATAATTGGTATCATACTGTATATGTTCATTTAAAAGTAACTTTTATCCACATATGATGTTTTTAACATTTTTACATGTTAATAGAAGTAAATCTAGTTCATTCACATCAAATGCAGTAACAATATTTCTTTATTTCCCTGTTGATAAACATTTATGTTATTTCTAAATTTGGAATGTTACAAATGGTGTTACAATGAGCATATAACATTTGCTATCCCTTTACTTTTATATTTTCTGTGTAATTATATTTTATGTGATTTTCTTGTATAAAGTACATAGCTAAATTTTTCCTATTTTTCTAATACAGGTTGGGCAGGCCTAATCTGAAAAACTGGAAATCAGAAATCCAAAATGGCCCAAAATTCAAAACTTTTAAATACCAATATGATACCACAAGTGGAAAATTCCATATATAACTTCTTGTGATGGGTCACAGTCAAAACACAGGCACACAACACACAGCTCATTCAGCATCCCCCAGAGAAAAAAGACCCGGGTTCTTTCAGCTGTTATCTACTTTCTTCATGCACACCCAGATTCCCCCATGCAAGTATGCCCATAAAGAGTAATAAAATGGCATGTGTGCAGGCCAGATGTACCAATGGCAGCTTCCCCATAATGGCCCACGTGGGCTCAAGACCTGTGTGTACTACTTACTGTGTTTTGTTGCTTATTCTCTGTTCTATGATGTAAAGATAATGTTGACAATATCAAAAAGGCCTGTAGATAACCCTATGGGTAATAGTAGTAAGAAAAAAAAGAAGCATTTATATTTATATAACATAGAAAGTCAAGCTGTTGGTGAAACTGCAAAGCAGTGTCAGTGTAAAACGTCTTATAGAAGATATATTCAGTTAGTGTTCACCATATATGAACTGAAGAAACAAAAGGATAAAGTTCTATGCTGAAAGTGATGAACAGAAGTTAGTGGAAAAAGAAAAACACTGCATACAGCTAAAACTGAAGATCTCCATTGTGTATCAAGAATGGATCTGTCAGCGCTGCAGTGCCACTTAAGGGTAGGTCCATCATGAAATAAACAAAGATCTATCACAAGGAACTAAAAATTGAAAAGAGCTATAAATATTCAACAGGCTGGTTGCAGAAATTTAAGAAAAGATATAACCCTGAAGTTTGTTTTTTTATATATATATATATTTTTTATTGCATTTTAGGTTTGGGGGTACATGTGAAGAACATGCAAGATTGTTGCATAGGTACACACATGGCAGTGTGATTTGCTGCCTTCCTCCCCCATCACCTATATCTGGCATTTCTCCCCATGCTATCCCCCCCCCCCCAACTCCCCCACCCCCCACTGTCCCTCCCCTGAAGTTTTTAAGATATGTGGTGATAAGGCATCTGCTAATGATGAAGCACCAGAGAAATTCACTGATAAGTTTTCAAAGGTCACCGATGATGAAAATTTGACACCAGAACAAGTCTATAATGCTGATGAAAAAATCACTGTTTTGGCCTTATTGCCCAGAAAGACACTGTCTACAGGTGATGAGACAACCTTTATGGGAATTGAAAATACTACAGTTTTTTCAAAGCATTGCTTTATCTGCAACCCACAAAATTTGGTATTTTGTGATCATGCCTGTAACCCCAGCACTTTGGAAGGCTAAGGTGGTCAGATTGCCTGAGATCAGGAGTTCAAGATCAGCCTGACCAACATGGTGAAACCCCATCTCCACTAAAAATGCAAAAATTAGTGGGATGTGGTGGCACATGCCCATAATCCTAGCTACTCAAAAACTGAGGCAGGAAAGAGAATGGCTTGAACCTGGGAGGCAGAGTTTGCAGTGAGCCAAAATTGTGCCATTGCACTCTAGTCTGGGTGACAGAGCAAGACTCCATCTCAAAAAAAAGAATGCAATGTTAAGTATTTTTGTATCTAAACAGAAAAGGTAGGTAAAAATATGGCATTATAATTTTATGGGATTGCCATCAGATGCAGTCAGGGTTGTTTACTGAAAGAATGTTATGCAGTGCACGACTGTCTATTAATCCCAAGGTATACCTCTACTCTAACATATATGACTAAGAAAGATTCATACAATTCTTTTTCTTGTCCATTTCAATCATTATGTTACTTTTGTCATCATTTTGACTGACATTTCCCTTGGAAATATGCTTCTACTTGTAGTAGGAGACTGAAGATACAAATGGACAATGGTCATGTTACATATAAAACAGAACCGTGACCCACAACCTGCAGCAACCTCCAGGAAGACAACCTTCTGATCTATAACAAACAACCCAGGCAGCCAGCTTGCCATAAATCAGACTTGCAGGGAGCCAGACTGCTCTCTCTAGTGACAATTCAGGAAACTCAACAATAACTTATGTGGCATTTGACCCATAATGATCAGGACTTGATTAACAACTGACAGCTTCCCTAATTTTTGTCCCCGCTTCCAACTTAAGATCAGAGAACGTCAAATACACCTCCCCAAACAATCACAGAATGTTGTGCTTTCAGTCGGTAGCCTCCAGCCTCCTGAGGCCCACAGCCTCCATTCAGAGCACGCCTGGAGCCTTCCCTTTTTCCACTGTGAACCTTTTCCACTCCTCTGCCTGCAGCGAGCCTTCCTAAATGCAAGTGAAGGTAGCCGACTCCCTTGCTACAACAAGTTAAGAACAAATTGTCTTTGTTTTTCTCATTTGGTTGGTCTTCCTTTCTGCATGTCATGGTATGGGGTATAAATTTAGAGTTATCCAGAACTAAAGAGGGTAAGAGTATGGAAAGATACCACCCCAGCCCACTTGCATCAGCATTTGGAAATGTTAAAAAAATAGTTTGGATGGCCACAGTTGCTGGGGAACGCAGCTTTCAGCGGGTGAAGGATGCTAAATGTGCTGCAAGGCTTGGGGCAGTCCCCCCACCATAAAGGTTTGCTCTATTAGCAATGCCACATATGGCCCTGGAGAGAAACACTGAGTTCAAGTCCTGCCCTCATTCCTACTCCTTGCAAAATAACTTACATGACTGATGAATGCTTAGTATTTTTATCCAATGTTGTGCATAACTCCAGCAAACCCTCAGTTTCCCTTAAGAATATCTACTGCTTCTTTAGAGACTTCCTTATTTCTTTTAAAGGCCACAAAGATGAATAAAACTTTAATGCATTTTACTATCCACATAGCTTCTAAGAATATTTTTGTTCCCATGCTAGATGCTAGACATTGCCGAGAGCTCTAGAGACAGATACCAAGATGAGCAGTTTCAATAAATATGTTGCCAACAACTTTCTAGTCTAATGTGTCCCTCACTTTTTCTGGGTATCATGTGATTTGAGTATAGGTCTGTAATAATTTCATTAACCACTAGTGTGCTAGGGATTCCTTTTCTATGGCAACATTCTAAACTCTTTTTAAACAATTTATATCAGAAACAACATGTGAAAAGGAGTAAGTATGTATTACTGACTACATTATCCTATTAGTTTTATTCATTCTTTACACTATATTTTGGGGCCTTAACTGACTCATATATATATATATATATATTTTTTTTTTTTTTTTTTTTTTTGTGAGACAGTGTCACTCTCTCACCAGGCGCCAGGCTGGAGTACAATGGTGCGATCTCGGCTCACTGCAACCTCCGTCTCCCGGGTTCAAGCAATTCTCCTGCTTCAGCCTCCCAAGTAGCTGGAACTACAGGCACGTGCCACCACGCCCAGCTAATTTTTTGTATTTTTTAGTAGGGACGGGGTTTTACCATGTTGGCCAGGATGGTCTCAATCTCTTGATCTCGTGATCTACCCCCCTTGGCCTCCCAAAGTGCTGGGATTACAGGCATGAGCCACCACGCCTGGCCTCATATCAATATATTTAACAAAGAGGAGAAACACATCAAAAACTCATTTGAATTTCTGAACGTTTCAAATCACACATCACTGCTCCGGTGGCAGTGAACCAAAATCTCAGAAATCACCACTAAAGAACTTACCCATGTAACCAAAATGTCAACAGGAAGAGTAGGTAGGATTAAATATAGAGTGACATAGCACATTCCTCTGATAGTCAATGACTTTATGATTTGCAGATTTTTCCACCTATAAAACTTGCTTTGCTTTCTATTACAAAGAAATATTACAAGACTCAGCAAGTTAATAATCCAAAATACTTGAGGCTTGTTCTTAATGAAAGAATAAACAATAATAACAGGAGTTTGGGTTTACATGTTCCTTTGCCTGTCCCTTACCTCCCCACAACCCCAGTCACCAATCAATATAAATTACATTGCCCTTCCAAGGAAAAGCTTAGTTGTCTGTAATCGTAGTACAAATGTCATGTTCTTGTTCTCAGCTAATGAAAACCAGATTTGCTTTTTTATCAACCAGTCAATTTAAATCATGCTAATTTATTACCTACTTTAGAATAATAAAGAATTTAAATGTTATATTTAAATATGGTGCAGTTTATTGATGTGTTAGTCACAGGAGACTGGCACATGTAGTAGGTATTCATGAGATTTATTATGCAGTATAGATTGTACTTTGCTGATTAGAAAAATAACCCTCAGTTTGAAACAGAATTCAAATAACTTTTCATTACTCAAAATTGAAATCATTACCCAAAGTTGAATAAACATTTGTAAATTTTCAATGTTTGACATTCAGGTTGTCAAGTAAGTCTCTGAACTCCTTCTAAAAAAAAGAGCATAAATAAGAACACCTGGCACCCAATGGACAGTTTGAGCAATGATCTAAATAATTTAAGCTGAAAATAAATATCTTTGTTTTGTTTTAGTTTGCTTTGGTCCTAAGTCTTTCCCTGAAGTATGAAGAAAAAGTAATTAAAAACTATTCATGGAGTAAGTACTTTAATGTATTTGCCTCTGAGGCTCCAGGCCAAGATCCTCTTGGCCTTTGTCATCAAGAAGATTGTCAGCTCAGAGAGAGGATGACAAGGACTTTCGTTCAAAATGAAATGTAGTTTCCAGCAGCCCAATTTGCAATTGCAAAAATAGGGAACCACCTAAATGCCCCATCAATTAATGAGTGGATAAAGAAAAATATATACATATATATAAATATTTACACATATATACGTTATGGAATACTACTTAGCCATAAAACAAAACAAAATAATGGCATTCACAGCAACCTGGATGGGGATGGAGACCATTATTCTAAGTGAAGTAGCTCAGAAATGTAAAACCAAATACCATGTCTTCTCACTTACAAGTGAGAAGGTATGATGATTTGGAGGTAAGTTATGAGTACACAAAGGCAAAATGATATAATGGAATTTGGGGGACTCAGGAGGAAAGGTGGGAAGGAGTGAGGAATAAAAGACTATATACTGAGTGCAGTGAATACTGCTCAAATGACAGATACACCAAAATCTCAGAAACCACCACTTAAGAGCTTACCCATATCACCAAAAGCCACCTGTTCTCCAAAAACTATTGAAATAAAATCAAATAAAAGTGAAATGTAGTTTCAATTACATTGGTGCAAAAGTAATTGTGGCTTTCACCATTAAAAGTAAAAGACTGTAGTTGATAACTTACGCTTTGAAAAAACTGTAGTTGGTCCCCAGGCAAGACGACTGAATAGGAACAACTCCAGTGTGCAGCTCCCAGCCAGACTGATGCAGAAAGCAGGTGATTTCCACATTTCCCACTGAGGTACCTGGTTCATCTCATTGGGACTGGTTGGACACTGGGTGCAGCCCAAGGAGGGTGAGCTGAAGCAGGGTGGAGTGTCGCCTTACCCGGGAAGCAAAAGGGGCTGGGGGAACTCCCTCTCCTAGCCAAGGGAAGCCATTAGGGACTGTTTTCTGCACTCCCGCCCAGATACTGCACTTTTCCCACAGTCTTCACAACCTGCAGACCAGGACATTCCCTCTGATACCCACACAACCACCAGGGCCCTGGGTTTCCAGTAAAAAATTGGGCAGCTGCTTGGGCAGAAACCAAGCTAGCAGCAGCAGTTTTGTTTTTTTTTTCATACCCCAGTGGTGCCTGGAACACCAGTGAGACAGAACTGTTCACTGCCCTGGAAAGGGGGCTGAAGTCAGGGAAACAAGTAGTCTGGCTTGGCAGGTCCTACCCCCACAGAGACCAGCAAGCTAAGATCCACTGGCTTGAAATTCTCACAGCCAGCACAGCAGTCTGAGCTCAACCTGGGTCACTGGAGCTTGGTGGGCAGAGGGGTGTCCACCATCGCTGAGGCTCAAGTAGGCAATTTCAACCCCACAGGGTAAGCAAAGCTGTAGGGGAAATCTGAACTGGGTGGAGCCCAACACAGCAACAGCTGCAGGGACTGTCTCACTAGATGTCTTCACTGGGCAGAGCATCTCTGAAAAAAGGCAACAGCCCATCAGGAACTTATAAATAAAGCCCCCACCTTCCTGGGACAGAACACCTGGGAAAAGGGCAGTAGTGGGTATAGCTTCAGCAGACCAAAACGTCCCTACCTGGCAGCTCTAGAGAGAGCAACAGATTTCCCAACACAGTGTTTGAGCTCTGATAAGGGACAGACTCACTCCTCAAGTGGGTCCCTGACTCCCGTGTATCCTGACTGGGAGATACCTCCCAGTAGGGGATGACAGACACCTCATACAGGACAGCTCTGGCTGACATCTGGTGGGTACCCCTCTGGGATGAAGCTACCAGAGGAAGTAACAGGCAGCAATCTTTGCTGTTCTGCAATCACCACTGGTGATTCTCAGGCAAGCAGGGTCTGGAGTGGTCCTCCAGCAAACTCCAGCAGCCTGGCAGCAGAGGGGCCTCACTGTTACAAGGAAAACTATCAAACAGAAAGAAATAGTTTAAACATCAACAAAAAGGACATCCACTCAGAGACCCCATCCAAAGGTCACCGACCTCAAAGCAAAGGAAGATAAATCCAAGAAGATGGGAAGAACCCAGTGCAAAAAGGCTGAAAACTCCAAAAAGTAGAACACCTCTTTCTTAAGGCATCACATCTCCTCGCCAACAAGGGAACAAAACTGGACGGAGAATGAGTTTGACGAATTGACAGAAGCAGTCTTCAGAGGTGGGTAATAAAAAATTTCGCTGAGCTAAAGGAGCATGTTCTAACCCAATGCAAGGAAGCTAAGAAGCCTGAAAAAAGGTTAGACGAATTGCTAACTCAAACAACCAGTTTAGAGAGAAACATAAATGACCTGTTGGAGCAGAAAAACACAGAACGAGAACTGCATGAAGCATACACAAGTTTCAATAGCCTAATCGATCAAACAGAAGAAAGGATATCAGAGACTGAAGATCAACTCAATGAAATAAAGCAAAAAGACAAGATTAGAGAAAAAAGAGTGAAAAGAAATGAATAAAGCCTCCAAGAAATATGGGATTATATAAAAAGACCAAATCTACATTTGATCAGTGTACCTGAAAGTGAAAGGGAGAATGAAACCCAGTTGGAAAACACTCATCAGGATATTATCCAGGAGAACTTCCCCGACCTAGCAAGGCAGGCCAACATTCAAATTCAGAAAATACAGAGAACACCACAAACACCTTGAGAAGAGCAACCCCAAGACACATAATTGTCAGATTCACCAGGGTTGAAATGAAGGAAAAAAATGCTAAGGGCAGCCAGAGAGAAAGGTCGGGTCATCCACAAAGGGAAGCCCATCAGACCCACAGTGGATCTCTTGGCAGAAACCCTACAAGCCAGAAGAGAGTGGGAGCCATATTCAACATTCTTAAAGAAAAGAATTTTCAACCAAGAATTTCAAATCCAGCCAAACTAAGCTTCATAAGCAAAGGAGAAATAAAATCCTTTACAAACAAGCAAATGCTGAGAAATATTTGGCACCACCACACCTGCCCTACAAGAACTCCTGCAGGAAGCACTAAACGTGGAAAGGAACAGCCAGTACTAGCAACTGCAAAAACATACCAAATTGTGAAGACCGTCAACACTAGGGAGAAACTGCATCAACTAATGGGCAAAATAACCCACTAGTATCATAATGGCAGGATCAAATTCACACATAACAATATTAGCCTTAAATGTAAATGGGTTAAATGCTCCAATTAAAAGATACAGACTGGCATATTGGATAAATATTCAAGACCCATCAGTGTGCTGTAGTCAGGAGACCCATCTCTCACATACAAAGACACACATAGGCTCAAAATAAAGAGATGGAGGAAGATTTACCAAGCAAATGGAAAGCAAAAAAAAGCAGGGGTTGCAATCCTAGTCTCTGATAAAACAGACTTTAAACCAACAAAGAACAAAAGAGACAAAGAAGGGCATTACAAATCGGTAAAGGGATCAATGCAACAAAAAAGAGCTAACTATTCTAAATATATATGCACCCAATGCAGGAGCACTCAGATTCATAAAGCAAGTTCTTAGAGACCTACAAAGAGACTTAGACTCCCACACAATAATAGGGGGAGACTTTAACACCCCACTGTCAATATTAGACAGATAAGCAAAGCAGAAAATTAACAAGGACATACAGGACTTGAACTCAGCTCTGGACCAAGTGGACCTAATAGACATCTACAGAACCCTTCACCCCAAATCAACAGAATATACATTCTTCTCAGCACCACATCATGCCTATTCTAAAACTGACAATGTAATTGGAAGTAAAACACTCCTCAGCAAATGCAAAAAAAATGGAAATCATAACAAATAGTCTCTCAGACCACAGTGCAATCAAATTAGAACTAAGGATTAAGAAACTCACTCAAAACAGCACAGCTACATGGAAACTGAACAACCTGCTCCTGAATGACTACTAGATAAACAACAAAATGAAGGCAGAAATAAAGATGTTCTTTGAAACCAAAGAAAACAAAGACACAAGGTACCAGAATGTCTGGGACACATTTAAAGCAGTGTGTAGAGGGAAATTTATAGCACTAAATGCCCAACAGAGAAAGCAGGAAAGATCTAAAATTGATACCCTAATGTCACAAAAGAACTAAAGAAGCAAAAACAAACAAATTCAAAGGCCAGTAGAAGACAAGAAATAACTAAGATTAGAGCAAAACTGAAAGAGATAGAGACACAAAAAAAACCTTCAAAAAATAAATGAATCCAGGAGCTGTTTTTTGAAAAGATCAACAAAACATATAGACCCCTGAGAGAAGAATCAAATACATGCAATAAAAAATGATAAAGGCAATATCACCACCAATCCCATGAAAATATAAACTACCATCAGAGAATACTACAAACACCTCTAATCTACAAGAAATGGATAAAATACTGGACACTTACACTCTCCCAAGACTAAACCAGGAAGAAGTTGAATATCTGAAAAGACTAACAACAAGGTATGAAATTGAAGCAGCAATTAATATTCTACTAACCAAAAAAAGTCCAGGACCAGATGGGTTCACAGCCAAATTCTACCAGAGGTACAAAGAGGAGCTGGTATCATTCCTTCTAAAACTATTCCAAACAATAGAAAAAGATGGAATCCTCTCTAACTCATTTTATGAGACCAACATCATCCCGATATCAAAACCTGGCAGAGACACAACTAAAAAAGAAAACTTCAGGCCAATATCCCTGATGAACATTGATGCAAAAATATTCAATAAAATACTGGCAAACCGAATCCAACAGCACATCAAGAAGTTTATCCATCACGATCAAGTTGGCTTCATCCCGGGGATGCAAGCCTGGTTCAACATATGCAAATCAATAAATGTAATTCATCACATAAACAGAACCAAAGACAAAAACCACCTGATTATCTCAATCGATGCAGAGAAGGTCTTTGACAAAATTCAATAACACTTCATGCTAAAAACTCTCAATAAACTAGGTATTGATGGAACGTATCACAAAATAATAAGAGCTGTTTATGACAAACCCACAGCCAATATCATACTGAATGGGCAAAAACTGGAAACATGCCTTTGAAAACTGGCACAAGGATGCCCTCTCTCACCACTCCTATTCAATCAGGAAGTTCTGGCAAGGGCAATCAGGCAAGAGAAAGAAATAAAGGGTATTCAAATAGGAAAAGAGGCAGTCAAATTGTCTCTATTTGCAGATGACATGATTACATATTTAGAAAACCCCCATTATTCATCTCAGCCCAAAATCTCCTTAAACTGATAAGCAACTTCAGCAAAGTCGCAGGATACAAAATCAATGTGCAAAAATCACAAGAATTCCTAAACACCAATAACAGACAGAGAGCCAAATCATGAGTGAACTCCCATTCACAATTGCTACAAAGACAATTAAATACCTAGAATACAACTAACAAGGCATGTGAAGGACCTCTTCAAGGAGAACTACAAACCACTACTCAAGGAAATCAGAAAGAACACAAACAAATGAAAAAACAGTCCATGCTCCTGGTTAGGAAGAATCAATATCATGAAAATGGCCATACTGCCCAAAGTAATCTATAGATTAAATGCTATCCCCATCAAGCTACCAATGACTTTCTTCACAGAATTGGAACAAACCACCTTAAATTTCATTTAGAACCAAAAAAGAGCCTGCATAGCCAAGACAATTCTAAGCACAAAAAATAAAACAAAGCTGGAGGCATCACGCCACCTGACTTCAAACTATGCTACAAGGCTACAGTAACCAAAACAGCATGGTACTGGTACCAAAACAGATATATAGACCAATCGAACAGAACAGAGACCTCAGAAGTAATACCACACACCTACAACCATCTGGTCTTTGACAAACCTGACAAAAACAACCAATGAGGAAAAGATTCCCTATGTAATAAATGGTGTTGAGGAAACTGGCTAGCCATAAGCAGAAAGCTGAAACTGTATCCCTTCCTTACACCTTATACAAAAATTAACTCCAGATGGATTAAAGATTTAAACATAATACCTAAAACCATAAAAACCCTAAAATAAAACCTAGGCAATACCATTCAGGACATAGGCATGGACAAAGACTTCATGACTTAAAACACCAAAAGCAATGGCAACAAAGCCAAAATTGACAAATGGGATCTAATTAAACTAAAGAGCTTCTGCACAGCAAAAGAAACTATCATTAAAGTGAACAGACAACTTACAGAATGGGAGAGAATGTTTGCAGTCTACCCATCTGATAAAGAGCTAATATCCAGAATCTACAAAGAACTTAAATTTACAGAAAAAAAACAACCCCATAAAAAAGTAGGCAAAGAATATGAACAGACACTTCTCAAAAGAAGACATTTATGCACCCAACAAACATATGAGAAAACGTTCATCATCACTGGTCATTAGAGAAACGCAAGTCAAAACCACATTGAGATACCATCTCCAGTAGAGTTAGAATGGTGATCATTAAAAAATCAGGAGACAACAGGTGCTGAAGATAATGTGGAGAAATAGAAAGGCTTTTACACTGTTGGTAGAAGTGTAAATTAGTTCAACCACTGTGGAAGACAGTGTGGCGATTCCTTGAGGATCTGGAACTGGATTTGGTCAATACCATTTGACCCAGCAACTCCATTACTGAGTATATATCCACAAAATTATAAATTGTTCTATTATAAAGACTCATGTGGGCCAGGCGTGGTGGCTCACACCTGTAATCCTAGTACTTTCGGAGGCCAAGGCAGGCAGATCACGAGGTCAGGAGATTGAGACCATCCTGGCCAACACGGTGAAACTTCATCTGTACTAAAATACAAAAAAATTAGCCAGGCATAGTGGCAGGCGCCTGTAATCCCAGCTACTCAGGAGGCTGAGGCAAGAAAATTGCTTGAACCCGGGAGGTGACAATTGCAGTGAGCCGAGATCGCGCCACTGCACTCCAGCCTGGCATCTGGAGACTGGAAAAAAAAAAAAAGATTGTAGTTGATGACTTACACTTTGAGGAAAAATGACTTCAAATAAGGCTTTCAAAGATGGAGATGCCATAATTATTGTTATACTGAATTTATCCTCAAAAGTTTATTTAAAAAATTTTTTTTCTCACTAGAAAGTATTCTACAATCATGTATCTCCACACCTTTCCTCGTACACAATTTCTGCCCCAGGTATCAGCAAGCTCCGTGGAGTCAGCAATCTCTCTTTCCTTTCATTATGTTATTACTTTTTCAGAGGGCACAGACACTTGACCTCGGCTAGTTGTCTCAGCAAATTTATGCACCGAGATTCCATCCAAAGTTATATTTTTATTACCCTAAACCAGATACCATGGCTTCTATTTCTTTATTGGCTCCAGTGTGCCTGGAACATGGCTGGGCTCATTAAATATTTGTGAAATGATTGAGTAAAAAGTAAAGAAGATTCTGGAGAACCTGCAACATATCTATGAAAAACTCAAGAGGTGATAGATTGTATTAATATTATCCAGCGTTTTTCCAACTCCCTTTCATTGCCTGTAGCTCTCTACACATCTAATGTCCCTAAGAATCACTGTGGTTCATGGTAGGATTAAAAACTGAAACTGAAATTTGAATTTCATCAGTGTTCTCTAGGTCTGTAACAAAAGTCCAGGGAAAAATTCTCTAGTTTCCAATAAATTCATCATTGAATTCACTCCTTACTTTGCTTTTTGTTCTGTGTTGAAACTTTAGCTAGTTATATGGATATGAATTTGAATCTTAAGTCTTTCTTTACCTTTTATTATTGCTGTGCTCTATGGGCTTAACGATCTTGAAGATAATAACTTTGAAGTCTAGTTTCATAAAAGAAGTTTTTAAGTTATTGGATAATTTCTGAATGTGTCTTTATAGCGAAAGTAAAACGGGCAGCTGAAGGCGTCACACAGATGATCTGAATCATTCAATAGCCTTCCTATTGGCAAAGGCAGTATTTTGTTATAGTTTTGGTCCTGATTGGCTCTGATCGATTGTATTCTACACTGAGATGCTTATTCAGCTCATTTATCAGCCCCCTCTTTATTTAATTTTGATTTTCATTAAAGCTAATATTGCAAAAGCTGGTTGTCATTTCTAGCCAGCAATGGGATAAAGCTGTCTCGACCTCATATCTCAGCATTCCTATCCCTTCGCCTTTGAATATGTGGCTGAAGGACCTAGCCAGCTGTCATCCTGTAAGAGACCCACGTTTGTCTGTATTTCAGTTATCTGTAATGGTGCAGCCCTAGAGAAGTGCTGATAATACCATCATGACTTCAAAGTGGAGCTTCTGAAACTATCTTATTCATCTTAGTATTGCCTATTACCTTGGGGCAAAGTAGATGCTCCATAAATATTAAATAAAAAGAGAGAAGGGGGAATCAAGAGAGGTGTTTTGAGCTATATGTGTGGTATGATAATTTTAGGAAATGTGTTTTATGCAACAAAATCTATAGATCGTGCTGTGAGTACCCTCTCAGGGTGACCCTTAGGAAGACCAGTTTGCCTTTGGCAAGAGACTTTGTGGTGTTTTCCAAGACATCAACATGGAGGTGCACGCACTAAATAAGCCTGTAAGTCATCAGCCAATATATTTTGAAGTGATGATAAATTGTCTACTGGCAAGAATTAAACATGAAACAATAATGAGTCTACATGAAAGGATTAAAAAGCTGTTGATGTTAAGTTTGCTGCTGAAACTTCCCACCAATGGGGAAAATTTAAATACTTCAAGTTGTGGAATTGCATAGATTGTGAGTGCATTAGAGGAACACAGTGACTGGATGCATCTGCGCTTCCCAATGCAACATCTGTCCTTAAAAATCAAGCATCAGGAGACATCCTAATGCCCTGGTGAAACACCTCCGCATTGCTCCAGTCAACACAGGCAAGCAGGTGCCCAGGACAGAACCTTGCCTTGGGCCTCAAGGTTTGTCTGTGAAGAACTTGAGCTGCTTGGGGTCACTGAAGCAGAGGCTCCCTTTGTCTCGGGGGGACCCAGTACTGCCAGGACCTGTGTTCCCCTTCTTTGCCCCTGCTACACTGAGGTTGGGAAACTGAAACTGCATGGTATTGTGTGAAATACCCTTCACGCCGCCTGGGGCTCTAGAACCCAGGGTGGTAGGGAAGTTCAGAGAACATGCATGTAGACTCAGGCTTCGCTCCTGCCGCCCTGCCTTTCCACCTGCAGAGGCTGGACCAAGAGGGCTGACAGGCTCGTAACTGCACCTCTATCCTTCCCTGCCCTTTCAGACCCTTGGGAAGCCCTCCCAGTTCTACAGACTAAGCTCTCCAATGTAAAATGAACTAAATATCTGTTATGTGGGACACTCTTTACATTAAAAGTGCTAATCTTCCTCACAGTCCAATAATAATAATATTATTATAATCCTCCCAGTTTTGCTGATAAGTAAAATGAGACCAAAGGTCATGAAATTAATAAATGATAGATTTGGTCTTTAAATGCAGCATGCTACATTCTTCTATGCTAACTTGTTTGATATTTTCTGTCCCATATTAATTGAAAAAGAAATTTGTTTAAACATCAGGTTTTCAAATGCAGCAAACCCCAGGCAGCACAGAATATTCTTAGAAGACTCTCTAAAATCCAACTCTATGGAATGTGGAGATGAACAACAACAAAAAAAACTCAAGAAAACAAATTTTATTATTCTCCCCTGAGAAAAGCCAAAGGTATTAAAAATAACTAAGAAATAAACTTGTACATCTATGAAAAGTCTTGGCTCATTTTAAAATTTTGACTTTGCTATTTCCTCTATTACCTTAAGTGCATATAAATCACTCTCTCCAGCAAGTGTGAATGTGCTCAGAAATGTGTATTAGACTGTTCCCAAGTTTAATTCTATTATCACATTTCCCTCCCAACTCAGGCATTGTTAGAAAATAAAAACAGAAAACAGTCTCATAATATATTGCCGCTGCAAGTTACTCTCTGTGTCTATCAGTGATATACTTTTGTAAATGGTCTGCTATTTTATAGTATGAACAAAACCTATCTGTTGTTGGCATGTGGTCATAATTATATGATATTTAAAAGTACAAAATGGAAATACCAATTAAAAACAAAAATTAATTGCCAAATAGAAATACACATTATTTGCGTTATATGTATAAAAAAACCAAAAAGATTAAACAAACTCTCCCTTTTCATTGAGTATCATGTTTCTGCTATTAAATTGTCCTGATCATCTGAAAGGCAATGGTGGGAGTACTATGATGAAGGCTCAAACTCTTCTCCATCACCCAGCAGGTGACATTAGGCAAGTCACACTCTTAGCAACAGCGGGGAGCCTGAACCGGAATATTTCTAGGGCTCTTCCTATATTAACATTTGATGATATCATGACTACCACAGTGTCTGCATTTTCACTCATATATTTAGTGGGCAACCAAAAGATTCTAGATGCATCAATTATGTCTGATCTTGAAATTCAAATTAATTTTTCTGATAATCAGTGGCAAATGCAAAGAGAACTAAATTTTCCATTTCAAGCCTTCTCCAGCCCACAACTCAAGACTAATAAATCCACCAAATTATCTATTACTCGTAGCCAGGGTGGACACGATAAAGCATTTATATAATGATATTGCACAAGTCAAGAGCCTTCGCACTTCTAAGATATCTTTGGCAGGCAATTCTCAAGGTTGAGAAACATTGTATTAGAGCATACTCAAAACATGATCAGAGTGGGGAAGATGATGATGTTTGTGAGGAAATCAGGGGAGGAAATGCTACTACATTTGATTCCCTTGAGCAGGGACAACAGGCACACTTCTGGATCTGATATCCAAGAGTAATGTGTGGTAGACAGAGGTAACCCCGAGGGAATGGGCATGATTGTTAACCTGGCCTCCCTGGAAATGCTCTTATCAGCCAACCTGGACCAAGTCAGATCCTCTGAGGAGATGATGGGGGAGGGTCCCTTGAGTCCAGGAGATCAAAGCTGCAGGCAGTGAGCTATGATCATGCCACTGTGCTCCAGTCTGGGGTGATGGAGCAAGACCCTGTCTCTAAAAACAAATGGAAAAACAGTTCCTACTGTATAAGCAGATTCTATAAACGTCCTGCTCTGCTTTGCAAACACATCACTACTCCAGTCCTCCTTGATTAAGGTATAAGGACTTCCTTACACTCACAAAGACATTTTAAGAGCCCTAAAGTTGGCACACAGAGATAGACAATGATGAATTAGTAAAATAATGTTCTTTATTATACAAGATTATATACTTGCATCTAAAAGTTAGCTGTCTGCCTATTATGTTAATGTTTCCATCTTTGAAAATACATTTTCCCTCCAATGTAATGACTTGTAGAATCAATTTAGCAGCTAAATACTGTGCGGGTTAAAGGTATAAATAGTTGTGATGCACCCACTATTTTCACATACTTAAAATAATAGAAGAAAATAGGGAATTAAATGGTCTATATTGGAAAACATTAACTTACGTGAACATTTTAAGGACAATCCTTAATTTTACCTGTTTGAAAAAATCCTCTGTAAACAGTAGTATAAATACAAATGAACCTGAGCGGGTAAGCTCAGGGAGGATGCACGATCAAATGAGATGCAGCTCAGAGAGTACATGGGGCACATGTGGTGTGGAAGAGCCACAGCGAGCTAGAGTCCTAAGGCCTGGGGGAGAGTGAGAAGGCAGACCCAGCGCTGAGATCTTTTTTTGTTGTTGTTTTTCTTTTTTAAGTTTCAAACATGTTAAATATGTAATCATTAAAGATCGTTACAGAAAGTCTAACCGAAAATTCAGTACAATATGTTTTTTAAATTGTAGAATTGGGAAGGTCTTTTAAATCACAGAAACCATGAAGGAGGAAACTGATAGATTTGGATACATGCATATGAAATCCTTCTAAACTGTTAAAAGATATCATTAATGAAGCTAACAGGCGAATGACAAACTCAAAAAACATTTGCAATAGATAGAAAAGATAAGCATCTGGCATATGTAAAGAGATCCTTAGAAGTAATGAAAAATTTATCCCCCAAAAGAAAAAAACTAAAGAACAGTTTACACAGAAATTTGTTTGCCTAATAACCATATTAAAAGGTCCCCAGACTCTAGGAAAACAATGAGAAACTATTATTTTTTCCCACTAGAGGCAAAAAAGCAAGAAGATTGTCATTATGTGGCAATGTAAATGGAAACCAATGTTCCGGTAGCATTTTGGGTTAATAATGTGTATATCCTTTGATTCAGTAATTCTGTCTAGAAACCTATTCTGCATAAACTCACATAATGAGAAGCATTAAAAAATGCATGCAGAATTCTTAGGAGATGGGAAAAACGGAAATAACCCAAATGCCCAACAGTAAAGGATTTGTGGGGCTAATTATGATTCTTCAATGCAGGAAAAGATTTAATTCTGTCTGTATTGATACAGAGAAATGTCGATACATTAGAAGCCAGTGGATAAGTCTCCTCAAAGAGCAGACTGTGAATTCTAGAAAGGCAGAGTTTAATAGTAAGTGCCTGGAAATGAATATCCAGTTTAGACTGACAATGACGTAAGGGGTACGTTAACTGGTTACAAGAAACCAAAGGTTGATTTTCAGTTTGTATATTACTTTATAATGAATATTTCCCAAATATGCTGGCTACAATGAAAGTCAGCTAATTTTCTTACCTTATTAGGATTTTACATTTGAAAGTAATGACATGGCATTAAGTAACTGATCATCAGACTGATGCTTGCTCAGAGATTCTGGTAACAACAAATTTTCAGCAGATAGCAGGCAATGCTCAGCAGCCCTGACCTTCAGGAAAATTCATATAACATGATCATAGTTTTTAAGGCTATATAGAGTGTATGTAGGAGAGTGTTTTGCAATCACGCCAGCTCAGTGAGAAGAAAAGAGTGGTATATGCTTTCAGTGTAACTTTATAAACCTAATACTTAGAACTTGGCAGTTTGGAGAGCAGAGAAAGCAATTGCAAGAAAGGAAACAAAGCAGCTTAGAATAATGCAAAGGCTTGGGGTGCAGGCTGAGAGTCTTCGGCCAGCCCCTCATGTGTACTCGGCCTCTGAGCCCTCAGCTCTAAATGATGACAATGGAATCTCATTGCATGGTTGTAAAGAAGGAAGATAATATTTGTATAATCACTTACAGTGCTCAGACTGTGTGTGTGTGTGCACCATAAATGTGAGTTTCTTAGTTTCTCACCTTCAGTGGAATCTATTTGCGTTTTGTCTCTGACATTTCAGTTTTAGAATAAACAAGGAAGGTCAGGTTCAGCTGAAGATTTCCACAAACCACTGAGCTGCTTTATGGTCTCAGAACAGTAGAGAGGCAAGAGCCCCACAGGAGCCACCTCTGGACCTCCTTGGGGATCACAGCTTGCAGGGAAGTGCTGAAGTGAAGACAATGAAGTCTGCCGAGAACACTCCACACCCTTCAGCCATCATGAGCAAAGTGACCCATGCTCAGAGACCAGGCTACTTATTTTAGAATAATAGACATTTATAAACAACAAGGACACTGTACTCCCTTGGCAAGCTTAAAATGTGTGCTTATAAAACCTGAACCTAAAAATCACCACTATGGGAGGACAACTAGTCGTTTGGAGAAAAAATAGCCCTAAGAAATATAAGTCTCAAGTGGACAGAAGAAAACGCCTGTACCTTAGTGAAACAAAGCAATTAAATGCAACACACAGAACAATAACAAAAAAAAATCAACATTTTGCACATTTGAAAACAATAATGAGGGGATTGTATAATTAATTTCCATTTTCCATCTCTTGTTAATTAGAGACTTGGAAGGATCACCAGTCCTGAGAGCATCATTACGGCAGACAATGCAAATTTAAGAACATTTTTTGACTTTCCTTCAAGTGTGTTAGAGTATTATGACTCCATTGTTGACTTCCACTTTCCAAATCTCATCATTATTCCAAAGGTCTGCAAAAACTTCACTGTTTAAGAAGGGTGGAGAATTGAGTGATTTTTACTTAACGAATACCATTGAGACTCAGGGAATCTGTCTCTATTTATTTACCTCTTTCTCACTCTACTTCACATCATTGATGCCAGAGAAGTTGCAGACAAATCCTCCAGCATGTCAGCCCCCTTCCTCCTCACTAATGCATGTGTTAATATAATTCAAGTTTCATCTTCTTTAAGCCCTTGCTATCTCTCCCAAAGCCAAATTTGAAAAACCTTCCATTTCTGCTCTGCCATTCACCAGACTTAGTTTCTCTTTCCAGTCTAGGTTTCCTCTAATTCTAATCTGCTCAGGATTAATGTACTAAGAGGAAACATATCTGAATTGAGATCCTCATGAGTGTAAGAAGGAGAACATATCCTTTTACTTAAGAGACAGAGGGAATTAGAGGCTTAAGAGATGTCATTGCACTCTCTGTAGTCCTGTTTCCTGTGATCCAGTTTCCTGGTGGCAGTAATTAATACCTCCCAGAAGTTAGATGGCCCCTACACACATTTCTTAAATGAAGCCACATCTATAACCATGTAGGTCTCTGGTACTAATGATACTTAGCTTTTTGACATTTTTATTTTATTTATTTTTTCTTTTTTTTTTAATTTTGCCAAATGCTTTTTCTTTCTTTCTTTTTTTTTAAAAGAAAAGAGAAAAGAGAAAAGAGAGAAAGAAAGAAAAAAGAGAATGAAAGAAAGAAAGAGAAAGAGGGAGAGAGAACGGAGATCCCGCTCCATTGCCCAGGCTAGAATACAGTCCAAAGATGGGTATTAAACCTCCCCATGCCAATAATCGCGTTTAACAATGGAGACAGGAAGGAGCAAGGGAGGAAAACAACAAACAAGCAGCCAACCAATATTTCATCCAAGCCTGTGAGATGCTGTGCATCTTTAGTACTTCAAATCCAGTTATTTACCAAAATTTTGCACCATGCACAGAACTGCATTGGGCTTTATTGAAAGATACAAGTAAAAGACAGGATCCATACCCGCACCCCCAGAAGATTTCAATCTACTACAAAACACTACCAAAATCTACACTTGAAAAACAAACAAACAGTAATTTCCAAGACAGACTACACAATCAGATGCATAATAACTGAAGTCCCAATCTCTGAGGATGGAGGAGCTCATGGGCGATCACACCCTTTTCTCATATTGATGCCGACAGAGGGTGGGAACAACTTATCCTGGGAAAGACAGCTCATCAGTGGCAGAGCTCAGACTCAAAACTGACTTCCTGATTTTCATTTCAGTATTCGCTTCACCACTGACAACCACTACAAATTGTAAGTAGTTTATGCTCTGTTCCAATCGTTAAGAATGTTGAATATTGGCCCCCAATCTCTTCTGGCTTGTAGAGTTTCTGCTGAGAGGTCCACTGTTAGTCTGATGGGCTTCCTTTTGTAGGTGACCTGGCCTTTCCCTCTGACTGCCCTTAACATTTTTTCCTTCATTTTGACTTTGGAGAATATGATGATTATGTGTCTTGGGATTGATCTTGTCATGGAGTATCTTAGTGGTGTTCTCTGTATTTCCTGGATTTACATGTTGGCCTGTCTTACTAGATTGGGGAAGTTCTCCTGGACAATATCCTGAAGTGTGTTTTCCAGCTTCGTTCCATTCTCCCTGTCTCCTTCAGGTACTCCAGTCAATCATAGGTTCGGTCTTTTTAAGAAGTCCCATATTTCTTGGAAGCTTTGTTTGTTCCTTTTCATTCCCTTTTCTCTAATCTTGTCTGCATGCCTTATTTCAGCAAGGTGGTCTTCAAACTCTGGTACCCTTTCTTCCACTTGATTAATTCAGCTATTGATAAGTTCTTGTGCTGTGTTTTTCAGCTTCATCAGGTCATTTATGTTCCTCCCTGAACTGGTCTTCTAGTTAGCAGCTCCTCTAACCTTTTATTAAGGGTCTTAGCTTCTTTGCATTGGGTTAGAACATGCTCCTTTGGCTCAGTGGAGTTTTTTGTTAGCCACCTTCTGAAGCCTACTTCTGTCAATTCATCTATCTCATACTCTGTTCCAGTTCTACACCCCCTGATGGAGAGGCATTGCAATTATTTGGAGGAGAATAGGCACTCTGGCCTTTTGGGTTTTCAGTGTTTCTTCTCTGTTTCATTCTCATCTTAATAAGTTTGTCTAGTTTTGATCTTTGAAGCTGCTGACCCTTGGATGGGGTTTTTGTGGGGCCTTTTTTGTCGTTGATGCTGTTGTTGCTTTCTGTTTGTTTGTTTTTCTTTTGATGGTCAGGTCCCTCTTCTGTAGGGCTGCTGTTGTTTGTTAGGGCTTCACTTCAGGCCCTTTTCATCTGATTTGCTCCTGCACATGGAGATGTCACTCAAGGAGGCTGGAGAATAGCAAAGATGAGTGCCCTGCTCCTTCTTCTGGGATCTCTGACCTCGAGGGGCACCGACCTGATGCCCATAGGAATGCTTCTGTATTAGGGTGTCTGACAACAGACAGGGTCTCACCCAGTTGGGTGGCACAGAGAATATGACCCATTTAACGAAGCACTTTGACTTTCCACTGGTGGAGGAGTGTGCTTTGCTATAGGGAAACGCACTCATCTGGACTGCCCAGATTCCTCAGAACTACCAGGAGGAAAGGCTAAGTCTGCTGGTCTGCAGAGACTGCAGCCACCTCTCCTCATACGTGCTCAGGCCCAGGGACATCCAGGTTCTGTCCCTGAGCCTCTCGCTGGAGTTGTTGGAGTTCCTGCACAGAAGCCCCACACAGTGAGGACGGTTGTGGCAGGGTGAGGCCTGAAGAAGTGCTCTGGCCACAGTCTGCCACAGCTGGTGTGTTGGGCTGTGGGGCACACCACTTGGAGACCAAGCCGTCCAGCCTCCCTGGTTCCAGCAGGAGAAAAGTGCAGCCTGGAGCTATAGAGATGGCTGCAAACCTTCCCCAACCCTGGGAGCTTAATGTGTTAGGTGGCTATCAGTCCCAGTATTGGCTGCTGCCTCTCTTCCAAGAAGTTTAAACAGCTTAGGCAGCAGGCAGCCACAGTGGTGGTGCTGCTTGCCCCTCCCTCTGGGAGCTCAGCAGGCATACACAGTTTCCATCTGAGAGGCTATTGAGAATCGGTGTGGCTCCAGGGTTGGCATTGGAACCCTGGGTTCCAGTGGTGTGAGTTCACAGGTGGAATCTTTGATCTGTGGGTTGCACAGTTCCATGGATAAAGCATGGTTTCCCCTGCTGGGCAGCATGCTCACTCACTGACTCCCTTGGCTGGGAAGTGAGGGCTCCCCGGCCCCATGTGGCTCTTAGGTGGGCCACAGCACCACACTGCTCTTCCTTCCTCTCCTGGTGAAAGGATGTGAATATCCTCGTTGCCAGTGAAGGATTCACATGCTAATTATGGTTCTTTTCTATGCAAGCCTCTGATTGCCTTTGTTCCTAGTAAGGTTTCTTGGCCCTGGCCCCACTTGTGCATTTTTAACAAAAACAATAAACATGACATACCAAATAAAAGGAAAGTCAACAACATTTTGTACAGATTAAAACAATGATCAACAAGTACCACATACTTGATTTGGCCCTCCAGAAATGGGTATTTCTTACTTCCTCCAAATAAAATTGTATCCCAGTATGATAGGATTGATACAATGCTAACTAAATCACCCAGCCTAGTATATTGGAGCTGTGGCTAGGCTAGCTAGCTAAATAGTTATTCACCATTCCTGAAGTTCAGAGAGAACAAATTAGATATTTTCCTATGGAACATTAAAGAAAAATCACAATTTATAAATGTAAAAATAGCTCTGCTCTTCCACTCATTATTCTGAGGGAAAATATTAAGTGGGCAGTCATGTGAGATGACGGAGATTGGCATATATAATTAACCAGACTTTTAAACTTTTTTCCTCTCCACCAAGCCACCAGATAAATATGAGAAGTATAAAAGTACACATGAAAGAAAGCAGACAGAGAACACTGCGGAGAGTCAGAGAAGCGTTCTTGGAAGAGATAATTAAGGACATTTATCTCCTTTGCAACACAAAAGAAGAAAGTTTCTCTAGAATGAAAGATATTTGCAAATCATGTAACCAATAAGGGTCTAGGATCCAGAATACATAAAAAAATTTTACAACTCAACAGCAGAAAGACAAACAACTTGATTAAAAATAGGCAAAGGACTTAGACATTCTCCAAAAGAGACCCACAAATGGCCAAGAAGCACAAGACAAGATGCTGGAACTCATTGGTCATTAGGGAAATGTACTCAAAGCAACAATAAGATAGCACTTCACACTCAGTAGGATGGCTATAATTTTTTTAAAAGTTAAACAAAAAAGGAAAATAACAAGTGCTGGTGAGGATATGCAGAAATTAGAACTCTCATACATTGTTGGTGGGATTGTAAAATAGTGCAGTGCTGTTCACAATAGCTAAATGGCTGAAACAGCTGAAATGTTCATCAACCCATGAATGGATAAACAAATTGTAGCATATCCACACAATGGAATATTTCATGCTATAATGCTGAGAAATCTCAAAAACATGTTAAGTGAAAGACACCAGAGAAAAATGATTACACATTGTATGACTGTTTATAAGAAATATCGATGATAAGTAAATCCGTAGAGACAGAGTACAAATGATTGGTGGTTTCCAGGAACTGGGGAGAAGAGGAACTGCTTCCTGGGTACAAGGCTTTTAGAGGGAGATGAAAATGTTTTGGAATTAGAGTCAGTGGTTGTACAACATTGTGAATGTCCAAAATGCTACTGAACAATTTACTTGAAAAATAATTAATATTTTGTTATGTGAATTTTACCTTAAAACAAGGTTCACCAAGTTTTAAAGTTTCAGAACAACTCATGTCAACAGCTTTGTCATTCACAGTTGGTCACTAACTAAAAGGAAAACTGGGACTATGGGGTTAGCTATAATTTTAAGTAAGGATAACCAAAAGTGCTTGGTGCTTATTTATGTTAAGCTCTATAGTAAGTAGCTATAATGAAGTTGCTGACATTGCAGTGTTTCTGAAATAATGTATTTATCTGTTTTACATCTATCTGTTCCACCAAATCATGAGTTTCTTGGCAGAAGGAACCAAATCATATTTATCTTATAAGATAAAAGATGTAAGCTGGTATATCCCAAGCATTCAGTTAACCTCTTGAAGGGACATTAATTTTTCCTAAAGTATCCAGACTTACAAATTCTGTATGATAGGAGTTTATAGTTTTTGTCTTGAACAGAATTAAAATCATAAATAGAAACAAATCTTAGTTATGAATAGTGTTATTTTAGGTCAAGAACAATGAGCGTTTATCTTAAAATGTTTCAGACTTTCCTATGAAAAGGTTACTTCAATATATTTTCCTCATTTTACCTGAATTTTAATAAATGTCATTTTAATTAATGACAGCATCAATTCAGATTCACTGAAATAACTTAATCAACTTTTTATTTTAAATTGCAATTTTGGAATATAGAAAGAATGTATTCCAACATTGCACTGAAAAAGAAAGTCTAAAACTTCAATAAAGTATGTAAATAACTTAGTGTGGTAGGGGATACATTCCTATTTTTAGTATCCTCTACCGAGACTATTTGGTAAAAGTCAGAGTTGTTTAAAAGAAATCATAAGGGAAAACTGAAAATTCTAATGCAATGTAAGTATACATAAATATTATTATATTTATAAAGCATCTATGATCCTTCAAGGTCAATGAACCATCACATCTAAAGCAGCTAAATGATAGAGGAATACCTGTAAAATTTTCTTTCCTTAAAGTTGTTTTTATGCAGCTGCATAAATGCAAAATTCAATTGTTCTTAAGGAAAGAAGATTTTAGTGTTAAAAAATTCACCTCAGGTATATTTTCTAACAGATTTTTTTTTCTAACAGGCTAAGTTTTTCCTATAATAATTTAGTAATCTAACCTTTTGTCCTAATGGTGCCTAAGAAAAGTTCCAATATTTGCAGAATTTTTTTCTAGGAACTTCACTTATTAAAATAACTTGATGAAATAATTCTCCAAATATGTATTAAATATCTGTGGAAGAATTACATTTTTGCACTAACATTCACAACCATTTTTCCAGAATTTCTGAACGTGAACTAAAATTCAGAAATAAAAATACTCTGCTTGAGAATGTGTAATGTTGATGCGAATTATAATCTAAATACAATATGTCTAAATAACAATGAAGAGAGATTCTCTAAGAGAAGATGATGCTTCTGTAGGAATAGGCATTACAATGGGAAGACACACGTCATAGTATAAACTACGTGTACATTCAGGGAGGTAAAGAAAGGCAAAGGTTCTTAAAGGAAAAAGGAGGATTACATAATTGTTTTTGAGTTAATTATCCTTGGCTACAAGGATCAATAACAAGAGCAGCACCAATCTGAGGTTGGATAGGCAGTTGTCCTTGCAGAAGCGTTTTTGCATGTGTGTGTTGTAAGGGTTATTGCCGAGTTTAAAATGAGGAAACTGAGACCAGTATAAGAAAATGAAAAACCAATTTATTTAGCTACCGGGCGAGGTTCTATAGTCCGGGAGGGGGCCAGAGAAGTCGCGCCTAACTTTTTAGGGCAAGGGGTTTTATAGGGAGTAAAGGCGTTTAATTGGGAACTGAGGAGACAAAGCATAAGGCACTTGATTGGATATTGGAACACAGGACGTGGAGGAGGCAAGCTGTTACTAGTGGGCAGGCGGGATTTTTGGTGAGTGGGCAGCCTTGGGGAAAAATGACCTTGACGGGGCAAAGTGCTTACCAGGCAAGGGAGTGCTATTAGGCAAGAAAGTGCTATCGGGCAAGGTTTGTTGGGGCTTTCCGAAAATTTTTGGGCGGGGGTTTCCAGCGGCGGGCTAGGTGTCGGGTGCGGAGTTTGTTTCAGGGGTGGGTGTTGGGGAGGCTATGTGGAGGAGTTAAATGTTGATTGTGGAGTGGCGACGTAATTCCCAGACGCTGGGAGGAATGGGCGTGTCCTAGCTCCCCGGCGAGGCAACCGGCCTTACATGTGTAAGGTTCCAATAGCCTTTGTGCCAGCTTGCAGTTTCTGCAGTCTTTTGTGACAGTTACCTTGTTATCAGATCCTTTCCTTCATGGCCTTCCCTGGTTCTATCTGTCAGGCTATTTTTAACACAAGTGGCTCAGTTTCGATTCTGACAACTTTCACAAATACATAGGAATTCCTGTGTAACCCATTTTGTCATTACTCTTGGTCACTTTCAGATTAGGTAGAGAAGTGTGGTAAAACTGGGTAAGGTAGGCACTTAGCACTGGAACTGTAAAAACCAGTTTGCCCTCCATGTTGCTTCGCCGTCTGCTCTTCTTTCTCCCTCCTTAGTTTTGTTGCGAAACTTAAGAAAAAGTGGAATCAACATTTCCAGTGGCATGCTGGAGAAAAACACTGACAGCTGCTTGAGCAGGGCAGAGATGTGTGCATCTGCCAGCAGAGCTCTGTGTCAGGCTTAGTTTCCAAAAAAAAAAACAAAACTATTCTGAGGAAGAGGTTTGTGTGCGGGAGGTGGCTGGGAAGTGAAGAAAGCAGGAGAGGGCAGAGAGAGAAGCTGCAGTGTGGTGCAGCTGCAAAAGAGACCTCATCCTTCTCTAGGCCATGGGAAGAGGCAAAGCTCTTAATCAGGACCACAGAATAGGGCTGTTGCTGAATAGCTGCATGACCTTAGCACATCACTGAAAGCCTCTGCACCATTTTCTGACAGTCTAGGGTTATACCATGCTGAGTCTCATTTCTTCTTCTATAACACAAACTGGAAACGTTTAGTAGCTCCAAACTGGTTAAATGTTGAGATTCACTCGAGGTGGCTAGCAGAATATCAGGAAAAGTTATAGATTGTAATCTCAAACCTTTTGGAAGGCCAAAAGGTTTTACTGGGACAGGCTGAATGCAGCTGCCTCATTTACATTTAGCATGGGAAAGAGATAGAGATGATGAGAGGCTTTCCCTGTTTAAGTCTGTTTACCCCACATCCTTTTGTCTCTACTCTGTTTACTCATGTAAACTTTGTGCTGGATGGTCCTCTAGGGGGAGATCAAAGGGAAAGAGATAGAGATGATAAGAGGCTTTCCCAGTTTAAGTCTGGGAACTTAGAGTAGAGACATCCCTTTGTCTCTACTCTGTTTACTCATGTAAACTTTGTGCTGGATGGTCCTCTCAGGGGGGAGATCAAAGGGGAATTACCCATTAATAGTGTTTACTCTGGGCCCAGAACCTAAAACTCTTATCATTAGTCCACAAGTGTGTTGACTTAGAACCTCCCTTGTAAAATGTTGGCTGAATAAATGTGTGGATGGACAGGGGGTCTTGGTTGACTGGTTGCATTATACCCTCTGAAAGCAGCTGATAGCCATCCCTAGCCAACTTGAATCACTCTAATGGTGTGAGAGTGCATTCATTCATCCATCATTGAGTCAGGGTCTGCAGGCCAGACCTCCACAGGTGGTGATCAGCATCTCAGTTAAAACTTCAGAATCACAAAAGAATGCTTATTAAAGACACAGATTCTTTGAGATTCTGACTAGATAGATCTGAGTGGGATGGTTGGGAGAGGGAGCAGGGCTGGAAAAGGTAATCTTAAGAATGCTCTGAGTGTAGAGTCTCTAAATCCTGATAGGTTACCATTCAAAGCATCAGAGGCACATTCAAAAACACAAACAAAATCTATGTAATCACATATCATTGGGTGGGACATTTTTCGATGTTTCCACCTCCACTTGTTCTACATATCAGCATAGTCTGGGCGAGAAACAAAATCTACCCTCTTCGTGTACACACATACATCAGATTCACACAAACATGCATGAAGTCTTGCAGCAAAATCATTTAAAAATAATAAAATGAGCATTTATGTCTGTGAAAGATAGATTAAAATTCTGAGATCTGAATATTTTCACATCTGCTGAAAGACAACCAATAATTTCTTAGTCCAATTTGGGAACATGAGCAATTTTTGTAACACTTTGTCTTTTTCCCGTTACAATGGAAAGACATCAGAATTGCAGCATTTTATTTCTGAACCTGCAAAGTAATTCAAACAAGAAGAGTAGCAGCCTTCTCCCATCTCTATCATTGTGATTTTACAATTACCTACCAGTCTCAGGAGATAATTTGTCAAGAAAATGAAAGAATCCTTAGCTTTAAAAATATCCCTCTAACAGAGTTTTCATTTATGTAAGGGAATAGATAAGGCCATTTCCCATTCAAAACAGCCTCCTTATGAGCTAACCCAATTATCCTCAAAAATGAAATAATTCTCAAACATTAAAAAGAAACTACAAACAACCTAACACCCACCCTTTGGTGAATGCTCTGTAAGTTTATAATCAGGTAATATCTCACTTCAACTGAGGTGCATAATTGTCTTAATGGGCCAGTAGAGCTACCTGTCAAAAGAACTCATTAAGCTTGTTGTTTCTTTTCAGTTTGGGTTCTTCTTTATTAGGGAAGAGGTTTCTAGCTGTTGAGATTTGGTCTGCTAGACATTACTCATCGTTTTCTACCCTGAGTTTTTACCCAGAAAGACCCATGTTTCCTACTCCCTGTTATAGGGCCTCCTAGACTGCTGTACAGACATAGGACACACTGAGTAATCATGTCTTCTTGGTTCCAGCCAGTGGGTGCTCAGCGGCTGTGCCTGCAACTCCTACAAAGGTGTACCCCTGAGGGAAGGGCTGAGGCTGACTGGGAAGCTCTGTCACCCCACATTTAGTGCTAAAGGCTATCTGTACCTGCTTCATCCTCATCTCACATCTGACGACTTGTAGCTTCATTAATTCCTATCGGCACTGATGCTGGGCTTTCTCTTGAACAGCTTCTTTTTCCTCACTGAGATTTAATACCCTCTCCTTGCTCACCCTGGCCATGTCAGACCCTGCTGTCCCAAAGCTTTCTTTTTGTTGTTTTAAACTAACTGGAGCAGTGATGGGTTTGGCTAATCCAATGATTTTCTTGCTCATTCACTTCTGTTCTAGTTGCTCAACTTTTTTTTTTTTTTTTTTTTTTGAGATGAAGTCTCACTCTGTCACCCAGGCTAGAGTACAGTGGCATGGTCTCAGCTCACTGCAACCTCCGCCTCCCAGGTTCAAGCAATTCTCCTGCCTCAGCCTCCCGAATAACTGGAATTATAGGCATACGCCACCAGGCCCAGCTAGTTTTTGGTAGAGACTGGGTTTCACTGTGTTGGTCAGGCTGGTCTCAAACTCCTGAGCTCAAGTGATCTACCTGCCTCAGCCTCACAAAGTGTGGGATTACAGGTGTGGGCCACCACGCGTAGCCAGTTGCTTCAAAGCAACTGATACAGAAGAAAAACTTTACTGCAAATTTTTTTAATAAACAAATTTTTACTTATCAGCAAGCTATTTTAAAAACACTTTATCCAAAGGAAAATAAATCAGTGTATCGAAGAGACATCTGTCACCCATGTTTATTGCAGCACTATTCACAATAGCCAAGATATGGAATCAACCTAGGTGTCCAATAACAGATGAACAGATTTTAAAAATCTGCATATATACACACAATGGAATACTATTCAGCCATAAAAAAGGATGAATCTTATTACTTGTGACAGCATGGATGGAACTGGAGGCCATTACATTAAGTAGAATAAGCCAAGGACAGAAAGTTAAACACTGCATGTTCTCACTTATATGTGGAAGCTAAAAGAAGTTGATCTCATAGAAATAAAAAGTAGAACAGAAGATACTAGAGGCTAGGAAGGGTAGGAGGAAGGGAGGACAGGGAAAAATTTATGAAAGTATACAAAAACACAGCTGGATGGAAGGAATCAGTTTTGGCGTTCTATAGCACTGTAGGATGACTACAGTTAACAATAGTATGTTATATAGTTTCAAATAGCTAGAAGTAGGATACTGAATATTCTCAACACAAAGAAATGATGAATGTTTGAGATGATGGAGGTGCTCATTACCATGATCACTGTACCTCTGTATTAGAACATCACTATGTGCCCCATGAATATGTATAATTATTTGTCAATTAAAATTAAAAAAACAAAACACAAAAAGGAGGGGGAAAAAGTCAGAGTAAAAAATTAAAAAACAAGTTAAGCCACCCCTGCACAGTGAAAGTTTACCCAGTATATCCTACAAAGCTTATCCCCTCACTCAGAATTACTCATTAGGAGAAACCACCACTACGTGAGTGTTTTGTTGGAGACGATGATAACTCTCTAAGAGGAGCATGAATTCACCCTCCCTCTGCATGTATTGGGAACTGGGGTTTGGCCGTGTCACCATACCCTCCCAGCATTTGATCCCCCCCAGCTCAGTTCTGGTTCCCCCTCCTCCTTCTACCCTAGACCTAGCAGTCCTTAGCCTCTCCTAGCTCATGCTGTCTCCTTACACAGACTTTGCAATTCTTCACCCTTTTTCTTGGATTCTCTAGACTTAGTCTAACAGCCTTGCAGATTTTTGGTGAGAGGCAACCTTTTGCAGCAGTAAATGTAAGGGTTTAGGATTATTCTTCAGCCATTAATATATACTATAGAGAGTAAAGCTTCAACAAACACACTGATTTGTTGTTCATTTTCCATTAAGATTTTAATGCTATGCTCAAAAAACTAGTAATAGAAGGAAATTTCCTCAACCTGATAAAGGGCATCTATGAAAAACTCACAGCTGACATCATTCTTGATGATGAAAGACTATATTTTCTCCTTTTAATATCAGGAATAATACAGAGATGTTCACTCCAGCTACTACAACATTTACTGGAGGCTTCTGCCAGGGAAATTGGTCATGAAAAGAAATAAAAGCATCCAGATTACAAAGGAAGAAGTAAAACTATCTCTATATGCAAACGACATAATCTTGTATATAGAAAGTCCCAATATACCTAAAAAAAAAAAAAAAACCTGTTAGAATAAACAAGTTTAACAAGGTTTCAGGTTACATGGCCAATATTCAAAAATCAATTGTATCTCTGTACAACAGTAAAGAACAAGCCAAATACAAAACTAAAAATAAGCTATTTAAAGTAGCACTAAGAATAAAACAGGTAAGAATAAATTTTCAACAAAAGTACAAAACATATTCTCTGAAAAATGAAAAACATCATTGAAATAAATTGAAGCAGGCCAGGCACAATGGCTCATGCCTGTAATTCCAGTACTTTGGGAGACCAAGGCCAGCAGATCACTTGAGGTCAGGAGTTCAAGACCAGCCTGGCCAACATGGTGGAACCCATCTCTGCTAAAAATATAAAAATTACCTAGGTGTGGTGCCCAGCACCTGTAATCTCAGCTACTCAGGAGGCTGAGGCAGAAGTATCACTTGAACCCAGAAGGTGGATGTTGCAGTGAGCTGAGATTGCGCCACTACCCTCCAGCCTAGGAGACAGGACAAGACAGGACAGGAAGAAGAAAGGAATTAAAGCAGATCTAAATAAATGGAAAGACGTTCATGGATTGAGAGACCACATAATGTTAAGATGGCAAATTAATTGGTATATTTAATGCAATTTCAATCCAACTTCTTAGTTGGAGAAATTGACAAACTAATCATAAATTCGTATGGAAATTCTAGGAACCTCAAATAGTCAAAATAATGTTGAAAATGAATAACAAATTTGCATGGCCCACACTTCAAATTTCAAAACTTACTAGAAAGCTACAATAATTAAGACAATATGGGGCTGGCATAAAATTAGACATATAGACCAGTGGAATAAAATAGAAAGCCAAGTAATAAGCCCCATATTTACAGTTAATTGATTTTCAACAAAGGTGCCAGGACAATTCAAAGGGAGAAAAAAAAAATGGCCTTTTCAACAAAAATTCTAGGATAATCAACTATCCACATGCAAGAGAATAAAAAATTTAGACCCCTACCTCACACCAAAAATTACTTGAAAGGGATCAAAAAGCTAAATGTAAGAGCTAAAACTGTGAAAGTGTCAGGAAAAAAGCAATATATTAAAATATATGGTCAGTGACCTTGAACTTAGGCAATGATTTTTCTTTTTGATATGACACCAAAAACACAAGCAACGAAAGAAAAGATTGATAAATTGGAAACTATCAAAATTTAACTTTGTTCCTAAAAGTAAACCCATCAAAGATGAAAAGACAATCTATAGAATCAGGGGAAATGTTTACAGATTGTATTTCATAATGGCCTTGTATCTAGAGCACATTTTTTAAGACTTCTATAATTCAATAAAAAAGAAAAATAACCCAATGTTTTTTAAATGAACAAAGGATCTGAATAGACATTTCTCCAAATAAGATATGTAAATGTCCAATAAGCACATGAGAAGATGCTCAAGCTCATTAGTCATTAGTAATATGCAAACAAAAACCGCAGTGAGACATCATTTCACACCCACAAAGATGACTATAAAAAGACAATAACAAATGTTGGCAAAAATATGGAGAAATTGGAGGCCCTCGTACATTGCTGGTTGGAATGTAAAATGGTGGAGCCACTTAAGAAAACAGCCTGGCAGTTCCTTGAAATGCTAAACATAGAATTACTATATGGCCCAGCATGTCAATGCCTAGGTATACACCTGAAGGAAATAAAAACATATGTGCACACAAAAACTTGCACACAAGTGTTATGTAAGTAGCATTATGCATTACAGCCAAGAAGTAGCAACAACCCACATGTCCACACATGGATGTAAGGGTAAACAAAATGTGATACATCTATATAATAAACTACTATTTATCAATAAAAAGGAATGAATGACGAATACATGCTGAGTCATGGACAAATCTTCCAACATTACACTAAGTGAAAAAAATTCAGTCATAAAAGACCAAATGATTCCATTTATAGGAAATGTCCAGAATATGCAAATCTATTGAGACAGTAAGTAGATTAGTTGTCACCTAGGACTGCTGGAGATAGAGGGGCTAGGGGAAAGGAGATGGCTACAGAGCACAGGGCTTCTTTGGGGGATGATGAAATGTTCTAAATAGCTTGTGATGCTGGATGCACAATTCTATGCATGTACTAAGAACTATGAATTGTACTTTTTTTCTTATAATTTTTTTTTACTTTAAGTTCTGGGATACACGTGCAGAACATGCAGGTTTGTTATATACGTATACATGTGCCATGGCGGTTTGCTGCACCCATCAACCCATCATCTTGGTTTTAAGCCCACATGTATCAAGTTCTGGCCAGGGTAATCAGACAAGAGAAAGAAATAAAGGATATTCAAATAGGAACAGAGGAAGTCAAATTGTCTCTGTTTGCAGATAATCTGAGTGTATATTTAGAAAACCCCATCATCTCAGCCCCAAAACTCCTTAAGCTGATAAGCAACCTCAGGATACAAAATTAATGTGCAAAAATCACAAGCATTCCTATACATCACCAATAGACAAGCAGACAGCCAACTCATGAGTGAACTCCCATTCACAATTGCTACAAAGAGAATAAAATACCTAGGATAGGAATACAACTTACAAGGGACATGAAGGACCTCTTCAAGGAGAACTACAAACCACTGCTCAAAGAAATAAGAGAGGACACCAGCAGATGGAGAAAAATACAGGCTCATGGATAGGAAGAATGAATTGTACTTTTTAAACAGGCATCTGTATGGTATGAGAATTGTACCTCAATGAAACTGTTGTTTAAAAAAGTGTATGGGCTGGGGTGTGGTGGCTCACACTTTTAATCCCAGCCCTTTGGGAGGCCAGGATAGGAGGATTGTTTAACCCCAGAAGTTCAAGATGAGCCTGGGAAACATAGTGAGACCCCCATCTCTTAAAAAAATTTTACAAATTGGCCGGATATGGTGGCACATGCCTATAGTCCCAGCTACTCAGGAAGCTGAGTCAGGAGGATCACTTGAGTTCAGGAGTTGAAGTCTGCAGTGAACTGATTGCTCCACTGTGCTCCAGCCTAGGTGACAGAGTGAGACCCCTATCTCTTTAAAAAAAAAAAAAAAAGAAGAAGAAGAAGAAAAGAAAAGATTATAAGTGGTAGAGAGTCAAGATAAGAAGATTGGATATTGGTTAAATAAAGTGTTAAACTCCTGATCCTGGTAGTACATTAAGGTGGATTTCACCCACCTCCTTATGAATTAAAAACCGAGTGTTTAAAATAATTAAAGATGTTGAAGATAGAAAAAGAGGTGAAAGAGAGAAAATAGGCCTTGCTTTTTTCCCATTATAATGAGAAACCAATAATAGCAAAGGAAAAAAATATCTGGTCTCTGCATGAAACATTCGTTGCTAACATTTACATGATGCCAGTATTCTCCGATGAAAAAGCACAGTTTATAGGGGAATTGTCTCAGTATTTTAAAGGAGAATATTACCGAAATTTTTATAAATACAATAAGATTCTTAAAAAGGCTTCTGAAATAAGGATAAGAAAAATAGACCTGATTAAAAATCCACGCAGGAGTCCCACTGCCAGGAAGAGTGAGCACCAATCTATTCTCTTCTGACTGTGCCTTCCCCGGTAACACATCTCCAGGTCTCATTTTGTCTGCCTCCTCCTGTGCAAACAGCTAATCACAGTCCTCTGTTGAGAGCTGAATTGCATCCTGGCTCTTTGTGAAAGTATGCCACCCTAGAAATGGTCTCTCTCTGGATTGTGTCATTGGGGAGAAGATTTGCTAGGACCGAACTAAGAATGCAAGCTTTTGACACTGCTGGACACTGATCATAACCAATTGATTGACAATATTCTGTTCATTCATATAATTGTACTCATATTCCTCCATAGCCCTCTGCAAATATCAAACTGAATGAATTATACATAAGAATATCAAGGGGGACTTAGTCAAATTCTTTGCTAATGCTAGATATACTGTCGATCAATGTCTTGAATTCAATACACACATCAAACCAGTAGAAGAAATTGGTTTGGCATGACACTCTTAGTGAACATTGCAGCACCCTTCCTCAGCCTCAGTTTCCTCTGCTCATCAGAGTTTGTTTTGCTAGTATTTGCTACCATAAGCTCAGTTCTATGCAAGCCCTAACAGAAGCAGGAAGCCTTACCCACTGTCCTCTCACTAAGATAGCCCCATCGGTCTTTGCTGCTGACCACAGCTAACGCCTCTGTGCCGTGAAGACAGAATCAGTCCACGAATCATCCCTGCTCCTGATTTCCAGCCCATCTCCAACATGGCTCAGTCCAGAGATGAGGTGCTGCCTGAGTTCCCCTGAACTGCTTCCCAGATGCCATATCTGTTCGAGCTGCCCCTGTCTGAATCTTCCTTGGGCAGGACATCCAGCAATCCTGCCTTGCTCCCCCAAGGTGTTCTTCCCAGCACTGGATCCTGGTCTTCCGGCACCCGCCATCTTGCCCCGAATTCAGAATTGAACAGGTTGTTCTGCCCTATCTGCTGGTTTACTTGCTCTAAAATGATGGTTTACTGAACAGTGCTTGAGTTTGCTGTGCCCTCAGACCACACTCCTTCCCTTGCTGAACACCAGCTGCTGCTCAGTTCTGCCCTTGAATAAGGACGACGCTCTGCTCACTGTTTTGTCTATACATTTTCCAATATTATTTTACTTTTCTCCATCTGTTGAGATGTTGGTGATGCAGCATAACATATAAGAAAAAAAAACCTGAGCTTTGAGGTCAGTTAAAATTACCTCTGTTCAAGTTTTGGGCTTACTCCTCTATGTCCTTTATAATTCTGAGCCTTAATCATTTTCTAATCAGTAAAATAGGTATTATAGTTGCCCACTAAGCTAATGGGCACAGAAGGGCCTAGCATAGAAATACTTGGTCTATTCTAGATGCTTAATGTCTGGTGATCTCTTCCCTCCATCTTTGGCATGGATTGCTTGTTAATTCCTAATGCTTGTGGCCATGTCCTTTCTAAACCTGACGTCACCTAAGGTTCCTGTCATTTCCTAAAAGAACAAGTGATAAATTCGACTATTCTGTAAGCACTTACACCACCATAGCAGGAATGTTTATCTCCAAATTATTACGTCTCTCAACTTAACTAACTGCCATGGAAGATGGCTGATTTTTTAAAAAACATTTTATTCTGGAATAATTTTAGACTTAACGTAAAATCTGCAAAAATGAAACAGAGAGTTCCTGTGATTGTGCTATGTTATACTGCAGAAGGGATTTTTACAGGTTTAATTAGAGTCCCTGATCAGTTGACTCTGGGTTAATCAAAGAGGGATTCTCCTGAGTGGGCCTGAACTATTGAAATGCCTCAAAATGGGTGGGGGGAGGTAGAAGTGAGGGAGATTCTCCGGCTGTCCTGAAGGAACAACCGCATGTAGCAGAGGAGGTCCTGTGGCAGGGAATGGGGGAACTGCAGCCAGGAGCTGAGAAGACGCTGGGTGGCAGCCTGCAAACACGCGGGGCCTCCATTCGGCAGCACCGGAACGGGTTCTGCCAACAACCTGAAGCTTGGAAGGGAACCCAGAGCTGTAAATGAGAACACAGTCTGTGGTCCTCCTGATTTCAACCCGTAGGACTCAGCAGAACGCTCTTCCTGTACTCCTAGCCCAAAGACGTGGTGCCAGGCTACAAAGTGTGTGGTCATTTGCTCTGTGGCAAGAGAAAATGAATGCAAGCACTATCTGGTCCTTTGCAATTAAGAAATATTTGGGGGGGATATTAGTCGAGACTATTCAAATATTCCTTTTCTCTACAAAACTTTTCTCACTAATTTTAACGTTGGATACTGGGTCACGATGGCAACAAAGATGATGGTGTGGTTCTAATGGTCTTTTTCTGTTGTCATGTTTACCTTAGATCTCATAATTAGAACTTTTTGGTGACAAAATTCTGTCTTTCTATTTGTTTATTTGAGATCACTGGTTTTTGCCAACCAAAAAATGATGTAACGATGGAAAAGGAGGCAAATCAAGTTAGAAGGTAATTTGGGGGAGAAATTTATAATTTATCCATTTACAAAGATAAATGTAAACCAATTCACGATTAGCTACTGGAAATGGCCAGATACGCTTATCATCAGTTTACTCTCTTAACTGGCAGTGAGTACAAATGTATTAAGATAAATTGAAAAATGTTTCCTGGCCCTATCTTTGCAGCTTAGTGTAATGAGCCAGGATCTTAAAACAGGTTAATCAAGCCACAGTTAATTTTCCATATCCAAAGTAGGACTTTAATTGATGTTTCCTGACAAAATAATCCACTTTGCACTTACCTAGTTTACTTACTATTTATTGCTTTACTATATGCCGTTTAACAGAATGTAACACATTTCTATAAAGATAGAAAAAGAGAGATAGAGAAAAGATAGAGAGATAGGTAGATTATTGATAGGAAGATAGATGATAGATGATAGATAGATAGATAGATAGATAGATAGATAGATAGATAGATAGATAGAGATAGGCATTTCTCAGTCCTGGCATTGCTGAAACTTTGGGCCAGACAGTCCTTGATGATGCGAAGGTGTTCTGTGCACTGTCAGATGTTTAGCGGCATCCCTGACTTCCATCCACCTGCTGCCAGTGTCCCAGTTGTGACAACCAAAAACATTTTCAGACATTGTCAAATTGCCCCTTGTGGAGCTAGGGATAAAACAGTCACTGGTTGAGAATCACTGAGATACACAGATGGTAAGTAGGCAGAGCTAGTTAGATGACAGAGATGGAGATATTATTGGCTCACTTCTCCAGTTTGTTAAATTAGGAAATCCTCTGATTTGCCCATGATTTTACACATCCTGACAAAGCAAGTCCTTTAACCAGGTACAAGGGTCTTTTCCCATGAGATAGTATACAACCGAACCATATTATTAATACATTAATAAAATGTAACCTAAATTGTTAAGAAAGGTACAAAATCACAGACTACTGAAGAACATTTAGGAAAATGAAGGCAGCTGAATAATTCAGCTAAATAAAGATCCAAAAGCTGCAAGAGCAAAACAGAGGAGCACCCTGCAAACAACTAACCATGAAGAGTAAAAACAACATGATCGCGGCTAACTTGGTGATTCCATTGCAAATCACAATTCTGATGCACAATTAAGAAAAATGTAAATGGAGGACAACATGATGACTCCCTTAATACAACCCCACGAGGCCAGTATTTTCTTATGGTGGGAGAACTGGAACAGGAATCCCGGGGTCTAGCTCGGAGTTCTCACTGTACGTTTTGATGGCCGACTTAAGAAAGCCACTTTTTCAGTGTTTTCAAAATATTGAGGGGCTACTCTTTATTATTATTGTTGTTGCATCTCTAAAACTATATTATTTTAGGTTAAAATAGTGGTGTTTGAAAATACAGGACTGGATACTTCCCTTCCTTCATTCCAACTGAGAGCAAGATTTCTACTCTTTTCAGTTCCTCAGATCCTCAAAAAGGAAGTACCTTGTTAGATGCTTGTTGAACAAATGCATGTTTGAAAATAAACAATTGTGAGAATGACATGAAGGTTATAGAATCAGGGCCATTTAGTTGGCTATTAGAACAAAAGAAACTCTGTGATATCTAAACTGTGAATAATTGAAAAAAGTGTAGCAAGCTCTCTGCTAACTCAGCTCTGTGCATTTCTGGTCTGAGGGACCCTAATGCATTTAGATCAGGGAGAGCAGAAGGTAGGTAAAAGCTGACATCCACAGAGTCTTCTGGCTACCAATGGTTCTAGGCTGTATTGGCCTAGATGGCAGCAGGGCTAGACTCCCAACTACCTCTGATTTCTTAAACACTCTGCACCACTGTTATTTTATACAGTTGTCCACATGCATGTTTTCTTTACTAAAGTGTAACTCACTTCTCTATAGAACTCACAGAAGTTCTCATAGTGCCTGGCGTGCAATAGATACTTCACAGATGCTTATCAAATAAGTGATTGAATGAATAAATGAATGGCTAAGAATATTTGACCCAAAATTCAGCATCCTCCCTGTGAATGATGACCAGGTTGGTTTTTGTGGACAAGGCTTCTTCATTTTCTCTTGAAAAAAAGGAGCTGTTCCCATTTCAAGAGAATTTTTTTTTTTCATCCAAGCTCACAGGTCATCAGGACTCTGTAGAGTCCCAGAGACCAGTGTTTGCCTAATCTGTTAACCAACCCACATCATCCTCTTCATCCATGAAGCATCTCCTTCCATTTTCCACAAAGGCAATTATGTTACAGACCTACTCCAACATCAACGACTGATATGATGAGATGCTATATTTCAATATGTGGGACTGATTTAAAAATTAAATGTTCTAAAATTTCAGTTAGGATTAATAAGTTCTGAAAATGTGTTGTATAGCACAGTGACCACAATTGATGTATTATATAGTTAAAAATTCCTGCCTGGGTGTGGTGGCTCATGTTTGTAATCCCAGCATTCTGGGAGGACAAGTGGAGATGATTACTTGAGCCCAGGAGTTAGAGACCAGTCTGGCCAACATAGCAAGATGCTATCTTTACCAGAAATTTTAAAAATTAGCTGGGTGTGGTGGAGCATGCCTGTGGTCCTAGCTATTTGGCAGGCTGAGGAAGAGGGTTGCTTGAGCCCAGGAGATCAAGTCTGCAGTGAACTATGATCACACCACTGCACCCCAGCCTGGGTGAAACAGTGAGACCTTGTCTAAAAAAATATTTAAAAATAAAGAAAATTGCTAAGAGAGTGTAGTTGGAAGATTCTTACCACACACACACACACACACACACACACACACACACAGACACACACACATACATACATACATACATATAATTGTGTGAGAGGTGGAGATGTTAATTAGCCTGAGTGTGGTAATGACTGGTAATCAGTTCACAATGTATACATATATCAGAACATCATGTTATACATTGTAAAGATATGCAATTTTTATTTGTCAATGATACTTCAAAAAAGCTGAAAAAAACTTAAACATTTGAAGATGTAAAACTCCATACTTAAAGCATTTTTTAAATTAAATATTCTGTGCTGGGCACACCTTTTATCACACTGAATTCAGCCAGTTGTCCTATTAAAGTGGTGCACCAGCCAATTAGCTTCTCATCTGTAGGTGAATGAACTTACAACAGAATAACACTTTTTTTTCCTTTCTGAAAGACTGAGAGGCTACATTTTAAAATTAAATTAGCCAACAATTGTGATGCCTTCAAAACTCATGTGTAAATAAAGGAAGACCTACCAAATGAGAAAAGCAAAGGTTGGCCGGGCACGGTGGCTCACACCTGTAATCCCAACACTTTGGGAGGCCAAGGTGGGTAGATCATGAGGTCAGGAGATTGAGACCATCCCAGCCAACATGGTGAAACCCAATCTCTACTAAAAATACAAAAAAATAAAATTATCTGGATGTGGTGTTACGTGCCTGTAATCCCAGCTACTCAGGAGCCTGAGGCACGAGAATCACTTGAACCCAGGAGGGGAGGTTGTAGTGAGCCAATATCGCGCCACTGCACTCCAGTCGGCGCCTGGCAACCGAGTGAGACTCTGTCTCAAAAAAAAAAAAAAAAGAAAAGAAAAGGTTATTTATTCTGAGCTTGCTACATAGTAAGAGAGTTAGTCACCATCACTTGTGTTTTCACAGGAACTTTAAAGCAGGCAAAAGAGTAGTAAAGCTTCATAGTGGAAAAAGGGAACGCTTCAGGTGTGCCCTAAGGGGAGGCTGCTGGCCTGGGGAAGCTGGAAGAAGCTAACTCCAGAGGATTCTATGTGACTGGTTAAAGATGTGTATTTGGCTTTTCCAAGGTCCTAAGTTGGAAGCAGAGATAAAAATTTGGGAACCTGTGAGTAGTTAATCAAGTCCTGACCATTTTAGGCCAATTGTTGCAGAAGTCATTGTTTAGTTTTCTGGTTTGCCACTAAAGATAGCAGTCTGGGTCCCTACAAATCGGACTATAGCAGAGAAAAAAGTCCCTTCCTCTACTTTCATTCTTCAGTTCAGTGTCTGGGTCCTGTGAATTAAACTGATGAGAGATAGATTAACAGGAGAAAAGTTTTATTTCAAAGGCATACAGAGGTTTCACAGAAAAGATGTGAAAACCCAGAGGCAGTTAGACCTAAGAACTATTTAACATTTTAACAAAGAGTGATAAATTGAGAAGAAGTGACTAGACAAAGAAAAAGAGGTCTGGGCTTTTGGGACAGTAAATTGTGGGATGGTAAATATGAGGTAAAAACTCATGGAAAATATACGTTATTTGAGTAAGTTCTGTTTATGCAGACTAAAGGCTATGCCATCTCTAGTGATTAGTCCTTCCTTGCAATTAAGAGTTGTTCTCTTTCTGATGGAAAGGGGAGATACCTTCACACAAGGACATTTATGCTCTGATTTTAGACAGATGCAAAAAAATAAAGAGCTCTTTTCGTGTCTGCTTTCTCAGTTGCTTTCAGCTTGAACTAATCCTTGTGCAGAAGTGACATATTTGGGGACGGCATATTTGAGTCCTCTTCATGACTTATAACAGGACTGTTCATTGTAGATCAGGAATTGATATCCCAGGAAGGTAGTTGCAGGTTGCAGGTCAAAGTTTTATGTTTATATATATATATAGGCTGGCCATTTTCCATTTGTATGCTCAGTCTCACTCTCTTCTGATTTGTGATATCTAAGGACTTGATAAAGACCCACAGAAGCTCTGACATTGTTTAAAAATGCTTGATGTGGTCTGTGCCTGCAAAAATCAAGAATGAAAAATATTCAAATAATTATAAAATTCAAAAATAGGT